>JAWWNF010000858.1:0-639292 GCA_034641395.1 Darevskia armeniaca | reverse complement strand
CAACGTCTCCCTGTTCTTTGGGCAACTAGATCCCTCTGGGAAGGGAACACACATGCAGGCGTTCCCTGGGCCCGGGATCCAGTAGTAGCCAGAGGTCGCTTTCTGAACACGGAAGTTCTGTCTCGATCGGGGGTGGGGTGGGTCCCAAACTGTGGCCGATGGACCACAGCGACCCATGAGCATCGCTCAGGTGGACCAAGGCTTGCTTTGTGGAGAGGTGGATTTCGGGGAGAGAAACTAGTTCGGTCGCACTGGGTACAGAGGAGGAGGAGCTTGGATTTGATATCCCGCCTTATCACTACCCAAAGGAGTCTCAAAGCGGCTCACATTCTCCTTTCCCTTCCTCGCCCACAACAAACCCTCTGTGAGGTGAGTGGGCTGAGAGACTTCAGAGAAGTGGGACTAGCCCAAGGTCACCCAGCAGCTGCATGGGAGGAGCGGGGGAAGCGAACCCGGTTCACCGGATTACGAGTCTACTGCTCTTAATCACTACACCACACTGACCATGATACAAGAGATCACCACACTGGCCTGGGGGACCCCGCCACTATTATTTACAATGGCACGCAAGTCGTGAGGAGGGAGGAGCTGGAATTTGAGACCCCACGGACCACCAGCTGTTTGTTTCTGTTTTGTTTTGCCAAATAATATTCGTTTTCCAGATTTTTAACAAATCCATGCCAAATTGCATTGTATTTAATGCGTTTCCCCCCAAAGAGTTGACTTGCTGCTGTTTCACCTTGATGGGTCCAACCTTTCCCCCATTGCTGCTCGACATAACACAAGGTAAAGGTAAAGGGGACCCCTGACCATTAGGTCCAGTCGTGTCCGACTCTGGGGTTGCGGCGCTCATCTCGTGTTACTGGCAGAGGGAGCCGGCGTACAGCTTCCAGGTCATGGGGCCAGCAGGACTAAGCCGCTTCTGGCGAACCAGAGCAGCGCACGGAAACGCCGTTTACCTTCCCGCCGGAGCGGTACCTATTGATCTACTTGCACTTTGACGTGCTTTTGAACTGCTAGGTTGGCAGGAGCTGGGACCGAGCAACGGGAGCTCACCCCGTCACGGGGATTCGAACCGCCGACCTTCTGATCGGCAAGCCCTAGGCTCTGTGGTTTAACCCACAGCGCCACCCGCGTCCCTCAGTACATGGGTAGATGAGTCTAAAAAACCTGAGACACAAATTTTCACGGCTATGGTGTCTCATTGACCAGAAGTAATGTATTTAGCGTCAAGACTGGAAATATATGCTTGATGCTGACCAAACAGCCTTCTAGAGCAAAATACAGGTTAACCCACAGCGCCACCCGCGTCCCTTTCGCCATAACATATTCATTTCTAATTCACATCCCATTCCTTATATTCAATTATGAACTTTTTGATTTTTTTACTTTTGTTTCCTCTCCCGTTATTCGCCAGCTGCCGTTTTATCCATTCCTGCTTGTGGATTTACATAAGAGCGTCATCTTCCCTTAAAGAACGAAAGAGGTCTATGCATCCCCTTGCCTGTCCGCTTAAAAATCATTGCTTATTCGTTCTATATTAATTTTCCTTTCTTTTCCATCTTGCGACGGAACGGCAGGCCGTTCTAAGATCTCTGCAGCCCACTTGCGAGGTGAGCTGCACAGATCCGAGGTGACGGGAAGAAAGGAGAGGCAATTGAAATGCAATTAAAAACCATAGTGCACTCAGCACTGTGCAGTACCATGCAGGAGAGAATTCACTAAGTGTTCCCCCAAGGCCGAAAGCAATTTTCAATTGGTCCCATGTGGGAGAGGAATTTGGGAACTGCTGATATAGGTGGTTCTTTTGTTAATGGTGATTAACAATGGTAATGGTAACTGCTGATATAGGTGGTTCTTTTTTGTTAATGAGCAGGAATCTCTGACCAAGTTACAACGTGTTTTTAGCTATCGGCTAACACTTTGGCTAAGATTATCTAATTATTATCTAGCCCAATGCCTTTGGCGGGATGAGTTTACCAGCCCATGGGCCATCACGATTCATGCTAAGCTTTTATCTATTGGCATTTCGCCCATGGAAGTCCTGAATTACGATTTTATCACAGCCAAAAAATTTATTAACCAAAGATTGGATGATATAGAGTGGCAACGTAATCTTATGCTTGGTGGGGGTACATGCTCCCCGAGGTAGTTGGGCATTGCTCCGCCAGCCCATGCGCCAACCTACCTATCATCCTTCTCTATCGCCAGTCACCGCTTTGCTTTTATTAAAGCGCGTTTTAATGTATTCCCGTCGAATTCCCTTTTCCATAGATTTTCTGGGGTCAAATTTCGGTTTTATGTTCTTGTGATAACAGATCGATAGAATCTCTCCACCATATGGTGTTTAACTGCCCTCTATATTACGCTGCCCGGAAGAATTTCGGTCTGAAGGACAGTGGACCGGCCTCCTGCTGAAAAAGTTTGCTGACCCTTGTAGACTTAACAAGTCTAAGGTATAGGTAAAGGGACCCCTGACCATTAGGTCCAGTCGTGACCGACTCTGGGGTTGCGGCGCTCATCTCGCACTATTGGCCAAGGGAGCCGGCGTACAGCTTCCGGGTCATGTGGCCAGCAGGACTAAGCCGCTTCTGGCGAACCAGAGCAGCGCACGGAAACGCCGTTTACCTTCCCGCCGGAGCGGTACCTATTGATCTGCTTGCACTTTGACGTGCTTTCGAACTGCTAGGTGGGCAGGAGCAGGGACCGAGCAACGGGAGCTCACCCCGTCGTAGGGATTCGAACTGCTGACCTTCTGATCAGCAAGCCCTAGGCTCTGTGGTTTAACCCACAACGCCACCCAAGTCTACTTGGAGTTAAATCATTTTCAGAAGAAGAGTTTGGATTTGATCTCCCGCTTTATCACTACCCGAAGGAGTCTCAAAGCGGCTTACATTCTCCTTTCCCTTCCTGCCCCAACAAAAACACTCTGTGAGGTAAGTGGGGCTGAGAGACTTCAGAGAAGTGGGACTAGCCCAAGGTCACCCAGCAGCTGCATGTGGAGGAGCGGGAAGCGAACCCGGTTCACCAGATTACGAGTCTACCGCTCTTAACCACTACACCACACTGGCTCTCTTTCAGGTCATTCTCCGGATGTGCTCCCATTTTACAGGGGGATAACTGAGGCTTGGCAGCAGAGGGCTGGCCTTTGGCAAAGTCCGAGCCCAGATCAAATCCTGCTCTTCCCTCCTGTTTGTTTCCCCGCCCCTGGTCTGCCAGCTCCCCCTCCCTGGGACTGTCCTGCGTGATCAGCCTTGAATTGGCTGTCTTGACCGGAGCAAAGTTTTAATAAACAGCAGAGGCCAAAAGGCATTCCTTCCGCCTCTTCTCCCTGGAAGGATCTCTGCCCCGTGGGGGACAAGAGGCTGCCTAGCGATGGGGCTTTTGTGTTTCCACCTAGCGAAGGTTCCCTCTCCATATTCTCTTAGGCCGGAGAGAAAAAGCCTTTACAGTAACTAATATTCTTTGCACAGCTGTGCCGATCACTTAGCCGACAAGCGCCTTTGTAATCCAATTCTGGAGGAGCATACTGTACAAACCCTCCCCGTGCCAACTTGGCACGGCCAGTTCTCTGCTGGCACCCCTGGGTGGCTCTGACGTTGCGACCGCACACAAGCTCGGAGCGGCATCTCACGCTCGTCCCAGCAAAATGCAAAAAACCAGCAGCCATTGGATTTCTACTCAGCTCCTCAATCGGCCGCAGGACCCGGGAACAAGAAGCCATGATAAATAAGGCAGTAGAAAAACCAACAGACAGTCACGGTAACGATACAAAAGATAAAATACAAAACCGTGAACACTATAGATGAAAATTGTATTGAATCACAGACTAACTGAAAGAGTTATACAAAAAGCATACACAGGTATCCTCAAAGGCAAAAGCCTGTAAATTCTTCCAAGGTGCTAATTTAAAGTGCAATATATGGGTAATAGAGATGGTTGTGCAAAGTTCATCAGACGTATGAGTCTATCTTTTCAGTGTAAAGATGATTAATCCAAGTCCATCAACCGTATGGGTATGTCTTCCGACGGGTGGCCAGCTTCGAATACTCCCGTTTCACCAGCAGTTTCGTCAAGGAATGGACTTTATCATCCACACAGGACTAGTAAATTCAGCATAGCTAAGCTATTCTAAGAGACTCAAACAGTCATCATTCCAATGAAGTGGATGATAAAGTCCATTCCTTGACGAAACTGCTGGTGAAACGGGAGTATTCGAAGCTGGCCACCCGTCGGAAGACATACCCATCCGGTTGATGGACTTGGATTAATCATCTTTACACTGAAAAGATAGACTCATACGTCTGATGAACTTTGCACAACCATCTCTATTACCCATATATTGCACTTTAAATTAGCACCTTGGAAGAATTTACAGGCTTTTGCCTTTGAGGATACCTGTGTATGCTTTTTGTATAACTGTTTCAGTTTAGTCTGTGATAAATTAGGCAGCTTTGAAACAAAACCCAGGATATGCTTGTCATGTGAATGCGCTTGCAATCTCACCAGCTGGGGCCGGTTTACGGGGTGGGGTTGGGGAGAGAGATAATCTTTATCAGGACCCTCACGACTGATAAGCAGGAGATAGGTCTTGTAAGATTAAGCAGGGGAGAAGCAGCAGCCCAAGGATATAGATCAGGGGTCAGCAAACTTTTTCAGCAGGGGGGCAGTCCACTGTCCCTCAGACCTCGTGGGGGGCCGGACTATATTTTGAAGAAAAAATATGGACGAATTCCGATGCCCCACAAACAACCCAGAGATGCATTTAGAATAAAAGGACACAGTCCACTCCTGTAAAAACACGCTGATTCTCGGACCGTCCGCGGGCCGATTGAGAAGGCGATTGGGCCAGATCCGGCCCCCCGTGTCCCCTCACTTTTCCTTAGGATGCTCCTATTTTCATTGGAGAAATGTTGGAGGGGATGGAGTTATCGAGCTCCCAAGGGAAGTGTTGTTGTTTTTTTAACGTTTAATGTTTTATTATGTCTTTATATATGTTGGAAGGTGCCCAGAGTGGCTGGGGCAACCCAGTAAGATGGGTGGGGTATAAATAGCAAAATCATTATTATGGAATGGGACGTCCCTATATTTTCATCGGAGGGTATGGAATCAGTGATGGCTAACCTTGACACTCCAGATGTTTTGGGACTACAACTCCCATCATCCCTGACCACTGGTCCTGTTAGCTAGGGATGATGGGAGTTGTAGTCCCAAAACATCTGGAGTGTCAAGGTTAGCCATCACTGGCCTAGGACTTGCTGATCAGAAGGTCGGGGGTTCGACTCCCGTGACGGGGTGAGCTCCCGTTGCTTGGTCCCTGCTCCTGCCAACCTAGCAGTTCGAAAGCACGTCAAAGTGCAAGTAGATAAATAGGTACGGCTCCGGCGGGAAGGTAAATGGCGTTTCCGTGCGCTGCTCTGCGCCAGAAGTTGCTTAGTCCTGCTGGCCACATGACCCGGAAGCTGTACGCCGGCTCCCTCGGCCAGTAAAGCAAGATGAGCGCTGCAACCCCACAATCGGTCACGACTGGACCTAATGGCAAGATTCAATGCCTTTCCCTCCAATGTAATGGAAAATAGACTCTCTAATGGACACATATCTCTTTATGTGATTGCAACTGTGGATCACCTGAATCGCTGCATCACATACTCCTTAGCTGTCCTTACTATTCCTCGCTCAGGAGCAAGTTTCTTGCCCCATACTTAGTGGGAGGCGCGGACGATGCCAATGAAACCAAACTAAGATTTCTATTGAACGACGAAGATCCATCTAGATCACGCACTGTTGCCAAATACCTGAAAAAGAGTCTTAGCTTTAAAGAAAGAAAGAAAGAAAAAGGGATTTTGTATGGCCAGGAAAACCCCGCTAATCCAGGAGCCACAATGCGAAAAATAGGAAGACGGACAGTCTGTGTTTTTATCTAGTAACGAGCAGAAGGTTTCAGCCTCTGTTGAAGGTTATAAATATTATACGTTGTGTAGGAATTGTGTTTTTATGTGTTGGGCCAATGGCCGTAAATAAACTTACTTACTATGGTCAGGGGTCCCTTTACCTTTAACCAACTCTCAGCCCCCTTAACAGACCACAGTTCCCAGAATCCTTTGAGGGAAGCCACGACGGCTATTTAAAGCTGTATCATAGTGTTATAAATGCACACAGTGAACGGACTTGAATGGTTTCCCGCAGTGTCGTCGTGAACACTTGTTTCCTGCTGGTTGTTTTGCAATGCATTTTAATGCCTCTAGGCTCCCTCCCTTCCACACAGACACATTTTTTTGGCTCTAGGCCTGGTCCTGTTGGAGGGAGGTTGAGAAAGAGAGTGAGAGAGAGAAAGAACGAATGAACGAACGAACGAACGGGTGGGCTTCCCCTTGTCCCTTCAGACGGTGGCGCACATTTCCTCTGCCCTCCCCAGTCACCAGCCCTCGAGCGAGGCAACCTTGTTTGGCTAGTCAGGAATTCCCTTGGCTCCAAAGGCTCCTCTTTCCCCCCCTCCCGCCCTATCTGATCCTGAACACGAGTTGATCTTTGGACAGCACATCAGCAAAAAAAACAACAACCCCCAGATCCCTCGCTTGCCTAATCTCGCACCGAGAGCTGCTGACATGTCACCGGCGAGAGATTGCGCTCGCATCTCTCCGGACGATCCGGACGGGGCAATGTCTGTTCAAGCGAGAGGGTTGGACTGTGCTGACACAGATCTCGGATTTCTTGGAAAGGAAGTCGGGGCACGGCCGCGGGCAGAGCTGCGAGGCTGGGAATTGTTCTCTGGGAAACAACCAGATGGGAACCGATGTGTGTGTGCTTTTTCCTTTTCACCAACTCCCGCGTCTGCTTGGGCTCCTGACAGACAGCGCTGCCGCTCTCCCCCTCCACCCTGAGCTCAGTTGCAGCTTTGACCTGCAATTACCAGACCTCTGAATCTCTCCCAGAAAAACAACCCAGAAGGTCTTTATCGTCTAATCCCCTTATCTCAGAGGTTGCGATAACTAATTGGTCCGGGCTTGACTCTGCACATTCTCAGAACATTCGATAAATATGTTCCCTACATGTCCCTGGTAGTTTGCAGCTCTTGGCCCTGAAGACCTTACAGTTTAAAAAAGGTCAAATCTTCACATGCAGGCCTGGCTCACTTGTGAAACCAAACCATGGTTTGCTCATTTATTAAACCATGGTTTGGCGGCGTCCTGCTCAAACCCAGGTACAGTCGTACCTCGTGTTACGTTCGCTGCAGGTTACGTTCAGCACGGGTTACAAACGCGCAGAACCCGGAAGTACCGGAGCATGTTACTTCTGGGTTCGGCGGTTTGCGCATGCGCAGACGCGTCAAATGACATCACGCGCATGCGCCGAATCGCGTCGTGCCCATGCGCATACGCAATGCTTCATGTTACGTGTTGCTCATGTTGCAAACGGGGCTCCGGAACGGATCCCGTTCGCAACATGAGGTACCACTGTATATAGTTTTTTATTAAATTTTGTTCTACAACTTAACATGCTCATTTTTACATCCTTAAGATATCAATGACTTTCCTTCTTCTCTTTCCATGGTTCATTTTGCATACCATAAATCCCTGCATATTTTACAAAAACTATACCATTCAGTTTTCCATTACTACACCCTTCAAAACTTATTTACACTCTTGAATTTATATTAGTGCTGCCAATGTTTTCAGGTGCATACAAACCCCGCCCCCATATATTCAATAAACATTTTGCAATCTTCTCTAAATGTTCTCTTATTCTCCTCTTGTTCTCTTATTCTACATTTTAAGTCTGCAAGCTGCGCATATTCTGTCAACTTAGGTTGCCATTCTTCGTTGGCTGGGACCTCGCTCGTTTTCCATTTTAGGGCCAACAAAACCCGGGCCGCAGTAATGCATACATAAATAACCTTTTCTGACACCTGGGAATTTCTGTCTGAATTATCCCCAACAGAAAGGACTCTGGTTTTTGGGGGGAAAGTACTTTTAAACACCCCCCCCCAATTTGTTATACATTATTTCCCAATACTCTTTTACCCTTTTAAAAGTCCACGACATGTGAAGTTCCTTCCACCTCTTTGCATCTCCAGCACTTATCTGATTCAGTCTTATACATCTTTGCAAGCCTAGGTAAAGGTAAAGGGACCCCTGACCATTAGGTCCAGTCGTGTCCGACTCTGGGGTTGCAGCGCTCATCTCACTTTACTGGCCTAGGGAGCCGGCGTACAGCTTCCGGGTCATGTGGCCAGCATGACTAAGCCACTTCTGGCGGACCAGAGCAGCGCACGGAAACGCCGTTTACCTTCCCGCCGGAGCGGTGCCTATTTATCTACTTGCACTTTGACGTGCTTTCGAACTGCTAGGTGGGCAGGAGCTGGGACCGAGCAACGGGAGCTCACCCCGCGCGGGGATTCGAACCGCCGACCTTCCGATCGGCAAGCCCTAGGCTCTGTGGTTTAACCCACAGCGCTTACTCGGAGTTAAATACCATCTGTGAATCATTTTCAAGTAGTTCTCCTTCAAAGAATAACACGCTGTGAACTTCAAGTCACTTTTCCAGAGTTTCCCCGGAGGTTAAAATCTATATTGTGACCTATATCTGTTGCCCAGAAGGGACGACAGAGGATGAGATGGTTGGACAGTGTTTTCGAAGCTACTAACATGAGTTTGGCCAAACTGCGAGAGGCAGTGAAGGATAGGCGTGCCTGGCGTGCTCTGGTCCATGGGGTCATGAAGAGTCGGACACGACTTAAAGACTAAACAACAACAAGAACAGGCAAATAGATAGATAGGCAGTGGAAGACAGGAGGCCTGGCATGCTCTGGTCCATGGGGTCACGAAGAGTCGGACACGACTAAACAACAACAAGAACAGGCAGATAGATAGATAGATAGATAGATAGATAGATAGATAGATAGGCAGTGGAAGACAGGAGGGCCTGGCATGCTCTGGTCCATGGGGTCACGAAGAGTCCGGACACGACTAAACGACTAAACAACAAGAACAGGCAGATAGATAGATAGATAGATAGATAGATAGATAGATAGATAGATAGGCAGTGGAAGACAGGAGTGCCTGGCGTGCTCTGGTCCATGGGGTCACGAAGAGTCGGACACGACTGAACGACTGACAACAACTATATCTATTGCCCAGTGTGTCATAGAGCTCAGACCAACAGCTTCACTATGGTTTTTATTAAGAATGGTCGCAGGTCGCTCGGCTCTTTCTTTTCGAGCAAGCCAAGCTAAAAGATGTCAGACTTCCTGCAAGGAGCTTCAATTTCCGATTGCAGTAATCTCTTTCAGCTATAATTAACCCTCTACGTCAAGGCCCTCAGCTCTGATTCATACCAATACTCCATCCAGCCCTCTGGGCCTTTCAAGATCTGCCCACTGATGCGGCCGTGTCCCATTGCCCAACGCTAGGGCCGGAACTGTTTGTCTTTTGGCCCTCCGAAGCTGCAGGGACTTTGCCACCGAAGCAAGCGGGTCCCGTGGGGCAGAGGCAGAGGGCGACAGCCCTGGCTTTGGCCGTTGGCTACCGAAGGCTTCTTGGTGCCCATGCACCCCCCCACCCCACCCCAACGTCTCCTCTCTCATATCCGGAGAGAAAACAGAATGCAAAGCCATCTGTGTTGCTTCGGCAGGAAACCGCGAGCATGAAGCTCTCTCGTGACGCGGGTTATTTATAGCCCCTTATCGCAGTCCCGGCTTATCCGAGCACAATTCAAAGTGTTGGTGCTGACCTTTAAAGCCCTAAAAGGCCTCGGGTCCAGTATACCTGAAGGAGCGTCTCCGCCCCCATCGTTCAGCCCGGACACTGAGGTCAGCTCCGAGGGCCTTCTGGCGGTTCCCTCCCTGCGAGAAGCAAAGCTACAGGGAACCAGGCAGAGGGCCTTCTCGGTGGTGGCGCCCGCCTGTGGAACGCCCTCCCATCAGAGGTTAAAGCAATAAACAACCACATGACCTTTAGAAAACACCTGAAGGCAGCCCTGTTCAGGAGGTTTTTAATCTGTGATATTTTAATGTATCTTTATATTTGTTGGAAGCCGCCCAGAGTGGCTGGGAGACCCGGCCAGATGGGCGGGGTACAAATAATAAATTATTATTATTATTATTATTATTATTATTATTATTATTATTATACCTGAAGGAGCGTCTCCACCCCCATCGTTCAGCCCGGAAACTGAGGTCCAGCTCCGAGGCCTTCTGGCGGTTCCCTCCCTGTGAGAAGCAAAGCTACAGGGAACCAGGCAGAGGGCCTTCTCGGTGGTGGCGCCCGCCCTGTGGAACGCCCTCCCGTCATATGTCAAAGAGAAAAACTACTACCAGACTTTTAGAAGACATCTGAAGGCAGCCCTGTTTAGGGAGGCTTTAATGTTTAATAGATTGCTGCATTTTAATGTTACAAAGAGTCGGACACGACTAAACAACTCCACAACTGCTTTTAAACATGTTCATGAGAAGTGGGGGGGGGGGAGGTATTGCATTTCCTGTTTTTATCTTGTGATTTTATGCCTGAGACCTGCAGGTATAGGATGGCAAACAAATTACTTATTTTATCTGTAAGCTGCCTTGAGTGACCATAGCTGTCAACTTTTTCCTTTTTTTGCAGGAAATTCCCTCATTCCAAATAGGATTCCTCGCGAGAAAAGGGACAGGTTGACAGCTATGCTTGAGTCCCAGTCGGACGAAAGAATGGGGATAAATAAATATATCACCAACAGCATAGAATTGCTGTACCCCCCCAGCCCCTGCAATGAAGGAATTGGAGGAATATTGCAGGAGTATCATTATTCATCGAGCTCAGTAGTGTCTACACAAACTGGCAGCCGCTCTCGGGGTTTCAGGCAGGTGTTGGGCTGCGGGCAGGAATCGAACCCGGGACTCTCTCTGCATGCCTGTCTCAAATTACAAGTGTAGGAGGCCAGGATGCCTGTCTTATCAGCAACTGCTTTGTGAATGGCCAACGCTGATAACATAAAATCATTCCTGGGTTTCATTTTCTGCACGGCATTTGCCTCTGACCTCGTTTGTTCCCCTCTAACCATATCCCAGCCATGCGCGTTGATACAGAAAGACAAACAGACAGACAGAGACTCGATAAATAATGCCTTTGGAACTGGTCAGCAAAAAAAATTAAATGTTTACCACGGGACTTCCTGTTGCTTCTGCTGCAACAGAGTTATTTATTTATTCCATTGATATACTACTTCCTCCCCCCCCCCCCGGATATCTGAAGGCAACCCTGTATTGGGGAAGTTTTGCTTATTTAAAAAATGTTTTATTAGGTTTGTATATAAAACATAAAACATTGTATGTTTAGGGAAGCTTTAATGTTTGGTGGATTATTGTATTTTAATATTTTGTTGGAAGCCGCCCAGAGTGGCTGGGGAAGCCCAGCCAGATGGGCGGGGTATAAATAATTTATTACTATTATTATTATTATTATTATTATTATTATTATTATTATTATTATTATATACGCCTGCTTCTTGGGAGAAAAGCAATGACAAACCTAGACAGCATCTTAAAAAGCAGAGACATCACCTTGCCAACAAAGGTCCGTATAGTTAAAGCTATGGTTTTCGTAGTAGTGATGTATGGAAGTGAGAGCTGGACCATAAAGAAGGCTGATCGCCGAAGAATTGATGCTTTTGAATTCTGGTGCTGGAGGAGACTCTTGAGAGTCCCATGGACTGCAAGAAGATCAAACCTCTCCATTCTGAAGGAAATCAGCCCTGAGCGCTCACTGGAAGGACAGATCCTGAAGCTGAGGCTCCAAGACTTTGGCCACCTCATGAGAAGAGAAGACTCCCTAGAAAAGACCCTGATGTTGGGAAAGATGGAGGGCACAAGGAGAAGGGGACGACAGAGGATGAGATGGTAGGACAGTGTTCTCGAAGCTACCAACATGAGTCTGACTAAACTGCGGGAGGCAGTGGAAGACAGGAGTGCCTGGCGTGCTCTGGTTCATGGGGTCACGAAGAGGCGGACACGACTAAACAACAACAACAACAACAACAACAACAACAACAACAACAACAACAGGCAGATAGATAGATAGATAGATAGATAGATAGATAGATAGATAGATAGGCAGTGGAAGACAGGAGTGCCTGGTGTGCTCTGGTCCAGGGGGTCACGAAGAGACGGAAACGACTAAACAACAACAACAACAACATATGTTCAAAACTGCCCAGAGGGGCTGGTGCAACCCAAACCAGTCAGATGGACAGGGTATAAAATAAAAATAAAAATATTATTACTACTATTATGATGATGGAATAAGATGTCCCTAGCTTCATTGGAGAAATGTCAGAGGGTATGAAAACCTCCTTTGCTCCTAAACGGGTTTCTGCATCAGTCTGGGTTGTAACCGTTACCCTTTGGGGGGGGGGGAAAGCAACAGATACCAGCTTAGGGCTGTTCGATGGGGCATTTAATCTCAGCACTGATCTGGTTATAAAGTCACCGCGATCTGAGCAGAGCAAAGCACGTGTTTTTCACAGGGAGAGTTCCAAGTTCAATCCATTTCCATTTCTGCTTAAAAGGAACGGGCAGGAGCTGCCGGGAAAGCTGCTTCTCTGCTTGAGTCCCTGGGGAGTCAGACTGGGCTCCTATTGAACCCTCCATCCAGAACAATGAGGACTGGAGTCTTGATTTGATTTAGCTTGGTGGTAGAGCACAAGCGTTGCATGTTCCAGGGGTCTCTGGGTAGGAGAATATGGAATATATACTGTATGCAAATGTTTTAAAGTTTAATAAACAAAAAAAATTACTCCAAAAAACAACCACCCAACACTGCGCCAGACAAACCTATGGTCCGCATAATGTCGCTCCCTCTTGCCCCATAGATAATCTCACATCTAGAAACCCAGGATAGGCAGACAGGAGCATTTGTGCTCCCATGCATTTCAAAACTTCACCCGTATCGTCGCCCAAAACGCCCAAAGACGGGGACATAATAAGGCCATTGTTCTATCCCGGAGAGGCAGCAGAGAAACAGGGGCTGCTCCCGGGAAGTGGGGGCAGTCAAAACAGTTGGGAATCTTGGAATACTTTCCAGCTCTCCAGCCATACTCGTTGTTGCTGTTGTTTAGTCGTGTCCGCCTCTTCGTGACCCCCTGGACCAGAGCACGCCAGGCACTCCTGTCTTCCACTGCCTATCTATCTATCTATCTATCTATCTATCTATCTATCTATCTATCTATCTATCTATCTGCCTGCTGTTGTTGTTTAGTCGTGTCCGCCTCTTGGTGACCCCCTGGACCAGAGCACGCCAGGCACTCCTGTCTTCCTCTGCCTCTCGCAGTTTGGTCAGACTCATGTTGGCCGCTTCGAGAACACTGTCCCACCATCTCGTCCTCTGTCGTCCCCTTCTCCTTGTGCCCTCCATCTTTCCCAACATCAGCGTCTTTTCCAGGGAGTCTTCTCTTCCCATGAGGTGGCCAAAGTCTTGGAGCCTCAGCTTCAGGATCTGTCCTTCCAGTGAGCACTCAGGGCTGATTTCCTTCAGAATGGAGAGGTTTGATCTTCTTGCAGTCCATGGGACTCTCAAGAGTCTCCTCCAGCACCAGAATTCAAAAGCAACCATTCTTCGGCGATCAGCCTTCTTTATGGTCCAGCTCTCACTTCCGTACATTACTACTGGGAAAACCATAGCTTTAACTATACGGACCTTTGTCTGCACTCATTACGAAACATCAAACTTGCCTTTTGGCGTGAAAAAGGATAGGGTCCAATTTTTTTAATTGGCCTAAGTGGGGAGGTGGGGGGAGGCGACACCTGAAATTCTTCCTGGTTTGCACTCCAAATGTGACGCCTCGAGTTTTGTTTAGGATCATGAGACTCGCACGACTTTTAAGCAGCCCTCAAATAGGGTTGCTGCGAAGTCAGAAACTCAGGTATATAAAAACGGTAAAGGTAAAGGACCCCTGGGCGGTTCAGTCCAGTCAAAGGCAACTCGGGAGTTGTGGCGCTCATCTCGCTTTCAGGCCGAGGGAGCCGGCGTTTGTCCGCAGGCAGCTTTCCGGGTCATGTAGCCAGCGGGACTAAACCGCTTCTGGTGCAACGGGACACCGTGACGGAAAACGGAGCGCACGGAAACACTGTTTACCTTCCTGCCGCAGTGGTACCTATTTATCTACTTGTGCCGGTGTGCTTTCGAACTGCTAGGTTGGCAGGAGCTGGCACAGAGCAATGGGAGCTCACTCCGTCGTGGGGATTCGAACCACTGACCTTCCGATCGGCAAGCCCAAGAGGCTCAGTGGTTTAGACCACAGCGCCACTACTTAAATCTAGGTCTTGGTCGCCACAATGGAACGTCCCTTCCAATGTTGCAGTTCTACGATTCTATGATCTCAGCAGCATTGCTTGAGTGGAGCTTGCTCTTACAACAATTCACTTGTCCCAGAATCCAAGAAGGAAAAGCACACACATTGGAAATGGAAATTAACTATGGACCAAGGCAGAGGTTTTTTAACCGCGGTAGCCATTGTGGCACGCAGAAGTTTCCACATAGTTGCAACTAGACCCGCCGCCAGTTGCAAAACACGCCTGGTACCTGGGGAATTTCGAACGCTGGTTGCTATTAGGGATGTGAAAGGGCCCATTTGCACCCATTCCTCTCGGAATCTGCTGTGTACAGCAGCGTTTCCATTCTTCTGCAGTTTGGGTTCTGCAAAAAACAATATTATTTCGGGTCGCCATTTGCCACGGCCAAATTCACCAATGCAATTCTTTACATGATCGTTGCTCCATTCATTTGCGCGGCAGGGGGCGACATAATCAATAACAGACCGGATAAAATAATGACCCCAAACTGCAGGCGGTGGGGACGGTACAGAGAACACGGATTATATTGTCCAAATCTCTCCATTCACTCACCCACTATCCCCCCCTTCCCCCTTCTGCCTCAGTATCCCCCCCGCAACCACCTTTCTTTCCAAACAGGACGAGGTTTTATCGAATCACTCCATAGATCACACGCCAAAAGAGCAAGCAGTATCCATGATCAGAAAGCCTAGCGGGGCGTCCAAGATGCCACATCAACGCCTACGTAAAATGAAACCCTTTGCTGCCGCAGCTCAGCCCTGCAAATCAAAAGGCAAAGCGAATCTGCATCCTTAAAAAAACAGACTCTCTGCCGCAATTGTCTAAAAGGGATTCCAGATCCCTTTCCACAAGCACTGGAAGACTTTGCTGCGAAGGAAAACTCCCAAGTCAAATGCACACGTTAGTCCCTCGTAACAGAAAGCTCGCCCCAATATTTCATGGAATTGTAGAGTTGGAAAGGGTTCCAAGGGTCATCCAGTCCAGCCCCCTTAGTTTTACAACCCTATTGCCGGCAGGCACTCAACAGGCCAGGCTCCCAGCACTGCGGTTTTACAAAACAGCACCGGTAGGACTTCTGCCTGTCGCACCCTGTGTCTCAAGGTGTGGGGGCAGGAAGAGGCGAAGTGGGCACAGCTGGGTGTATTGGGGCAGTTTCCCCCTTACCTTCTCCGGCTGCAGCCGAGGCAAGAGCTCTCCACCCGGGACACGCTCGGAGAAATTACACAAAGTGAAGTGTTGGCAGGACTTGGACTCTGCGGACCAAAGTTTATTAGCTGATGGGTGACGGGACATAAATGCCGGAGAGTTAGCAGATCAATGTCTGAAAGCACAGGGAGGGGGAGGCTGGCTGGCAGGAACGAGAGGCAGATGATATTTTTCATAAAGCCACCTAGTGAAAAGGAATGGTTTATCAAAACCATAGAATTTATTGAATTGGCAGTTCTATCGGAAAAATAAAAGAAAACCCTAGAAGTAGGGTCATGGAAGAGCTTTCTAAGCTACCTAAAAAAGAGGTGGAATATGAATAGGTTAGGGACCCAGGTGGCGCTGTGGGTTAAACCACAGAGCCTAGGGCTTGCTGAGCAACGGGAGCTCACCCCGTCGCGGGATTCGAACCGCCGACCTTCTGATCAGCAAGCCCTAGGGCTCTGTGGTTTAACTCACAGCGCCACCCGCTGTGGGATGGAATAGGGCGTCCCTATTTTCATCAGGGAAATGTTGGAGGGGATGGAACAGCGATATAGAAACCTATATAATAAAGTGCTGTGTCCCTGCGTCCAACTTTCCATGTGTCACGGAAGTGTGCTACTGCGCATGTCCGACACGGACGCAGGATTGGAGCAGGGATTGGAGAGGGGGGCGTGTCCGGAAGGCAGCGGCGGCGCACGCGCGTTGTCAGTTGCGCCAGCGCCGCTGCCTCGCACGGACATGGGGAGGATGGCTTCCTGCCGGGGTGCCCCTGTCCGCCTGCGCTCACCCGCTGCCGCCGCCTCCGAGGCTGCCGAGGCCCACTGCTCGGGCTCCGGCTCGGGCTGCTGTTCCATTGCCCCCTCCCGCGGGCGCCGCCGCTCCCCGCTTGCCCATCCCGCCGCTCGGCTCCTCCAGCCGCTGCTTCTTCTCCTCCCACGCAGCCCCTATGTTCTAGCGCCCGTTATCAACGGGCTAAATTCAACTAGTGTAATAATAATTTGGAAACTTAATTCACTCATGATTTGAAACCATACATATAATTGTGTGGATAGATTAACAGTATGCAATTGTTTATTGCCGTAATATGTTGTATTAGCAGGGGTAAGGTCCTCCTGACCTGTCTGGCGTAGCCTTGATCTGAAGCCAGGACATACCATTAAATATCTTTTCAAACAATAAAAGTTTATAGGGCTCTGTGTACCAGGCCAGACACTCTTCCTACCAGAGTTGCTTTTGAGGCAGTTTACAAAAGAGTTCTTCGGTGATTCTCCGAGCTGAAGGGCGGAGATACGGAATCTGTTAAATAAATAACGCTCATGAATAAATAAGGAGAGATTATTATTGGATGGCTTCCAGGAACACCATTGTCTTGGCTGCGAGGGAGGCGAAATCGCTGGTGAACAAACTTATCCGGGGAAGCAGCTGAAGGTTGTGTCAGCTACCGATTGAATCGAGACTGATAACGGAAGCCGCAGTGTTTTTTCACTCAAGGATGATTAAGCGGATGCGAGGTTTTGTCTTGTTGAGCATCCTTTACTACATTTCTCCGATGAAATAGAGACACACAATTGTTGTAAGAATTTAAGGTCATATATATATATATATATATATATATATATATATATATATATATAAAATAAATGTTCATAAGTGTTCCAAGCAAACAAGGCCACATGTCTGAAGATCTCCATTTCTCTGCAAGGAAGGAGGGGTGATTGTCTCAGTGATAATCCTGGCTTCCTGATACCTGAGTGCAGACAAAAGGGTGTGATTAACTTGGCTGGGAAACAGGGAAATGTAATATCTCTTTTGTTTTACTTGATGGGTTTTTGGGTGAGGGCAAGAGGAGGCATGGGAGGGTCAAGGATGCTCAGATTACTGCTACCAGACCTCCCCTTTCGTGATGTAACTGATGTATCTGGGAGGGGGTCCTGGGTTACACCCCTTTTGTGATGTATGTATGATGTATAGGGGCGTGGTCTGAGCGGCAGGGGGGAATTTCAAAGTCTATATAGGAGCTGGCAGACCATTGTTCTGGGTTCCTCCTCCCTCCCTCCATTTTGGGAGTGAGGGCCTCTGTTGCAACCAGATATAATAAAGATTTTGCTTCTCAATTTTTCTCTGGTTGGCCTCTGTAATTTACTCCTACCGATGGAGAACCTGGAAAGGCTCTTGTGTAACCCATAAGGGAATAAGAGCAGATTTCTGTTTATTTCACTATCTCTCTTAGAATCATAGAATCCTAGAGTTGGAAGAGACCATAAAGGCTATCCAGTCCAACCCCCTGCCAAGCAGGAAACACCATCAAAGCATTCCTGACAGGTGGCTGTCAAGCCTCTGCTTAAAGACCTCCAAAGGAGGAGACTCCACCACACTCCTTGGCAGCAAATTCCACTGCCAAACAGCTCTTACTGTCAGGAAGTTCTTTCTAATGTTTAGGTGGAATCTTCTTTCTTGTAGTTTGAATCCATTGCTCCGTGTCCGCTTCTCTGGAGCAGCAGAAAACAACCTTTCTCCCTCCTCTATATGACATCCTTTGATATATTTGAACATGGCTATCACATCACCCCTTAACCTTCTCTCTCCAGGCTAAACATACCAGCTCCCTAAGCCGTTCTCATAAGGCATCGTTTCCAGGCCTTGGACCATTTTGGTTGCCCTCCTCTTGATAATCATTTTATTCGTTTTCAATCCCAATCCAAGAATAGCCTCATTATAACAATACCAATTTATAATACAATTATTAATACCAATAGTTCAAATACCGAATTACATAACGTTGTAGGTAAGAATTCTAAGGTCTCAAATGTAAATTTAATGGCAAACACATACATAAGTGTCAAATAGTACAGGAGATCAATCCTGAAGCCATTTTGACTCTAACAAGACCATTGATCCATAAAATGATCAATGTTCTGTACTATAAAATAAATAAGACAGTATTGTAGATGATAACAATTAAAATTTAAAAAATTCTTACCTGCACTGATGATAGTCATTGTTTGGATGGGGGGCTTTTATCCATTTCCGCAGACACACAGTCAGTCAATCAATCGTAGCTGAACTGGGTTCCACACAGTCACAAAAGCAAAATAACCGAAAAAGCCTCAAAACAAAAATGCAAAATAAATAGCAAAAAGAAAAGTGCCAAACTTAATCTGTTCTGGAGTCTTTTACTTCTGAAATGTTCGAAAACAAGACGCGGCTTCTGGTTGGCGCAGGCACCCTGGAAACAATAGCCGACAGCCGCATCGGACCAGGGCCGGCACATCCATTTAGGCGAACTAGGCAACTGCATAGAGCGCCAAAATGGAGGGGACGCTGGCCAGCCTGCCCCCCCGCCACCGCCCGGTGCCGCCCCAACCAGTGGCGGAGCAAGCAGGTTGGGGCGGAAAACCGCGGCGGCGAGGGCGCCAAAATGGAGGGGGCACTGGCCAGCCTGCCCCTCGCCGCCCGGTGCCGCCCCAACCAGCGGCGAAAATCGCGGCGGCGCGGGGCACCCGGCCGGCAGGGGGCGGGGCACCGTACGTCATGCGCAATGACGTCACGTGGCCCGCCCCCTCGCCTAGGGCGCCAAAATTGCCAGCACCGGTCCTGCATTGGACATTCGGTTTCCGAAAAATATTCGAAAACCGGAACACACAGTTCTGGGTTTTTGGAGTTTGGGAAACAAAGCATTTAAACCCAAGGTACCACTGTAAGATTAAACATGAGCGCCTCACCACCGAGAGCATTCCATTGAAGCTATCCAACCTCCCAAAATTTCAGCACCTCTTGCGACGTTTGACCCCTTTCCGTTTTACAGAACCACGAAAGCTTATATCCAGAACAAACTTAGTTGGTCTAAGAGCCTAGGGCTTGCCGATCTGGAAGGTCGGCGGTTCGAATCCCCACGACGGGGTGAGTTCCCGTTGCTCGGTCCCTGCTCCTGCCCACCTAGCAGTTCAAAAGCACGTCAAAGTGCAAGTAGATCAATAGGTACCGCTGCAGCGGGAAGGTAAACGACGTTTTCCGTGTGCTGCTCTGGTTCGCCAGAAGCGGCTTAGTCTATGCTGGCCACATGACCTGGAAGCTGTACGCCGGCTCCCTCGGCCAGTAAAGCGAGATGAGCGCCGCAACCCCAGAGTCGTCCGCGACTGGACCTAATGGTCAGGGGTCCCTTTACCTTTACGGTGCTACTGGACAATTTATTTTATTTATTTATACAAATTCTACAATCTTCCTCCATATCTCCTCCAAGTCATTTCTCCTGCATATTCCCCATCCTGCCTTAATGGCACATGTTAATTATCATTAATAGCTATATTCCACACCTCTTTAGATCATTCTTCCATTTGATATTCTGCTTGCCCCTTCCTAGCTATCTTAATCGTGCAGCTGTCAATAAATTTGTGAGCAAGTCTTCACGGGGTGAAGGTTCTCCATTTGGTCGCTAGAGGGCAACCCAGCCCTCGACTAAATACTGCAGCCCAGGTGAAAGAATTTGAGGACTGGAAATGAGATTTAAGGCTCAGAAGTGGTTTAAATGCATTGCCTCATTTACACCTGGTATTGCCTCAGGTTGAACAGGCTGTGCACAGAGCCGGATTTAGGTTTGATGAGGCCCTAAGCTACTGAAGGTAACAGGGCCCTTTATATGTCCAGCTCACAGCTGTCAACCCTCCCTTTTTGGGGGGAAACTCCCTTATTCCAATGCCGTTTCCCGCTGCTATCCCGGATTGTTGATATCCTTAAATTCCCCGGATTTCCAGGAAGCAGCTCCTCTCCCTCCCTGCCGGCCAGGGAGGCTCCTCAGCTGCGTTGCTCGGCTGCCAATCAGGAGTCTGAGACCGACTGGGGGGCGGAGCTTGCATGCCTTGTGCAGCCAGACCCTCACGCCAACCAGACAGACGACAGCCTGCCTGCCGTCTACGCGCTCGCTCTTTCGCTCACCCGTTCGCGCGCAGCCTCTGGAGCGCAGGGTGGCGAGGCTACTTGTGCCATTGCACGCCCTCTTGGCATCCCTTATTTTCAAATCCGAAAGTTGACAGCTATGGTCCAGCTGTCCTTTGTCAACAACAAATTTGCCACTGAATATAACCACTTGGGCTTGCCGATCGAAAGGTTGGCGGTTCGAATCCCCGCGACGGGGTGAGCTCCCGTTGCTTGGTCCCTGCTCCTGCCGACCTAGCAGTTCGAAAGCACGTCAAAGTGCAAGTAGATAAATAGGTACCGCTCTGGCGGGAAGGTAGATGGCGTTTCAGTGTGCTGCTCTGGTTTCACCAGAAGCGGCTTAGTCCTGCTGGCCACATGACCCGGAAAACTGTCTGCGGACAAACGCCAGCTCCTTGGCCAGTAAAGCGAGACGAGCGCCGCAACCCCAGAGTCGTTCGCGACTCGACTTAACTGTCAGGGGTCCTTTTCATTTACCTTTACCTTAATAGGTATCTAAACCATTTGCTCATAACAAAATAACCAGTCCGTGCAGAATGTAGGCACCCTATATATAGAAAGGAGCAAACCAGTGATATTTTAGGGAGAAAGCTACTAACCTTGAGTTTGACTGTGGGAGGCAGTGGAAGACAGGAGTGCCTGGCGTGCTCTGGTCCAGGGGGTCACGAAGAGGCGGACAAGACTAAACGACTCAACAACAACATTTCATCGGAGAAATGTTGGAGGGGGTGGAAGAAGACGTCCCTATTTACATGAGAGAAATGTTGGAGGGGATGGAATAGGATGTCCCTATTTACATGAGGGGCCCAGGTGGCGCTGTAGGTTAACAAATTGCCGCTGATTTTTGTGTTGAATATAACCACTGTGCCACTTGGGCTTGCCGATGATCGAAAGGTCGGCGGTTCGAATCCCCCCGCGACGGGTGAGCTCCCGTTGCTCGGTCCCAGCTCCTGCCAACCTAGCAGTTCGAAAGCACGTCAAAGTGCAAATAGATAAATAGGAACCGCTCCAGCGGGAAGGTAAACGGTGTTTCCGTGCCACAGCTCTGGTTCGCCAGAAGCGGCTTTGTCATGCTGGCCACATGACCCAGAATCTTTACGCCGGCTCCCTCGGCCAGTAAAGCGAGATGAGTGCCGCAACCCCAGAGTCGGACACGACTGGACCTAATGGTCAGGGGTCCCTTTACCTTAACCTTTTTATTTACATGAGAGAAATGTTGGAGGGGATGGAGTTATCCGACCCCCGAGCCATCTGAACTTAGGCCAGGTTTTAAAATGTTTTATTATGATTTTATATATGTAGGAAGCCATCAGAGTGGCTGGGGCAACCCAGTATAAATAGTAAAATTATTATTATGATGGAATCAGACGTCCCTGTTTTCATCAGGGAACAGTGCAGCTCCCAGGATGCTGTTTCAAAATGCTATGATCCTGCTTTAAACGCATGGTGTGGTGGATGGGGCTTCAGATCTGTGCTCCCTTGACTCAAAAAGAGCCTTACGGTTGGCCAGAGAAAGACCCCCCTTCCTTTACTGACCCCCTTCATCCCTCTCCTCATCCTGTCCCAGGGAGCTAGGCTTGCAGGAATTTTTATTTTTTCACGGAAATCCTGCTGGCATTTCCAGTGAGTCTTCACCTCTCCGGGTCACAGGGAATTCATTACTGGAGGATTATAAGGGTGTGACCCCCCACCACCAAAAAAAACCCAACCTCCGTCCAAAGAAAATCCTAGAGATTATTCTGAGGCTGCGCTCAAGGCCCCGCGTTTCAGGAGGGGCTGGATTCTGACCCACAGCTGGCTGAGAGCACGGCACATGTGGGGCATTTTCTATGGGGCAGAACGGCCGATACGTTCGCCACATCGAGGGATGTCGGGGGATTCCGCCAGGAACGAAGACGGAGGCGAAAAAATGGCTGCCCGTTGCCCGTTCAAGGCCAGGAACCAAAATCACGCCAGGGTGATTCGCTGTCACTGTTTCTTGCAGCGTGCAAATGCTAGCTAAATCATTACGTGACTTCTCACCCTACCCCCAGCAAAATATCAACACCCCACACCTTTTTAAAAATTGGATTCTGCAACAGACAGGTTGCAGAAAAAAAAAAGAAACAGGAGGAAAATTGGTTCACGAAAATACGTCGCAAAGATGCCCATACGTGGTGTTAAATAATATGTTGCCAAAGGGCTGTGAAAAATTATTTGCTGTTTGGTGGGTTTTAGAACCAGGGGTCAGCAAACTTTTTCAGCAGGGGGCCGGTCCACTGTCCCTCAGACCTTGTGGGGGGCCGGACTATATTTTGAAAAAAAAAAACGAACGAACGAATTCCTATGCCCCACAAATAACCCAGAGATGCATTTTAAATAAAAGGACACATTCTACTCATGTAAAAACATATTGATTCCTGGACCGTCCGCGGCAGGATTTAGAAGGCGATTGGGCCGGATCCAGCCCCCGGGCCTCAGTTTGCCTACCCATGGTTTTATCTAATATACAACAAAGGACTCCACACACACACACATGCACCGAAGTCCAATATGAAATTTGGCTTTCCTGATGGTCTTAAGTACTTAAGGAAATCATCCCTGAGTGCTCACTGGAAGGACAGATCCTGAAGCTGAGGCTCCAAGACTTTGGCCACCTCATGAGAAGAGAAGACTCCCTGGAAAAGACCCTGATGTTGGGAAAGATGGAGGGCACAAGGAGAAGGGGACGACAGAGGACGAGATGGTGGGACAGTGTTCTCGAAGCGACCAACATGAGTCTGACCAAACTGCGGGAGGCAGTGGAAGACAGGAGGGTCTGGCGTGCTCTGGTCCAGGGGGTCACGAAGAGTCGGACATGACTAAATGACTAAACAACAAAATAAAAAAATTCCTTCCAGTAGCACCTTAGAGACCAACTAAGTTTGTTCTTGGTATGAGCTTTCGTGTGCATGCACACTTCTTCAGATACCGGCTATCTACCTGTAACTGACTAAACAACAGGCAGATAGATAGATAGATGATAGATAGATAGATAGATAGATAGATAGATAGATAGATAGATAGGCAGTGGAAGACAGGAGGGCCTGGCGTGCTCTGGTCCATGGGGTCATGAAGAGCCGGACACGACTAAATGACTAAACAACAGGCAGATAGATAGATAGATAGATAGATGATAGATAGATAGATAGATAGATAGATAGATAGATAGATAGATAGGCAGTGGAAGACAGGAGGGCCTGGCGTGCTCTGGTCCATGGGGTCACGAAGAGCCGGACACGACTAAATGACTAAACAACAGGCAGATAGATAGATAGATAGATAGATAGATAGATAGATAGATAGATAGGCAGTGGAAGACAGGAGGGCCTGGCGTGCTCTGGTCCATGGGGTCACAAAGAGCCGGACATGACTAAACGACTAAACAACAACAACAATTATCATGATAATAATTCAGCGAATCTGTTGTTTTGTGATGGCCTGGTGCCCGGTTGCAAAGAAACAGGCTTGCTCTGCAGCAGCGACCTTCTGCGAGCATCCTTTGCTCCTTCGCTTTTGAAGCACCTGAGCCTAACTTCTTAAGCTTCTAGCCAGAGAGCAAAGGACCGCAGACCATGGAAGGCGTTCCTCGAGAAACTGTAAGCCAGTGTTCCAGCTCCCTGCAGCCATGACTCATGCGCCCCCTCCTCCTCATAAGTTATTTCCTGAATTTGGGGAGGGGTCCTTCCCCTCAAAATCCCCCCGGAGGGGAGAAGAGACGCCTGGCTAAGTTCACCACGACGACGTCGGCCCGTTTTTGGCACGGTGTCTTCTAAAGAAAACAGCCCCACGGCGGAGACAAGGCCGGGAACAGACACAACAGGAAAGGACCACGGGGTAATCCAGGTGCCAGGAGACCTCCTTTAGTTGGGGGTGTGCGGAAGGGGGGAGAGCACCGTGCGTCCCACACCCCTCCTTGGGCTGAGCGAAAGCTGGCTGGGAAAGGAGGAGAGGCGTTTTTTTCACTTCCATGGCGTGCCGTGCCCAGCACCTGGAAGCATGGTTCCAATCAGTCTCCGGAGGACCAGACAGGAAGTGATGTCACCTTGCCTCTTCCACCCACACCTCTCCCTCGGCGTATGACATCACTCCCCAGCGCTGGGTTTTCATGAAATGCTCCTTTGATATCTCTCTCTCTCTCTCTCCGCCTCCAGGAATCTCAGGTTGCAGCTGCCGTGAGCCCCATTCCATCGGGGAAGTTCAAACCTGAGCATTTCGGTGCCATAGGGGCAAACGGATATCCAGAGCCGGCCCTAATGTTAGACAGGGTGAGGCAATTATAGAAGCCAATGGGCCACATTTGCACTTCTGGTTGTTCTCCTCTGCTAGAGATCTGAGCAATGGGTTGCCCGTGTCGAAGAAGCAACTATCTCCCGTGTCAAAGAGATGATTCTTCAACCTCAGCTTCGTTGGACGGGTCATGTTGTGTAGATGCCTGATTATTGTCTTTCAAAGCCAATGCAATTCTGGGCTGCATCCATAGGAGTATAGCATCTAGATCAAGGGAAGGAATAGTACCACTGTATTCCGCTCTGGTCAGACCTCACCCGGAATACTGTTAAATACTTAACAGATTAGAGAATTGGGCCAAAGCAAACAAGATGAATTTGAACAGGGAGAAATGTAAAGTACTGCACTTGGGTAAAAAAAATGAAAGGCACAAATACAGGATGGGTGACACCTGGCTTGAGAGCAGTACAAGTGAAAAGGATCTAGGAGTCTTGGTAGACCACAAACTTGACATGAGCCAACAGTGTGATGCAGCAGCTAAAAAAGCCCATGCGATTCTGGGCTGCATCCATAGGAGTATAGCATCTAGATCAAGGGAAGGAATAGTACCACTGTATTCCGCTCTGGTCAGACCTCACCTGGAATACTGTGTCCAGTTCTGGGCACCACAGGTCAAGAAGGATACTGACAAGCTGGAACGTGTCCAGAGGAGGGCAACCAAAATGGTCCAAGGCCTGGAAACGATGCCTTATGAGGAACGGCTTAGGGAGCTGGGTATGTTTAGCCTGGAGAAGAGAAGGTTCAGGGGTGATATGATAGCCATGTTCAAATATATAAAAGGATGTCATACAGAGGAGGGAGAAAGGTTGTTTTCTGCTGCTCCAGAGAAGCGGACACGGAGCAATGGATTCAAACTACAAGAAAGAAGATTCCACCTAAACATTAGGAAGAATTTCCTGACAGCAAGAGCTGTTCGACAGTGTGATTTGCTGCCAAGGAGTGTGGTGGAGTCTCCTTCTTTGGAGGTCTTTAAGCAGAGGCTTGACAGCCACCTGTCAGGAATGCTTTGATGGTGTTTCCTGCTTGGCAGGGGTTTGGACTGGATGGCCCTTGGGGTCTCTTCCAACTCTAGGATTCTAGGATTCTAAAGCAACTCCTCTATTCCGAACTTAACAATGGGAAGTGTAATGCTGGTGGTCAACAGAAGAGGTTCAAAGACTCTCTCAAGGCAAATCTAAAAAAATGTAGCATAAACACCGACAACTGGGAAACACTGGCCTGCGAGCGCTTCAGTTGGAGAACAGCCTTTACCAAAGGTGTCGTGGGCTTTGAAGACACTCGAACTCAGGACGCAAGGGAGAAACACGCTAAGAGGAAGGCACGCTTGGCAAACCCTCACCGGGATCAACTCCCGCCCAGAAACCTATGTCCCCACTGTGGAAGGACGTGGGGATCCAGAATTGGCCTCCACAGTCACTTACGGACTCACTTTTAAAACCGTGTTTATGGAAGGCAATCTTACTCGGCTACGAGGGATCGCCAAAGAAAAAGCATATCCTGCAACGTTTCTCCTGTGAAAATAGGGATGTCCTATTCAATAGTAGTAGTAGTAGTAATAATAATAATAATAATAATAATAATAATAATAATATTTATATTTATATAATCCACCCACCTGACTGGATTGCTCCAGCCACTCTGGGCAGCTTCCAACATATATAAAAACATAATAAAACATTAAACATTTAAAAACTTACCCATCCAGGGCTGCCTCCAGGTTGTATAGTGACTTATCTCCTTGGTTCGGGGGTTTAATAACTCCAGGTCCTCCAACATTTCCTCAATGAAAATAGGGATGCCCTAAGGAAAAGCGGGGGACGCAGGTGGCGCTGTGGGTTAAACCACAGAGCCTAGGGCTTGCTGATCAGAAGGTCGGCGGTTCAAATCCCTGCGATGCAACGGGGTGAGCTCCCGTTGCTTGGTCCCAGCTCCTGCCCACCTAGCAGTTCGAAAGCACGTCAAAGTGCAAGTAGATAAATAGGTACCGCTCCGGTGGGAAGGTAAACGGCGTTTCCGTGCGCTGCTCTGGTACGCCAGAAGCGGCTTAGTCCTGCTGGCCACATGACCCAGAAGCTGTATGCCGGCTGCTTCGGCCAATAAAGTGAGATGAGCGCCACAACCCCAGAGTCGGACACGACTGGACCTAATGGTCAGGGGTCCCTTTACCTTTTTAAAGGAAAAGCAGGACATTCCAGGATCAAATCAGAAACCGGGACGGCTGTAAATACAGGACGTTTCCTGGAATATAGAAGAAGAATTTGCATTTGATATCCCGCTTTATCACTACCCGAAGGAGTCTCCAAGCGGCTCACATTCTCCTTTCCCTTCCTTCCCCCATAACAAACCCTCTGTGAGGTGAGTGGGGCTGAGAGACTTCAGAGAAGTGGGACTAGCCCAAGGTCACCCAGCAGCTGCATGTGGAGGAGCGGGGAAGCGAACCCGGTTCACCAGATTACGAGTCCACCGCTCTTAACCACTACACCACGCTGGCTCTCGCCAGGGGCACTTGGAGGGTTTGCTGTATATGCAATGTTAGTTGAACTCGGACGAAACCTATCGAAAATAATGGGCATGATTCCGCCTTAGGTCAATCCATGGTTCTACGGGGAGTAGAATTATCCCTGGGCATTGTACCCCCACTTCAAGTACCAGCCTATCTCTCAACTCTTTCTATTGCTAGTCATCGTTTCGCTTTTATTAAAGCACGGTTTAATGTCTTCCCCTCAAACTTCCTTTTTCATAGATTTTCTAGGGGCCAAGTCTCGGTCTTATGTGCCTGTGATAACCATTCGATTGAATCTCTTCATCACATAGTGTTTGTCTGCCCCTTGTATTCTGCCGCCCGAAAGACTCTATTACTCCCATTAACTCAGAAATTACCGGGGTATTTGGAAGAGTCTTACCTTGCTCTTCTGTTGCAAGATTCAGACTCGATTGTAACCCTACATATGGCAAAATTTCTGACATCAGTTCTGACACTCAAGAAACGCAATGGATTGTTATATACAGCTTGAGATTTTAATTAAATTTTCATCATATTTTATTCAATGGAGTATCCCTTTTAATCTATTTTACTGTTAGCAATTGTAAACCAGACTGTGCTGTTTCTGTTTTTGGTTGTTATGTCTATGGGCTTAAAGCCGAAATAAAATGCGTTGAGTTGGGAGTAGAATTTACAACCCTGCTGATCCGTGTCAATGAAATTTTCCTCCAATGGCAGTTGGGGATGGAGTGGATGACCTCTGAGGACATTTCTAGCTCCGGCCAAGAACTAGATCCCTGCTCTTCTGGGAAAAGCGTTCTTTCAGAGAGGTAGCCACAACCCTGCAAACGCCAGTTTCCTGCAGGGAATAAACCCCATAAAATTCCGGTGCTGCCGTAGACATGGAGGGGAACAGCAGATTTGGATGACCCGGTTGAAGTGGTGGAGAAGGAAACAAACACATTCCCAGAGGAATTTGCAGAGGACAAGGCAGGACTAATAAGGCGGGGGGAGGAAGCAAGCAGCAGAAAACTCACAAATTAATGCATGAAATTTGCATAATATGCAAATCAGCTTTCCCTTTTCCATTTTTTGCAAGGATACAGGACCTTCGCTTGGTAACCTTGCAATCCATCCCTGCCTGGAGTTCAAGGCGAAAGTCAATTGTGACGCAGAGGCGTAGGAAGGCCAGGTGGTACCCGATGCGGAAAATTACTTGTCACCCCCCCACACACATTGATTTTTATTTTATTTTTGCCTGCAAAAACGGTTTTACGTTATTTCATATTTTCTTACAAAGGAATAATAAGTAATAATAAACTTTTATTTATATCCTGCCCTCCCTGGCCGAAGTCGGGCTCAGGGCAGCTAACATCAGATACGTAACATGGGTATAAAATCAAACAATAATTAAATTACCTCCTAAAAACATGTCAAAATCAAAGTCTAATTAGATGGCTTTCCGCAGGGTTAGGGTTGGGAACAGTAAGTGCTCCACTGAATTGAAATTTCAGCCTTCACGACATAGGAAAACGGCCAAGTAAACAGCTATTTTCGTGGAGGAGGGTCAAGATATTAACTGGTATGCGTGAAATTTCATATATAGCTATATAATCCCTAGTGTAGTAAGATAAGATGAATAAACAACATAAACATTTTCATTGGAGAAATGTTGGAAGGGATGGAATAAGACGTCTCTATTTACAAGGTAAAGGTAAAGGGACCCCTGACCATTAGCTCTAGTCGTGTCCGACTGAGGTTGCGGCGCTCATCTCGTTTTACTGGCCGAGGGAGCCAGCATGCAGCTTCCGGGTCATGTGGCCAGCATGACTAAGCCACTTCTGGCAAACCAGAGCAGCGCATGGAAACACCGTTTACCTTCCCGCCGGAGCGGGACCTATTTATCTACTTGCACTTTGACGTGCTTTTGAACTGCTAGGTGGGCAGGAGCTGGGACCGAGCAACAGGAGCTCACCCCGTCGCGGGGATTTGAACCGCCGACCTTCTGATCAGCAAGCCCTAGGCTCTGTGGTTTAACCCACAGCGCCACCTGGGTTACAAAGCTCAACATAAAAAAAACCCTAAGATCCTGGCCACTGGAGTGCCTGGCGTGCTCTGGTCCATGGGGTCACGAAGAGTTGGACACGACTAAACGACTCAACAGCAACAATAGTTAGCCAGGGTACATTGGAGTCTGTCCTGAGCTAGGGCAGAGGAGTTTGCCCATCGAGCCATAGGTTACCGACTCAAGAGGCAGGCAGAGGAATCCCCTGAGTTGAAAGCCGAGGATCGCAGGATTAAGACAACCCGCAGCATCACCCATGCGCCTGTCAAGTGCAACATGTGCATGTCGCGGCGTGTTTCGAGAAACTCCGCTGACTCGAAACAGGGAAAACCACAGCTCTGTTTACATAGCAGCAATCAAAGACACATTAGATTTAATCGCATTGCAGGGGTTTGGCTGATAGGCAAATACCAATAAAATTGTCCTTTTGCATCATGGGAGGAGGAGAAAATGCCAATGTTTGCCAGACATGTTTTGACCCGCAGGCCCCTTTTCGAGAGCATCGGTAGGTGAGGAGCCACATTCGCCATCTTCCCGGCTCAACAGCGCAGGCCGTAATTAGCCAGGCCGTGTTAGAGCACAGCCAAAATTTCTCGGAAGAAAAGATACTCTCCTCCTCAAGGAATTTCCCCTCCATCTCAGGGCCTGAATCTCCTCTCCTCCCTTGACCCTGTTCAAGCACAGCCGTGAAATTCCCAGAAAACAGATGGCTGTCTGCTCCAGCTGCCCTGAGGATGCCATTCCTCAGACCAAGGAGGTGAGACTTGTTTTTAGCCGGAGGGCAGCACTTCCATAACCTCCAAGTGTCCCGGTTTTCCAGGGACAGCCCCGGAATTACAGAAGCTGATTTGACCCCGGAATGTCCCGCTTTCCCTCCCCTCCATGTTTCAGAGAACAATTAAAAGGGGTGTGGGTGCAAAGATGGAGCCCTGGAAATTAAAAAAACTGAAACGGCAAAGCTGGCCTATAATTTTGAAAATGTCACAAATGCGCTTTAAATTCTTTCATTACCAATGCTTCCACAGCCAGGCGTTTTTTTTAAAGGAGTGTTTGTTCCTTTATTGTAAAATGGAGCCTTACACTGTCTACTCAGAAGGAAGTCACACTGTGTTCAGTGGAGCTGACTCCCAGGTAACCGGGTCAAGGCTGGGCAGCATTACACTGCAACCAAAAGCATTTTTTACTCAGAACTAAGTTCCGTTGAATTCAACATAATTTACTCTCTGGTATGTTCCTGACTGGAGGGACGCGGGTGGCGCTGTGGGTTAAACCACTGAGCCTAGGGCTTGCCGATCAGAAGGTTGGCAGTTCGAATCCCCACGACGAATCCCTGTCCCACCATCTCGTCCTCTGTCGTCCCCTTCTCCTTGTGCCCTCCATCTTTCCCAACATCAGCGTCTTTTCCAGGGAGTCTTCTCTTCTCATGAGGTGGCCAAAGTCTTGGAGCCTCAGCTTCAGGATCTGTCCTTCCAGTGAGCACTCAGGGCTGATTTCCTTCAGAATGGAGAGGTTTGATCTTCTTGCAGTCCATGGGACTCTGCAGAGTCTCCTCCAGCACCAGAATTCAAAAGCATCCATTCTTCGGCGGTCAGCCTTCTTGATGGTCCAGCTCTCACTTCCATACATCACTACTGGGGAAACCATAGCTTTAACTCTACGGACCTTTGTCGGCAAGGTGATGTCTCTGCTTTTTAAGATAATTAATAATTATCTTTTTAAGATAAATAAATTATTATTATTATTAATTATTATTATTATTATTACCAGGGGGTCTTCTAGCGCAGTCCCCCTGCAAGGTAGTCTTGGTGTGATAGTCTGTTGCTTTGTCTCTGTGATGTCTCTGCTTTTTAAGATGCTGTCTAGGTTTGTCATTGCTTTTCTCCAAAGAAGCAGGCGTCTTCTAATTTCGTGACTGCTGTCACCATCTGCAGTGATCATGGAGCCCAAGAAAGTAAAATCTCCCACTGCCTCCATTTCTTCCCCTTCTATTTGCCAGGAGGTGATGGGACCAGTGGCCATGATCTTAGTTTTTTTGATGCTGAGCTTCAGACCATAACTTGATTTAAGGTAAAGGGACCCCTGACCATCAGGTCCAGTCGTGTCCGACTCTGGGGTTGCGGCGCTCATCTCACTTTATTGGCCAAGAGCCAGCGTACAGCTTCCGGGTCATGTGGCCAGCAGGACTAAGCCGCTTCTGGCGAACCAGAGCAGCACACAGAAACGCCGTTTACCTTCCCGCCGGAGCGGTACCTATTTATCTACTTGCACTTTGACGTGCTTTCGAACTGCTAGGTGGGCAGGAGCTGGGACTGAGCAACGGGAGCTCACTCCGTCGCGGGGATTCGAACCGCTGACCTTCTGATCAGCAAGTCCTAGGCTCTGTGGTTTAACCCACAGCGCCACTTGATTGGAAGGGGTCAAATAGTCCACATCCTCCAGGCACGCCTGGAGTTGGCTTGCTTCCAGGTGCATGTGTTTGCCTATGAGGACATCTGTTGTCTTGAGAATGGGAGATTTGGAGACAGGCAAATTCAGACCCAACGGAGAACTGGGCACATTCCCCGCGGACGACCGTCCAGATCCATTCAAATCTTTCCACCAAAACGTGTTGCGCTGAATTAATCACAGACAGACGCTGGATGATTTTATTAAAAGAGAACGAGCCTTCATTTTTGTAAGCATCGTTCCGTTCCCCACGCTGTGATTTTTATCTGCATCTCCCAAGCTGTTTTTTTTTTCGAACCAGATCGCAGCCAAGTGGACCGGGCTGGATCCTTCCCCCATTTGGCTTTGATCTGGACATGGGATCTGCTGTGTGCGCCAAACCAAGTGTGGAAAAAGAAGGGGAGGGGAAGGAGAGAGAGGTGGGGGGGAGAGAAGTTTGGAATGAAAGGGCTGGCTGCTGCTGTGAGTTATCCATCATTCTTTTCCCGTCCTCTCTCTCTCTCTCTTCCCCCCCCTCCACAACCGCCCTCATACTTTCAGTTTGTTCAATCAGAGCCCCAGACTGAAATCGTTTCGCTGTGGTTTCTCCTCCGTGCCGGAGTCAGATTCCTAGAAAACAAAAGGAATGCTATGTCGCAACGTGGTGGAGACCTGCAGAGGAGAGAGGCGAGCCTGCAAGGGGAGGGCTGTACCACATCGTGGAACCAGGAGCCAATGCTCAGGGGGTGTAGCAAGGGGGGCGGGGGGCGGGTCGCCCCGGGTTCCACCCCAGAGGGGGGTGACACTTTTTTTTAAAAAAATTCATTGAAAAAAAGAGATAATAGACACACACACACAACCCCCCACACCTCACAAAGTGGCACCATCAGAGGGGGGTGACACTTTTTAATTTTTTTAATTTTTTTTTAAATTTTTATCATTATTATTATTTTAACTTTATTGAAAAAAAGAGATAATAGACACACACACACACACACACACACACACACACACACAACCCCCCACACCTCACAAAGTGGCACCATTAGAGGGGGGTGACACTTTTTAATTTTTTTAATTTTTATTAATTTTTATTATTATTTTTTATTATTTTTTATTTTAACTTTATTGGAAAAAAGAGATAACAGACACACACACACACACACACACACACACACACACACAAAACCCCCACACCTCGCAAAGTGGCACCATCAGAGGGGGGTGACACTTTTTAATTTTTTAATTTTTTTAAAAATTAAAGTGGGGGAGGGGTGACAAAAAAAATTCCGCCCCGGGTACCACCTGGGCTTGCTACGCCTCTGCCAATGCTAGTCAAACTCGGAGCAGAGGCACCGAAACATAAAATCGCAGCAGTAGAAGGAATCCCCAGCGTTCATCTAGTCCAACCCCCTGCAATGTTTTGGAATCGCAGCTAAAGGATCTTCAAAAGATTCTCTGAGGAATATAGGGCCATTCTGCTCTCCATCAGGAAGCTTCTCCCGTGTTTGATCTCCCCACCCCATGTAGACGTCGGTGACACATTGACGTTGGTCCCCTTGAGCCCATTGCAAGCTATCTGCCTCACCTACCTTGCAGGGTTGTTGTAAAGGGGGGGAAATGTGCGAGGGAAGGGATGGAGTCCAACACTTTCAACAGATACCGGTAAGAAGAGAAGAGTTTGGATTTGATATCCCGCTTTATCACTCCCCGAAGGAGTCTCAAAGCGGCTCACATTCTCCTTTCCCTTCCTCCCCCCCAACAAACACTCTGTGAGGTGAGTGGGGCTGAGAGACTTCAGAGAAGTGGGACTAGCCCAAGGTCACCCAGCAGCTGCATGTGGAGGAGCGGGGAAGCGAACCCGGTTCCCCAGATTACGAGTCCACCGCTCTTAACCACTACACCACACTGGCTCTAAATGGGGTGAAATAAAATTGTAGCTGTAAGCTGCCTTGAGTCCCTGTCAGGGGAAAGGGCAGACAACAACAACAACAACAACAACAACAAACAACAACAACAACAACAACAACGGAAACTGTGAGAATGGTCAGGAACATAAAGGTAAAGGGACCCCTGACCATTAGGTCCAGTCGTGACCGACTCTGGGGTTACGGCGCTCATCTCGCTTTATTGGCCGAGAGCTTCCAGATCATGTGGCCAGCAGGACAAAGCCGCTTCTGGCGAACCAGAGCAGTGCACGGAAACGCTGTTTACCTTCCCGCCGGAGCGGTACCTATCTACTTGCACTTTTTGCTGTGCTTTCGAACTGCTAGGTGGGCAGGAGCAGGCACCGAGCAACGGGAGCTCACCCCGTCGCGGGTATTTGAACCGCTGACCTTCTGAACGGCAAGCCCTAGGCTCTATGGTTTAGCCCACAGCGCCACCCGCGTCCCATAGGGTATGAAATAGGACGTTCCTATTTTCAGCGGATAAATGTTGTGGGGTACAAGAAATGAGCAGGGACCCAGGTGGCGCTGTGGGTTAAACCACAGAGCCTAGGGCTTGCTGATCAGAAGGTCGGCAGTTCGAATCCCTGCGACGGGGTGAGCTCCCGTTGCTCGGTCCCAGCTCCTGCCAACCTAGCAGTTCGAAAGCACGTCAAAAGTGCAAGTAGATAAATAGGAACCGCTCCGGCGGGAAGGTAGACGGCGTTTCCGTGCGCTGCTCTGGTTCGCCAGAAGCGGCTTAGTCATGCTGGCCACATGACCCGGAAGCTGTACGCCGGCTCCCTCGGCCAATAAAGCGAGATGAGCGCCGCAACCCCAGAGTAAGACACGACTGGACCAAATGGTCAGGGGTCCCTTTACCTTTACAATAAATGTGGGCAAAGGTTACTGGATGCATCAACCGCTAAGTAATTAAACCGTTTCCCCCCCATCAACAGATGGAGAAGAATCTCCATATTTCCAAATTCAGGGCAAGTAGCCGGTGCCAATGATCTCGTGGACGAAACGAGGCAGCCCCCCCCCCGCCATCCCCAGGAAAGTCCTGAATTAAGCCTCGCGCCCAGTTCCAAGCCGAGGAATCGAGGATCGTCACCGCTTCCTCCTTCCAGGCTGGGGCAGGCGGTTAGAGACGAAAGTATAACGAAATCCAGATTATTTCTGGCCGGCCCCAGGCAAACTGACATTGGGAGACGTTCCAGGGCAGAGGCTCTCCGGGGTCCGAGGCAGCGGGCCAAACGCAAATGTTCTTAACTGGCTGCAGAATGCGAAGAAATTGGGGAAAGGTTTTGAGGCGGGGAGGGGGGGGGGAGACACACAAAAAAACGTGAAAGCCAAGTGTGGGGAGACAGAATCAAATGCTTGAATTGTAGGAGGAGGAGGAAAGGGATATCCTATCATTCCCTCTTAGGGCATGGTTTTGGAGGGGATCGCAGGGTGGGTTTGGGGGATTTCACGCACACACCCCTTGAATTTGAGCAGCAGCAAAATCTGGATCCCTTCAGAAATGCCTCTCGCACGAGGCTATGGGAAACAGACCTGAAATTTACGGCATGTTCCTCCGTGAAAGAAAACTACAGTGGTACCTTGGTTCTCAAACTGAATACGTTCCGGGAGTCCGTTCCAAAACCAAAGCGTTCCCAAAACCAAGGCGCGCTTTCCCATAGAAAGTAATGCAAAATGGATTAATCCGTTCCAGACTTTTATAAAGGTAAAGGGATCACTGACCATTAGGTCCAGCTGTGTCCGACTCTGGGGTCGCGGCGCTCATCTCGCTTTATTGGCCGAGGGAGCCGGCGTACAGCTTCCGGGTCATGTGGCCAGCATGACTAAGCCGCTTCTGGTGAACCAGAGCAGCGCACGGAAACGCTGTTTACCTTCCCGCTGGAGCGGTACCTATTTATCTACTTGTACTTTGATGTGCTTTCGAACTGCTAGGTGGGCAGGAGCAGGGACCGAGCAACGGGAGCTCACCCCGTCGTGGGGATTCGAACCGCCGACCTTCTGATCCCTTCTGATCGGCAAGCCCTAGGCTCTGTGGTTTGACCCACAGCGCCACCTGCGTCCCCCCGTGAATTTAAGCAGCAGCAAAATCTGGATCCCTTCAGAAATGCCTCTCTCTCTTTTTTCTTTTTTTAAAAAATTATATTTATTAGGTTTTCAACAAAACATAAATTTCATAAACATAACAAATAAACATAACAAAAAACACTACAAAATACAGAAACATACACAAACAAATATCAAATTTTACCCTTCATCTTCTTAATCATGTTTGGGGGGACTTCCTCACGCCTCCCCCACTGCGCTTCAATGTCTATCATCTTTAGTAATTCCCTCTCATCTGTAACTGATTTTTCCGTCCATATACACACCTTAATTTCTTATAGTTAACATAGCTTCATATTCCTAACTTACTTAAACTTATTTTCTAATCTGTAGGCTATCATTTCTTCCAACTCAGAAGATCCCTTCAGAAATGCCTCTCACACGAGGCTATGGAAAACAGACCTGAAATTTACGGCATGTTCCTCCATTAAAGAAAACTACAGTGGTACCTTGGTTCTCAAACTTAATCCGTTCCGGAAGTCTGTTCCAAAACCAAGGCATGCTTTCCAATAGAAAGTAATGCAAAATGGATTAATCCATTCCAGACTTTTACAAAGAACCTCTAAAACAGCCATTTACCGGTAACATGAATTTTACTATCTGAAGAGATCATAGATCCATAAAATGAAAGCAATGAACAATGCACTCCAGTCACACAATCAATCCATCAGTAGCTGAACTGGGTTCCACACAGTCACAAAACCAAAACGTCGCAAAAACAAAAACACAAAATAGCAAAAACAGACAGACCTCAGCGTAACACTCAAATCAGAAGCGTAACACTCAAAACGGAGCACATTAGGCTTCCGAAAAACGTTCACAAACCGGAACACTTACTTCTGGGTTCGCAGTGTTTGGGTTCCATGTTGTTTGAGTACCAAGGCGTTTGAGAACCAAGGTACCACTGTATATGAAAATGATGTACCAGTGGTACTTAGGCAAAGGTAAAGGGACCCCTGACCATTAGGTCCAATCGTGTCTGACTCTGGGGTTGCGGCGCTCATCTCGCTTTATTGGCCAAGAGCCGGCGTACAGCTTCTGGGTCATGTGGCCAGCATGACTAAGCCGCTTCTGGCGAACCAGAGCAGCGCACGGAAATGCCGTTTACCTTCCCGCCGGAGCGGTTCCTATTTATCTACTTGCACTTTGACGTGCTTTCGAACTGCTAGGTTGGCAGGAGCAGGGACCGAGCAACGGGAGCTCACCCCGTCGCGGGGATTCGAACCACCGACCTTCTGATCAGCAAGCCCTAGGCTCTGTGGTTTAACCCACAGCGCCACCTGGGTACTTAACTGCAGTAAAAATAGCAAAAAATGTATAGAACAAGTACCAATATATGCTGGAAATGTAAAGATAAAGAAGGTACCTTTCATCATATGTGGTGGAATTGTAATGTAACTACCGGTAAAAGAATTCTGGGAAAGCAATAAACCTCCCTGCGAGAAGTGAGGTTACAGGGCCCCAGGCAAAGGGCCTTATTGGTGGTGGCGCCCTCCCTGTGGAACGGCCTCCCATCAGATGTCAAGGGAATAAACAACGACCGTGGTACCTTGGTACTCGAACAGCTTGGCTCCCAAGGAAATTGGCTCCCAAACGCCGCAAACCTGGAAGTAAGTGTTCTGGTTTGCGAATGTTTTTTGGAAGCCGAACGTCCGATGCTCCTGCAGCCAATCGAAAGCCACGCCTTGGTTTTCAAACCGTTTTGGGAGTCGAACGGACTCCCGGAATGGATTAAGTTCGAGAACCAAGGTGCCCCCGTATCTGACTTTTAGATGACATCTGAAGGCAGCCCTGTTTAGGGAAGTTTTTAATGTTTGATGTTTCATCGTGTTTTTACACTTAAATGCTGTAACCGGATAATATGACCTTGGAGAGCTGTGATGGGTGTATGTGTGTGTATGTGTGGCTTTTTTGGGTGTGTGTGTGTTTTGTGCTGTTTTTTGTTTTGTTTTTCTTTGTTTTTTACGGGTTGGCATGCAATTTCGTTGCACTTGTATAGCGCTGTGCTTGTACTTGTGCAATGGCAATAAATTATCTTATCTATCTTAATATTCTGTTGGGAGCCGCCCAGAGTGGCTGGGGAAATGCAGCCAGGTGGGTAGGGTATAAACAATGAATTATTAATTATTATTATTATTATTTAGTCCAACCTTCACTGAGCTATGGGCTCTGTACAATGCCTTTTCTGGTTCCATAACTTGTTGCGGAGTTTAAGTTTGAAACTCTCCAAGTAAGTTTGATGTAGATGTTCAATTTCGTTGTTCTGTATTGGACAACGACAACAAAGATTATGTCAGGTGGAAGTCTACACTTGGCGTATTTTTCTTTTTTCATTTTTTCTTTTGTGGAATGGTAGCAATGCAAGGCACGCAAGATAATGAACAAGATGGTTGATGTATAGTTAAATTTTAATATCTGAACCCTTGCATTGTAAGACAGCTTATATGTACATATATGCATCATTTTCTTCTTTTTTCCTGTTCTTATTCTTTTTTCTTCTTTTCTTTTCCTTTTCTTTTTATTGTTATATTGTGCTTGTGAATTTGAATTTTGTTTTGAATTGCGATTTTTTGTTTTTGCTGTGTAATGGTTAAAGATGTAGTAGTAGTAGTAGTTTTTATTACGGCCATTGGCCCATATCAAAACAACAATAACAACAGTACATCATATAACATTTACCGATACAATTTAAACAGTTTTCCGATTTAAAACGACCTCTATGTATATACAGATTTTCGACTAATTAAGACAGTTTTGTTCAATAAAACTCGTTCATTCATCCAAGGTTAAAGATGAATAAAGTTTATTTAAAAATTAAAAAAAAGAAAGAAAAGGACAATAAAGATGATCCTATCCTATCCTATCCTATCCTATCCTATCCTATGAACCAGAGGTCCTAAGGTCCCCCCATGCAAGTTACATAGGCTGCAGAAATGGGGACTATTTGCACAGATGCTGGTGGCCTTCATCTTCTGGCTTGCAACGTCTTGGAAAGATCCGTGGGCAGAATTGCCGATGGGACCTTTGTGAACCTAGACCCCATCCCTGCTTCACGGGGCGGCAGGCAGGATCCCAAAACAGACCAGCTCCCAACCGAAGGTTGCCGCTCCCCCTCCAGCTCAGTGGAATCCGACTTCCTAAGAGCACCAGGCAAAGTCTCTCCTTGTGTCCAACAGGAAGAGCAAAAGACCCCGAAAGCGACAGGCTGCGCAGACAGGCTCCCTCTGACTATCCAAGCAGTGACCTCATGCTAGACTAATGTGGAACAGCCTGGATTGATGGTGCTTGATGGAGGAGGCCAGGGGGAGAAGAGGAGGAGGAGGAGGAGGAGGAGAAGAAGAAGAAGAAGGGGGAGATTTTGCAGCTGAGATGTTAATAGTTGTTGTCCCCTGCATTGTGCAACACTCGGGGGCTCGCAGGATCCTGGTCCCAGGATCTGGACTGAAGGCACCGCCTTGCTGAAGCTAAGCAGGTCCCAGATGGGTTAGTTCCTGGATGGGAGACCTCCTGGGAACCATGTGTTTGCTGCCCTGGGGGGTCCCGTGACGGAGGAGTGGCGTAATAAAACAATCGGCCGTGTTGCAGTGTCGATTGCGCGAGTTAAACAGATGTACACAGGAGGGGGAAAGTGGCCTTTGTTGCCCTGTGTTTTGGTTGGAGAGTGATCCTTTTCGTGCGGAGGTTGACCAAAGCGCATCGATGTGTATGGATAAAACAACCGCAGCACAAGACTCTTGACACCCGCACGGGGGTTGTCCCCAAAAGCAACAGACTATCACACCAAGACTACCTTGCAGGGGGACTGCGCTAGAAGACCCCCTGGTAATAATAATAATAATAATAATAAATAATAATAATTTATTTATCTTAAAAAGATAATTATTAATTATCTTAAAAAGCAGAGACATCACCTTGCCGACAAAGGTCCGTAGAGTTAAAGCTATGGTTTTCCCAGTAGTGATGTATGGAAGTGAGAGCTGGACCATCAAGAAGGCTGATCGCCGAAGAATGGATGCTTTTGAATTAAGGTGCTGGAGGAGACTCTTGAGAGTCCCATGGACTGCAAGAAGATCAAACCTCTCCATTCTGAAGGAAATCAGCCCTGAGTGCTCACTGGAAGGACAGATCCTGAAGCTGAGGCTCCAAGACTTTGGCCACCTCATGAGAAGAGAAGACTCCCTGGAAAAGACCCTGATGTTGGGAAAGATGGAGGGCACAAGGAGAAGGGGACGACAGAGGACGAGATGGTGGGACAGTGTTCTCGAGGTGGCCAACATGAGTCTGACCAAACTGCGGGAGGCAGTGGAAGACAGGAGTGCCTGGCGTGCTCTGGTCCATGGGGTCACGAAGAGTCGGACACGACTAAACGACTAAACAACAACAACAACAATAAGTCCGGAGTGCTCACTGGAAGGACAGATCCTGAAGCTGAGGCTCCAAGACTTTGGCCACCTCATGAGAAGAGAAGACTCCCTGGTAAAGACCCTGATGTTGGGAAAGAAGAGCAGTGGCGTAGCATTTGGATGTGCAAGAGGGGCAGCTGTCCTAGGTGCATTGTGCGGGGAGCAGACCAGGCCCATGGTGAGTGAGTTCAGATCAGGGGTCAGCAACCTTTTTCAGTCGGGGGCCAGTCCACTGTCCCTCAGAACTTGTGGGAGGCTGGACTATTTTTTGGGGGGGGGATGAACGAATTCCTATGCCCCACAAATAACCCAGAGATGCATTTTAAATAAAAGGACACATTCTACTCATGTGAAAACACCAGGTAGGCCCCACAAATAACCCAGAGATGCATTTGAAATAAAGGGACATATTCTACTCATGTAAAAACATGCTGATTCCCGGACTGTCCGCGGGCCGGATTCAGAAGGCGATTGGGCCACATCCGGCCCCCGGGCCTTAGGTTGCCTACCCCGGTTCAGATGGACGGAGGTGGATCAAGGGGATTTGCCCACCCAGGGTCGCGTTTGTCCTGGCCTGAGGGTATCCAGGAAGCAAGGTCAAGATCCAGTCCAGGGTTCGACGAGTCGGTGAGGAGTCAGTCCAGAAGAGTCCAGGCAGGGAACTGAGCAGGGAACCAGGCAAAGTCAGGTAGAGAGACACAGGCACTATCAGGCAAACAGCAATGTTGCTACTGCAACCTGGGGTGGGGTCTGGCAGCCTTTTATCTCTGACGAGGTAATGGCCGGTCCCGATCCTCCGACGACTCACCACCCTGCCTCGCCTGAAGGCGAGCCCTCCTCCTGCGAGTACTCAGGTCTCTCCTTCTTTCAGACCTGAGTCTCTGCAGCCCGGGAGACGCCGGTGGGTTACTGGACCCAGGGGCCGCCTCAGCCTCTCCTGACCCAGCCGGTAGTGGAGCAGCTGACAGTGATGACCCAGCTCACGGCAATGAGGTATCCTCCGCACCTGGAGCCAGGACAGGATCAGGCCCCAGACTTGGCTCAGATGATGTGTGGGGCAGGGGATCCTGTACAGACTGAGACTCCTCTGGTTCCGAGTCCGAGCCCGAATCCCAGGCCATCACAGCGTTGGCTCCTGTGAGAGTGGGGTCATTCCAACAGTGTCGGCTGCTTGCCCGGCCCGGGCTCCAGCAACCCATGCTATGCCACTGCTGGAGAGCGAAAGGGGAGATGGTTTTCCAGGTAAGCTGCCTTTCTGAGTTGCAGACCCTGAAGCCCAGCTCTCAGCAACTGAGGTGCAATTCTGCACCTCCGAACTAGCTGCCAGGGAAGCCCCGCAGAAAGCGCATTGCAGTAGTCCGGACGTGAGATAACCTATGCATACGTCACGATGGCCAAAGTTGCCCCCATTCAGGCTAAAGGTGTGGGTGGTTTAAAGCATAGGTAGGCAAACTAAGCCCCGGGGGCCAGATCCGGCCCAATCGCCTTCTAAATCCGGCCAACGGACGGTCCGGAAATCAGTGTGTTTTTAAATGAGTAGAATGCTTGCTTTTATTTAAAATGCATCTCTGGGTTATTTGTGGGGCATAGGAATTCGTTCATTCCCCCCCCCCCCAAATACAGTCTGGCCCCCCACAAGGTCTGATGGACTGTGGACCGCCCCCCCACCCTGCTGAAAAAGGTCGCTGACCCCTGGTTTAAAGCACACAGCTCCCTCAAAGAAACCTAGGCACTGCCGTTTGTTAAAGGTGCTGGGAATTGTAGCTCGGTGAGGGGCAAACTACAGTTCCCAGCGTTATTTGACGGGAAGCGGTTTGCTTTAGACGTCTGGCATGCTCCACCCCTGCTTGTGGGCTCCCCAGAGTGCTTTCTGCGTGCAACTCGTTCTGGATCGCCCCTATCTGCTCCCCTCCCAAAAGCAGGTCTTTATTTGAGCATGTTGCACCCAGGACTACCTCCTTTCAACGCTGATTGCATCGAGGGAAATGTGTCTTAATTCCCAATTCTTCCAGGAAGCAGGGGATTTGGGGCTGCGGCTGAGAGCCTTCTATCTGCCCAACTGTGTCTAGCAAAGAGAGATGGAGCCCAAGATCCTTTGCTCCAAGATTCCCCCCCCCCGAAACCAACTTGGTCTCCCCATGTGGCAGAGCAGCCGAACGTACTATTCTCCCATCTACACGTTCAGGCCAAAACATGTCCATTTCAGGATTTCTTTCAGGGATTCTGGCCTCGGCATTTCCACATCTTTCTGCAAACTGGGGACACGCTGCTTGGCTTTGAGTCCTAAATTGCAAAATTCGGGAAAGGCGGAATTAGAAAAAAACAAGAACGGCTGATTTTGTTTGTTTGTTCCCGTGGGGTTTTAGAAAGTGCAAGCAGGTTTGCCTTTACATGCAAAATGTGTCGGATTTCCCTCCCGTCATAGAATCACGGGGAGTCCTCTAGTCCAGCCCCCTGCAATGGCGGAATCTCAGCCAAAGCTGGCTCCTGGGCAGGAATGGTGGAGTTTCCTGGGGGTATGCTACGGATGGTGCAGGTGGAGGGTCCTGGCTGGGCAGGTGTCCCCCCCCCCCAGCTGTCAACCCTCCCTTTTTTGGCGGGAATCTCCCTTATTCCAATGCCGTTTCCCGCTGCTATCCCGGATTGTTGATATCCCTTAAATTCCCCGGATTTCCAAGGAAGCAGCTCCTCTCCCTCCCTGCCGGCCAGGGAGGCTCCTCAGCTGCGTTGCTCGGCTGCCAATAAGGAGTCTGAGACCGACTGGGGGCGGAGCTTGCATGCCTTGTGCAGCCAGACCCTCACGCCCAACCAGACAGACAACCTACCTGCCGTCTACGCGCTCGCTCTTTCGCTCACCCGTTCGCGCGCAGCCTCTGGAGCGCAGGGTGGCGAGGCTACTTGGTGCCATTGCAGGGCCCTGGCGGCATCCCTTATTTTCAAATCCGAAAGTTGGGAAAAATCCCTTATTTTCACATCTGAAAGTTGACAGCTATGGTCCCCTCCCTTGCACCTTGCCCAAACAGGCACTGGCAACCCACGCTATGTCACTGGTGAGGCAGGCGGCTGCATGCAAACTGCGGCAGACTTTGGACAGCTAAAATTCGGGGTTTCCCTTGGCCTCTAACACTCAGTCCTACAGCATTGTTGTGCCAGATGTCGTAGACAAAGGTTTCCCAAACTTGGGTCTCCAGCTGTTGTTGCACTACAACTCCCATCATCGCTAGCTAGCAGAACCAGTGACCACCAGGGACGCTGGGAACTGTGGTCCAAAAACAGCTGGAGACCCAGTTTTGGAAAACCCTCATAGACAGTCCTGAACCGGATGGAACCAAATGACCTGACTTAGCATACTGTTCCCGTTTAGGCCCTTTGGTTCAGAACCATGAGGACTAGAAAAGTGCTTTGTTTTTAGGGGACACATATCACGGCTCATAGGTAGAGCTCCTCCTCGTTTCACCAGGTATTGTTTAATGGCAACCTATGTTGGTCGGCGACAGAGTACGCAAACTTCCCGGTTTCACAAAGCGCTTTCGCCTCGCCTGACGAAGAGCTTTGTGGAACCCTGACGCTGGCGCCCTACGAAAAGTTCCCAACCGCTTCGAAAAACCTCCTCTCCGACCTTAGGAGCGCAGGCAGGAGGTGGTGGTGGGGGGGTGTTCCACCGCCCACCAGACTTTCCCCGTACCCATTTAAGGGGAACAATAGACAGGCCAAATTGCCTCTCTCTCTTCTTCCATTCATTCCCTCTCTCCTTCCCGCTGCAAGGCCCTTTGAAGTCGAGGGATGTGTTATTAATTTTCCCCCTCTGCCACCCACAGCCTTTCACGCCTGGAGTCGGGGAGCTGTCATGGGGAGAGGGGAGTGGCGGCGGGGGTGGGGGGGGAGAGGGAAGGAGGCAGGGGGCTGTCTGGGGTCTCAAGGCCCAACAGAACCAGGGTGCCAAGGAAACATTATTAGGGAGATCGCAGCCCCTGCTTTTGAAATCCACCCCCACCCCCACCACCGGCTAAGCCCCTCCACCTCATGCCCCCCCGCCTACTCCCAGCCTTGAAGTTAAAAAGTTTTGGCTGAAGAATGCTCAGCCTTCCTCCCTCTCTACCCCCTCCTCTTCTCCCCCCCCCAGCACCCCTTCTCAAGCTTCAAGTACCTCCCCCTGCCCGATTTGGATGCTCTCTCTCCTCCTCTCCTCCGAAAAGGCTGTGATTCCCCCCCTCTCTCTCCCACCCCCCCACCCCACTTCTGCCCGGCTCAGAACTTAAACAAAGAAATCCACGGCTCATCTTTGGAATTCTAGGACCCAAGAAGGTATCTGTACAACTTCTCTCTATTCTTTCTGAAAACGTCGCTTCCAGATTATTGCAATGATTTGGTTGGGGGCGGGGGTGTTTGGCGGAGCGTGGGGGGGGGGAGAGAGAGACGGCACCCGCCAGGAAAACTATTCCAGTGACTTTTGCAAATGGGGCGGGTGGGTTTCCTTTGCAGATCTTTGCTGCGCCGTCCTTTGTCCCCCCCCTCCCTTCTCTCTGCCCCCCCCCCCCGGTTTTCTTTGTTCACTTCTGACATTCCTCAGCCGTGGGTCTTTTCTTCCCCGATCCCACCCAGGAGAAGGCTAGCCAACCCAAGAGCCCCTACTTCGAGGTACCGTTCTTTTGGGGGATGAGTGGGGGGGGGTCCTTTTGGTCCTCCTCTCTCGCCCCCCAACTACTCAAAACTTTGTAAGGGGGCTTCGAAAGAGTTTCCCACGGACACACACACAAAAAGAAACCTCGCTCTTGCAGCGGGATTTTCCGTCTCCTTGTCCCCGATCGCAGAAGTGAGTCTGTCTGGTTTCAATATTTTTTATTTCATTTTTTTTTTTAAGCCAGCCTCCCTCTCTCTCATTCTCTCCCTCCCCATTGACAAGGAGGTAGGGTTTGGTTCTCTCTCTTCCGGGCGTGATCGCGGAGACCCAAGCTGAGATTTCGAACTGGGATGTGGCGGGACACAACCGCTTCCCCCGTGCAAGTACATCTGGACGCGCGTCGTGCGCCCTGGCGCGCGGCTCCCATTCATTGCGCAGGGACCTCTTCTGCCGGCGTGTGTGTGTGTGTGTGCATGTGTGTATTTGTGTTGCTCGCTTGCGTGGAGTTCCTGCATGCCCTGCCTACCTTAGAGAGCTCTGGGGGTGCTGCTCCCACACCCCCATTCCCCGTGGTGGCCCCGGATTCCCCCTCCCCGAGCCCTGGAGCCGACAAACGCAGCGCATAGCTGGGCAATGCAGATCCAAAGGGGTCTCTTTGTTCCTTTTCATGCTTCCTACCTCCCCCTGCTAATTTTTAGGAGGGGGGGCGTTAAGCTTTCTCACATGTTGCTCTGAGAGCCTCTGGCATGCCTACCCCCCTCGGTGCTGCTGGGAGAGGCTTGCAAAATGGGTGACACACCCTCCGCCCCCCCCCCATCCTTGGGAGTTGCATATGTGAGGACGGTTCTGTTTGCAACTTGAATAAAATATTGGGGAGGGGGCAGTTAAGCCCCACCCTGCATGATATGTTACACGCACACCGTTGGAATGGCAATCCCCATTAACTTTGGGGGGGCCCTCAAATATTTTATCGGGGAGGGCCAAAGGGGGCCCCGGGCCCCGAGGAATTGCCTTCTATGGTTTGCGACATCAACTTGTTTTGGGGGCGCGTTCTTGGCGAGTTGTGGGAGAGGAGAGGTTGGGGGTTTGGTGAGGGTGGCGGGGGGTCTCCCTGCTTCTGATGAGGGGTGTTGAATGGGCGCACATCAGGAGCAAAGTTTGTGGGGAGACAATAATAATATTAATAATAATAATAATTTATTATTTGTACCCCACCCATCTGGGCGGCCTCCAACAGATATTAAAATACATTAAAATATCACAGGTTAAAAACTTCCCTAAACAGGGCTGCCTTCAGGTATTTTCTGAATGTCAGATAGTTGTTTATCTCTTTGACCTCTGCTGGGAGGGCGTTCCACAGGGCGGGCGCCACCACCGAGAAGGCCCTCTGCCTGGTTCCCTGTAGCTTTGCTTCTCGCAGGGAGGGAGCAGCCAGAAGGCCCTCGGCGCCGGACCTCAGTGTCCGGGCTGAACGGTGGGGGTGGAGACGCTCCTTCAGGTATACAGGACCGAGGCCGTTTAGGGCTTTAATGGTCAGCACCAACACTTTGAATTGTGCTCGGAAACGTACAAAGTAGCTCCGAGGCCTTCCTGTCCTCCTGCTCTGCCCGCCAAGAGCCCCACATTCCAGGGTGACAGAGTGGGGAGATTAGCACATGACGAGGCTCCCATGTGTGGATTGCCATTGCAGATCAAACTGGAAGAGGGGGATAGCCCAGTGTGTGTGTGTGTGTGTGTGTGTGTGTCACTCCGGAGGTATTGACTTTCATCCCAGCATCTATAGAAAGCAGCCACCAGGACCAACAATCTGACTCGGTCTAAGACAGCTTCTGAATCACTCATGAGGACTAGAATCTTAGGTTGCTCCCAGACGATCTGTTCAATGAGCACGCAGCCTGATAAAATAATAACATGGTGCAAGTATTGTCCACCTTCCTCCGTTGCCTTCTGGTTGGGCTCGCCGCCAGCTCTGCATCCCAAATCCAGAAGGAACTGGGTTCAAATCCTGGGCAGCAACTGCCAGTCCGTGTAGTAGACCAGCATTTGGGAAAAGACTGGTCCCAAACTTGGGTCTCCAGCTGTTGTTGGACTACAACTCCCATCACCCCTAGCTCGCAGGCCCAGTGGTCAGGGATGATGGGGTCCGTGGTCCAAAAACAGCTGGAGACCCAAGTTTGGGAAACACTGGTGTAGAGACGCCATATAAGGCAGGTTTCTGAATTTCCTGGGAGCCGCTTGGAGGGCAGTGCTCCCCACTCATGTGCTTGTATGTGCCCATGTGCCCCTTTGTGCATGTTGAAGCAGAAGAGTCGGCGGATGTGCTTGTCCCTGCACAGACTGGCCTCAAGCGTGGAGTTGCCAGGATAAGGCCCGCTACATGTAAAGGCATTTGAGCCAGGCCCCAATCACTGTGTGCAGCAGGCTTTGGGGCTGCATGAGTTGGTTGACATGCAACAGCAGTTAGTAATTCACAGAATGACATGCAGCAGCATTTGGAATTGGGAAGCCAGTAAATAACTGTCCTTACATTTCATGCAAATGTCACCAGTTTCATCCAACTATTCTAGAAGCCTCCCCCCCCGCCCCCTTAATTTTGAGTGTTGATGTGAAATTTCAACCCCCAAATACTTTCCCGCGACTTCAGATATATTTTCTGGGACTTCCACTGAGCCCTAGAATTCCAAGATGGATTGATATGCCCTGCGAGTTTCTGCAAGCAAAAAGTTATTTTTAAAATGAACTGAATGAACATGGACAGGAAGCCCCGGTTTAAAACGAATGTAAATTTGTTGTAGAAGAGCCCTTCCGGGATTTTGAAAAGCTCACTTCAAAGGTGCCTGATGGATTTTTCTTGGAAGGGAATTCTGCATCAACGTGGTTCAACCGCCCTGGAAAAGTCCGGTTTGCTAGTGGTTTAAAGGGAGACACCGAGAGAACGATCTTGGACTATGGACACATTTGTGGCTTGAAACGCAGAGAGGTCTCCCCCCGCCCACTGCATTTCAAGCCACATTCTAACATTTTTGTACGGTCAGAAAGGAGGCATGAAGGCTTTCCCTCGGTGCCCATTCCCTGATTTCTCGTTGTTGTTGTTGTTTAGTCGTTGAGTCATGTCCGACTCTTCGTGACCCCCTGGACCAGAGTACGCCAGGCACTCCTGTCTTCCACTGCCTCTCTCTCTCTCTCTCTCTCTCTCTCTCTATCATCTATATCTATCTATCTATCTATCTATCTATCTATCTATCTATCTATCTATCTATCTATCTGCCTGTTGTTGTTGTTGTTTAGTCGTTTAGTCGTGTCCGCCTCTTTGTGACCCCCTGGACCAGAGCACGCCAGGCACTCCTGTCTTCCACTGCCTATCTATCTATCTATCTATCTATCTATCTATCTATCTATATCTATCTATCTATCTATCTATCCATCTATCTATCATCTATCTGCCTGTTGTTGTTGTTGTTGTTGTTGAGTTGTTTAGTTGTGTCCACCTCTTCGTGACCCCATAAACCAGAGCACACCAGACCCTCCTGTCTTCCACTGCCTCCCGCAGTTTGGTCAGACTCATGTTGGTCGCTTCGAGAACACTGTCCCACCATCTCATCCTCTGTCGTCCCCTTCTCCTTGTGCCCTCCATCTTTCCCAACATCAGGGTCTTTTCCAGGGAGTCTTCTCTTCTCATGAGGTGGCCAAAGTCTTTTAGCCTCAGCTTCAGGATCTGTCCTTCCAGTGAGCACTCAGGGCTGATTTCCTTCAGAATGGATAGGTTTGATCTTCTTGCAGTCCACTGGTCTCTCAAGAGTCTCCTCCAGCACCAGAATTCAAAATTTATTGTGCCAAATGCCAATTTGCCAAACCATCTGGGCATGTGAAATATCTGCTTGAATTGTACACACCTCAACTTCCTTGATCATTCTCATTCATTATATTTCCAGCACTGCCTGCGATTTCATTTGACTGTAATATTTTCTCAGATAACCCGAAAAGGTTCTCCACTTTTTCCTTAAACATTCTGAGCTTCCTGCAGCCAATCGGAAGCCGCGCCTTGATTTCTGAATGTTTTGGAGGTTGAATGGACTTCCGGAACGGATTCCATTTGACTTCCGAGGTACCACTGTAGTCCAATCGTTTTAAAGTCCTCTCTCGTTGCAACTACTTCCCATTTCTGCGCATACAGAATATTTGCTGCACTGGCAGCAATACATAAACAATATAACCAACTTTTTTGGGGACCACATGACCTTTGTCTTGACAATGGCGATCCCATCCCTTCACCTTCCTTTAGCATAGGCTTTGGCTCACGGACGCGGGTGGCGCGGTGGGTTAAACCACAGAGCCTAGGCTTGCCGATCGGAAGGTCGGCAGTTCGAATCCCCGCGACAGGGTGAGCTCCCGTTGCTCGGTCCCAGCTCCTGCCCACCTAGCAGTTCAAAAGCACGTCAAAGTGCAAGTAGATAAATAGGTACCGCTCCAGTGGGAAGGTAAGACGGCGTTTCCGTGCGCTGCTCTGGTTCGCCAGAAGCGGCTTAGTCCTGCTGGCCACATGACCTGGAAGCTGTACGCCGGCTCCCTTGGCCAGTAAAGCGAGATGAGCGCCGCAACCCCAGAGTCGGTCACGACTGGACCTAATGGTCAGGGGCCCCTTTACCTTTACCTTTTGGCTCACTTACTTGAGCAATCTTGGATTTACTCGGCTTACTATGCAGAGACCTTGCAGCTCTGAGACAGACAGTAGCTAGGGCAGTAGGCAAGGGCCTGGGTTCAAATCTTCATGTAGGTAGGAAGATCACTTCGCTAGGTGATCTTGGCTGAGCCAGGCTCTCAAAGTAGTCTAATCTGCCCAGTAATATGGCTTCTCCCCACCCACCCCAAAAAAGCTGAATTAAATTTTTGTCTGGGCAATTAGTGTCGGAAAAAATTCAGCTAGTATTGAGACATTTTCTGATGCCCTAGAGAGAGATCTAATTTAGCATGTTTACTTTACTTGCATTTTGTAAACAAAGCTAAAAGCTATGGGGAGGGGGGAAAGCTTTGTGCATTATTGTTTGTGCAGTTGGAACCCATTCTTTGTTACTTATGACATTGTCTCCCCCCCCCCCCGGTAAAAATTAACGGCTTGGGGAAATGTCCAGAAAATTCTCAGTTTGGGGAAAGCGACCACCCTACATAATGAAGCCTACCTCACAGGGTTGTTGTGATGATAAAACGTACTGGTTTTTTTTTTTAACGGGACGCGGGTGGCGCTGTGGGTTAAACCACAGAGCCTAGGGCTTGCCGGTCAGAAGGTCGGCGGTTCGAATCCCCGCGATGGGGTGAGCTCCCGTTGCTCGGTCCCTGCTCCTGCCCACCTAGCAGTTCGAAAGCACATCAAAGTGCAAGTAGATAAATAGGAACCGCTCCGGCGGGAAGGTAAACGGCGTTTCCGTGCGCTGCTCTGGTTCGCCAGAAACGGCTTAGTCCTGCTGGCCACATGACCCAGAAGCTGTCTGCGGACAAACGCCGGCTCCCTCGGCCAATAATGCGAGATGAGCGCCGCAACCCCAGAGTCGGTCACGATTGGACCTAATGGTCAGGGGTCCCTTTACCTTTACCTTTTTACTGTTTTTTTCTTTGCAAGAGAAACAAAGCAGGCTGCCTTCTTCCTTGGGTACAGAGTCAAGCCATTGGGCTTTCTATACCACACTTTTATTTAAAATGCATCTCTGGGTTATTTGTGGGGCATAGGAATTCCTTCTTCTTCTTTTCCCCCAAAATATAGTCCGGCCCACCACATGGTCTGAGGGATGGTGGACCGGCCCACGGCTGAAAAAGGTTGCTGACCCCAAGCCCCTTCCCAATGCCTCACACCACTTTGTGGGGGGCCAGACTATATATATTTTTTGGGGGGGTGGAATGAACGAATTCCTATGCCCCATAAATAACCCAGAGATGCATTTTAAATAAAAGCACACATTCTACTCATGTAAAAACACACTGATTCCCGAACCGTCTGCGGGCTGGATTGAGAAGGCGATTGGGCCAGATCCGGCCCCCGGGCCTTAGGTTGCCTACCCCTGCCTCACACCATCTCTGTCAGGGTCTCTGTCCCGCTGAGGTCTGGGCACTAAGCCCCTCTCCCATTTCCTTTCCTTGGGAATCCAACCGAGCCAGAGCTGCGCTGACTGACTGGAATGTCCATTCATTTCTCGTTTCCTTTCTTCTTAAGACCACTCTTCCATGCTCCCCATTACGTTAATCCCAATTCAGAGAGGCGGTTTGTGAGCTCAAAGGGATTCCAGAGCAAGATAAACCGGGGAAGAGTAGCGGAGATGTTTACTACGGTTGCCCAAATTGGGAAGAGGGAAACGGGCAGGCATGTCTTGAGCAGATAACCAGAGCTTCTAAGAAATGCGTTTGACTGTGATAGTGGTCCCATGTGACTGAGAGTGCCTGATGAGATCCATTTAAGAGGGGGAGGCGGGTGGCGCTGTGGTCTAAACCACTGAGCCTCTTGGGCTTGCCGATCGGAAAGTCGGCAGTTCGAATCCCCGCGACGGGGTGAGCTCCCGTTGCTCCATCCCAGTTCCTGCCAATCTAGCAGTTCGAAAGCACAAAGTGCAAGTAGATAAATAGGGAAGGTAAACGGCGTTTCCGTGCGCTGCTCTGGTTCGCCAGAAGCGGCTTAGTCAGGCTGGCCACATGACCCAGAAGCCGTACGCCGGCTCCCTTGCCAATAAAGCGAGATGAGCGCCGCAACCCCAGAGTCGGACACGGCTGGACCTAATGGTCAGGGGTCCCTTTACCTTTATATATGTTGGAAGCCGCCCAGAGTGGCCGGAGCAACCCAGTCAGATCATCGGGCTATAAATAATAAATTTATTGTTACTATTAATATGGAATAAAGGTAAAGGGACCCCTGACCATTAGGTCCAGTCATGTCCGACTCTGGGGTTGCGGCGCTCATCTCGCTTTATTGGCCGAGAGCCACGTACAGCTTCCGGGTCATGTGGCCAGCATGACAAAGCCTCTTCTGGCGAACCAGAGCAGCGCACGGAAACACCGTTTACCTTCCCACCAGAGCGGTACCTATTGATCTACTTGCACTTCGACGTGCTTTCGAACTGCTAGGTTGGCAGGAGCTGGGACCGAGCAACGGGAGCTCACCCCGTCGCGGGGATTTGAACCGCCAACCTTCTGATCAGCAAGCCCTAGGCTCTGTGGTTTAACCCACAGCGCCACCTGGGTCCCCTATTAATATGGAATAGGACATCCCTATTTTCATCGGGAAAATGTTGGAGTGTATGCTAAATGACCTTTGGGGTCCTTTCCGACTCTTCAATTCTACCGTATGATATCTTTGGGTGGCAGGTGAAAAATTTCCTCTATAATCAGGCTTTTGGCTTTTAACTGTCTGTTGCCTCCTTTGAGTGGATGGAATGTTCCAATCCCAACTTTTAAAAAAAGTATGAATGAGTTGGGTTTTTTCCTTTACGTCAGTTTCAATGCATGTTTCTGATTGCATAAGTATCGTTAGTTGCTTTGAGTGACCTTGGTTAAAATGTGGCCAATAAATTTAATAAATAATGAGGAGGAGGAGGTAATAATCAAATTCCTAGATGTTTGATCTGTGGAGTTAATTGGGGCTTCCTTCCAGGTAAAAAGGTAAAGGGACCCCTGACCATTAGGTCCAGTTGTGTCCGACTCTGGGGTTGCAGCGCTCATCCCACTTTATTGGCCGAGGGAGCCGGAGTACAGCTTCCGGGTCATGTGGCCAGCATGACTAAGCCGCTTCTGGCGAACCAGAGCAGCGCACGGAAACGCCGTTTACCTTCCCGCCGGAGTGGTACCTATTTATCTACTTGCACTTTGACATGCTTTCAAACTGCTAGGTTGGCAGGAGCTGGGACCGAGCAATGGGAGCTCACTCACTCTCAATTTCTGTTTTTCTCTGCTTCTCATTTCACCACACTTTAAGTTAGAGCTGTCCTACGTCCGGAATTTCTGGGACACAGCCGGAATATGGCAGTCGGAAAGTCTCCAGGTCGAAATCGCTGAAGTGTCCGGGAAAATCCAGACATATGGCGACCCATGTCGGAAATATAGACTTTTGTGTCCGGATTTTCACTTTTTTGAAATGTGGCAGCCCTACTTTAAGTTCTTCATATTTCCACATCAGTCTGCAAACTTTTATTTTTTTAAAGTCCTCATAAGAACCCAGCACCCCTCTAGCAACATTGCTACTAAAATGCACGCTTTTGCAAAGAAATTTATCCTGGTTATAGTGCATTATTGCAATAATGTTATTAATGCAAGTAGGTGCATTCCTAAGCATTGCCGTACACATTTCTTTCTTTTTTATATTAAATATTTATTCATTTTATAAGAAAAATACACACACACAAACAAAAGAAAACAAACATAAAAACAAACCACACAAAACTTTCTTATACAATTAACATTTTAACCTTAACATCTCAGGGTGGCTTCTCCCAATCTCTTACTTCTGGATTTCATTATCAATCTTCCTTGACAGTTTCTCAACTTTGTTTACCCTCTATCATCTTTATTGCAACTTAATCTCCTATACAATCTACTTATCCAACCTATTTTTAAACTTTATTCATAATTTCATTCAGTCGTAAACACTTCCTTATACTATCTTTTCCTATAACTAATTTCTCATCATGTTTCTAATTTTTCTTCTTAATATAAAATCAAATTAAAATCTATTTTTCATTCCTCAAATCTCTAATCATTTCCCTAATATATATCTACATTAAACATAAATTCTGCTTATCATATTTCTAATTTAATACCAAAAAACCTCTATTGTCTTCCCACTTTAAAAAAACAAAAAGTCAGGTCACTCCGAATTCCTTCCAGCCGTACACATTTCTTGACTGGAGAAGTGCATTGCAAAATTCAGGAAACTGCGAATTTTCAAAGGCTAGCAATGTTTGGGGTTTGTGCATTGTTTCTGAAAGGGCAAATTATAGCCTGTTTGCCTGTAATTGCAATCTGAATCGAGTTTCTCAGGCATCCCAACCATCCATAGAATTGCAGGCGAAGACTCTAAGGGGCTTGAGACGCCTTTGTTTCGGATGCCATCCAGGTTGTAAACTCGCTGGGTGGTCTTCAGGTGGAATAACAAAGCTCCTTCCAGCTGGAATGCGGGCTCAGGAGGGGGTGGTCCATGTCACAGGAAAACACTAGGCTGGGTGCTTAAACCCAGGGACATAGGGAGTTGCTTTAGAACAGCTCAAAGTATTTGTCCACCTAGCCCCATATTGTCTGCTCTGACTGGCAGCCGCTCTCCAGGGGTGCAAATAGGGGACGTCCACATTTGGAGATGCCAGAGATCTTCTAAACCCTAAACCCAGGCACATAGGGAGTTGCTTTAGAACAGCTCAAAGTATTTGTCCACCTAGCCCCATATTGTCTGCTCTGACTGGCAGCAGCTCTCCAGGGGTGCAAATAGGGGACGTCCACATTTGGAGATGCCAGAGATCTTCTAAACCCTAAACCCAGGCACATAGGGAGTTGCTTTAGAACAGCTCAAAGTATTTGTCCACCTAGCCCCATATTGTCTGCTCTGACTGGCAGCAGCTCTCCAGGGGTGCAAATAGGGGACGTCCACATTTGGAGATGCCAGAGATCTTCTAAACCCTAAACCCAGGCACATAGGGAGTTGCTTTAGAACAGCTCAAAGTATTTGTCCACCTAGCCCCATATTGTCTGCTCTGACTGGCAGCAGCTCTCCATGGGTGCAAATAGGGGACGTCCACACTTGGAAATGCCAGAGATCTTCTAAACCCTAAACCCAGGCACATAGGGAGTTGCTTTAGAACAGCTCGAAGTATTTGTCCACCTAGCCCCATATTGTCTGCTCTGACTGGCAGCAGCTCTCCAGGGGTGCAAATAGGGAGCATTCCACACTTGGAAATGCCAGGAATCATCTAAACCCAGGCACATAGAGAGTTGCTTTAGAACAGCTCGAAGTATTTGTCCACCTAGCCCCATATTGTCTGCTCTGACTGGCAGCCGCTCTCCAGGGGTGCAAATAGGGGACGTCCACACTTGGAAATGCCAGGAATCATCTAAACCCAGGCACATAGGGAGTTGCTTTAGAACAGCTCGAAGTATTTGTCCACCTAGCCCCATATTGTCTGCTCTGACTGGCAGCAGCTCTCCGGGGATGCAAACGGGGGACATTCTGCACTTGGAAATGCCAGGGATCTTCTGCATGCAAAGCTGAGCTGCAGCCTGTCCCAGATAGTAATAATTCACAACAAAAATGCTGATGAGTTTTCACGATGTTTAATAATAATAATAATAATAATAATAATAATAATAGTTGAAAAATAAACCAGAAACTAATGTAGAGATGTAGAAATCTAAACTGAATTCAGCCCCAGAGGCGCCATTCGCCTGGGGAGCTTGTAGCTGGGGCTGCTGCAACGAACAGCCGTGCAAGCCTTTGGCAGGCAGAGACGTGAGAGGACGGCAGAGGAGGAATGGAAGGGAAGAGGGACAGAGGCCAGTGTTGCCCGCGGCACCCTTGATAACCATTTAAGGCACCCAAGGGTGCCACTGCACAACGGTTGAAAACCCCTGCCCTAAAGCAGTGGCGAAGCTACCTGCTCCAGCACCCGGAGCGGTGTACATCCAGGGACGTGGCTGGCGCGTGTCCCAGGGGGCGTGCTGTGCCACCCGCGGGGGGGGGTGTGGCGCACATCCCGGGGCGTGCGTGGTGGCCCGGGGGGCGGGGGCTGCTGTGATGTCACCCCCCCCAGATGGCACCTGGGGCGAACCACCTTCTTCTGCCAGTGCCCAAAACCGTGGTTTGTTAAACCACAATGAACCATGCGTTGCGTGAACCGGGCCGTTGCGTATTTTTGCCAGTGATTTTATCAACACAGAACCGAATTGTATATTGATTCATGTCAACGTTCCTCTCGCTTTTCCGCGGTGTGTTTATCGATGCACAGATGTGCATGATTAAGGGACTGCCAAGAGGGAAATACATGCACTGTACAAGATTTGGATTAAAAAATAAATAAATTATAGGCAACAGGGGCGGATTCCTCTTCTCTGAGCTCCACTTCCAAAGCAAAGCCAGTTATTTAAATACCGTATTTTTCGCTCTATAAGGCGCACCTGACCATAGGACGCACCTAGTTTTTAGAGGGGAAAAGCCCCATTTTTTTGAGGATCATCTCAAATTTCTGTAGCTTCTTTTGCAAAGGAGAAAAGCCCAATTTTTTTGAGGATCATCTCAAATTTCTGTAGCTTCTTTTGCAAAGGAGAAAGGCCCCATTTTTTGAGGACCAGCTCAAAGTTGTTGAGCTTACTTTGCAAAGGGGAAAAAAATCCTGTTTTATGGGGTTTAACTCACAGTTCTGCAGCTTCAGGAAAGGAAGCCATTTCTACAGTTTCCAGACAGATAATCTAATCAGCCAGTCCCATGTTGCTGGGGAAACAGCCTCCCTCTGCAAGGGGGCGGGGCTGGAATCTCTCTCCCTTATCTCTCTCCCCGATCATTTGCTGAGCAGCTGCTCAGGGGGCTTCCTTTCAACACCCCCTTCTCTCTCTCTCTCTCTCTCTCTTTTTTTTTTTAAAAAAAGCACGATCTGCTTTTGCCCCTGGGCAGTTCAGCTCCAGGGACCACACATTCGCTCCATAAGACGCACAGACATTTCCCCATACTTTTTTTTGGGGGGGGGGAGTGCGTCTTATGGAGCGAAAAATATGGTAATACACAGGCCACAACAGCACCATATATTTAAAGCACTACAAGGCCACTTTAAACAGCCATGGCTCCCCCTCAAAGAATTCTGGGACCTGTAGTCTGTTCAGGGTGCTGAGAGGAGACTCCTATTCCCCTCCGAGCTAGAATTCCCAGAGTTACACGGGAAGAGGGATTGACTGTTAAGCCAATTGTAGTTTTCGACACCCCCTAACAGACTACAGTTCCCAGGGAAATCCATAGCTGCTTGAAGTGAAAGAATAGTGCTTTAAGCATATATTTGACTGTGAAAATTTCAACATCGGCAAAGTTAACAGCCGAAACAAGAGACCCTAACGATGATGGTTTCATGGAAGAATGGACTATTTTTTGAAGGAAATATTATAGCATGATGAATTCGCAAACAGGATTCGAACTATGAGCAACAGGAAGGAATGAGAGGTTATTGTACAGTGGTACCTTGGTTCTCAAACTTAATCCGTTCTGGAAGTCCGTTCCAAAACCAAAGCGTTCCAAAACCGAGCCGCGCTTTCCCATAGAAAGTAATGCAAAACGGATTATTCCGTTCCAGACTTTTAAAAACAACAGTTTAACATGAATTTTACTATCTAACGAGACCATTGATCCATAAAATGAAAGCAATAATCAATGTAATGTCCTGTAAAATTAATAAGACAGTATTGTAGATGCTAAAAGTTAAAATTATTATTATTTCCTTACCTGCACCGATGATAGTCATTGTTTGGATGGGGGGCTTTTATCCATTTCCGCAGATACACAATCAATCAATAGCTGATCTGGGTTCCACACAGTCACAAAAACAAATGAACCGAAAAAGCCTCAAAAACGCAAAATAAATAGCAAAAACAAAAGCGCCAAACTTAATCTGTTTTGGAAGTCCGTTTGACTTCTGAAATGTTCGAAAACCAAGGCACGGCTTCTGATTGGTGCAGGCGCCCCGGAAACAATAGCCGACAGCAGCATCGGACGTTCGGTTTCCAAAAAAGTCCGAAAACCGGAATGCTTACTTCCTGGTTTTCGACGTTTGAGTACCAAGGTACTACTGTATTATTGTTATGGTATAAGAGAGAGAAGGGAGTGTTCAGCAAAGGGGGAGAAATAATAATTTAAAAAACCACCATAGGAAACAGGGTGGGAAGTCGACGAAACAAAAGCAAAATATTTTATGCATTGGAATGTACATGTGAAATTTTTGAAAATTTAATAAGACACTACCGGTAGCTGACCCGGCCACGCCTTGCTGTGGCTGATTTGGTGAAATGCAAAAGTAAGATACAGTATGAAAGAGAAAGCATATGTTTACTTACTCCTTATCTCGTCTATGTGTTCTCCGTCTGCCCCTCCCGTATTTGTCTTCGTTTCTACAACTGTTTATTACTACTATTTTAGTGTATGAGGTTCTTTGTCCCAGTAATGTTTGTGGGCGGTCTGTCTGTCGATTGGATGGTGGCAGTGACGTCGGGAAAGGAGGAGGAGGGGTCAGAAAGAGGTGTGTTGTGTTGTGCTGTGCTGTTTAACGTCCACTGGAGGGCGCTATATTTTTCTGCAGAAAATCACATTTTTACCTGGGAAAGGTGTGGTATTTGTGCAATGTAAGTACATATGATCCCTCCCATATGGGCATGGAACGTTGTGTCCAAATTTGAACGGAATCGGTCAAGAGGTTACGGAGAAAGGCGATTGCTAACAAACGTCCAACTTGAACGATTTTATATATATATAGAAGAAGATAACTGGGGAGGTGGGGAACATGCTTAGTAGTAAGTATGACTGAAATCATGGACCATGAAGCACTTGAGACTTATCTTTTTTTTATAATAATAATTTTTATTAAATTTTTCAATTTTACATTTCAAAATAAACATTTTGCAAACTTTAAAATAACCAATGACTTCCCTTCTTCTCCTTCATGTTACATATCATTCCCGCATATTTTCCATGCAAATCAGTTTTCCACTTTTACAGCCATCAAAAATTATTTACTCTGTTGAAATTATCATGGTGCTGCCAGTGTTTTCAGCTTTATAGTTATCTTCCATATATTCATTCATTCATTCATTTATTTTTTAAATTAAGGATATCCTTGATTTGTAAAGATATATGCATTGTTTCATTCTTGTTCTTTCCATGTAACATTTTTATACAGCAGTTTCGTTTGTTGAGACATTAGGGAGAGAAGGGGGAGAGGTGTGGGTAGGATGGGGAGATGGGTAGGATGGGGTGGCAGTATTTTTATTTTACTTAATATATGCAGAGTTGAGTGTCAGCGTCTTTTGTGCAGGTTCTCTGTTGTTTGCTTGTGCTCTTTTAGTGGTGATACTTATCTGATTTCTTTTCCCTTCCATCTCTGCCTCCCAGCTCAGAAAAGGAAGCTCCGATCTCCTGCTGTTGGGCTGCAGAAACCCTCCCTCTGGACCCAAGGTCTTGGTGGCCTGGTTCCTTGCACCCATTATGGGACCCCTGTGGGTGACCCACTTCCTCCTGGGGTACACGTCCCTCGCCTTCTACCAAGAGTTTGCCAGCGGACAGCATGACGGAGAACTCCAACCTGACAGATTTCCAAGCGGCTACGAGAGCAAGCAGCCCTCCAGCAGAGTTAGACGGAGAGGCCACGACACTTTGAGAGGGTAAGCCATGGGCAGGCAAACTATCCGGCCCAATCTCCTTCTCAATCCGGCCCCCGGACGGTCCGGGAATCAGCTTGTTTTTAAAAGCTTCCCTAAACTGGGCTACCTTCAGATGTCTTCTAAAAGTCAGATAAAATGCACCTCTGGGTTATTTGTGGGGCCTGCCCGGTGTTTTTACAGGCGTAGAATGTGTGCTTTTATTTAAAATGCACCTCTGGGTTATTTGTGGCGCCTGCCTGGTGTTTTTACATGAGTAGAATGTGTCCTTTTATTTAAAATGCATCTCTGGGTTATTTGTGGGGCCTGCCTGGTGTTTTTACAAGAGTAGAATATGTGCTTTTATTTAAAATGCATCTCTGGGTTATTTGTGGGGCATAGGAATTCGTTCATTCCCCCCCCCCAAAAAATATAGTCCAGCCCACCACAAGGTCTGAGGGACAGTGGACCGGCCCCCTGCTGGAAAAGTTTGCTGACCCCTGACTTAGACGATCGATATGCACATTTTTAATAATAATAATAATTTATTATTTGTACCCCGCCCATCTGGCTGGGTCCCCCCAGCCACTCTGGGTGGCCTCCAACAGATATTAAAATACACTAAAATATCACAGGTTAAAAACTTCCCTAAACAGGGCTGCCTTCAGGTATTTTCTGAATGTCAGGTAGTTGTTTATTTCCTTGACATCTGACGGGAGGGCGTTCCACAGGGCGGGCGCCACCACCGAGAAGGCCCTCTGCCTGGTTCCCTGCAACCTCACTTCTCGCAGGGAGGGAACCGCCAGAAGGCCCTCGGCGCTGGATCTCAGTGTCCGGGCTGAACGATGAGGGTGGAGACGCTCCTTCAAGTATACAGTGGTACCTCTGGTTATGTACCTGATCCGTTCCGGGGTGCCGTTCTCACCCAGAAAAGTACGCAACCAAAGCGGCGATATCGCTCATGCGCCGAAGCGTGATATGGCGCTTCTGCACATGCTTGACCTCCGCAGAACGCTTCTGCGCATGCGCAGACCGCACGGAGCGCTTCTGTGCGTGAGCGGCGAAACCCAGATGTAAACACTTCCGGGTTTGCCGCGTTCGTAACCCATGCCGTTCGCAACCTGCAGCGAACGCAACACGAGGTACGGCTGTACAGGGCTGAGACCGTTTAGGGCATGGGTAGGCAAACTAAGGCCCAGGGGCCAGATCCGGCCCAATTGCCTTCTCAATCCGGCCCGCGGACAGTCCAGGAGTCAGTGTGTTTTCACATGAGTAGAATGTGTCCTTTTATTTAAAATGCATCTCTGGGTTATTTGTGGGGTCTGCCTGGTATTTTTACATGAGTAGAATATGTGCTTTTATTTAAAATGCATCTCTGGGTTATTTGTGGGGCACCCCCCCAAAAAAAATATAGTCCGGCCCCCCACAAGGTCTGAGGGACAGTGGACCGGCCCCCTGCTGAAAAAGTTTGCTGACTCCTGCCCTAAGCCAGCGTTTCCCAACCGGTGTGCTGCGGCACACTAGTGTGCCGTGAGACACCGGCTGATGTGCCGCGGAAAAAGGGACCTGCAGCCCAGGGCTGCACAGGACCGTGGCGGCGGCGCTGCTGGAGCCCGGCGGCGAAGCGGAAGCCAGGGCGGCACTGCTCCCTTGGCTGCTGCAGCAGCAGCAACAGCAGCCTCGCGCGAGAATCCCGACCGGAAGCCTCGCGCGAGAATCAGAGCCCAGGGTGCCCTGCAGCCCTGCGCTGCACAGGACCGTGGCGGCGGCAATGCTGGAGCCCGGCGGCGAAGCGGAAGCCAGGGCGGCGCTGCTCCCTTGGCTGCTGCATCAGCAGCAACAGAAGCCTCGCGGGAGAATCCCGACCTGGTGCCCCAGCTGATGGGCGGGAGAAAGGACGCCGCGCTACAGCTGATCCCAGAGGTAACTCTGGGTCAGGAGACCCGGCGCAGCCGGGTGGGGGAGGAGCGGTGTGCCGCAAGATTTTTTTAATGAAACAAGTGTGCCGTTGCCTAGAATGGCTTCGGTCCAGTATACCTGAAGGAGCGTCTCCACACCCATCATTCTGCCCGGACACTGAGGTCCAGTGCCGAGGGCCTTCTGGCGGTTCCCTCACTACGAGAAGCCAAGTTACAGGGAACCAGGCAGAGGGCCTTCTCGGTAGTGGCACCCGCCCTGTGGAACGCCCTCCCTTCAGATGTCAAAGAGAACAACAACTACCAGACCTTTAGAAGACATCTGAAGGCAGCCCTGTTTAGGGAAGCTTTTAATGCTTAATAGATTGTTGTATTTTAATGTTCTGCTGAAAGCCGCCCAGAGTGGCTGGGGAAACCCAGCCAGATGGGCGGGGTATAAATAATAAATTATTATTATTATTATTATTATTATTAGGTTGGGAAACACTGCCCTAAGCTACTGAACGTAATGGGGCCTTTATATGTCCAGCTGTCCTTTGTCAACAACAAATTGCCGCTGTTTTGTTTGTTGTTGTTGAATATATGATATATGGTAATTTATGGACCTCATAGGTATCTAAAGCCATTTGCACATGTTGCCATGCAACTGGTCCATGCAGAATGTAGGCAGCCTATATATAGAAAGGAGCAAACCAGTGATATTTTAGGGAGCAGGCTAGCAGGCGGGGGCCATGACTTACATCCTAGGAGCCTACACAACACAAAACACTGTTGCTGTATGTAGGTTTTATTTTATTTGTTTTTTATCTTACATTTTGGAAATGTACACCCAGTTTTTTCCCTTTAAATTTTGGGGGGGCCCCAAGAGAGTGTGGCCCTAAGCTATAGCTTGTTTAGCTTATACGTAAATCCGGCACTTGCGTAAATTTCAAGCCTGCCTTCCATTTCTTTCCTTTCCCGGTCTGTCGCCTGAATAATAATAATAATAATAATAATAATAATAATAATAATAATTCATTATTTGTACCCCGCCCATCTGGCTGGGTCTCCCCAGCCACTCTGGGCGGCTTCCAGCAAACATTAAATTACATTAACACATCACAGATTTAAAACTTCCCTAAACAGGGCTGCCTTTGGGTATTTTCTAAATGTCATATAGTTGTTGATCCCTTTAACCTCTGCTGGGAGGGCGTTCCACAGGGCGGGCGCCACTACCGAAAAGGCTCTCTGCCTGGTTCCCTGTAGCTTTGCTTCTCGCAGTGAGGGAACCGCCAGAAGGCCCTCGGAGCCGGACCTCAGTGTCCGGGCTGAACGATGGGCGTGGAGACGCTCCTTCGGGTATACAGGACCGAGGTCGTTTAGGGCTTTAAAGGTCAGCACCAAATCTTTATATCCCAAATCTCTTGCCCAGTGCATCGTTACTGAATGTGTTTTAAGCATTCGTACAATCATAGAATTGCCCCTGGGCCGAGAAAGCTGGGCAGACTGCATTAAAAGGCGCTGGATTTAAAGGAAAAACAGCTGTTAGATGGAGGCATCGGAATCCATTAATAAACTTGACAGACAGGGTCGTGGGTGGCTCATCCTTTGCAACAAAAGGTGGCTGTTTGCCTTCCATTTGGTGCTGCAGCTGGTGAGGCATCTTGCAAAGCAAGCCTGCTCTCCTCTTCCACCAAATGTCTTAGCGCTTAAATTCGTTCGCTGAGCATTCCCTGCCTCGGGTGTTTCATTCACCCTGCATTCTGTTGCGTTTACGGATTGCTCCCTGCAAAATACAGTGGTACCTCGGTTCTCAAACTTTCATCCGTTCCGGAATTCCATTCCATAACCAAAGCATTCCAAAGCCCAGGCGCGCTTTCCCATAGAAAGCAATGCAAAACGGATTGATCCGTTCCAGATTTTTAAAAACAAGCCCTGAAACAGCAGTTGAACATGAATTTTACTATCTAACGCTGGGACCCAGGTGGCGCTGTGGGTTAAACCACAGAGCCTAGGGCTTGCCGATCGGAAGGTTGGCGGTTCGAATCCCCGCGATGGGGTGAGCTCCCGTTGCTCGGTCCCAGCTCCTGCCCACCTAGCAGTTCGAAAGCATGCCAAAGTGCAAGTAGATAAATAGGTACCGCTCTGGCGGGAAGGTAAACGGCGTTTCCGTGTGCTGCTCTGGTTCGCCAGAAGCGGCTTAGTCATACTGGACACATGACCCGGAAGCTGTACGCCGTCTCCCTCGGCCAATAAAGCGAGATGAACGCCACAACCCCAGAGTCGGAAAACAACTGGACCTAATGGTCAGGGGTCCCTTTACCTTTACCTTACTATCTAACGAGACACAGTGGTACCTATTTATCTACTTGCACTGGTGTGCTTTTGAACTGCTAGGTTGGCAGGAGCTGGGACGGAGCAACGGGAGCTCACCCCGTCGCGGGGATTCGAACCGCCGACCTTCCGATCAGCAAGCCCAGGAGGCTCAGTGGTTTAGACCACAGCGCCACCCGCATCCTTTACTATAAGCATGCTCTGTCGTTCTTGGATGTGCGTGTTTGTGAGAGAGATTCCGTCCCCCCCTTCCTAACCCCCACCTCCAGCCCATCATGTAAACATATGGCAGATGTAGTAATGCAAAAACTTCCAGCAAAGGTATGTCTGAGGCTGCGGTCCAGCCCACACGCATCTTGGGACGAAGCCTCGCTGGAACTGGCGCTGCTCGCTTCCCGGCCAGCATTCCCAGGGTCGTGCTGCTGTGCATCGACTCGTTCCCAGGCTTTTTCTTGGCTCGGAGGTTAGTCCCTGTTGAGTTCTAGGAGGTTTACTCCCAGGTAAATGCGGGGGGCCTTGCTGTCAGGGGAGTCTGCAGAGCACCGCGAGCTAAGATCACAGCTAGGGATGTGAGAGGAATTTGATTCCAATTGCATTTGAACGGTTGAGGGAGGTGTGTATGTTTAGCCTGGAAAAGAGGAGATATGAGAGCCATCTTCAAATATCTAAAGGGCTTTCACATGGAGGATGGAGCAAGCTTGTTTGGAGGATGGATGGCAGCTAACAGATTGAGGTTGAATCCTGACAAAACAGAAGTACTATTTTGGGGGGACAGGGGGCAGGCGGGTGTGGGGGACTCCCTGGTCCTGAATGGCATAACTGTGCCCCTGAAGGACCAGGTACGCAGCCTGGGAGTCATTTTAGACTCACAGCTGTCCATGGAAGCGCAGATTAATTCTGTGTCCAGGGCAGCTGTCTACCAACTCCTTCTGGTACGCAGGCTGAGACCCTACCTGCCCGCAGACTGTCTCGCCAGAGTGGTGCATGCTCTAGTTATCTCCCGCTTGGACTACTGCAATGCGCTCTATGTGGGGCTACCTTTGAAGGTGACCCGGAAACTGCAATTAATCCAGAATGCGGCAGCTAGACTGGTGACTGGGAGTGGCCGCCATGACCACATAACACCGGTCCTGAGAGATCTACATTGGCTCCCAGTACGTTTCCGAGCACAATTCAAAGTGTTGGTGCTGACCTTGAAAGCCCTAAACGGCCTCGGTCCTGTATACCTGAAGGAGCGTCTCCACCCCCACCGTTCAGCCCGGACACTGAGGTCCAGCGCCGAGGGCCTTCTGGCGGTTCCCTTACTGCGAGAAGCAAAGCTACAGGGAGCCAGGCAGAGGGCCTTCTCGGTAGTGGCGCCCACCCTGTGGAACACCCTCTCATCCCATGTCAAAGAGATAAATAACTACCTGACATTTAGAAAACACCTGAAGGCAGCCCTGTTTAGGGAAGTTTTTAATGTGTGATATTTTAATGTATTTTAGTGTTTGTTGGAAGCCGCTCAGAGTGGCTGGGGGGACCCGGCCAGATGGGTGGGGTACAAATAATAAATTGTTGTTGTTGTTGTTGTTGTTGTTGTTGTTGTTGTTGTTGTTTTCCCCTGCTCTGGAAGGGCAGGACTTGAACTCATAGCTTCAAGTAACAAGGCCCTCGGCGTCAGGTCTGAGTGGCTGAGTGATATTGCTAGGCAAGAAGATACAGCCCACATAAAACCAGGGATGTTCCTAGGAGACCAGATCCATCAGACCATACCAGCCCCCTACCTTGCGGAAGTCCACTATGTGGAATACCGTAGACTTCTTACAGCGGCTAGATTCAATGCCCTTGATTCTGCGGTATTGTGGGGAAGGTACAGGGGAGTACCATACGCCCAGAGAACTTGTCATTGTGTCATGGGCATGGGCAAGTCCACCGATCATATTCTCCTGACTTGCCCTTCTTATACAGAGCTTAGGCAAAATCTTATAGCTCCACTTTTACTCCAATTTAGCTTCCTATCCAGAGAAAATCAGGTTTTATACTTGCTGAATAATGCTACTAGAAAAGGAGTTCCCAAACGGAGCTTGTGTTGCGGTGTGGGCATGAAGCCATTACCTCTTGGTTTGGGGGATGGGCTTGTGGCCACAGCAATGGTTGCCAGGAATTTGCATAATTGATGGACAGCCCAGCGTCCATATATATAGGTCCAGCATGTGACCCAGTGGTCACTCTGGTCTGGAGCTTCAGATCTCCCACCCCCCCTTCCCTGGTATAGGCTTGTGCGTTGACCTTGCTGTGCCTGTCATGGGGTCGTCTCCGCTTAGGTAGAGGCCTAGTAGGATTTTTTTCCATTTGGCAAATTGGCTGCGCCACTTGGTTTTTGCCTACTATTCAGCAATTAGTCACAACTTGTAAGGTTGGCGGTTAGGCATTGGTTCAGTGGTATGGGAGGCCGGTGTCCTCCAAGAAGTGATGTGAGTAATGGGAATTCTGTTAAAGGAAGCCAGGGGCTCTACAATGCTTGTCCGAACCCGGTGGGTTGCTGGGCCGAAGAGCATGAGCCCCTGAGGACCCCTGGGGAGGGGGAGGCTCTGATTTCACCAGCCTCCTTAACTCTCCCCAGCTAATGGTTTCCCAGCGCTGACAAGTGGTCAGCTCTGTCCCGCCGGACAGCTAGTCAGTTGCTGACTAGGAGTCAGCTCTGTCCCGTCGGACAGCGTAAACCAATGCCTGCGCAACCACTCACGTGATTTGTATTCAATAAAAAGTTGTGGCCAAAAACATGCCAAAAACCCAAACCAAAAATTATGTGTCTTGTCTGAAGTTATTGGGGAGTGGCTGGGTGACCTACACATGCAAATACAGCCTCCTTGGTGGCCAAATTTCTTTTTTTTAGCTTCCAAGCGTCGCAAGACTAAAATTGATTGTATTGACTTGGGGCTATCTGTCTAGCCCATTTTAGTGTTGGTTGTGTTTTAAAAACCCTCTCAGATGTTTTAACTTTGTATGGATAAATGTATCTTTTTCTGACGGACGGTCGAATAAAGGAGGAGGATGATCTTAGTGTCAGATCACCAACATCCATAGAGGTAAACACCAGGTCTCCATCACTGCAAGAAGCAAAGCTACAGGGAACCAGGCAGAGGGCCTTCTCGGTGGTGGCGCCCTCCCTGTGGAACGCCCTCCCATCAGAGGTCAAAGGGATAAACAACTACATAACATTTAGGAAATACCTGAAGGCAGCCCTGTCTAGGGAAGTTGTTAATCTGTGACAGTTTAATGTAGTTTAATATTTGCTGGAAGCCGCCCAGAGTGGCTGGGGAGACCCAGCCAGATGGGCGGGGTACAAATAAATTATTATTATTAATTATTATTAAGAAAGGAGAGTCCGGCGGAAAATCAGGAAGAACGTTCTGGTCAGTAAGAGCCATTCAACAGTGGAACTGTCTCCCTTGGGAGGTTGTGGACTCTCCTTCCTGGGAAGTTTTTAAGCAGAGGTTGGATGGGCATTTCTCGTGGGTGCTTTAGCTGAGCTTTCCTGCGTTGCAGGAGGTTGGACTAGATGACCTCTGGGGTCCCTTCCAACTCTACAATTCTATGGTTTTATGATTCTATCTTCCGAAGATATCACCTTTTCAAAAATAAACAAATTAACACATACATTTCAATACACAGTAAAACCATTTTCTTCGTTATTTCCGTTTCCATTGTGTATTTATTTCTCTCCCTCTGCTGAACCCTGTCTTCTCTCTCTGATATCTCAACAATGCTACTATAACCTTTAAGTGCTTCTGTTGCTCATAGAACGGAAGGGACCCAAGGGTCATCTAGTCCAACCCCCTGCAATGCATGAATCACAGCGGACGAATCCCTGGCAATGGGTGCAATGGCATGCAACAGGTCCTAGGGTCCAATCTCCAGGTCAGAGTCAGAAATCGCCTTTGCCTGAAACCCCCGGAAACTGCTGCCAGTCAGATCAGGCTCGGCATGAATCCAGCTCCCCAAGGATCGCGGCTGCAAGTTTGGAAAATCCCACGGTCTACCTTGAGATGCCGCAATCTGCCCCATCTACAGGTTTGCTGGCCGCTTCAAGCAGGGAGCAAACATTCAGCTTGTGACTCTCTCATTGACTTTCAGGCCCAATGTCTGCGGTTCCCGGTTCCACTCGTACTGCTGCCCAGGATGGAAGACCCTCCCCGGTGGGAACCAGTGCATTGTCCGTGAGTATGAGCCAGGGTTATGTCTCCCCGGTGGGAACTAATGCATTGTCTGTTAGTATGAGCCAGGGTTATGCCTCCCCGGTGGGAACCAGTGCGTTGTCCGTGAGTATGAGCCAGGGTTATGTCTCCCCAGTGGGAACCGGTGCATTGTCCATGAGTATGAGCCAGGGTTATGTCTCCCCGGTGGGAACTAATGCATTGTCTGTTAGTATGAGCCAGGGTTATGTCTCCCCGGTGGGAACCAGTGCATTGTCCGTGAGTATGAGCCAGGGTTATGTCTCCCCAGTGGGAACTAATGCATTGCCTGTTAGTATGAGCCAGGGTTATGTCTCCCCGGTGGGAACCAGTGCGTTTTCCATGAGTATGAGCCAGGGTTATGTCTCCCCAGTGGGAACCAGTGCATTGTCCATGAGTATGAGCCAGGGTTATGTCTCCCCAATGGGAACTAGTGCATTGTCTGTTAGTATGAGCCAGGGTTATGTCTCCCCAGTGGGAACCAGTGCATTGTCCATGAGTATGAGCCAGGGTTATGTCTCCCCAGTGGGAACTAATGCATTGTCTGTTAGTATGAGCCAGGGTTATGTCTCCCCGGTGGGAACCAGTGCATTGTCCATGAGTATGAGCCAGGGTTATGTCTCTCCAGTGGGAACCAATGCATTGTCTGTTAGTATGAGCCAGGGTTATGTCTCCCCGGTGGGAACCAGTGCATTGTCCGTGAGTATGAGCCAGGGTTATGTCTCCCCAATGGGAACTAGTGCATTGTCCGTGAGTATGAGCCAGGGTTATGTCTCCCCAGTGGGAACTAATGCATTGTCTGTTAGTATGAGCCAGGGTTATGTCTCCCCGGTGGGAACCAGTGCATTGTCCGTGAGTATGAGCCAGGGTTATGTCTCCCCGGTGGGAACCAGTGCATTGTCCATGAGTATGAGCCAGGGTTATGTTTACCCGGTGGGAACCAGTGCGTTGTCCCTGAGTATGAGCCAGGGTTATGTCTGCCCGGTGGGAACCAGTGCATTGTCCGTGAGTATGAGCCAGGGTTATGTCTCCCCGGTGGGAACCAGTGCGTTGTACGTGAATATTTATCATTGATCACAAATTGATCATGAATATAGATAGATAAAAGAGGATTTACTCTACTCGGCTATTTGGGAGACAGGTTATAAAAGTCATAGCAGAAACTGGTACTTGTACAGGCAAGAGATGGGTGAATTTTGGAAGGAAAGTTGGAAAAGCTATCGTACTAGGAGCAGCAACGGAAGGAGGTCAGCTTTTAAATCTGTATTGAATTTGCATTCATTTGTATTAAGCCTGTGAAAAATTATGGAAAAACAAGAGAGTGTTAGGCTGGGAGACCCGGGTTCAAATCCACCACTCAATGAGCATGAAGCTCACTGGGTGGCCTTCAGTGCCGGATTTACGTATAAGCTAAACAGGCTATAGCTTAGGGCAAAATGGCTTGAGATACCTATGAGGTCCATAAATTACCAGGTAGCATATATTCAACACAAAAAACAGCTACAATTTGTTGTTGACAAAGGACAGCTGGACATAGAAAGGGCCCCATGACCTTCAGTAGCTGAGGGCCTCATCAAACCTAAATCCGGCCCTGGTGACCTTGTGAGCTCTCAGGTGAACCCACCTCGCAGGGTTGTTGTGGGGCCGGAATGGAGAGGAGGAGAGCCTCTTCGGAGGAAAGTTAGGGTAGGAATGAAAGGACAAGGCCTTTAAACTCCTTTTCTACCCCCCCCTCTTTTCCCCAACAGCCATTTGCCGGAACTCTTGCGGAGACGGGTTCTGCTCCCGACCCAACATGTGCACTTGCTCCAATGGGCAGCTGTCCCCAAACTGTGGCTCCGGAGGAGGTGAGGGGACAACGGGGCTTTGCGTGAGATGTGCATTTGCGTGAGGTGGGTGGCGGGGTGCAGAACCAGGACCCCGACCTTTGCACGGTTGGGGTGAGCCAGTGTGGTGTAGTGGTTAAGAGCGGTGGACTCGTAATCTGGGGAACCGGGTTCGCGTCTCCGCTCCTCCGCATTCAGCTGCTGGGTGACCTTGGGCTAGTCCCACTTCTCTGAAGTCTCTCAGCCCCACTCACCTCACAGGGTGTTTGTTGGGGGGGAGGAAGGGAAAGGAGAATGTGAGCCGCTTGGAGACTCCTTGGGATAGTGATAAAGTGGGATATCAAATCCAAACTCTTCTTCTTCTGCTGGACGAGAATAAGCGCCGTTGTCTGTTGCTCCACCCACTTTTGCCTCAGGCCCCGCCCATGGCCCCTAGAAGCCCCACCCCTATCTGGACAGGGATAGCCTAACTACTGTTGTCTATGCTCTGGTAACCTGAAGGTTTTGTTGTTGTTGTTTAGTCATTTAGTCGTGTCCGCCTCTTTGTGACCCCCTGGACCAGAGCACACCAGACACTCCTGTCTTCCACTGCCTATCTATCTATCTATCTATCTATCTATCTATCTATCTATCATCTATCATCTTCCTGTTGTTTAGTCGTTTAGTCGGGTCCGACTCTTTGTGACCCCCTGGACCAGAGCACGCCAGGCACTCCTGTCTTCCACTGCCTCCCGCAGTTTGGTCAGACTCATGCTGGTAGCTTCGAGAACACTGTCCAACCATCTCGTCCTCTGTCGTCCCCTTCTCCTTGTGCCCTCCATCTTTCCCAACATCAGGGTCTTTTCCAGGGAGTCTTCTCTTCTCAGGAGGTGGCCAAAGTCTTGGAGCCTCAGCTTCAGGATCTGTTTTTAACCTTTATACAATATGCATGCATAGCTGTCAACCCTCCCTTTTTTGGCGGGAAACTCCCTTATTCCAATGCCGTTTCCCGCTGCTATCCCGGATTGTTGATATCCCTTAAATTCCCCGGATTCCAAAGGAAGCAGCTCCTCTCCCTCCCTGCCGGCCAATGAGGCTCCTCAGCTGCGTTGCTCGGCTGCCAATAAGGAGCCTGAGACTGACTGGGGGCGGAGCTTGCATGCCTTGTGCAGCCAGACCCTCACGCCCAACCAGACGGACAGCCTGCCTGCCATCTAGGCGCTCGCTCTTTCACACACCCGTACGCACGCAACCTCTGGAGCGCAGGGTGGTGAGGCTACTTGGTGCCATTGCACCGCCTTCACGGCATCCCTTATTTTCAAATCCGAAAGTTTAAAAAAAATTCCCTTATTTTCAAATCCAAAAGTTGACAGCTATGTACAGTGGCACCTTGGTTCTCCAACTTAATCCGTTCTGGAAGTCCGTTCCAAAACCAAGGCGATCCAAAACCGATGCTTTCCCATAGAAAGCAATGCAAAACGGATTAATCCGTTCCAGACTTTTAAAAGCAACCTCTAAAACAGCAATTTAATATGAATTTTACTATCTAACGAGACCGTTGATCCATAAAATGAAAGCAATGTTCTGTACTATAAAATAAATAAGACGTCTGGTAACCCTACACAAAACCCTCTCTTTCTTGGTGGGACATGTTCTTTACAGCGTGCCCCCCCCAGCTTAATATACATGAAGCTCATTCTGCCCTCCATTTCCCTGTGATGGAGACCCCAGATGTTACTAATCTCCTCAGCTATGTAAGGAATTCAGGCTTGGGGAGGGGCGTTGGGGAAGGGGCTGCATTGCCTGCATTCCGGTGGTCCCCGGGGGAGGGGGTCGTTGGGGGAGGGAGGCGGGGGGGGGGGAGTTGATTTCACAAGGCATTTGGGGTGGGGGGAGGCTGCTTCCACAACAGGGTGTGAGGCAGATGGAGAGAGCAGAATGGATGCCGGTTTCCTATCGCTGAACTTTGGAGAGGTTCACTCAATCAATCAATAAAATTTATTTGACCATCAGTCAGAAAGCACATATTATCCATACAGAAGTTAAAACGTCTAAACATCTGGAAAAGCGTGACACTTAGAAACAGCGAGAAGTATACTATACATTTAGACCCGTGTCAATACAGTCAATTTTAGCCTTACAACGCCAAATTTCTTTTTTGGGCCACCGAGAAGGTTGTTGTTCCAGTGAACTTGTTCAGCCAATACAAAACCAGTCTTTCTCTGTCTACTGGGCTATGTTGGCATAGGAGTGGAGCTATCAGTTTTTGTCTAAGATCTGCATAGAATGGGCAGATCCAAAGAATATGTTCAGTTGACTCAACCACTCTCAGAGCACAGGGGCAAAGTCTCGGGGCGTATGGGACTCCCCTGAACCTTAAAATTAAAATTTACATAACAGCAATAGTACACATATGTATACCAAGGCAACAACAAGAACCACTACACACCGGCTGATGCTCAAATAACGATAGCATAAACACTATAATAAAGAATAAATAATATCACAATGAAACCAAATATAATCATATAGATATCGCATGTATAACCAAAGTCAACATGGTAGAACCATTCAGCACAAGATATGATGAACAAGCTCAGTGCCAACACAAAGTTCCTAAAAAAAAGTTCCTACAAGATAGGTGATTGATGGACCACTGCAAATGAACACCAAGAATGCCGATTGTAGGATGCGATGATAGGTGAAGTCAGCACCACTACAGTACTTTACATTGTTTGTGTTCACATATGTATACAGCAACGTTTAAAATATATGAATTAAAATCGTGGCGCTAAAATATGGCCTAAAAATTGCCATTTGGGGCCTATTCATATCGGTAACACCGCTTGTTCTCTGAGCTTTATGGCTGCTGCACAATATTTGGCTACTTTCAGCGTAATCTCAGGGTCCGTGTCTTCTACAAGGCATTAGAAACATAGGAATTCATTTGAAGAATTTTGTATAACTGGAGAGATGAAAACCCGACGTGTGTCGTTGTAAAAACGACAACGTAGTAAAACGTGAGAGGCAGATTCTACCTCCGGCAGGCCACAGGGGCAGACTCGTTCCGCATATGGTTTACCTGCAAATCTTCCCTGCAATAGGGCAGATGGTAATACATTAAATCTAGCAAGAGTAAATGCCCGTCTATATTTGGGTATTTGTAATTTTGTCAGATACTGTCAGATCCTCCCCCTCATCGGTCGTTCAATAAGGGAGCCAAACCACCTGTCTTTTAGTACTTTAATCAGTGCTCATTATATACAGTGCAGAGCTGAATCATATCATGTCTGTTCACTCACTAGCAGAATCCGGAAGTGCCTCCCTGCGATTTTGGCGCCAACACAACATTCTTGGCAGCCGAAAACGCCTTTTCCTCCTACGTAATCTCTGCGCCGGACCTGACGACTCCTCCTCTGTCCGACCCTGCTGGTTGGTGCCAGGCCTGTCACTATATCTCCATAGCCCTGACACTCCTTCCCTCCCAGCCACTAACTGTCTTCCCCCCGAAGAACTGCTGGTTTCGCTCGCAGATGAGTCAGTAGTCAGAACAGGTGGCTGCTCCCTATAAACACTCAGGGCTGGACAGGCAGGGGGAGGCAGATCCCTGACAGATACTTTGCTGGAGAGAATCCTCTCCCATTATCCTTTATAGATGGGTGCTTATTCATCTCACTCATGTGTCGTTGGAGAAGTCCGCCGTTGCATCTCGCCATTCTTCTTCTCCTCCTCGGCCGCCTCTATAAACCTGTCTCCTCCTTCGTCCCCCAGTTCAGTCCTGCAATGTGAGATGTATGAACGGAGGGAGCTGCAATGACGAAGCCTGCCTGTGCCAGAAGGGATACACTGGGACCTACTGCGGCCAGCGTGAGTACCATGCTGTTAGCAATAATAATAAATAACAAATTTTTATTTATACCCAGCCCTTCCCGGTTTAGAAACCGGGCTCAGGGAGGCTAAAAGCAAATATAAAACATCGATAAAAATGCGACGTAAAAACAACATGCCGGGACGCAGGTGGCGCTGTGGGTTAAACCACAGAACCCAGGGCTTGCCGATCGGAAGGTCAGCGGTTCGAATCCCCACGACGGGGTGAGCTCCCGTTGCTCGGTCCCTGCTCCTGCCAACCTAGCCATAGCTGTCAACCCTCCCTTTTTTTGCGGGAAACTTCCTTATTCCAATGCCGTTTCCCGCTGCTATCCCGGATTGTTGATATCCCTTAAATTCCCCGGATTCCAAAGGAAGCAGCTCCTCTCCCCCCCTGCTGGCCAGGGAGGCTCCTCAGCTGCGTTGCTCGGCTGCCAATAAGGAGTCTGAGACCGACTGGGGGCGGAGCTTGCATGCCTTGTGCAGCCAGACCCTCACGCCCAACCAGACAGACAGCCTGCCTGCCGTCTATGCGCTCGCTCTTTCGCACACCCGTTCACGCGCAGCCTCTGGAGCGCAGGGTGGCGAGGCTACTTGGTGCCATTGCACCGCCCTCGTGGCATCCCTTATTTTCAAATCCGAAAGTTGACAGCTATGAACCTAGCAGTTCGAAAGCACGTCAAAGTGCAAGTAGACAAATAGGCTCTCTGTGTCTCATGCAGGCTTTTAACCCATTTGGGTGGGTTCACCCACCCCTCCCCTCCAAAATAGCCTCCCATCCCTTTTGGCTCTCCACATTCGAATATCCCGAGCGGCAGAAAGGAGGAGCGGAGACGCTGGCCGGCCTCCCGATTCCCCACTGTACGACGGCATTTCCTGGAGAGCTCTCCTTGATTCCTGGCCAATGCAAGCTCCGTCTTTTTCACTCTCTCTCTCTCTCTCTCTGTTCCCCGCACAGCTGTCTGCGAAAGCGGCTGCCAGAATGGAGGTCGTTGCATCGGGCCCAATCGCTGCGCTTGCGTGTACGGATTCACGGGGCCCCAGTGCGAGAGAGGTAAGTTGTGGCTGATTATGCATCATGTATGTCGTCCATGAGAGGGCGCGGGTGGCGCTGTGGGTTAAACCACAGAGCCTAGGGCTTGCCAATCGGAAGGGCGGCGGTTCGAATCCCTGCGACGGGGTGAGCTCCCATTGCTCGGTCCCTGCACCTGCCCACCTAGCAATTCGAAAGCACGTCAAAGTGCAAGTAGATCAATAGGTACCGCTCCGGCGGGAAGGTATGCGGCGTTTCCGTGCGCTGCTCTGGTCCGCCAGAAGCAGCTTAGTCCTGCTGGCCACATGACCCGGAAGCTGTACGCTGGCTCCCTTGGCCAGTAAGGCGAGATGAGCGCCGCAACCCCAGAGTCGTCTGCGACTGGACCTAACGGTCAGGGGTCCCTTTACCTTTATGTCGTCCATGAAGACGGAGGCCCATCGTACTTATGTGGGACTGTATCCAACTTCCTCTGTCCGCCAAGGCTCTTGCACTAGCAGACAGGTGAGTTTTAATATTGTGCAACCGAGGAATCCAGTGCTAGAGTAATTCATTGGGTTTCAGCTGTGCCACGAAGTTCCCAGTAACTGTCTGGCACATTCTTTTCTGCGCAAACATGCCCACCGGCGCAACAAAGGTGACATTAACTGGCTACGACTTAGCTCTACGCCTGTCTACAGCCCAAACGTCTTCTGAAGCCATCACTCAAAGTCAGAACCTGGACGGCACTGAACATCGTCTCTGGGACAGAATCAAGAATATACGTTTCCAGGTTCCCGAAATAGCATCAACGTTGCGTTGGCTGCAAGCGTCAGGGTTGTAGCCAGCTAAATTCTTCTCCAAATTGGCCCGCTGAAATTAACAGGCGAGACTCGTTTAGGCAATTAATTTCCGCCGGTCTACTCCGGTGTAGTCCTATTCTGGCCACCACAGTTAAAGGAGGATGTGGACAACCTGGATCGTGTGCAGAGGAGGGTGACCAGGATGATCAAGAAGCCATGCCTTATGAGGAACAGTTGAAGGAGTTGGGTATATTTAGCGCGAGTCTCAAAGCGGCGCACATTCTCCTTTCCCTTCCTCCCCCACAACAAACACTCTGCGAGGTGAGTGGGGCTGAGAGACTTCAGAGAAGTGTGACTAGCCCAAGGTCACCCAGCAGCTGCATGTGGAGGAGAGGAGACGCGAACCCGGTTCCCCAGATTATGAGTCCACCGCTCTTAACCACTACACCACACTGAAGGAGGAGGAGGCAGCCTGGGATGTATTCAAATCGTGACGTTTAAACCAGACTGAGAGCCTTGTAGGTTTGATCCCGGGCTGCATCGTTGCCCTGCACCCATTCGGTGCCTCGGGCCAACTTTGGAGGGATCTTGTAAGGTACAAAAGGCTTGAAATCAGATGCTCCTCCCTCCTTCCCTCTCCCTCTTTCGCTTTGTGGTGAATGGATTTGGCCTTGGCTCAGCGCTGGAGATGAAACAAGCTTCGCAGCTGTGTCTACACACCGACTTGCCCCAGCCAAGACAAACAGGGCTTGCTGTGTGTGCCGCGGAGATAGGATAGAGTTTCAAAGCCCCCTCTCCCTGCCAGCCTCGCTCTCAGCTTCTAGCAATGAAGGACCAACAGTCCCCCCCACAGATTTCCCCCTCTCGGGGGTGCGGTCCCCTTCCTTTGTGGTGGATTCCCCCAAACCCATTTCCCCAGAGTGATGCTCAGCTGTCAATCAACTGACGTCCCTGGGTGCTGTAAGCTGATGCGTAAGGATGTTCTGTTCTGTGTCGACTGTGTCCGTTATTGTTTTATTTATTAAGTCTTTATGTATTTATTGAGGGGGACGCAGGTGGCGCTGTGGGTTAACCCACAGAGCCTTGGGCTTGCCGATCAGAAGTAATAATAATAATAATAATAATAATAATAATAATAATAATAATTTATTATTTGTACCCCGCCCAGCTGGCCAGGTCTCCCCAGCCACTCTGGGCGGCTTCCACAAATATCAAAATACATTAAAATAAGGTTGGTGGTTCGAATCCCCGTGACGGGGTGAGCTCCCGTTGCTCGGTCCCTGCTCCTGCCAAGCTAGCAGTTCGAAAGCACAAAGTGCAAGTAGATATATAGGTACCGCTCCGGCGGGAAGGTAAACGGCGTTTCCGTGCGCTGCTCTGGTTCGCCAGAAGCGGCTTAGTCCTGCTGGCCACATGACCCGGAAGCTGTATGCCGGCTCTCGGCCAATAAAGCGAGATGAGCGCCACAACCCCAGAGTCGTTCACGACTGGAGCTAATGGTCAGGGGTCCCTTTACCTTTATGTATTTATTGAGGGTTTCCCCCCCAAAAAGAAAAATGTTTATTTGGTTTTCAGAAGTTTACATTCTGCACCATCATAGAATCATAGAATCCTAGAGTTGGAAGAGACCCCAAGGGCCATCCAGTCCAACCCCCTGCCAAGCAGGAAACACCATCCAAGCATTCCTGACAGGTGGCTGTCAAGCCTCTGCTTAAAGACCTCCAAAGAAGGAGACTCCACCACACTCCTTGGCAGCAAATTCCACTGTTGAACAGCTCTTACTGTCAGGAAATTCTTCCTAATGTTTAGGTGGAATCTTCTTTCTTGTAGTTTGAATCCATTGCTCCGTGTCCGCTTCTCTGGAGCAGCAGAAAACAACCTTTCTCCCTCCTCTATATGACATCCTTTTATATATTTGAACATGGCTATCCTATCACCCCTGAACCTTCTCTTCTCCAGGCTAAACATACCCAGCTCCATCAACAATACCTTTACTTTATCCATTGACTTCCCATCTCACCCCCCCCCCCATGGTATTCTATGTTTAGCGTTGCATATTTAAATTTATATCTCTCCATATATTGTTAGCCTTAATGTCTTTCTCCAGTTACTCACATTTCAAATCCTGCTTGCGTTTTCATGCAACTACAATAGTTCTTTAGATATTCTACGGCGTTTCGTCATTTTTATCTCAAATTCTCGGGTTTTTGATTGGCACAGGAAGGACAGTTTCTTTTTTTTCACAAAAAATTATTGGGTTTTAAAATTTTATAAGCATATAACATACATGGTGGTTAAATTTTCATACTTCCCCCCTCTCACCATGGGAAGCCAAGATCCATCCCCCCCTCTCACAGGGGTATACGTATTCATTATACATTTAACCATACCATTATTTTTACTAACATTGCTTAAGCCTGGCCCCAATCCATGGGCCAGATTCTATCTTTCTCCATTACATATTTCGGTTGACTTCCTCAAGTCCCCCTCTGCTGAATTCATTTTAAATCCTCTTTCACAGATTAATACATCTATTTCTATAACATCCTAAAAACGAAATACAAATAAATTTACTTATTAATCCTAATTTTACACCTGAGCCTATTAGTACTTCTGCTCCTTCCCTAAAGTCTTATCATGTGTACTCTAGGGAAGGACAATTTCTTTCCTGCCGGATGTCAAAGGAGAAGGGTCGTTCCTCGGAGATAGAACGGAATCCGTTCCGGAATCCGTTCCGGAAGTCCTTTCGGCTTCCAAACGTCCGGAAACCAAAACGCAGCTTCCGATTGGCTGCAGGAAGTTCCTGCAGCCAATCGGAAGCCCCCGTCGGACGTTCAGCTTCCAAAAGTAGTTTGCAAACCGGAACACTCGCTTCCGGGTTTTGATCGTTCGGGAGTCGATTTGTTTGGGAGCCAAGGCGTTTGAGAGCCAAGGGTACGACTGTACCTGCTCTGAGGATCTCTCAAGGAGATGGAAGGATTTTCCTGTTTCTTAGAAAGGAAAGGAGATTTCTGGACTGGGCATTTATTGCAAAAAAAACAAAACAAAACAAAACAAAACCCTCTGTTCCTGTTTGTGTGCTTTTTTAAAAAGAAAAAGCACTTTCCCAATCCCACCTGTGCCAAATTTTCCCCTCCCGAGGACCCTACATGCCAAACCCACAAAGACCCACACGGTGGGGGGAAGACAGAGACAGAGAGAGACGGCTTTGTTAAGAGAGGAACTTGGTGCTCTGATTGCGGCGCCCACTTCAGAGGCAATTTGCTTAATGAGGAGGGTTGTGCCAGTTCCCAATTGGATCATTTCCTGTCCCTAACAGCATAGCTGTCAACTTTCGGATTTGAAAATAAGGGATTTTTAAAAACTTTCGGATTTGAAAATAAGGGGTTTTTGCAAACTTTCGGATTTGAAAATAAGGGGTTTTTGCGAACTTTCGGATTTGAAAATAAGGGATTTCCCACAACTTTGGATTTGAAAATAAGGGATTCCCCCCCCTCCAACTTTCGGATTTGAAAATAAGGGATTTTTCCCCAAACTTTCGGATTTGAAAATAAGGGATTTTCCCCCAAACTTTCAGATTTGAAAATAATGGATTTTTTCCAAACTTTCGGATTTGAAAATAAGGGATTTTTAAAAACTTTCGGATTTGAAAATAAGGGATTTTCCCAAACTTTCGGATTTGAAAATAAGGGATTCCCCCCCCCAACTTTCGGATTTGAAAATAAGGGATTTTCCCCCAAACTTTCGGATTTGAAAATAAGGGATTTTCCCCCAAACTTTCAGATTTGAAAATAATGGATTTTTTCCAAACTTTCGGATTTGAAAATAAGGGATTTTTCCAAACTTTCGGATTTGAAAATAAGGGATTTTTCCCCAAACTTTTGGATTTGAAAGTAATGGATTTTTTCAAACTTTCGGATTTGAAAATAAGGGATGCCGCCAGGGCGGTGCAATGGCACCTAGTAGCCTCGCCATCCTGAGCTCCAGAGGCTGCACGCCAAAGGGTGAGCGAAAGAGCGAGCGCGTAGACGGCAGGCTGTCTGTCTGTCTGGTTGGGCGTGAGGGTCTGGCTGCACCAGGCATGCAAGCTCCGCCTCCAGTCTGTCTCAGACTCCTTATTGGCAGCCGAGCAACGCAGCTGAGGAGCCTCCCTGGCCGGCAGGGAGGGAGAGGAGCTGCTTCCTTGGAAATCCGGGAAATTTAAGGGATATCAACAATCTGGGATAGCAGCGGGAAACGGCATTGGAATAAGGGAGTTTCCCCACAAAAAAAGGGAGGGTTGACAGCTATGAGCGGGAGGCCCCATCAGCTAAAGTGCTTCAGGTTAAGAACAGTTTCAGGTTTTTTTTGGGGGGGGGTGGAATGAACGAATTCCTATGGCCCACAAATAACCCAAAGATGCATTTTAAATAAAAGGACACATTCTACTCATGTAAAAACACACTGATTCCCGGACTGTCTGTGGGCCGAATTGAGAAGGCGATTGGGCCGGATCCAGCCCCTGGGCCTTAGTTTGCCTACCCATGCCGTAGTTTTACTAACTCTTCATTCAAGCCTTGTTTCCTAGCATGAAACAAAGGAGGAATTCTTTACCGGCTACTTCCTAGCACAAGGGTTCATTGTTCTTTCTTCGAGTCAAGTGTTATTGTTCAGAAACAGCAGATGCAAATGAGCCCATAAGTATATCCGCTGAAGGAGCGGATGGAACAGGCACTTGGAGAAATGACTGCAAACAAACTCTCCAGGAAGTTCATTAAGAGTGTGATTCTGTGAGCTCATAAGTCCGTCTTTATTGCGAACCCATTGCAAATGATGGGTCCGGTAACTTCAGTGGGAGTTATTCGGCCAAGCAGTTCTGCTAGTCGAGATACTCACATAGTGGAAGTTAATAATAATAATAATAATAATAATAATAATAATAATAATAATTTCCTTCCCTCCCTCCCTCCCTCCCTCCCTCCCTCCCTCCCTCCCTCCCTCCCCCCTTCCTTCCTTCCTTCCTTCCTTCCTTCCTTCCTTCCTTCCTTCCTTCCTTCCCTCCCTCCCTCCCTCCCTTCCCTTCCCTTCCCTTCCCTTCCCTCCCTCCCTCCCTCCCTTCCTTCCTTCCTTCCTTCCTTCCTTCCTTCCTTCCTTCCTTCCTTCCCTCCCTCCCTCCCTTTCTTCCTTGTTTTCTCTCTCTCTCTCCCTCCCTCCCTTTCTTCCTTATTCTTTCTTTCCTTCCTTCCTTCCTCCCTTCCCTCCCTTGTTTTCTCTCCCTCTCTCCCTCCCTCCCTCCCTCCCTCCCTCCCTCCCTTCCTTCCTTCCTTCCTTCCTTCCTTCCTTCCTTCCTTCCTTCCTTCCTTCCTCCCTTCCCTCCCTTGTTTTCTCTCCCTCTCTCCCTCCCTCCCTCCCTTCCTTATTCCTTCCTTCCTTCCTTCCTTCCTTCCTTCCTTCCTTCCTTCCTTCCTTCCTTCCTTCCTTCCTTAACTATCTATCCCGTCCATACATAAAACAAAACAAACCACCAAACATTTAGAAACAGAGGATCCTATACAGGCAACAAAACCAACCAATAAATCAATAGAAACCAATAATAACAACAACAAGAATAATAATAATACAGTAACAAAAAAATTGTCCCCAGTGTTGCTGCAGAAATCTGGATAAGTGAATTCAGGACAGGGAACAGGAGGCACAGAGAAACGTGAAATTTGTTCATCCCCTGCTAAGGCTGAGGCGCACCCACCGGCCGCCTCTCTGCTCCCTTACCTCATTCTTCAGCGAATCGCGTTCCCGTGTTTTGGTTATTTGTAGAAAGGGAAAATCTGGCCGGTTTCCCTTTGCAGGGCCAGACATTCCGAGGGCTGAAAAAACACTCAAGAGGAAATCGGAGAGCGAGACACAATCTTGCTGGCTTTTCCGCCGGTTGGATTTACAGTTTCCTGATGGCAAACGGGCACCACCGTGAAACCCGAGCGCCGGCCATGTGGGCAGCTCCCCTGGCGCGGCAGCATTAAAATCTTCGGGGAGCGTGGGGGCCAAACACAATTTCTTATGTCTTAAAGGAACAAAACCCCAAAAAAACCACCCCAAGAGAAGCATTTCAAAAAGGCTTCACTGCTGAGCGCTGGAGGTCTTTTGAAATAATGGAATTGGGACTGTAGACCTGGGTGGGACCCCCAACGGTCATGTAGACCAACCCCCTGAAAAAAAACAAGTTAGTTGCAAACCTGGAAATAAATGTTCTGGTTTGCGAACATTTTTCAGAAGCCAAACATGCTCCGTTTTGAGTGCCACACTTCCGTTTTGAGTGTTACGCTGACAATTTGAGTGTTACGCTGACGTCTGTCTGTTTTTGCTATTTATTTTGCCTTTTTGTTTTCGCGGCTCTTTTCGTTTTGTTTTTGTGACTGTGTGGAACCCAGTTCAGTTACCGACTGAATGATTGTGTGACTGCAGTACATCGTTCATTGCTTTCATTTTATAGATCAGTGGTCTCGTTAGATAGCAAAATTCATGTTAAATTGCTGTTTTAGGGGTTGTTTTTAAAAGTCTGGAACGGATTAATCCGTTTTGCATTACTTTCTATGGGAAAGCGCGCCTCGGTTTGGGAACGCTTTGGTTTTGGAACGGACTTACGGAACGGATTAAGTTTGAGAACCAAGGCACCACTGTAAAGTAAAGGTAAAGGGACCCCTGACCATTAGATCCAGTCGTGTCCGACTCTGGGGTTGCGGCGCTCATCTCGTTTTATTGGCCGAGGAAGCCGGCGTACAGCTTCCAGGTCATGTGGCCAGCATGACAAAGCCGCTTCTGGCGAACCAGAGCAGTGCACGGAAACGCTGTTTACCTTCCCGCCGGAGCGGTACCTATTTATCTACTTGCACTTTGACATGCTTTCGGACTGCTAGGTTGGCAGGAGCAGGGACCGAGCAACGGGAGCTCACCCCGTCGCAGGGATTCGAACCGCCGACCTTCTGATCAGCAAGTCCTAGGCTCTGTGGTTCAACCCACAGCGCCACGTGGGTCCCTACTTGCTTTGAAAGACACTGCCAAATATGGGGATTGAACCTGCAACCTTCACATTATCAGCACCAAGCTATAACCAACTGAGCTATCCATACTTCTCCTCCTCCTCCTCCTCCTCCTCCATCCAAAGATCACAGGGTGGTTCACAAAGTTACTCATTCCCAGCCACTTCAGTGGGTCTACACTGCTGTGGGTTAAATCACAGAGCCTAGGGCTTGCAGATCAGAAGGTCGGTGGTTCGAATCCCCACGACGGGGTGAGTTCCCGTTGCTTGGTCCCTGCTCCTGCCAATCTAGCAGTTCGAAAGCACGTCAAAGTACAAGTAGATAAATAGGTACGGCTCCGGCGGGAAGGTAAACGGCGTTTCCGTGCGCTGCTCTGGTTCGCCAGAAGTGGCCACATGACCCGGAAGCTGTCTGCGGACAAACGCCAGCTCCCTCGGCCAGTAAAGGGAGATGAGCGCCGCAACCCCAGAGTCGTCCGTGACTGGACCTAATGGTCAGCGGTTGCCTTTAAGACCTTAAAAATCCTATAACATGGGGAATATGGGTTAATTCCGAAGCGCTGCAGCGGCAAGGTGGGGCCGGTGAGGGCTCTGGTGGTGGTGGGGGCTCCTTGCCAAGAGGGCAACCTTCCCACAAAAGCCTCGGACGGGCCTTCAAGGACTGGCCTGTGCCCCACTGACCTCCTTTCTGCCGGCCGGAGAGCTTGCCAGCCGCATTCCCCGGCTCTGTTTGGAGAGGAAAACCTTCCAGCGCTGTTGTGGGAAAGGAATCCGATTCGAGGGAGCTTGGCTCGCTGGCCTGCTTGTTTGTTTAAGGAAGGGAAGAAATCCTTTGGACCTCTCCCTCTTTCTCTGAAAAAAAAAACCTGGCCAAATGGCATGCAGAGAGGAACAGGCTGAGCCCCAGGCAAGCTGGAGGAGCAGAGATCTGTGCCATCAGGGCAACGAGCGCTGAAACGTAGCTTCGTCTTTATTGTTATTATTATTGTTATTAGTATTATTATTATTATAGGGACCCAGGTGGCGCTGTGGGTTAAACCACAGAGCCTAGGGCTTGCTGATCAGAAGGTCGGCGAATGGATAGGTTTGATCTTCTTGCAGTCCATGGGACTCTCAAGAGTCTCCTCCAGCACCAGAATTCAAATAACCCAGAGATGCCATTTAAATAAAAGCAAACATGGATGCGGCCCAATCGCCTTCTAAATCCGGCCGCGGACGGTCCGGGAATCAGCGTGTTTTTACATGAGTAGAATGTGTCCTTTTATTTAAAATGCATCTCTGGGTTATTTGTGGGGCATAGGAATTCGTTCATCCCCTCCCCCCCAAAAAAATAGTCCGGCCCCCCACAAGGTCTGAGGGACAGTGGATCGGCCCACGGCTGAAAAAGGTTGCTGACCCCTGCCCTACAGTTATGAGATGGGGGCACGCCATCCACCAGTCTTCCTCTCCTCAAAACCCCCTCCCGCAAAACGGCATGAAAACATGCACAACTGAACTGTAGATTGGAAGAATGATAACCAACATGGATGGATCTTTCCATCCCTGCCCTAGATTTGATGGTGTTTATAGGGGGCTCCTGTGTTTTAATTCGGAAATTTAGCCAGCCGTTCCTGCCAGAATTGGGGAGCCCGCCCCTCTCATTCTACGGCATGGGGCGCTTCTTCCTCGAACGGCGCTACAGTTCCCTACGTGGTTTAACCAATCGGCTCGCTCTTCCCAGGGAATTCTGGGAATTGTGGGGTCTCTCCTGACAACTCTCAGCACCCTTCGGAGAGAAGCCGTGAGGGTTTAAAGCGGTATGGAACTGCTTTCCGTGTGCGGACGGCGTCTTGAGACACGTCCCGATCCGGCGCCCGGTTTCCTCGGAAGTAAAGCTTCCCCTGGGGCAAAGACAGCGGGTTGAGGCTTTCAGCCTTTGGAGAGATGAGACCTTCAGAAAGGAGAATGTGGGGAGGGAGGGGGTTCCTTGGGTCCTTTCCGCAGCTGTTGGGGAGGCGGACTGCGCTGCAAACATACCTGGGTCAGAGCCCAGCCCCCCCTTGGGCAAGGAAGCGGGGTGGGGGCACAGGAATCATGTCCCCGAGCCTTAATAAAGTTTGATTGGAGCCTCATTAAATCTTTAATCATATGACCCATTAAAATCGGCCCCAGATGCTTCCTGGCACAGGGCCAAGCTGCCCTGGCCTGTCTGCTCCAAACTCACAAGCTGCCTTGGCTCTGCTCCCTTCCTAGGCTTGGAAACGAAATCCGAAAAAATCTATTTTTGTCGATTCCCGCCTCCCCAACCCCCTTCGCACGAGTCGGTTTCTCCCCCTTCCTCCATCTCTCGCACACTCTGTCCTTTTCTTTTGCACTACTGCCGAGATGTTTTCCTTGCGATGTGGGGGCTTTCTTGGCGATTGGAGGTGTGGGTGGTTCAAGGGGGGGGGGGGCGCGGAATGAATGGAGGCAGGCAGGCAGGTTGTCTAGGGCAGGGATGGGAAGATCCATCTATGTTGGGGGTGGGCACCTTTTACCCTTTTATAAGTCCGCTGCATATGATAAAACGTACCCTCCACCTCATTGCATTTCCAGCATTTATCTGATCCAGTCTTATACATCTTTGTTGTTGTTGTTTAGTTGTTTAGTTGTGTCCGACTCTTCGTGACCCCATGGACCAGAGCACGCCAGGCCCTCCTGTCTTCCACTGCCTATCTATCATCTATCTATATCTATATCCTATCTATCTATCTATCTATCTATCTATCTATCTATCTATCTATCTAATCTATCTAATCTATCATCTATCTATCTATCTGAACAACTCCAAGCACGCCTGGAGGATGCGGACCATTTGGATCCCTTCCAATCGGGATTCAGGCCTCATCATGGGACTGAAACTGCCTTGGTCGCACTGGTCGATGATCTCCGGCGGGCTAGGGACAAAGGTGAGAGCTGTTTCCTAGTCCTGCTGGATCTCTCAGCGGCCTTTGACACCATCGACCATAACATCCTTCTGGACCGTCTAGAGCGGTTGGGAGCTGGGGGCCCTGTTATACAGTGGTTCCGCTCCTTCCTCCTGGGCCGTGTTCAGAAAGTGGTGGTGGGGGATGAGTGTTCAGACCCCTGGGCTCTCACTTGTGGGGTGCCTCAGGGTTCCGTCCTCTCCCCCATGCTTTTTAATATCTATATGAAGCCGCTGGGAGAGATAATCACGGGGTTTGGGCTGGGTGCTCATCAGTATGCGGATGATACCCAGCTCTACCTCTCTTTCAAATCAGAACCAGTGAAGGCAGTGAAGGTCCTGTGTGAGTGCCTGGAGGCGGTTGGAGGATGGATGGCGGCTAACAGATTGAGGTTGAATCCTGACAAGACAGAAGTACTGTTTTTGGGGGACAGGGGGCGGGCGGGTGTGGGGTACTCCCTGGTCCTGAATGGGGTAACTGTGCCCCTGAAGGACCAGGTGCGCAGCCTGGGAGTCATTTTGGACTCACAGCTGTCCATGGAGGCGCAGGTTAACTCTGTGTCCAGGGCGGCTGTCTCCCAGCTCCATCTGGTACGCAGGCTGAGACTCTACCTGCCCGCAGACTGTCTCGCCAGAGTGGTGCATGCTCTAGTTATCTCCCGCTTGGACTACTGCAATGCGCTCTACGTGGGGCTACCTTTGAAGGTGACCCGGAAACTGCAATTAATCCAGAATGCGGCAGCTAGACTGGTGACTGGGAGTGGCCGCCGGGACCACATAACACCGGTCCTGAGAGATCTACATTGGCTCCCAGTACGTTTCCGAGCACAATTCAAAGTGTTGGTGCTGACCTTTAAAGCCCTAAACGGCCTCGGTCCTGTATACCTGAAGGAGCGTCTCCACCCCCATCGTTCCACCCAGACACGGAGGTCCTGCTCCAAGGGCCTTCTGGCGGTTCCCTCACTGCGAGAAGCGAAGCTACAGGGAACCAGGCAGAGGGCCTTCTCGGTGGTGGCACCCGCCCTGTGGAACGCCCTGCCATCAGAGGTTAAAGCAATAAACAACCACATGACCTTTAGAAAACACCTGAAGGCAGCCCTGTTCAGGGATGTTTTTAATCTGTGATATTTTAATGTATCTTTATGTTTGTTGGAGGCCGCCCAGAGTGGCTGGGGAGGCCCGGCCAGATGGGCGGGGTACAAATAATAAATTATTATTATTATTATTATTATTATTATATCTATCTGCCTGTTGTTGTTGTTGTTTAGTTGTTTAGTCGTGTCCGCCTCTTCGTGACCCCATGGACCAGAGCACGCCAGGCCCTCCTGTCTTCCCCTGCCTCTCTATCTCTATCTCTATCTCTATCTCTATCTCTACCTCTACCTCTACCTCTACCTCTACCTCTACCTCTACCTCTACCTCTATCTCTCTATCTGCCTGTTGTTGTTTAGTCGTTCAGTCATGTCCGCCTCTTCGTGACCCCCTGGACCAGAGCACGCCAGGCCCTCCTGTCTTCCACTGCCTCCCGCAGTTTGGTCAGACTCATGTTGGCAGCTTCGAGAACACTGTCCAACCATCTCGCCCTCTGTCGTCCCCTTCTCCTTCTGCCCTCCATCTTTCCCAACATCAGGGTCTTTTCCAGGGAGTCTTCTCTTTTCATGAGGTGGCCAAAGTCTTGGAGCCTCAGCTTCAGGATCTGTCCTTCCAGTGAGCACTCCGGGCTGATTTCCTTCAGAATGGAGAGGTTGGATCTTCTTGCAGTCCATGGGACTCTCCAGAGTCTCCTCCAGCACCAGAATTCAAAAGCATTCATTCTTCGGCGTGTCAGGGATGGCTTAATCCTTCCTGGTAGCAATTCTACCATTTCCTCTCAGACACTCCTTCCTTAACCCTGTTGCTAAGCCTACGGTGGGAGAGACATGCTATCAGGGTATGTCAAAGCCCAGAAGAGGCGGCTCCGAGCATCCTTCTGCAAACATCTGCCTCAATTGCTCCAGACTCCAAAGCACAGACTCTCTCGCTCAGCAAAGGACATTTCACGATGGATGGATGATTCCAACCCCCCTGCTAGTTTTAATTATGTTTTCTGTTTGGAAGGAGGGATGAGACCGACTGTTCCACATTATGAAAAGATTCCGCTTTACCCTCCCTCCTTTTGGTGGAATGAGCTAAACGGTTACACATGACGTTTTGGGTCCTAATGAGCTGTAGAGATGTCGCTCGGCTGCAGAATAGGGAAGAGAGCCTCGTCCCGCAATCTGTTTCTGATCACTCGGCATTCCCCAGTAGAAAATATTTGGCCTTGTTTGCATTGTGTGGAAATACATGAGGCCTGTGAAGGAAAAAGGCAGCCGCTCACATCCCCAGCTATGCTTTCTTGTTTCCTCGGGAGAGCTCATACCCGCCAACGTTTCTCCGACGGAAATAGGGACGTCCTACGGGACGCGGGTGGTGCTGTGGTCTAATCCACAGAGCCTAGGGCTTGCCGATCGGAAGGTTGGCGGTTCGAATCCCCGCGACGGGGTGAGCTTCCGTTGCTCGGTCCCTGCTCCTGCCCACCTAGCAGTTTGAAAGCACGTCAAAGTGCAAGTAGATAAATAGGTACCACTCTGGCGGGAAGGTAAACAGTGTTTCCGTGCGCTGCTCTGGTTTGCCAGAAGCGGCTTAGTCCTGCTGGCCACATGACCCGGAAGCTGTACGCCGGCTGTCGGCCAATAAAGCGAGATGAACGCCGCAACCCCAGAGTCGTCCGCGACTGGACCTAATGGTCAGGGGTCCCTTTACCTTTATCTAAATTATTAAAAATTAGAAATCCGACCTTCAGTTTCGTGTGTCTTATCTTTATGAGATCAGTCTACGCTCATCAGTAGGTTATTGCTGGAGCGTCTTTGTACCATGTGGTCATCAGCACGCTTCCATGCCTTTTTAAGATTTTGATTCAAAATCAGAATCAGTAAACATGCCCCTTTTCTTGTTCTTCTTGCTTCCTCTCCTAGATTACCGCACGGGCCCCTGCTTTAGCCAAGTCAGCAACCAGATGTGCCAAGGGCAGCTGAGTGGTATCGTTTGCACCAAGACCATGTGCTGTGCCACCATCGGGCGGGCATGGGGCCACCCTTGCGAGATGTGCCCCGCTCAGCCCCACCCCTGCCGCCGGGGCTTCATCCCTAACATACGCACTGGCGCTTGCCAAGGTAAGTTCCTCCACGACTCGACTCGACCCTACTGGAATCTCGGAACCATTGCCGTGACTGACGGGGCCTTTTCAGTGGTAGCACCTAAGCTGCAACAGCCCTGCTCAAACAGGCTTTTCATAGCCGTTGATGTTTCGAGCGGCTTGAACCGCTGCTTTTCACTGGGCGGCAAGGGAGATGGAATGGAAATCACATCCAATAAAATACGTTTCTCTCCTTTGAGCCCAAGAGAGGGTTTTCTTGCTTCTTGCTTCTAAAACTCCTTTGAAGCAGTCAAACCAGAAGCCCCCAAACACAAGAAAATGGGGTGTGCTGATTTGATGTCACACAAAAGCAGACAAGCGGCTGCAAAGCAGTTTCGCTCAGAGCAGGATTCGGCAAGGTTTACCTCGCCTGGGCGGGTTCACTCCAGCGGAGATCCTTCCGTGTGCCGGATTGAGATCGAGAGAGATTTCTGGCATCTGTCTGCGCAGATGTGATTTCCGGCATCTGCGCAGGCGCGATTTCCGGTGACGCGGAAGTGAGTCGGCGCACTGTGCTGCGCCGGTTTAGCGCAGCGCATGGGGACTTGCTGAGCGGGCGGCTCGGTTTGGGGGCAGCTCGGGGGCTGGTTAAACGACCCCCATGCGCCGCTTGTGGCCCTTGGGCCTTAGGCTGCTGACCCCTGGCTCAGAGGGTGGGAGCTCGGGCATAGATAGCGTTCCGAACAATGGTTTGTGCAAGCCAGGGTTTACTGTGCTGCAGAGTGCAGACCAGGCAAAATGAAGGTGGCCTTTTCCTTCCGCGTTCCCAGCTGTCTTCATTTCTGTCTCCTGGCTTCCTCCCTGCAGATGTAGACGAATGTCAGGCGATCCCTGGGCTTTGCCAAGGAGGGAACTGCCTCAACACAGTGGGGTCCTACGAATGCAAGTGCCCAGTGGGCCACAAGCAGAGCGAGACGAGTCACAAGTGCGAAGGTGAGCGGTGGAGAAAAAGGGGCCGGAGATTACGGAAAGAGAAACATGTGGGAATATTCAGGGTGGCAGGAGAGGATATATTGCTGATTAACATCCTTCCTAACTTGGGACCCAGGTGGCGCTGTGGGTTAAACCACAGAGCCTAGGGCTTGCTGATCAGAAGGTCGGCGGTTCGAATCCCCACGACGGGGTGAGCTCCCGTTGCTCGGTCCCTGCTCTTGCCCACCTAGCAGTTCGAAAGCACGTCAAAGTGCAAGTAGATAAATAGGTAGCGCTCCGGCGGGAAGGTAGACGGCGTTTCCGTGCGCTGCTCTGGTTCGCCAGAAGCGGCTTAGTCATGCTGGCCACATGACCCGGAAGCTGTACGCCGGCTCCCTTGGCCAATAAAGTGAGATGAGCACCGCAACCCCAGAGTCGGACACGACTGGACCTAATGGTCAGGGGTCCCTTTACCTTTACCTTCCTAACTTGTGCTAGCAAGTTACTTTAGTTAGCAGAGCCTGCAACCAGATAGCTGGTTGCAGGCTCTTGTGAGCCTCTCGCTATGATACAACTCAGCCTGTCCCAGACTGAATTGTACGTTCCTGGTAAATTCCAATAATAATAATAATAATAATAATAATAATAATAATAATTTATTATTTGTACCCCACCCATCTGGCTGGGTCTCCCCAGCCACTCTGGGCGGCTTCCAACAAATATCAAAATACATAAAAATATCACAGATTAAAAACTTCCCTAAACAGGGCTGCCTTCAAGTATTTTCTAAAGGTCATGCAGTTGTTTATTGCTTTGACCTCTGATGGGAGGGCGGGCGCCACCACCGAGAAGGCCCTGTGCCTGGTTCCCTGTAGCTTTGCTTCTCGCAGTGAGGGAACCGCCAGAAGGCCCTCGGCATTGGATCTCAGTGACCGGGCTGAATGGTGGGGGTGGAGACGCTCCTTCAGGTATACCTTCAGGTCACCTTTAAAAAGGTAAAGGACCCCTGACAGTTAAGTCCAGTCGCAGACAACTCTGGGGTTGCGGCGCTCATCTCGCTTTCCAATCAGTAGCTGAACTGGGTCCCAAACAGTCACAAAAACAAAAAGAGCCGCAAAAACAGACAGACACTCAAACATAGCTGTCAACCCTCCCTTTTTTTGCGGGAATCTCCCTTATTCCAATGCCGTTTCCCGCTGCTATCCCGGATTGTTGATATCCCTTCAATTCCCCGGATTTCCAAGGAAGCATCTCCTCTCCCTCCCTGCCGGCCAGGGAGGCTCCTCAACTGTGTTGCTCGGCTGCCAATCAGGAGCCTGAGACCGACTGGGGGCGGAGCTTGCATGCCTTGTGCAGCCAGACCCTCACGCCCAACCAGACAGACAGCCTGCCTGCCGTCTACGCGCTCGCTCTTTCGCTCACCCGTTCGCGCGCAGCCTCTGGAGCGCAGGGTGGCGAGGCTACTTGGTGCCATTGCACCGCCCTCGCGGCATCCCTTATTTTCAAATCCGAAAGTTTGGAAAAATCCCTTATTTTCAAATCCGAAAGTTGACAGCTATGCACTCAAAACGGAAGCATTAACACTCAAAACGGAGCATGTTCGACTTCCGGAAAATGTTCGCAAACCGGAACACTTACTCCCGGGTTTGCAGTGTTTGGGTTCCGAGTTGTTTGAGTACCAAGGCGTTTGAGAACCAAGGCACCACTGTACTGGAGTGAATATTTCCAGCCTTCCGAAAAGTTCATATCCAACCCCGCCCTCTCCCCTTTACGAGAGAAGGCTTTCCAGGGTGTGTTGAGAGCAGGAGGGGGAGAAATGTCGCACATTCCCAGATGTGCTGTGGTCGGACTGCCTCCTACATCAGGTTCAGCCGCGGCATCTCTCCCAGAAAAGGCATTTTCCCTCCCCAGAGGGCTTGTTTAATGCTTTGGAATGTGTCAGCCAAAAGAGGGTGGGATAGGAGCAGGTTTTTTTTTTTAACTGGTTTTGCCAACATAATAATAATAAATAATACATTGTATTTATACCCTGCCCTTCCCAGCCGAAACCGGGCTCAGGGCGGCTTACATCAGTAAAATTACAATAAAGTAATCAGTAAAATTACAATACATCAGTAAAATTACAATAAACCGTTAATTAAAATACAGGTTAAAAAGACAATTTAAAATTTAAAATGCCGCTTTATTTATCGCCCAAACTCAAAATCAAGGGGAGTCCAACCCGAAGGCCAGGCGGAACAGCTCCGTCTTGCAGGCCCTGCGGAAAGATGTCAAATCTCGCAGGGCCCTGGTCTCTTGTGACAGAGCGTTCCACCAAGTTGGGGCCAGTACTGAAAAGGCCCTGGCCCTAGTTGAGACCAGTCTAACAGCCTTGTGGCTCGGGACCTCCAAAAAGTTGTTATTTGTGGACCTTAAGGTCCTCTGCGGGGCATACCAGGAGAGGCGGTCCCGTAGGTACGAGGGTCCTAGGCCGCATAGGGTCCTAGGCCGACATAGCTCATTCGGGAGACTCTTGACTGCAGGGTCGCGAGTTCGAAACCCACACTGGGCAAAAGATCCCCGCGTTGCAGGGGGGTTGGACTAGATGACCCCCAGGTCCCTCCCAACTCTATGATTCTCCAAGTTAAAGGCCAAAAGCCTGGCTGAAAAAAAGAAATGTTCCCCTGGACATTCCTCTTTGCAATCTGCTTAGCTCTATCCCTCTGGGGGCATGCGTGAATATTGGGTGCTGGTCCTTTACCTTTACCTGTTTACCTTCAGTAGCTTAGGGCGTCATCAAACCTAAATCTGGCCCTGGTTGCAAAGAGGCAGTGATTCCTATCCCTTCCTGGATCTGTCAGCGAGAATCAGCATAGCAGTATGTTGGAATATATTGCAAAACAGGATTCTGGGGTTCGTATATGCGGAAATTTATCTTGCAGACCGCTCTGAGATCCATGACTATAGAGCGGCATTGCAAATTTAATAAGTGTATACAGGGACCCAGGTGGCGCTGTGGGTTAAACCACAGAGCCTAGGGCTTGCTGATCAGAAGGTCAGCGGTTCGAATCCCCGCGACGGGGTGAGCTCCCGTCGCTCGGTCCCTGCTCCTGCCCACCTAGCAGTTCGAAAGCACGTCAAAGTGCAAGTAGATAAATAGGTACCGCTCCGGCGGGAAGGTAAACAGCGTTTCCGTGTGCTGCTCTGGTTCGCCAGAAGCGGCTTAGTCATGCTGGCCACATGACCCGGAAGCTGTACGCCGGCTCTCGGCCAATAAAGCGAGATGAGCGCCGCAACCCCAGAGTCGGACACGACTGGACCTGATGGTCAGGAGTCCCTTTACCTTTATACAGTCGTACCTTGGCTCTCGAATTTAATCCGTTCCGGGAGTCCGTTCGACCCCCGAAACAGTTCAAAAACCAAGGTGCGGCTTCTGATTGGCTGCAGGAGCTTCCTGCAGCCAATCGGAAGTTGCGGAAGCTGCGACGGACGTTCGGTTTCCGAAAAACGTTCGAAAACCGGAACACTTCCGGGTTTGCGAGGTTCGGGAGCCAATTTGTGCGACAACTGAGATGTTCGACTGCCAAGGTACGACTGTAAATATGAAATCGGCAAAAAGCAGCCGCCGAAGACAATATGTGCCCCAGCCAGAGACGCAGCAGTCTGGGGAGGGTTGTTCTGTTTCCTAGGGAAACAAACCCACCCAGTCAGGGAGCCCCCCAAATCCTGTATAGCCTTGGAACTGGGTTTGGAGAGACCGGCTGAAGCAGCTGCGGGCAGCCTGGGGAACGTCAGGATCCACCTTGGGGTCTGCCCGTAAAAAGGGGAGTTTGCGGTGATGTCAGAGGTTTCCAGGAACCCTCTTCTTTGTGGGGGTTTGTGGGCGAGGTGTGAGTTTCGCTGGGAGCTGGGTGAGAGCCAGGGTGGGTGGGTGGAGCCCTGGGCGAGAGCCAGGAGGTCGAGAGCGGTGTCTGGAGGAGAAGGAGCTGAAACCGAGTCGATTAAAGAATCACAGAATCGGAAGGGACCATGAGGGCCTCCGGTGGTGGTAATAATAATAATATTAATAATAATAATTAATTTATTATTTGTAACCCGCCCATCTGGCTGGGTCCCCCCAGCCACTCTGGGCGGCTTCCAGCAAATATTAAAATACATTAAAATATCAGAGGTCAAAAACTTTCCTAAACAGGGCTGCCTTCAGGTATTTTCTGAATGTTAGATAGTTGTTTATCTCTTTGACCTCTGCTGGGAGGGCATTCCACAGGGCGGGCGCCACCACCGAGAAGGCCCTCCGCCTGGTTCCCTGTGGCTTTGCTTCTCACAGTGATGGAACCGCCAGAAGGCCCTCGGGGCTGGACCTCCGTGTCCGGGCTGAACGGTGGGGGTGGGGGTGGAGACGCTCCTTCAGGTATACAGGGCTGAGACCGTTTATGGCATGGGTAGGCAAACTAAAAACCGGCCCAATCGCCTTCTAAATCCGGCCCACAGATGGTCCGGGAATCAGCGTGTTTTTACATGAGTAGAATGTGTGCTTTTATTTAAAATGCATCCCTGGGTTATTTGTGGGGCATAGGAATTCGTTCATTTTTTTTCTCCAAAATATCGACCAGCCCACCACAAGGTCTGAGGGACAGTGGACCGATCCCCTGCTGAAAAAGTTTGCTGACCCCTGAGCTATAACATCCAGGCTACAACGCCACCAAGCCAGCCCACTCTCACGGTTCTTGCAATTACTCTTTCCCAGATGTGGACGAATGCACCAGCGTCTCAGGCGTTTGCGACGGCGGCGAGTGCACCAACACGGCTGGGAGCTACGTCTGTGCCTGTCCCCGGGGCTTCATGACCAGTCCGGACGGCTCCCGTTGTGTGGGTAAGATAGAGAAGCGATTGCTCAATGGACTTACTGGGGTGTTTCTTTTCAAACTAGTGGTGGCTGGGCCTTTGGGGAGGAGATGAATACAGTGGTACCTCGCCTAACGAAGATAATGCGTTCCGACGCGATCGTCGTTAGGCGAAAAAATGCGTTCGGCGAATCCCCATAGGAACACATTGGGGAAAAATTCGTTAGTCGAAGAAATCCTATTCAAAAATTCGTTAGTCGAAGAAATCCTATTCAAAGCGGCCGTGACGTCTTTTCTTAAGTCGAAGAAATTCGTTTCCAGCGGCCATTTTGTTTTGCCGGAAGTCATTCGTTAGGTGAAAAAGACGTTAGGCGAGTTATTCGTTAGGCGAGGTACCACTGTAATTGAATAGAATATATTTTATTGTCATTGTCCTCTTCGGGGACAACGAAATTACTTGGCTGCTCCATCCAACCAGATAGGGCACTCCACGCAAAGACAAAACAACTACAAAAAACACTGATTAAAACCATACAATGATAAAACATAACAGGTAAGATTAGATGACTTCAAAGTCCAGGCTTCCCATTCAAGGCCGCGATCGCTCTGGAGAAGAAGCTGTTCCTAAGACGGCTTGTTCTTGTTGTCATCGTCCCGTATCTCCGTCCCGATGGCAAAAGTTCAAAGAGACGGTGACCAGGGTGCGATGGAGTGACCAGGGTGCGATGGATAATGTAGCTTTTGTCAGGAGACGAATGGCAGTAGAAGATGGACAGCCATGGAATGAGCTGGGAAATGGCACCTTCTCAGGATGGACCTACACCGGGGGGGGGGGGGCACACTATAAATAAGTCGGAAATTAAATCGTTATAACGAAAGGGAAAAATCACTATAGAAAATCTCTTAGATTTTTTTTTGCTCTGTAGCGCCATCTGGTGTTGCATGTTTATAATGCACTCAGAATGCTGTTTCTTGACTAATGTGTCTGAGTCCTCACATCCCTCATTTTCCTTCCCTGATCACGTGACTGTCTCAATAGTAGTAAGGGAGGTAGGGTATGTGAGCTTCCTTCCTTTCTCATCTGGAAAAGTATCAAAATTCCTCATGGAGTGAGAAGAAGAAATGTTTAGCAGAAATGTCTTTTTCCACAACTTCTGTAGATTCTGATCCTCTGTTGCATTGTTTCTTTTTTGAAATACTCATTGATTTTATAATGCTGAAACCAACCTGATAGCCGTTCTCTAGTTTCTTTGAACCATTTCCACTTTATCTCTGTATTTGCCCCACTTTCCCAACAAATTAAATTTCTTTTGTGCACTGGCTTCTATAGGTGATAACCATAAAGTTGTTTTTCTGTTGGCTACATCTCGGCGTCTAATCCAAACACCATATAAGCTTCTCCTTATGACACGATTCAGAAAATCTCTATGTATTTTTACCTTATTATATAGATAAGCATGCCACCCATAGAGATCCCCATACCCTTCTAAATCCAACACTCCAGTGGTAAAGGTAAAGGGACCCCTGACCATTAGGTCCAGCCGTGACCGACTCTGGGTTTGCGGTGCTCATCTCGCATTATTGGCCGAGGGAGCCGGCGTACAGCTTCCGGGTCATGTGGCCAGCATGACAAAGCCGCTTCTGGCGAACCAGAGCAGCGCACGGAAACGCCGTTTACCTTCCCGCCGGAGCGGTACCTATTTATCTACTTGCACTTTGACGTGCTTTCGAACTGCTAGGTGGGCAGGAGCAGGGACCGAGCAATGGGAGCTCACCCCGTCACGGGGATTCGAACCGCCGACCTTCTGATCGGCAAGCCCTAGGCTCTGTGGTTTAACCCACAGCGCCACCTGGGTCCCTACTCCAGTGATATCACTCCAGTGATATCCGTTCCTTTAACCAACTAATACACGCTGCATCATAATATAACATTATATCATGAAGCAGCTTCTGTCCTTTATCAGCTGGAAAAGTTGCAAAATTCCTCATGGCCTGCAAAAAAAGGGGGGTGGGTTAGCAGCTGGTTCGTTTTCCTTCTATAGATTCTGAATGTCTGCTGCACTCTTTCTCAGCCTCCGTTCCCCATTCTGTTATTCCAAAGATGTTCCCCCAGAAAAGACCGAGCAAATTTAATTAAGGAGCCTGGTGTTTTTTTAAAAAATAACTCGCCTCTCCCTATGGGACCACTTGCAATGCTGGCTGGTTCTCCCCCCAGCTACGTCATGCGTTGGGCTCCCTTCCCCTGCCTCCTGCCCCGCACACCGCCCAGAGCGAACATGTGCCGTAAATGTGCTGTCACTCGCTGAGAGGAACAATATTTTCTCTGGCTGGGGAGGCCTGCGTCCCGGTGGGTCCTCAAATTACGTCCTGCTTTCTGAAAGGCTCCTTTGTTCCGCTGGACGGGACAGAAATTCCTCGGGAGGCGGAGCGCTCTGGACGTTCCCAAGGCTTCCCTTCCACCCCGTAGACGAGCGGCGATTATGTATTTATTTTTAAAACACAACCCTGCTATGAATAGTTCAAAACATCCCGGCATTGCTAGGAGTTATTCGCGACCTGCCAGATATGTTTCCCAACACTCGGAGCAGGAAATAACTGCATTTCATCTTTACTTTTTAAGTGTTTTTTTCTTTTTTCCTTTCCTTTCCTTCCTTTTTTTTTTTTTTGAATAGATGCAGTCATTTCTCCTCTGTGCGTATTGCAGATTGGGTTGTAGTAGCCAGCCCTGTTTTTTCTCAAGAGTAGACCCACTGAAATGAAGGGACCTATTTTAGCTGTGTTTATCAATTTCAGCGGGTAAAGCTTAGTTGAACCAAACTCGATATTGGTCCTGCGTAAAGTAGGCCCATTGAAATGACTAACTAAGAGCAATTTGTGTGTGTGTGTGTGTGTGTGTGTGTGTGTGTGTGTGTGTGTGGTGGTTGTTGTTGTTGTTGTTTAGTCGTTTAGTCGTGTCCGACTTTACGGGACCCCATGGACCAGAGCACGCCAGGCACTCCTGTCTTCCACTGCCTATCTATCTATCTATCTATCTATCTATCTATCTATCTATCTGTTGTTGTTTAGTCGTTTAGTCGTGTCCGACTCTTCGTGACCGCATGGACCAGAGCACGCCAGGCACTCCTGTCTTCCACTGCCTGCCTATCTATCTATCTATCTATCTATCTATCTATCTATCTATCTTCCTGTTGTTGTTCAGTCGTTCAGTCGTGTCCGACTCTTCGTGACCCCCTGGACCAGAGCACGCCAGGCATGCCTATCCTTCACTGCCTCTCACAGTTTGGCCAAACTCATGTTAGTAGCTTCGAGAACACTGTCCAGCCATCTCATCTTCTGTCGTCCCCTTCTCCTTGTGCCCTCAACCTTTGCGTGTGTAGGGCACCCAGTCACTCCCACCAATAAACTCACACTGGAGACATAATTTTGGTTTGGGTTTTTGGGCATATTTTGGCCACAACTTTATTGAATACAAATCACGTGAGTGGTTGCGTAGGCATTGGTTCACGCTGTCCAACGGGACAGAGCTGACCCTAGTCAGCAGCAAGACTAGCTGTCGCAGCGGGACAGAGCTGACCACTTGTCAGCGAAGGGAAACCATTAGCTGGGGAGAGTTAACGGGGCCGGATCACATCGTGCCTCCCCCTCCCCAGGGGTCCCAGGGACTCCTGCATGGCCCTGCACCCACCGGGTTTGGACAGCAATGTTGAGTCCCTGGATTCCTTTGCGGAATTCCCATTACCAACATCACTTCTTGGGGGGCACCGCCCACCCATACCACAGAACCAATGCCTAACCGCCAACCTTACAAGTTGTGACTATTTGCTATGTAGTAGGCAAAAACCAAATGGCTCGGCCAATCTGCCAGATGGACAAAATTCCTACCAGGCCCCTCCTAAGCAGAGGCGACCCCTAACCGGCACAGCAAGGTCAACGCCAACCTATACCAGGGAAGGGGGGGTGGGAGATCCGAAGCTCCGAAAAGAGTGACCCAAGATCCACATGGGGATCTATATAAGGACGCTGGGCCGTCCTACCAAATTGCAACATGCAATTCTGCCTCACAACAAGCAGGTCCTGGAAGCTGTGGCCACAAACCCTACCCCCCAAACCAGGAAGAGTGACTTCTTGCCCACCCCGCAATGGCAGCTCTCTGCGAGAACTCACTTTCCCAACATCAGGGTCTTTTCTAGGGAGTCTTCTCTTCTCATGAGGTAGCCAAAGTACTGGAGCCTCAACTTCAGGATCTGTCCTTCTAGTGAGCACTCGGGGCTGATTTCTTTAAGAATGGAGAGGTTTGATCTTCTTGCAGTCCATGGGACTCTCCAGAGTCTCCTCCAGCACCAGAATTCAAAAGCATCAATTCTTCGGCTAAAGAAATATGGCGGATGGGAGTGGAAAGCCAAAGTCCGTTGGGAAGAAACAGTTAAATGGACAGACCCTGGTACTCCTGGCATATCGGCCGCCCCTTGTAACGTTCTGTGCTGCGTGCGACAAATCTGCCTTTGCGCAACCGGGTCTGCAGGGGGGAAGAGAGAGGGAGCAGGGAGGTGCCTCTTCGGTCCTCATTAACTTTGACATCTCCTTTTGATTAAACTCAGATGCTTCCCACAAATTCCTGAGGCGCGCTTGTTGACTCTCCTCTCAAAATTAAGGTCACAAACTTCCATTTCTGCCGGCGGCTCGGTTGATCTGACACGAAGCTCGCTGAGAGGAGGCTGGGAAGAACAGGGGGCTCTTTGAGCTTCTCCCTCCCTCCCAGCATCCCCCCCACCCCTGTCTCTTGGCTGAACTTATTGCTTTCACGGCAGGTACATTGAGCAGATTGCCTGCAAAAGCGGTGGTAGGGAGGGGGCAGAGGCCGCGGACCACATTTCTGCTGACCTCCAAATCCTTTGGACCTTTCCCCACTATAAATCCCCCCACCCCCTGAGAGCTTGGTTCGAGGGATGCTCCTTCAAAAGTAAGATCTAAAAACGGCAAGGAGGCTTTCTGGGTAGCCAGCGGTCTACATTCACAATCAGAGCTTCCCCCAAAGAGTTCTGGGAGCTGTAGTTTGTTCAGCGCTCCAGGACCTCTTAGGAGGCATCTATACCCCCCCTCTGAACTACAGTTCCCAGAGTTCCCTGCAAAGAGGGATTGATTGTTAAACTGCTCTGGGAATTATAGCTCTGTGAGGGGGACCATATTTTCCAGGGACAATCCTGGTTTTTACAGAAGCCGTCCCAGTTTCTGATTTGATCCCAGAATGTCCCGCTTTTCCTAAGGCCTCCCTGTTTTCATTGGATAAATGTTGGGATGTTCCTATTTTCAACGGAGAAATGTTGGAGAGTATGGAATAGGATGTCCCTATTTTCATTGGAGAAATATTTGGATGTCCCTATTAAAATTGGAGAAATGTTGGACGCGGGTGGCGCTGTGGTCTAAACCACAGAGGCAAGAGCTTGGCGATCAGAAGGTTGGCAGTTCGAATCCCCGCGACGGGGTGAGCTCCTGTTGCTCGGTCCCTGCTCCTGCCAACCTAGCAGTTTGAAAGCACGTCAAAGTACGACTAAACAACATGCTCCTCTGCCTTTAACAGCTCCTCGACATGCAGAAAGGTCAAGTTTTCTCCCCGCTGTCGTCGAGACCAAACAACAGGGCGTTTGATCTCTCTCGGCATTTCAACCTGTGCTTAAAACACACACACACACACACACACACACACAAGATCTGGCAACTGTAGACTCTAGACAAGAAAAGACGAGCTGATGTCACGGAGCGGCTAATCGCGAAGGCCTGAACTTTGGCAGCCCCGAGTTCAAATCCTGAAAAAAGCTGCTCACGGTGCAAGCCTGGGGCTTTTCAGACGTTGCTAGACTACCATTCCCATCGTCCCTGTTCTGAGAGGCATCCTGTTTCTCGGGAGGGGATGCCTCTTTGGGGTTTCCCAAACTTGAGTCTCCGGCTGTTTTTTTGGACTACAACTCCCATCATCCCTAACTAGCAAGACCAGTGGTCGGGGATGATGGGAATTGTAGTCCGAAAACAGCTGGAGACCCGAGTTTGGGAAACACTGAAACTGTGACAGGGAAGGAAATAGCTCCTTTGCTGATGTGCTGATGTCCATGGCTGTGCGGGTGTGTGGGTACCTAAGATGGTGTGCCTGTGTGTTATTGTGTGTGTGTACGCCTATGAGGTTGTGAGTCTCTTGATCTGGCACAACGCACACCCTCGAGTTTGACCCAACTCACTTTTGGCACTTGGAAAATGACCCTGTGACGTCCTTAATAACAGTGAGACCTGGCCCCCTCAAGAAAGTGTTGGAGATCTCCACCACCTCTGAAATACAACTAATCCAGAATGCGGCAGCTAAACTGGTGACTGGGAGCGGCTGCCGAGACCATATAACACCGGTCCTGAAAGACCTACATTGGCTCCCTGTTCGTTTCTGAGTGCAATTCAAAGTGTTGGTGCTGACCTTCAAAGCCCTAAACGGCCTCAGCCCAGTATACCTGAAGGAGCATCTCCACCCCCATCGTCCAGCCCGGACACTGAGGTCCCCTCCCTGCAAGAAGCCAAGTTACAGGGAACCAGGCAGAGGGCCTTCTCGGTGGTGGCGCCCGCCCTGTGGAACGCCCTCCCACCAGATGTCAAGGAAATAAACAACTATCTGACTTTTAGAAGACATCGGAAGGCAGCCCTGTTTAGGGAAGTTTTTAATGTTTGATGTTTTATTGTGTTTTTAATATTCTGTTGGGAGCTGCCCAGAGTGGCTGGGGAAACCTAGCCAGATGGGTAGGGTATAAATAATAAGTTGTTGTTGTTGTTGTTGTTGTTGTTTGTCCCCTCAAAAAGCTCCATCCCCAAATAGGGCGGGGAATTTTGAGAGAGACCACTCATCCTTTGCTTGGGGTTAGGGCTTGCTCGGATACGGTGGTTTCCGCCACAGAGGGAACTTTTGGCGCAGAGGAGGATTCCAGTTCCCTGCATGTAGGAGATCTAGCGTGTCAGGGGGGCTGCCTGGCATGCTGGTTGTCTAAATGCAGGGCGTTTGGTTGCTCAACTCCCCTTCCCTGCCACGGCGCCTCCCATAAAGGGTTCCCGCTGTGCTCTGTGCTTTGTGAACCAGATCTCGGCAGGGGGGAAGGAAACATGGAAAGGTTCTTGTGAAATGTCCCGGGAATGGTGGATTTGAGGTTTTCGGCTCTGACTCATTGCCACTGGGGAGGTGGCTGCAAGGAAATTCCCTCGCAGCCAGAGTCCCACCCAAGGCTTCATTAGCCTTTTGACGTTTGCATCCCGGGCTGTTAATTGCCAAGGTTTTCCAATGGAGGGGTTGCGAGCGGATGATTAAAGACGGCATTTACATGGCCAAACGGTGCAATTAACAGCAAGCACTTTGCAGGGGAGACCTCATCATCCAGCTCTCCTTTGGCGCTGGGTGAAGGAGCACAGGCACTATTGAGAAATTAGTCAACCAGGGTTGTATATACTGAGCAGTGGGGAGGAGAGGTCCACCTCCCCTTTCCTCAATTTCTTTGCCAGTGGGGAGTTTTGGATTTGATTTCTTGCAAGAGGCCGGCGATTCGTTTTCTTGCGATGCTTTCTGGGACCTCGCCGTGGGTGTCTTTGCGGGTGGGTAATGTGGATCGCTGCGTCGCCTTGGAATTCCCCCTTCCTGGGGAAGCTGGTTAAAAGATAGATAGATAGATAGATAGATAGATAGATAGATAGATAGATAGATAGACAGACATTGTACATAGTACTACGTACGTAGTCATTGTACGTAGTACAGTGGAACCTCGACTTACGAATTTAATGCGTTCCAAATGCACACTCGTAAGTCGAAAATTCCGTAAGTCGAAAAACGGCATTCCCATAGGAATGCATTGGAAACGTAAGTCGAAAAATTCGTAAGACAACCCTATGTAAACCTTCGTAAGTTGAGTAAACCCCATCTAAAACTTCGTAAGTCGAGTAAACCGCATCTAAAATCCAAGCGGATTTCCTTTCGGCCGCTTTTTCCCTTTCGCAAGTCGAAAAATACGTAAGTCGAGTACTTCGTAAGTTGAGGTTCCACTGTATAACGAAATTGAATGCCATCCCACAGCGGGTGGTGCTGTGGGTTAAACTACAGAGCCTAGGGCTTGCCGATCAGAAGGTTGGCGGTTCGAATCCCATGACGGGGTGAGCTCCTGTTGCTCGGTTCCTGCTCCTGCCCACCTAGCAGTTTGAAAGCACATCAAAGTGCAAGTAGATAAATAGGTACCGCTCCGGCGGGAAGGTAAACCGAGTAAGATTCTCCTCCATGAACACGGTCTTAACAGTGGGTCCGTAAGTGACTGTGGAGGCCAATTCTGGATCCACACGTCCTTCCACAGTGGGGACATTGTTTTCCGGGCAGGAGTTGATCCCGGTGAGGGTTTGCCAAGCGTGCCTTCCTCTTAGCACGTTTCTCCCTTGCGTCCTGAGTTTGAGTGTCTTCAAAGCCCATGACACTTTTGGTAAAGGCTGTTCTCCAACTGGAGCGCTCACAGGCCAGTGTCTCCCGGTTGTCGGTGTTCATACTACATTTTTTAATAGATTTGCCTTGAGAGAGTCTTTAAACCTCTTTGAGCTATACCTGGAGGTACCTATCCCTTGTTTAGACTCTGGCATTGTGTGGCGTTTCCGTGCGCTGCTCTGGTTTCGCCAGAAGCGGCTTAGTCCTGCTGGCCACATGACCCGGAAAAACTGTCTGCGGACAATCGCCGGCTCCCTCAGCCAGTAAAGCGAGATGAGCACCGCAACCCCAGAGTCGTCCGCGGCTGGACTTAACGGTCAGGGGTCCTTTTACCTTTCGTGCCTCCTCCGAGTCTCGTGCACAAAGCAGGCTCTGCGCATCAGTGACCCCTTCTCCCGCTTCTCATTCCAGACCAGCGAATCGGCACTTGCTTCTCGGCACTTATCGGCGGCCGGTGTGCTGGGGAGCTACCCGGGCAGTACACGAAAATGCAGTGCTGCTGTGATTCCGGAAGATGCTGGGCTATCGGACAAACTCCGGAAATGTGCCCTGTGAGAGGGTCAGGTGAGTGAGCACTAGGGAGGGGGTTAGCAAGGCCAGCGGGCCTTGATCCGGCGGCATTGGCTGGGCGGCATGACAACAATATTTTGGAAAGTGAGTGATATACTTATGGAAGAAAGCTGTCTGTCTGTATATATACCATACTAGCTGACCCGGCCACGTCTTGCTATGGCTGATTTGGTGAAATGCAAAAGTAAGATACAGTATGAAAGAGAAAGCGTATGTTTACTTACAGCTTATCTCATTGAAGTTCAGTCTATGTGTTCTCCGTTTGCCCTTCCCGTTTTTACTACTATTTTAGTCTATGAGGTTCTTTGTCCTTGTGCTGTGCTGTTTAACGTCCACTGGAGGGCGCTATTTTTTTGCACAAAATCACATTTTTACCTGGGAAAGGTGTGGTATTTGTGCAATGCAAGCACATATGATCACTCCCGTATGGGCATGGAACGTTGTGTCCAAATTTGAACGGAATCGATCAAGGCGTTACGGAGAAAGGCGATTGTTAACAAACATCCAACTTGAACGATTTTATATATATATAGATTGTCAGCAATATCAAAAGCAACACGATGACCAGAAACAAATGCAATATAAAAATGGAATGATTCAAAACATCGAAACTAACAAACTGAAGTCTCTGAAAGTCCTTAAATGAATCACGACACCAGACTTTACCTGGCGTAGAACAAGCTGTGAAGCTTTGTATAATCGGCAAATGTCCAATTCTGATGACTACATAATTGCATGAGCACTGTTCCAGAGTGTTTTTCATTTTCATGTATATTATATCTATTCGAAAAAGATTGGTTAATGAAGAAATGACATATCTTTCTACTAACGAGTCTTGAACTAATTCGCTGATGAAGAATTCAACGGAACAGTAGTTGTTATCCGGAAAAATTGTTCAGAGTTGGACATCAGAATTGGACATTAGACTTTCAGAGGCTTTCAGAGACTTCAGTTTGTTAGTTTTGGTTGAATAAAGGAATAATTGAATTGGATATCCCTTAAATTTCCCGGATTTCAAAGGAAGCAGCTCCTTTCCCTCCCTGCCGGCCAGGGAGGCTCCTCAGCTGCGTTGCTCGGCTGCCAATAAGGAGCCTGAGACCGACTGGGAGCGGAGCTTGCATGCCTTGTGCAGCCAGACCCTCACGCCCAACCAGACAGACAGCCTGCCTGCCGTCTACGCGGTCGCTCTTTCGCTCACCCGTTTGTGCGCAGCCTCTGGAGCGCAGGGTGGCGAGGCTACTTGGTGCCATTGCACCGCCCTGGCGGCATCCCTTATTTTCAAATCCGAAAGTTTGGAAAAAATCCCTTATTTTCAAATCCGAAAGTTGACAGCTATGGAAATGACGGTTTGGTTCTCTGCTTTCTCATCCCCAGATGAATATCGCCGGCTGTGCATCGAAGGCCTCCCAGTTGTCCCGGGCTTCCCTGGCACATTTCCCGGGGTCCCTGGCTTTGGCCCCAACGGAGTTGGGCCAGGAATTAGTGGTCCCGGTGCCTTTGGTCCGAATGGCGCAAACGGACAAGGTGGGATTCCCGGACTGCCTGGAATGGGGCCCGGAAGCTCAAGCATTGGTAAGTGAGAAAAATGCACAATATAAAGTTTTTGCGATCTCTGCTTCAGGTACCCAACTGTGTCCCCAACTCCATACTTTTGTTAGAAGCTGGTGAATGCCCAATTTCAACTCAGGCATGGTGGGCTGCACTAAAACATTGGCTCAAGATTGCAGTGTTTGAGCTAGGGGAGGGTCTATATCAGTGTGGTCTATATCAGAGAGCCAGTGTGGTGTAGTGGTTAAGAGCCGTGGACTTGTAATCTGGTGAACCGGGTTCGATTCCCCGCTCCTCCACATGCAGCTGCTGGGTGACCTTGGGCTAGTCCCACTTCTCTGAAGTCTCTCAGCCCCACTCACCTCACAGAGGGTTTGTTGTGGGGGAGGAAGGGAAAGGAGAATGTGAGCCGCTTTGAGACTCCTTCGGGGAGTGATACAGCGGGATATCAAATCCAAACTCTTCTTCTTCTTCTTATCAACACCTGAACAATGAGGAGCATGTCAGCAACTGGCAGAAAACAATGGCCAAAAAAGCCACCTCTATTGGTCTGTCACCCACCCAACTGGTTATGGGTTATGAAGGTGCCCTAAAGACTTTAAAGCAAAGACTCTGGGACATTACACACAGTGACTTGCGACATCGATCACACGCAGTCTGCAGTCCGCTGGCAGTAGGAGTACAATATGGGCATGCCTTTAAGTTAACATCTTATATTAAAAATCTGACAGTTCCAAATTACCGAAGGCTATTTACAAAAGCCAGACTTTTCCTTCTGCAGTGTTGGATGGCAGATTGAGAGGAGTTCCATACCAGGACAGACTCTGCTCATGTGCCCAAGACATGGACTCTATAAAACTGTGTGAAATTCGAGCAAGCCAGGGCTGAACTGATATTACCCTTGCTAGCACCTTTCCCGGGAAAACCAGAGGCTTACTATGTCAGGTTCCTACTGGAAGACCGGACAAATGACAGAACATTAGCAGTAGCGAAGTTTCTATCGGTGGTTGCAAGAACCAATGATCCCTATTCCTAAGTCTGGACAAAATGCTTGTGTAACCTGAAGGTGGGCTGTCGAAATTGTGTATTGTTTTGTAATGAATTGTTGGGTGTCTGGACCGTAATAAAGATTTGATTGATTGAAAGTTTCTAGACCTCATGGTTGAGAGGGAAAGGCTGCCTTATGCCGAGTCAGGGCTTTGAGCCCGAGGGATGCTAGAGATTAAACCTGGGACTTTCTGCCAGGCAAAGCAGTACAGTGGTACCTCGGTTCTCAAACTTAATCCGTTCCGGAAGTCCGTTCTGAAACCAAAGCGTTCCAAAACCAAGGTGCGCTTTCCCATAGAAAGTACAGTGGTACCTCGGTTTAAGAACAGTCTGGTTTAAGAACGATTCGATTTACGAACTCCGCAAAACCATAAGTAGTGTCCCGGTTTGCGAACTTTACCTCGGTCTGAGAACGGAATCCGAACGGTGGACGGGCACCGGCGGCGGGAAGCCTCATTAGGGAAAGCGCGCCTTGGTTTAAGAACGGTTTTGGATTAAGAACGGATTAAGTTCGTAAACCGAGGTAATGCAAAATGGATTAATCCATTCCAGGCTTTTAAAAACAACCCCTAAAACAGCAATTCAACATGAATTTTACTATCTAAACGAGACCATTGGAAATGAAAGCAATAAACAATGTACTGCAGTCACACAATCAATCAATCAGCAGCTGAACTGGGTTCCACACAGCCCATAGCTGTCAACCTGAAGGAGCGTCTCCACCCCCATCGTTCAGCCCGGACACTGAGGTCCAGCGCCGAGGGCCTTCTGGCGGTTCCCTCATTGTGAGAAGCGAAGTTACAGGGAACCAGGCAGAGGGCCTTCTCGGTAGTGGCGCCCGCCCTGTGGAACGCCCTCCCTTCAGATGTCAAAGAGAACAACAACTACCAGACCTTTAGAAGACACCTGAAGGCAGCCCTGTTTAGGGAGGCTTTTAATGTTTAATAGATTGTTGTATTTTAATGTTCTGTTGGAAGCCGCCCAGAGTGGCTGGGGAAACCCCAGCCAGATGGGTGGGGTATAAATAATATATTATTATTATTATTATTATTATTATTATTATTACCCTCCCTTTTTTGGCGGGAAACTCCCTTATTCCAATGCCATTTCCCGCTGCTATCCGGATTGTTGATATTCCTTAAATTTCCTGGATTTTAAAGGAAGCAGCTCCTCTCCCTCCCTGCCGGCCAGGGAGGCTCCTCAGCTGCGTTGCTCGGCTGCCAATAAGGAGTCTGAGACCGACTGGGGGCGGAGCTTGCATGCCTTGTGCAGCCAGACCCTCACGCCCAACCAGACAGACAGACAGCCTGCCGTCTACGCGCTCGCTCTTTCGCTCACCTGTTCGCGCGCAGCCTCTGGAGCGCAGGGTGGCGAGGCTACTTGGTGCCATTGCAGGGCCCTCGCATGGGCATCCCTTATTTTCAAATCCGAAAGTTCGGGAAAATCCCTTATTTTCAAATCCGAAAGTTGACAGCTATGACACAGTCACAAAAACAGTCCCTCCCAACTCTTCCCCGCTCCAGCAGCAGCCGTAACCACCCCTGGTCTTTTTGCAGGAACAGCCACCCTCAACCAGACCATCGACATCTGCAAGCATTTTACCAACCTGTGCCTGAACGGGCGCTGCATCCCCACCCCGTCCAGCTACCGCTGTGAATGCAACATGGGCTACAAGCAGGACATGCGGGGCGAATGCATTGGTGAGTTGGGGTGCATGCATGCATGCGCAGCCTTGGCTGATGGAGCAAAGCCGCCATGCTCAAGCGCTGCTGTAGCCAGAGCTGAGCAGAGCGAATTTCGTTTAAAAAAAGTTTTTGTCCTCTTGGTTCCTGAGCTTTCCGGCCAGTATTGCCATTTCGGCATAGTCCATCAGCTTAGTTTGCCATTCCTCTCTGGTAGGGACTCCTTTCCCCATCTCACATCATCACCAACCATTGGCCGTGCTGTTTTTTATGGCTGCCACTCTGTTATCGTTGGTAGTGTTTCATTTTTCCAGTTTCTTTCAAATACCCTGTTTCCCCTATTTTAAGACGTAGCCATAAAATAAGCCATAGCAGGATTTTTTTCGCATTTGTGAAATGTAAGCCGTTACCCCGAAAATAAGCCATAGTGATAGGCGCAGTTCTGGAGGGCGCCAAGGAAAAGGCGGGGCTGGGCGTCCAGTCCTGCCACCAAAACCAGTCAGCCCCAGAAGCAGGAACTCTGCAGAGCAGGGCGCACAGGAAGGGGCAGCGGGCGCGACAAAGGCACTCCAAAGGTCTCTTCCCACGCGCTCGCCCAACTCCGCTCGGTGCAGAGCGCACGGGGCGGCCGCCATGGCGGAGAGGGAAGGCAGCACAGGCTTTCCCTGCTCGCTGCCACGACGAAATCCCCTGAGCCGCCCCGCGCGTCACCCAAGAGGCCCCTTGGAAAACAAGGCTTCTGTCGAGTTTCGAGGAGGGAAGGCAGGAGAGAGCGCCCAGCGAAAGCGGGTCTCTCTGGTGCCCGTTTCCTCAAAGCTCAGCTTGGATTCTCCCCCTGCTGCCAGCAAGCAATGAAAGAGCTCCGCACCCGTCCCGTCCTTCGCAGCCCCAGAACTCGAGCGTGGCCTTGCCAAGGCGTGCTTACGTAATAAAAATAGGAATTCCCCTCAAAATAAACCATAGTGCTTTTTCTTGAGGTAAAAAAATATAAGACGGTGTCTTAAAATAGGGGAAACACGGGTATCATATAAATTTACTCCAGTCCTTTTTGGAATACTGGATCGTGCTGGTTTCGGATTTTCCCCGTCAGCTTCGCCAGTTCTGCAAAGTCCACCCTCTTCGCCTGCCACTCCTCTTTCCTCGGTACTTCTTGTCGTTTCCATTTCTGGACTAAAATAATTCTTGCCGCAGTTGTTGCATACATGAACCGCCTTTTCTCTTCCCTTGGTATCTCTCTCCACCTTTCCTCGCCAAGACATGGACGAGTGTTCCAGCAGCCCTTGCCTCCACGGCGATTGTGTGAACACGCCCGGCTCGTACCACTGCAAGTGCCACGAGGGATTTCAGAGCACCCCCACCAAGCAAGCTTGCATTGGTAAGTTCAGGGGGAAGCTGGGTGCCATCTTGGGGGACTTGTGCAAAAAAATCCCCCTTTCGGATTGGTGGTGTCAGGGACATGCCCTCCCCTGCCAGTCCGGCACTGAGTGGGTACCGGAAGCCTCGGCCTCTGCTGTCGACGGACACGTCTCCCAGTGAGTCTGCCAGCTCCTCCCCGGGGGAGGAGGAGTCACCAGGGAGGAGCCAGGTGGGAAGGGGTCTCCAGGATGATGCAGAGAGACCCAGCACCGCTCAGCAGACCCACTCCGAGGGGGAGACACCGTTTCCGGCGCCCGCTTTACGCAGAAGGGTCAGGGGAGCAAGGAGGCGGCACTTTAGGGTGCCGAGACTCTTGTGTTGGCGCCGCAGCAGGAGGGGGGCACTTCCGGATTCTGCTAGCGACTAGATGGTCATGTTTTAGAGGATAGCTCCGCACTGTACATACTTTGCACAATAAAATAGTTGAAAGACAAGACGGACTTGGTCTTTACTCATGAGCAACTGTTTAAGCGAATCTGACAGGTGGTTAATGTTATAATAATAAAAAACAACAGCTCCTTTCTCCCTTATGGGGTACCCAAGAGCCCGTACAGAGTCCAAGAGCCTGTATAGAGTCCAAGAGCCCGTACAGAGTCCTTAAGCAGGTTTTCTATCGATAGGAGAAAATAACAGAGGCCAACCAGAGAATATTGAGAAGCAAAGCAGCTAGTAAGCCTGATCTTTATTCAATGAGCTGTTGCGCAGGAGGGAGGAGAACCCCGAAATATGGTGTGCAAGCCCATATATAGACTTTCGAAATTGCCTGCCTTGTAGCTCAGGGAAAGGTAAAGGGACCCCTGACCGTTAAGTCCAGTCGTGTACGACTCTGGGGTTGCGGCGCTCATCTCGCTTTACTGGCCGAGGGAGCCGCAGACAGTTTCTGGGTCATGTGGCCAGCAGGACTAAGCCGCTTCTGGCGAACCAGAGCAGCGCACGGAAACGCCGTTTACCTTCCCACCGGTAAACGTGCTTTTCGAACGGCTTTGACGTGCTTTCGAACGGCTAGGTGGGCAGGAGCAGGGACCGAGCAACGGGAGCTCACCCCATCGCGTGGATTCGAACCGCTGACCTTTTGATCGGCAAGCCCTAGGCTCTGTGGTTTAACCCACAGCGCTACCCGTGTCCCTATCTGTAGCTCAAGACCACCTCCCAAATGAGCATAATGGTCACAAATTCATTACTTTCAGGATTGGCACAGTCCATAAAATTCTAGTTGCAGCACTTACAACCTTAACACTATAGCATATAGAACGCCACAACAGAACAAAGTGAGGAGAAGAGAAAGTAAGACCCAGGAGCCTTCTGGTTTATTATAGCATGCCCTTGACAGACAGATAGCAGAACCAGTTTAAACCAGCTGTACTCAACTTCCCGGAAGGAATAACCCAAACAACAGAAAACCTCCTGCCTGTTTCTTTCACATAGAAAGAAACCTTCCAGAACCCTCTTGAATTAATCAGAACAGGAAAGATCTCTACACATCAGATTAATACTTTCTGTACTAAGAAATGCAAATGGACAGTTCTGACTTAACGCCTTTTTGGTTCCTTGCTAGACATCGACGAGTGCATCATGAACGGACTGATGTGCCGGAACGGGCGCTGTGTCAACACCGACGGCAGCTTCCAGTGCATTTGCAACGCCGGCTTTGAAATCACTCCGGACGGGAAGAACTGTGCTGGTAAGGATTAGGCCCTTTTTGTCATGGGGTTGGGGTAAGGGGTGGGGCATGCGAGGCCCTCAGTCTGGTTCCTTCAGGGCAAAGGGAGCCCAGAAGAGGAGGAGGAGGAGGAAGAGGAGGAGGAGGAAGGGTGGGGGAACTAAAAGATGGAGCAGAGAGCTGTAGTAGCGTGGGGCTAATGATTTCAGCAAGTGATTTCAGCAAGTGATTTCAGCTCTCTGACATGGTCAGGCAGGAGACAGCGTCTTCATATAACAACTTCTTTATTCAGGCAACAAGACAAGACTGGGGGAACTGAGGGTAGGAGGTTACATTTATAGGGGAGAGAGGCTGGCCAGGAAAAGATACATTTTGGAGGGAACAATTTCAAGCAATCACACTGCTGCTTTTTGGTGGGAACCAATAATACTGAAGATCCAAATGCAGCAGCTTGAATGAACCAATAGTAGCTGTTCCTTCTGGAACCGGAATGCAGTTACTTTACAGACAATAGTCATACAGACATGATAACCTTTGAATCAATACACAACACCCCTTCCCCCCTAGTGAGCACAACACACGTAGTCCCTTAGATACTGTGGGGTGCTGCGACTTCTTCTTGATCTCCTGACAACAGGTGGCAGGTACTGGATTAGGTATTACCTGCGGTAGAGGGGCTACTGTAGTCGTTGTGTCAGGAACGGAGGGAGTCTCAGACAGCTTAGAGTCAATTGGGGGCCCCTTATAACAACCCAGTTTCCCATTAAAGAGTTCAGCAAATTCCTTGCATAACGCCTCGCCCATCTCAGGGGAGGTTTGGATTGAATTAAGCCCTGATATACTCAGTCCCAGGGCGGGAAACCAGTCAGTGCCCAGGAGACTGGGGCGACTCCCCTCTGCAATCACCAGTTTGAGCACAGCCTGTTTGTCCCGGAACTGTACTTTCACGGCACACATTCCCAAAATGTGGATGCGGCCTGCTGAGTAAGATTGCAAGGTTGTCGGGAAGGGCTCCAGAGAGGGAAACTTACCCCCAGGGAAAAACGTCCTCGCGGTCTGGTCCGAAACGATGGTGAATCCAGATCCGGAGTCCACCTCCATGTTGCACGGCTGACCCTCAATCTTCACCTTCACATGTGTCTTGCCTTGCGCTGGGAACTGCACGGTCCTCCCATTGATTTCCATGACGTAGTTGCAGTCCTCTAGGAGATGAGTCGCGGGGGATGGTCTGCGAAACGCCAATCTAGGTGATCCAGTCGCTCCTGACGTCGCTGATCTACAGACCCTGGCGATGTGTCCAGTCTTTCTGCATGTTCTACATGTAGCATCACGGAAACGGCAATCCTTCCGCTCATGGTTCCCGCCACAGCCTGTGCAAGCGCCTCGGCGATCCTTGTGCGCTGTGCTGGCCTGACGCACCGACTCGACTCCGCGGACTGGGCTCTGGCTCGGACTGACCACTAGCTCATCCATGGCATGCGTCGCTTCTATCTGCGGCTTTGTGACCTTGCGACTGGCCTCGAGCTCCTCTCTTTCATAATTCTCCGTAGCGGTGGCCTCCTTCAAGGCGGAAGCAAGGGTAACCTCTTCTTTGGCCACAATGCGTCTTCGGGCCTTTTTGCTGCTCAAGCCCCCTACAAATCGATCCAGGAGAGTCTCTTCCAGATTTTGGAAGCCACAGTGCTGAGCAAGCTTCCGGAGTTCGGCTAGAAATGCGGCCACAGACTCTCCATCGCCCTGTTGCCTCTTATGGAACTCCATCCGCCGGGCCATCTTGGTCTCAGTAGGTGCCAGGTGGCTCGTTAGACAGGCAAAAATATCTTTGAGAGATGTCTCACTCAGTTTCGCTGGGGCGAGCAATGCCTTGGCCAGCGTAAAGGTCTCAGGCCCACAGCAACTCAGGAACGTGGCCCTTCTTTTGCGGGCATCCGTGATTCCTTGAGCCGCCGCGAAGAACTCAAAGCGTTCAACGTAGTCTTCCCATAGGTGGGGCTCTGATGGCTGGAAGGGCTCCCATACCCTTGGACTCTCCATTCTCCAAGCGGTGGGGTCGTCTTCTCAGCTGGCCAGTGAGTCTTGTCCTGTGCTGCAATCCGGACCCTGAGGCAGGCTGCGCTTAAGTGCTCCTCAGCAATCCGGATCCCATCCTCGTCGCCAGTTGTTGTAGCGTGGGGCTAATGATTTCAGCAAGTGATTTCAGCAAGTGATTTCAGCTCTCTGACATGGTCAGGCAGGAGACAGCGTCTTCATATAACAACTTCTTTATTCAGGCAACAAGACAAGACTGGGGGAACTGAGGGTAGGAGGTTACATTTATAGGGGAGAGAGGCTGGCCAGGAAAAGATACATTTTGGAGGGAACAATTTCAAGCAATCACACTGCTGCTTTTTGGTGGGAACCAATAATACTGAAGATCCAAATGCAGCAGCTTGAATGAACCAATAGTAGCTGTTCCTTCTGGAACCGGAATGCAGTTACTTTACAGACAATAGTCATACAGACATGATAACCTTTGAATCAATACACAACAAGAGCCAAAATGGATGGGTCAGTAGAGGGGGGGAAGCAATTGGTTGAAGCCTCTGGGAAGACCTAGAGAGGGAGGAAAAGGTGAGGGGGAGAGGGAGAAAGGAAGGAAGGAGAGAGGGAGGGAGGGAGGGAGGGAGGGAGGGAGGGAGGGAGGGAGGGAGGGAGGGGAAGGGGGAAGGGAGGGAGGAAAGGAGGAAAGGAAGGAGAGGGGGGAAGGAAGGGAGGGAGGGAGGGAGGGAGACGAAGGAGGAAAGAAGGGAGGGCGGGAGGATAGAGAGAGAGAGAGAGGAAGGAAGGAAGGAAGGAAGGAAGGAAGGAAGGAAGGAAGGAAGGAAGGAAGGAAGGAAGGAAGGAAAATAGAGAAAGAGGAAGGAAGCAAGCAAGGAAGGAAGGAAGGAAGGAAGGAAAATAGAGGAAGAGGAAGCAAGCAAGCAAGGAAGGAAGGAAGGAGAAGAAGAAGAAGAGGAGGAGGAGGAGGAGGAGGAAGGAAGGAAGGAAGGAAGGAAGGAAGGAAGGAAGGAAGGAAGGAAGGAAGGAAGGGGAAGAAGAGGAGGAGGAGGAAGGAAGGAAGGAAGGAAGGAAGGAAGGAAGGAAGGAAGGAAGGAAGGAAGGAAGGAAGGAAGGGCAACCATGGGAGAAAGAGACCCCCTTTTGGCTCTCTCCTTTCCCATCACTATTTTCATCTGCCTCTGGTACAAAGGAACATAGACAGCTACTGTTGACTGAGTCAGGCCATTGGTCCATCTATCTCAGTCTTGTCTACACCGACTGGCAGCTGCCCTCCAGAGTTTCAGGGGGGAGCCTCTCCCAACTCGTGGGGCAGACACTCCACCGCTGAGCTATGGCCCTTCCCCAGATAAGCTCCTGGGAGATATTTCTCAGCTGGAGAAAGAAAAGAAGAAGAGGTTCCCTGCTCCAGTGTAGCTGTTTCCGCAAATCCTCTGGTTCCCCCAGTGACGCCAGGGGAGACCGCGGGGGGGGTATCTCATTGGTGACCTGCTCTCTCCCTCCCACAGATCACGACGAATGCGCCACCACCAACATGTGCCTCAACGGGATGTGCATCAACGAGGACGGCAGCTTCAAGTGCATCTGCAAGCTGGGCTTCGTCCTGGCTCCCAACGGGCGATATTGCGTCGGTGGGTAGACGGCGGAGAAGCTTTACCCGCGACGGCAGGGATCGCGGGTGGGGGAAGTTTGCGTTTCCAAAAACACGAGCAAAGTCTTTGCCCTCCGCCGGACTTGCAGCAACTCCCCGATCGGGTGTTCTCCCGAGGTTTTTCGGTTTGTTAAATTCTCACACGGCTTTATTGCGGTCCACAGACCCACAATACACAGTGCGACATAGTACCAGTATATATATATATATATATATATATATATATATATATATATATATATATATATCAACATTATACCTGCCTTGTTAGCCAACAGAGGAGCTTTAGCCTGTACTAGGGCTGACAAATGTTCGGAATTTCCCAGACGTAGCCCTTGAGGGATCATGAGCTTTGCAGGGTATCAATATTTTAACTCGGGGATGGGGAAGCTCTGGACTGGAGGCCAAATCGGGATATGAGATTATATTATGAGGTATCCTGTCTTTGTTGGTTGAAGGAATGGATGACGTTAGAGTTCTCTAACGTCATCCATTCCTTCAACCAACAAAGACAGGATACCTCATAATATAATCTCATATCTAAGTCATGATAATATTTTTTGGCTGACACGCTTATTTATGGCACGAAAAGGTGAAAGTTCATAAAGGATTTACAAACCGTATAATTAGGAAAAAATTGTATACCGTATGGGATAAATACAAGAATTTATTAGCGTTAATTACACCATTATGGCTCTCACCGCTGGAAGCTATAGCGGTAAAGAATATGATAGAAGGCTGGACAACTTATAGAAATTTATTAAAACAGGAGGGAGGGGAGTATAAATTAAAATAATTTAAGGAATTATCTGGGAAATTAACAACATGGTTACAATATCGTCATTCGAATGAAGTACAGTCGTACCTTGGAAGTCGAACGGAATCCGTTCCGGAAGTCCGTTCCACTTCCAAAACATTTGGTAACCAAAGCACGGCTCCTGATTGGCTGCAGGAAGCTCGGCTTAAGCTGAAGAACTTTTTAATGGCTTAAGCTGAAGAACTACGTTTGCTTAGCCATCATCAACACCTCACACATATCATCAACACCTCACGCTATTGGAAACCACAGTGAACTTACCTTTCTTGATATCTTCAGGAATTTATTTAAAGGAAATCTAAAGACTGAGTTTTGAAAATATACATTGTTATTAGATATCAACAGTCTGTGTCAGGGGTCTGCATCCTTGCTCCAGTCCCGCATTAAGCAGCCCCCAATCTTAACGACGGATTCCTCCAGTTCCCCTTCCAGCCCTAGCAGTGGAAAAGGGGGGTTGGTGGAGAGGCTCCAGCCAGCCAGGCAGAGCCATCGCAACGTAACGGGGGAAGGAAAGAAGAGGCACACAAGGTGCTTTCGTTTGCCAAGATGGGTTTTGTGGCGGGAGAATCGTAAATCTCCACTTCCGGGATCTGAGAGTGACTGACGAGATGTTTTTATGATGTACTCCGCATTGTAAAGTAATTAGCCTAGATTAAAGCTTAATAGCTTAATGTTTCAGAGTCTTTCTTTGAACGGCCAGCTGGGGAAGGGACCCCACGAAGCATGACAGCCTGTTTATAGATTTATCAGGTTATAAATCCTTGTGGCTTTTGTATAAGACTCTATATATTCTTCTCAGAACTTTGGTGACTCATATATGATAAAGAATTGACTTGGAGATTATTGTGCGCCGCCAACGTGTTGCATATGCTATACTAGATTACTACGTGTATCAGCAACACGGGTACATTTTTGCTGTCAACCTTTTCCCTGGCAGACATTGACGAGTGCGAAACCCCCGGGATCTGCATGAACGGCTGGTGCATAAACACGGAGGGCTCCTTCCGCTGCGAGTGCCTGGGGGGGCTGGCCATTGGCGTGGACGGGCGGGTCTGCGTCGACACCCACGTCCGCAGCACCTGCTACGGCGGCATCAAGAAGGGCACCTGCGCCAGGCCTTTCCCCGGCGCCGTCACCAAGTCCGAGTGCTGCTGTGCCAACCCGGACCATGGGTTCGGCGAGCCTTGCCAGCCTTGCCCAGCCAAGAACTCAGGTGAGTTGGAGGAAAAGTACTCTGTACGTGCCTGTCAGGCTTCAGGGAATCGGGTTCCTCCGCCCCACACACACACCCCATGGCAGTGTTAGCAGGGGCGTCCTACTCTTGTGTAGGACCCTGGCAGAGACACATGCCCGGCTGGCATGTTCTCTCCCTCCTGGTTGATCCAGTTACAGGTAGGTAGCCGTGTTGGAGGGACCCAGGTGGCGCTGTGGGTTAAACCACAGAGCCTAGGGCTTGCTGATCAGAAGGTCAGCGGTTCGAATCCCTGCGACAGGGTGAGCTCCCGTTGCTCGGTCCCTGCTCCTGCCCACCTAGCAGTTCGAAAGCACGTCAAAGTGCAAGTAGATAAATAGGAACCGCTCTGGCGAGAAGGTAAACGGCGTTTCCGTGCGCTGCTCTGGTTCGCCAGAAGCGGCTTAGTCATGCTGGCCACATGACCCGGAAGCTGTACGCCGGCTCCCTCAGCCAGTAAAGCGAGATGAGCGCCGCAACCCCAGACTTAACGGTCAGGGGTCCCTTTACCTTTACCTTTAGCCGTGTTGGTCTGCCGTAGTCACTCTTCCAGTGCTTCTTCTCCTAGCTGTTCCACATCCAGTATTCCCAGCTTCTGCCTTCTGAATTATGCCCCTCTGCAAACCGCTCTTCTAAATCTATACTGTCCACCTGCTCCTGGGAAGATTCAGGAGCAGGGAAAGGGGGAGGCTCCCACCATTCCTCCTCAGTGCAGCCCTCTTCAGCATGGTCCATTACAACTCCCAAGGCCCCACAATTCTGTGATTCTGTGGGGACTGTTGAGGTGGCACAAAGTTTATTTCCTTTAAGTTCTCTTTTTAAAAATATATATATATATTTATTGGGTTTTTCAACAAAACATAAAAAAGAACATTACAAACAAAACATAACAAAATACACTATACAAGCACACACCTATATCATATTTCCCATTCGTCTTGCCAAATCATATTGGGGTGACATCCTCACGCCCCCCCTGCTGCGTTTCATTGTCTCTCATCTTTAGTAATTTCCTCTCATCGTTAACTATTTTTTCTTATTGTTACTTATATTCTTATCTTATAGTCTTCTTAACAAAATTCTTTCCCCCCCTCCCAAATAATATTTATTAATTTTATCACATAAACACAAATAAAACATGACTCACACAAACATAAAACAAACAAAAAACAACAACTATATTACTACACTTATCAAATTTCTAAAGTTCCTTTCCTAGTTTCCTTAACATTTTGGTTTGACTTCCTCCTGTCTATCCCTCTGTGTTTCATTTACATTTCTGTTATTTCAATTGGCAATTTTGTTTTTCCTTTTAACATTATATTTTACTATTTTAATTTTCTTTTCTTATATTTATTCATTCTTATTGTACTTTGCTTATCAAATTATCTATATCCGTACATTACTTATGCTATTCTTAACTTTCATTCTATAAATTTCTCTCTTGCTCTACTTCTCATGCATTAAATTCAACTTTCCAACTTCAATTGCTATCTATTACTCTTTCAAACTTCATCTTAATCATATATCTTCTATACTAAACTATACCTTCCCAATTTCTATTTTACTATTCTACATTTAATCTGTAAACTACTCTAGCTTCGACATTACTTCACTTTCAAATTTTGCAATATTTTTTAAGATAATCTTTAAATTTCTTCCAATCTTCTTCCACTGCTTCCTCCCTCTGGTCGCGAAGTCTCCCGGTCAGTTCAGCGAGCTCCATATAGTCCTCTTAACAAAATTCTTACACCTGTACTACTTAATCTTAGTTTCTAATCTGTAAGCTATCATTTCTTCCAACTTTTCCCCTATCTTTAGATCTTACAATAGTTCTTTAAATATACTTTAAATTTCTTCCAATCTTGTTCCGCCGTCTCCTCCCTCTGGTCGCGTAGTCTCCGGGTCATTTCTGCGATTTCCATATAGTCCATCATTTTCATCTGCCAATCTTCTACCTTCGGTAAGTCCTGTGTTTTCCAGTTTCTTGCAATCAAAACCCTAGCTGCTGTTGTGGCATACATAAAAAATGTTTTGTCTTCCTTGGTGACCTCCTGATTGACAATTCCAAGTAGAAAAGCCTCCGGTTTCTTAACAAAGGTGTTTTTCAACACTTTTTTCATTTCATTATAAATCATTTCCCAGAAGGCTTTAATTCTTGGGCATGTCCACCACATATGATAAAACGTCCCTTCAGTCTGTTTACATTTCCAACATTTATTATCCTGCAAATGATAGATCTTAGCAAGTTTGACTGGGGTCAAGTACCATCTATAGATCATTTTCATAATATTCTCTCTCAGTAATAAGTTCTCAAGTTCCATTTCCAATTGAAAGGATGGAGTGACCCTGCTTGAAATCCCATTCCAAATTCTCAGCATCAGCAGGCTTGAAGACAACCCTGAAGTTTGCGGAAGTACAAAAACAAAACAAAAAACACTATAGGATTTAAAAAAACTAAAGGAGGAGATGCCTAGAATAGTCCAATAAGGTAAAAGGTAAAGGTGAAGGACCCCTGGACAGTTAAGTCCAGTTAAAGGCGGCTCTGGGGTTGCGGCGCTCATCTCGCTTTCGGGCCGAGGGAGCCGGCGTTTGTCCGCAGACAGCTTTCCGGGTCATGTGGCCAGCAGGGCTAAACCGCTTCTGGTGCAACGGGACACCGTGACGGAAACCACAGCGCACAGAAACGCCATTTACCTTCCTGCCGCAGTAGTGCCTATTTATCTACTTGCGCCAGTGTGCTTTCAAACTGCTAGGTTGGCAGGAGCAGGGACAGAGCAACGGGAGCTCACCCCGTCGCGGGGATTCTGAACCGCCGACCTTCCGATCGGCAAGCCCAAGAGGCTCAGTGGTTTAGACCGCAGCGCCACCCGCGTCCCACAAGGACAATAAGGACTGGGCATTCTCAGTGTCCATGGAATACACTGGAAAAAGCCTTAGAATCGCTGAGTTGACAAAGACTTGTTTTTTTGCAGCTGAATTCCAGGCTCTGTGCAGCAGTGGGATCGGCATCACAGCTGACGGCAGAGGTACGTTTTGGGAAAAGTGATCCCCACCCCACCCTTCAGCAGCTTGGGGGGGGGGGGTTGTGCAAGGCTGGGGCGTCTGCGGAAACTCATCCCTGGTGACGTTTCATTGGGACGTAGTCTTAAAATCCGTGGTCCCAACTCAGTCCGCGAGCGAAACCACTGGACCGCCTGATATCTTGTAATTGATCGTTTTCACTCTGAGTTGCGTAAATATGGTTTTATTATTAATTCCCAAATCCCCTGTTTCGCGTCCAGATATCAATGAGTGTGCCTTGAACCCGGACATCTGCCCAAACGGAATGTGTGAGAATCTCCGGGGAAGTTACCGCTGCATCTGCAACCTGGGCTACGAGTCTGACCCCATGGGCAAAAACTGTGTGGGTGAGTGATTTCGCGGGGTTGCGGAGGGCCGCCTAGAGATCGACGCAACCTCGACAATAGCTGTCAACCCTCCCTTTTTTGCGGGAAACTCCCTTATTCCAATGCCGTTTCCCGCTGCTATCCCGGATTGTTGATCTCCCTTCAATTTCCAGGATTTCCAAGGAAGCAGCTCCTCTCCCTCCCTGCCGGCCAGGGAGGCTCCTCAGCTGCGTTGCTCGGCTGCCAATCAGGAGTCTGAGACCGACTGGGGGCGGAGCTTGCATGCCTTGTGCAGCCAGACCCTCACGCCCAACCAGACAGACAGCCTGCCTGCCGTCTACGCGCTCGCTCTTTCGCTCAGCTGTTGGCGCGCAGCCTCTGGAGCGCAGGGTGGCGAGGCTACCTGGTGCCATTGCAGCGCCCTGGCGGCATCCCTTATTTTCAAATCTGAAAGTTTGGGGAAATCCCTTATTTTCACATCCGAAAGTTGACAGCTATGACCTCGACACACATGCGCAGACAAGGTTGTGGCATGTGCAGTTTGAGCTGCGAAACAGAACCGTTCTGGAGCTGTTGCTGTGTGAGACAGCTTGCTCCCAATTGGAAGTTTAAGCCCACGAGCCAAGCAGCATGGCTTATCCCACTGAGAATGGGACTAATTTATCTTTAAAAAAAACACAATACTCGGCGGAGTATAAGGATATGAAATGGAGTTATGTGTATGAGTTGTTAAAGCATTTTGTTGTAACATATGAAAAATTGAATAAAAAAATTTACTGCAAAAAAAACAACACAAAAACATTGTAAACAGTTAAAATCGTTAGTGGGATTGGAATCAAACTTGTAGTGTAACGATGAACTATGGACATAATGGGGATTTTAAAAAATTGGATTAATATAAAACAGGGGTGGCCAACTTCCAAGACACTGCGATCTATTCACAGAGTTAAAAACTGGCAGTGATCTACCCCCTTTTGGCATGTTCAGGTCGAGGTTGTTGAGCTTTTTTTAGGAAGGAAAGCCATCCATGTTTTGGGGGGTTCGGGTCAAAGTTGAGATTTTTTTAGGAACGAAAGCCCTGTTTGGGGGGCTTCAGGGCAAAGATATTGAGCTGCTAAGCTTCTTTGTGGGAATCCAGTGATCTATCACAGACAACCAGTGATCTACCAGTAGATCACGATCTACCTGTTGGGCATGCCTGATTTATAAAAGATGCAGAAGGGAAAGGTTAACAATTAGGCCCACAAAGGTAAAGGTAAAGGGACCCCTGACCATTAGGTCCAGTCGTGTCCGACTCTGGGGTTGCGGCGCTCATCTCGCTTTACTGGCCAAGGGAGCCGGCGTACAGCTTCCAGGTCATGTGGCCAGCATGACTAAGCCGCTTCTGGCGAACCAGAGCAGCGTACGGAAACGCCGTTTACCTTCCCGCCGGAGCGGTACCTATTTATCTACTTGCACTTTGACGTGCTTTCGTACTGCTAGGTGGGCAGGAGCAGGGACCAAGCAACGGGAGCTCACCCCGTTGCGGGGATTCGAACCGCCGACCTTCTGATCAGCAAGCCCTAGGCTCTGGTTTAACCCACAGCACCACCTGAGTCCCTGCGCCATAAAGGCGCAGCTAATACTCGCGCCTTTTCTCTCCAGACGTGGACGAGTGTGCCGTCAACCGGCTGCTTTGTGACAACGGCCTGTGCCGCAACACTCCAGGGAGCTACAGCTGCAGCTGCCCCAAAGGGTTTGTCTTCCGGACGGAGACAGACACCTGCGAGGGTAAGTGCCGGCAAGAAAGGGAGCGGATCTCTGTTGTCGCTGAAATTGACTCTTTAATTAAGGTTTAAGCTGGCACCTTTGCCTGCCCTTTGAGAAGTTGGGGTGTTGGCGAGCGTCCCGTGGCTTCCCAACGAGGGAGAGGCGACACAGATGGGCGTAAGAAGCCTGATTTCAGGATATGTGCGGGATAAATTCAGCAAGGTTCCCGCCGCGGCGACTGAATTATCTCTCCCTCCAGATATCAACGAGTGCACCTCTAACCCGTGCATCAATGGCATATGCAGGAATAACGCCGGCTCTTTCGCCTGCGAGTGTTCTCCGGAAGCAAGCTGGATTCCAGCAGCACCATCTGTGTTGGTAAAGAGCCCCTCTTTTCGTTATTTTTACATTTAATTTTCATACCGTTTAACAAGTTCAATTCAGTTTCAATGCAATAATGCCCTTTGCCTTTCTACTTCCTATCTTTATTCCCATGATGTTTCTGTTCTGCTTGTGTTCAAATCCTTTTATCCTTATACTGTATGTCCTTAAATTCCTTAAAGTGGGAGGGATATACACCAAAATGCAAAAAGTAATAATAGCAAAAAGCAAATAGGAGGAGGAAGAAGAGGAAGAGGAAGAAGAAGAAGAGCAAAAAAATTATAATGGGGAAATTCACACTGAAATGCAAAAAATATATATAATAGTGAAATACAAAATAATAATATCTATCTATCTAATCTATCTATCATCTATCTATCTATTTATCTATCTATCTATCTATCTATCTATCATCTATCTATCTTTCAATCATCTATCTACCTACCTACCTACCTACCTATCAATAATCTATCTACCTATCTACCGTCTGTCTATCTATCATCTATCTATCTATCTATCTATCTATCTATCTATCTATATCTATCATCTATCATCTATCATCTATATCTATCTATATCTATCTATCTATCTACTGTATCTATCTATCTATCTATCTCTCTCTATTTATCTCTATAGTTTATCTATCTGTCTATCTATCTATAGTCTATCTATCTTTCTATCTATCTATCTATCTATCTATCTATCTATCTACCTATCAATAATCTATCTACCTATCTATCGTCTGTCTGTCTGTTTATCTATCTATCTATCTATCTATCTATCTATCTATCTATCATCTATCTATCTATATCTATCTATCTATCATAGCAGCAACAACAGACCCCACCTGACTCAACTATTCTGCTTTCCTCCCCTAGACAGCATGAAAGGGACTTGCTGGCTGAACATCCAGGAAGGCCGCTGCGAAGTGAACATTAATGGGGCCACACTGAAGTCTGAGTGCTGTGCCACCCTGGGCGCTGCCTGGGGCAGTCCGTGCGAACGCTGCGAGATTGGTAAATGTTTGTCCGAAGGCCCCGCTTTGGCACTGGCCAAATTGCAGTGTGCGGGGAGTGTTGATGTCCAAAGCACTTTTGTGTGTCCAAGTTTGGCAAAGCCTCTTGGTTCTAAAGCTGCTCTCTCCATTTTTATTTGCCGCAGACACCGCCTGTCCGAGGGGTTACGCCAGGATGAAGGGGGTCTCCTGCGAAGGTACGAGGCCCTCCCACAGTTCATATTCTGGGGTAGTGAGGAAACCCCAACCCCCTCCCCACGAAACATGGAGGTCCTTTGATAGCTCTTCCCTTGGATTTGCCCTGCTCAAGGGCAACGTAATGTTGGTCAAGGCAACGTGAGCCTGCCTACCTCAAAACAGCACCCAGGTCTTTAGACTTGCCAGTTTACCATCTGTGGGTGGCTCTGTGGTCTAAACCACAGCTTCTGATCAGAAGGTCGGTGGTTTGAATCCCTGCGATGGGGTGAGCTCCTGTTGCTCCTGCCAACCTAGCAGTTCAAAAGCACGTCAAAGCGCAAGTAGATAAATAGGTACCACTGCGGCGGGAAGGTAAACGGCGTTTCTGTGTGCTCTGGTTTCTGTCATGGTGTCCCGTTGCGCCAGAAGCAGTTTAGTCCTGCTGGACATGCCCTGGGAAGCTGTCTGCGGACAAACGCCGGCTCCCTCAGCCTGAAAGCGAGATGAGCGCCGCAACCCCCTAGTCGCCTTTGGCTGGACTTAACTGTCCAGGGGTCCTTTACCTTACCGCCTGTGAAATGGGTGTTCTGAGGAACTGTGTGTTTCCAAAGGAGGGTTTTTGTGCTTTGAGGGTGCAGATCCCACCTGTGCTTTGTGCTCTGGATTTGGGGCGAGTGGCTTTTCTTAGACCCCACTGGTTCGAAATGGATACTTTTGCTGCTAATCTCCCGCAGTCCCCACCAGCTGGCTTAACAGAGCCTGCAACAACCCTCACGAGTGGGTCATGAGAGCCAGAGTGGTGTAGTGTTTAAGAGTGGTAGACTTGTAATCCGGGGAACTGGGTTCGAGTCTCCGCTCCTCCACATGCAGCTGCTGGGTGACCTTGGGCTAGTCCCACTTCTCTGAAGTCTCTCAGCCCCACTCGCCTCACAGAGTGTTTGTTGTGGGGGAGGAAGGGAAAGGAGAATGTGAGCCGCTTGGAGACTCCTTCCGGTAGTGATAAAGTGGGATATCAAATCCAGACTCTTCTTCTTCACGACGTTTTTCTCTCCCCAGATGTGAACGAATGCGAGGTTTTCCCAGGTGTCTGTTCCAACGGCCATTGCGTGAACACAGTGGGGTCGTTCCGTTGCGATTGTCCCGAAGGCTTGACACTGGATGGCTCTGGCAGGACGTGCGTTGGTGAGGATGGACAAGAGGCATGAGCCACGCAGGCTCCTGGCTCCCCTTTCCCATGTTTCCCATGACATCCTTATTTCTCGACTTCCATGGGAAGGACCTTGCTACGTCTCGGAGGGGGGAGAAGCCCCTGTGCTGGAGACAAAGCAAAACACAGAAGTCTGTACAAACCAAAACATGCAAAATGCCCTGGCCAGGGTACAGAAGCTATCCCTGGCTCTGACTGTGATGGAACGAGCCCCTTTGAATAATATATATCAATAGATATTGATAGATATTATTGTTTTTTAGTCGTTTAGTCTAGTCTGACTCTTCGTGACCCCATGGACCAGAAAACGCCAGGCACTCCTGTCTTCCACTGCCTATCTATCTATCTATCTATCTATCTATCTATCTATCTATCTTTCTGCCTGTTGTTGTTGTTTAGTCGTTTAGTCGTGTCCGCCTCTTCGTGACCCCCTGGACCAGAGCACGCCAGGCACTCCTGTCTTCCACTGCCTCCCGCAGTTTGGTCAGACTCATGTTGGTAGCTTCGAGAACACTGTCCCACCATCTCGTCCTCTGTTGTCCCCTTCTCCTTGTGCCCTCCATCTTTCCCAACATCAGGGTCTTTTCCAGGGAGTCTTCTCTTCTCATGAGGTGGCCAAAGTCTTGGAGCCTCAGCTTCAGGACCTGTCCTTCCAGTGAGCACTCCGGGCTGATTTCCTTAAGAATGGATAGATTTGATCTTCTTGCAGTCCATGGCATATATAGATTGATAGCTATAGATTGATAGATATAGATTGTGTGTGAATATCTATATTCCTAGAAAAAGGGGTGCTGTAGCTCACCTCGGCCAATAAAGCGAGATGAGCGCCGCAACCCCAGAGTCGTCCGCGACTGGACCTAATGGTCAGGGGTCCCTTTACCTTTAAATTCTGCTCAGAGTAGACCAGCAGACCTCCGTGAGCCGTGTCCCTTAGTTTTGATGGCTCTGCTTCGGCTACGATTAGCATGGCATGCAGCCGTCAGCCGCTGGCGAAATAATAATAATAATATAATAATTTATTATTTATACCCCGCCCATCTGGCTGGGTTTCCCCAGCCACTCTGGGCGGCTTCCAACAGAACATTAAAAGACAATAATCTATTCAACATTAAAAGCCTCCCTAAACAGGGCTGCCTTCAGATGTCTTTTAAAGGTCTGGGAGTTGTTGTTCTCTTTGACATCTGAAGGGAGGGCGTTCCACAGCGCTGGCACCACCACCGAGAAGGCCCTCTGCCTGGTTCCCTGTAACTTCGCTTCTCGTAGTGAGGGAACCGCCAGAAGGCCCTCGGCGCTGGACCTCAGTGTCCGGGCAGAACGATGGGGGTGGAGACGCTCCTTCAGGTATACTGGACCGAAGCCATTTAGGGCTTTAAACCCTCGAGGCGGCGTCTTCCTCGCTGCCCCCCGCTGACCGTCGCCTTTTCTCCCCCAGACGTGCGGCTGGAGCAATGCTACATGAACTGGGCTGAAGACGAATGCACTGCGCCGCTGCCGGGGAAATACCGCATCGACCTTTGCTGCTGCTCGGTCGGTTCGGCCTGGGGTTTCGACTGCGAAGAGTGCCCCAAACCGGGCTCCGCTGAATTCAAGGCCATCTGCCCAAGAGGACCCGGCTTTGCAAACCGGGGAGATGTCTTATCCGGACGGCCTTTTTACAAAGGTGAGTTTTTTGGGGGGGAGATGGAGGCCATCGTCCCCAGGAGCGCAGAGGAGGGGGGACACACCACAGTCTGGCACCCCCCCAGGCAGATGGTACCCAAGTATCTCCTTTTGGGGGAACCAGTCATGAACATCCCTCTTGCTCCCAAATGCAGCTGGCCAAGGGACGCACTGCTAGGAAACTTCCTTAGGCTGAACCTGCTGGAAGGGAAACAACAGCAGCCAGACAGTTTGCAACTTAGGGGGTTAATTCCGTCCTCGATAAGTCAGTCAATAGGGGTGGGCAGAGGAGGTGTTGCTTAGCTAGTTCTGAGGGAGTTTTCCCTCTGTATGTTTGGTTGGATGTCTTCCTGCTATGTACAAGGCCTGAACAAAGAAAGCAAGCAGAGTGGCGCGATCTTCGCTGAGACAGCATGGTGCTGCTATTAGCTGTGTAGTTTAGAGGGAGTTTTCCCCGCTGTATGTTTGGTTGGACGTCTTCCTGCTCTGTACAAGGCCTGAACTGAGGAAGACAAAACCTGTCTATTCCTTCATCCTCAAATTATACGCTGTTTGCTCTTGGGGATTTATTAATGGGACGTGGGTGGCGCTGTGGGTTAAACCACAGAGCCTAGGGCTTGCCGATCAGAAGGTTGGCGGTTCGAATCCCCGTGACGGGGTGAGCTCCCATTGTTCAGTCCCAGCTCCTTTCAAAGTGCAAGTAGATAAATAAGTACCGCTCCGGCGGGAAGGTAAACTGCATTTCCGTGTGCTGCTCTGGTTCGCCAGAAGCAGCTTTGTCATGCTGGCCACATGACCCGGAAGCTGTACGCCGGCTCTCAGCCAATAAAGTGAGATGAGCGTCGCAACCCCAGAGTCAGTCACGACTGGACCTAATGGTCAGGGGTCCCTTTACCTTTATGCCTTGGGGCAGGGGAGAGGCTAATTGATTCATTTTAAATGAAATATATTCCAATAACGCAAGGCTGGGGGACCTGTGGCCCTGGAGATGTTTCTGGGATCCGTTCATCTTCCAGCGGTCAAGGATGATGAGAGCTGGGCCTTAGGTCCTCACTGCTGCCACCAATCAACGTTTTTACAAAAAAGGAAGTCTACACCTTGAAAGATCCCTGAAACGAGATGAGCGTATATTTATTAAGTGATACTAAAGCAAACAATATATTTAATGCTTCAAGAGCAGACTTGCTTAAGAGAGAGAAAACTAAAAAAAACATAATGAACTAATTCAAAGAGATATAAATAACTCAAGAAAACCTTCCAAAAATTCCAGATAACGAGAAATAACTCAAGATAAACTTCCAAATAACCTTGACGAGTTGCCGGCTAAAATTCTCGTTCCACTGTTATGATCTATCAGTTTCCTCAGAAGGAAAAAAAATACATTTATATAACTCAAAAGAGTTTGCTTGCTATTGACTCTAGGGGGAGGGTTAAGGAAACTTCAAAAAAACACTCCCAAACAGTAAGTGGTAATTATCCAAACTTAGAATTCTAATTTAGCTTCATCCAATGAAGCTGGGGGGACCCAGGTGGCGCTGTGGGTTAAACCACTGAGCCTAGGGCTTGCTGATCAGAAGGTCGGCGGTTCGAATCCCCGCGAGGGGTGAGCTCCCGTTGCTCGGTCCCAGCTCTTGCCAACCTTGCAGTTTGAAAGCACATCAAAAAGTGCAAGTAGATAAATAGGTACCGCTCCGGCGGGAAGGTAAATGGTGTTTCCGTGTGCTGCTCTGGTTCGCCAGAAGCGGCTTAGTCCTGCTGGCCACATGACCCGGAAGCTGTACGCCGGCTCCCTCGGCCAATAAAGCGAGATGAGCGCCGCAACCCCAGAGTCGGACACGACTGGACCTAATGGTCAGGGGTCCCTTTACCTTTACCTTTTAAAAGGTTAAAAACCTAGAAACAAGTTCAAAAACAAGCTCCATAGCTTGTAAAACACGTTGACAAGGGGCTATGGAAGCTCACACGATCTTATTGTTACGAAGCTATTGCAAAAACTGTTCACCAATGAACCTTTTGGCAGGCTGGAATGAGAGTATTTCCTAACCCGCCTCCTTTTCGACCCTCTAGATGTGAACGAGTGCAAGGTATTCTCCGGGCTCTGCACCCATGGGACCTGCCGCAACACCATCGGCAGCTTCCGGTGTCTCTGCGGCAACGGCTTCGCCCTGGACGCCGAAGAGAGGAACTGCACAGGTAAGTTCGCCGGCTCAGAATCCAGTCCCCCTCTCAGGCGGGGCTTCCCCCCAGGGAGACTCGCTGTGCCCACGGGTGGCGGCCTGAGCAGAGGCGTAGCCAGCCCAGGTGGTACCCGGGGCGGAATTTTTTTTGTCACCCCCCACCACCACCACTTTGCCAGGGCACTGGCAGAGCTGCACCCAGTGGCATAGCAAGTCACCCCCACCCCCCAAAAATGATGGTGCCACTTTGCGAGGTGTGGGGTTTTTTTTGTGTGTGTGTCTATTATCTCTTTTTTTCAATAAAGTTAAAAAAAAATTCAAAAAAAGTAAAAAAATAAATAAATAAATTTAAATATTTTTTTTAAAGTGTCACCCCCCTCTGGGGTGGAACCCGGGGCAGCCCGCCCCATCACCCCCCCTTGCTACGCCCCTGAGCCTGAGCCTCTCTTCCGCCCCTCTCAGATATCGACGAGTGCCGGATCTCTCCCGACCTGTGCGGCCACGGCTCCTGCGTCAACACGCCCGGCAGCTTTGAGTGCGAATGCTTTGAGGGCTACGAGAGCGGCTTCATGATGATGAAGAACTGCATGGGTGAGGCGGACGGGGGGGGTTGGGAAAGGGGTGGGGCAAATGTGTTTTATCTGGAGCTCAAGGAGGAGGAGGAGGAGGAGGAGGAGGCGACGCTCGTCCGAAACAGCGGCCTGTTGCCTCTCCAGTGAGAGCCAGTAGTGGTTGAGAGCGGTAGACTCGTAATCTGGGGAACCGGGTTCGCGTCTCCTCTCCTCCACATGCAGCTGCTGGGTGACCTTGGGCTAGTCCCACTTCTCTGAAGTCTCTCAGCCCCACTCACCTCACAGAGGGTTTGTTGTGGGGGAGGAAGGGAAAGGATAATGTGAGCCACTTTGAGACTCCTTCGGGGAGTGATAAAGCGGGATATCAAATCCAAACTCTTCTTCTCCACGACAGCCGCTGCTTGAGGTGGCTGCAGTGGGACCAAACTCCAGGTGGGACGAGGGCCAGGGAGAGCCTGGGAGGGACCCAAGTGGTTCTGTAGTCCACCCCCCTGCTGTGCAGGAGTAGCTCATATTTACTGGGGGCGGATAAAACACAGCAAAAGAGAAAAGAAGTCCTGGCCTTCTATGCCGGTATCGTAATTCTTTATATGAACATATATTTAAGTATTTGCGCTCCAAGTAATGTGCAGGTTCCCACAGGGGAGCTGTAGAAAGACTACAGTTGGTAGTCTTTGGACTCCAAAGGAAGCCATGGACTCAAAAGAGGTTGAAAACCACTAGGCGATGCAATTAGAGTCTTTCGCTGTATACGGTGTGCTGAACTTCCGGCTCTTTTCCTTCTTCCTTTTCAGACATCGACGAATGCGAGAGGGACCCTCTGCTGTGCCGAGGAGGAGTCTGCGTCAACACCGACGGCAGCTTTGAGTGCCTCTGCCCCCCGGGGCACGAGCTCACTTCAGAGGGCAATGCCTGTGTGGGTAAGTGCACCATCCAGGGGTTTCTGGACCCCAAAACTCAATTCCTTCTAAGAGCATCCTCCTTGGCCTATGGCCATTATCTGTGACTGAGGCTGATGGCAGCTCAACAACAACAATAATAATTTATTATTTATACTCTGCCCATCTGGCTGAGTTTCCCTAGCCACTCTGGGCAGCTCCCAACAGAATGCTAATAATAACAGTAACAAAGCAATAAGACATCAAACATGAAAAATTTCCCTAAACAGGGTTGCCTTCTGATGTCTTCTAAAGTCAGATAGTTGTTTATTTCCTTGACATCTGATGGGAGGGCGTTCCACAGGGTGGGCGCCACTACCGAGAAGGCCCTCTGCCTGGTTCCCTGTAGCTTCACTTCTCTCAGTGAGGGAACCGCCAGAAGGCCCTCGGAGCTGGACCTCAGTGTCCGGGTTGAACAATGGGGGTGGAGACGCTCCTTCAGGTATACTGGACTGTTTAGGGGTTTAAAGGTCAGCACCAACATTTTTGAATTGTGCTTGGAAACTTAATGGGAGCCAATGTAGGTATTTCAGGACCAGTGTTATATGGTCTTGGCGGCCGCTCCCAGTCACCGGTCTAGCTGCCACATTTGGGATTAGTTGCAGTTTCCGGGTCACCTTCAAAGGTAGCCCCACGTAGAGCGCATGGCAGTAGTCCAAGCGGGAGATAACCAGAGCATGCACCACTCTGGCAAGACAGTCTGCGGGCAGGTAGGGTCTCATCCTGCGTCCCAGATGGAGCTGGTAGACAGCTGCCCTGGACACAGAGTTAACCTGCGCCTCCATGGACAGCTGTGAGTCCAAAATGACTCCCAGGCTGCGCACCTGGTCCTTCAGGGGCACAGTTACCCCATTCAGGACCAGGGAGTCCTGTCTGCCCCCCTGGAAGGCCATATCCCCAGTTTCAGAAGAAGCAATCCCCTCTCTCAGGGAAAACTCTCCACTCTCTCTATTTGAAGTTCCAAATTGAATTTGCTTGGAGGAATTGCGATGCGCGAAGCAGCCGGTCCTGCAGCTGCACCAGGCAGGGATAGCGATGGATCCAATGGGCTCCATCTTCTCCTCACTCACTCTCGGCACCCTAATTAGGGTTTACCGGGGAGGAGGAAAGATGTGAAGAGCCTCTGCCGGATCACCAAGGTCCCGGGACGTCCGACCTGGGGTTTGACAGGAGCTGCTGCGCTGTAGCGGTCTCCCTTCCCCCCTGCCTGGCCGGGGAAGCTCGCGGCGAGCTTTCCCCCGACCGATCGCTCCGGCATCGCAACCAGAAGTCCCTGGATTAGATGGTCGATAGCTCTGTCGGTGGAGAGGGAGACTCTTAATCTCAGGGTCATGGGTTCGAGTCCCACGTTGGGCCAAAGATTCCTCCGTTGCAGGGGGTTGACGACCCTCGGCGGTCCCTTCCAACTCTATGTCTGCACATGCCCAGCTGCCCTCCTAAGATGTGCACGGCGGTGTTACGGGACTGCCTCATTTCTGGCCTTCCTTGAACCTTCTCCTGCTTTCTCCTTAGATATTAACGAATGTTCGCTTAGCGACAATTTGTGCCACAACGGACGCTGTGTCAATGTTATCGGGACCTACCAGTGCGTGTGCGACTCCGGGTTCCAGGCCACGCCGGACCGCCAAGGCTGTGTTGGTGAGCTTCCTGGCTGCTCGTCTCTGATCCTTTAAGGCTTGGCCATAAAATGATGGGCATATTGGCAGGAGGGTGTTCGGATCTGTCTCAAGGCACAGGGGCGGCCTTGTGTTTACTATCATTCTCTCCTGTAGTTTTTTTGTTTTGTTTTGTTTTGCAAAATAAAATAAATGTTTTGTTTTGTTTTGCAAATTAAAATAAATGTTTTGTTTTGCAAAATAAAATAAAATGTTGAGCTGGTGCTCATATATGGATAGAACTGTCTTTATGATTTACCTTTAGGAAATCATTTCTGGGTTTCTGGGTTTTCAAACTATGCCCTCAGAATATTTAGAAGGATGCAACAGGGAAATTTCCCAGTAGAAAAGCGGCTTTGTATACGTGGCACTCAAGCAGATGGAAGATCGATATACCTTTATGTCAGGGTGGGTTTGATTCAGGGTGGATAAAAATCAATGATTTTTTTAAAAAAATCGGATTTTTTTTTTATTTAAATCGGATTTTTTTTTATTTAAATCGGATTTTTAAAATAAAATGCTTTTGGAGGAAAAATCTTTCTAAATATAGCCTTCTATTTAAGTTACATTGTAGTCCAAAGGCTATTCATCAGGAAATAAGCATTGTTTTAAGTTTATCAAGTGTGCTAAAACTCAGTCTAAGTTTTTTAAAAAAAATGTTTAACCACATCAGTTAACAAACATGGATACATATGCTATCATGTTATTGTTTTAGTTAAATAAATTGTTTAAATGGTTATTAAGGAAATTATTCTTTTTTCTTTCCAATAAAGTACAGCAGAAAAGTTGTCCAAATATAAACAGTTAACTTATTAAACCTCACCATAATTTCATAATTATCTGTCTATGTATTTCTAGTAGTATAACCAAATCAGTAATTTTTGATATAACTGTAAAAACCACTCTGAAAATTTATTATTCCAAAAATGAAACCTTCATATGGTTGTCAATATTAAGATTATACCAGCAAGAATGAGTCTTTCTGTAAAAAAAATATTTAAATCAAGTCTTACTGACTAGTGATTTAAATCAAGCCTTACTGACTAGTGATTTAAATCTTGATTTAAATCGTGATTTAAATCAATTTGATTTAAATCAAATCCACCCTGGTTTGATTTAAACCAAATCGATTTAAATCACGCTTTAAATCACTAGTCAGTAAGACTTGATTTAAATCATTTTTTTTACAGAAAGACTCCTTCTTACTGGTACAATCTTAATATTTACAACCAAGCGAAGGTTTCATTTTTGGAATAGTTAAATTTCCAGAGTAGTTTTTACAGTTATATCGAAATTACTGATTTGGTTATACTATGAGAAATACACATTTTTATTTTTCCAATTCATCAGGATCAGTCTTTTTGCCGTGGTCAGGGCATGGAGAGTCCATTCGTATTGTCCTTTTTGTAAGGTTCCATGTGGTGGGTATATAATTCAAGAGGATATTTTGCTCTGGAAATGTAAGGTTGTTGAGTACAGTTCTGTGGATGATTAGTTAATTATTATTTTTTTGAGAAGCAATAAGAATTAATTGGCAAGTGGAAAAATGGGTTTAACCTCCTGCAAATCAGCTGGAGATGGAATGGAGTATTCTGGAGGGAGACATGGCTGGCTGGCTGGAGTCCTCTACTGTATGTGGCAGACTCCCCGTGTCCTGGCAGGTGCTCTGTGCCTTTTAGCCTCCCTCTCAGCCTCCCCGGGTGCGCAGCCCCTGATTATTCTTCCCCTTGCAGCTGGAGATGGAATGGAGTGTTCTGGAGAGAGACATGGCTGGCTGGGCTGGCTGGCTGGTTGGCTGGCTGGTTAGAGTCCTCTACTGTATGTGGCAGACTCCCCATGTCCTGGCAGCTGATCTGTGCCTTTTAGCCTCCCTTTCAGCCTCCCTGGGTGCCCAGCCCCTTATTATTCTTCCCCTTGCAGCTGGAGATGGAATGGAGTGTTCTGGAGGGAGACATGGCTGACTGGCTGGGTGGGTAGAGTCCTCTACTGTATGTGCTTCCGGTGCTTCCATTTAGGCGAACTAGGCAACTGCCTAGGGCGCCAAAATGGAGGGGGCGCTGGCCAGCCTGCCCCTCGCCCCCCCCCGCCGCCGCCCGGTGCCGCCTCAACCAGCGGCGAAAATCGCGGCGGTGCAGTGCGCACAGTGGGCAGGGGGCGGGGCACCGTATGTCATGCGCAATGACATCACGTGCCCCGCCCCCTCGCCTAGGGCGCAAAAACCCCTAGCACCGGTCCTGGGTGGACTCCCCATGTCCTGGCAGCTGCTCTGTGCCTTCTAGCCTCCCTTTCAGCCTCCCCGGGTGCGCAGACCCTGATTATTCTTCCCCTTGCAGATATTGACGAGTGCACCATCATGAACGGCGGCTGCGACACCCACTGCGCCAACTCAGAAGGCAGCTATCAGTGCAGCTGCAGCGAGGGTTATGCGCTGATGCCCGACAAGCGGTCCTGCACAGGTGAGCAGAGCATCTTTTGCCCAGCCCGCCTGCCCATCATCCTCAAAGTAGCTTTCCTACATTGCAGAGGGTGGGACCAGGCAACCCTTTGGGCCCCTCTCAACTCTACGGTTCTGTGAATCTAAGACTGGAAGAACGAGGAAATCGTAGCGTTGGAAGGGCACCTCCAGGGTCATCTAGTCCAAACCCCCCCCCCCCCGCAATGCAAGAATCTCAGCACATGGTCTCCCATCCAATTTGAAACCGCACCGGACCCTGCTTAGCTTCTCAAATGTGCTAGCAGATTTATAACAGGACTGAAATCGACAGGCTGTCCCTTCCCAAGGTTTGGATATTGTTTTGTTTCAAATAATTTTATAAGTTGTGTGTCTTTGTTTCTTAACTTAACACTTTTAAATTATGTTTTGCATGATTTGTGGTATTTTATGTATTGCAATTTGCTGCCATTTTTAACGATTATAGATGAGCAATTCTTTATTGCAATAAGTGTAAACTGTCTAATTGTTACTTCCTGGTGTTTAATTTCAGTGTTTACTATTGGATTCAAACGTGTTATTGCGTAGTGCTTTATTTGGTATAAGTTGGTTATTTTATTCTAAAGTTATTGTGACTTTTTTATATAGGATCTGATTGTCACTATTAATGTTTGGTGTTTTATTATTAATTTTGTATGTTTCGGAAGCTGCCCAGAGTGGCTGGGGCAATTCAGCCACTACGCACAGGGTTTTTGCTGCCCCGAGCTTGTGCAGAGCGCCTTGCTTTCCGCCTCCAAACCGCCCTTAGAAATCAAACGTATCGCTTGCGGCAGGTTTCTGAGTTGGTTTACGGGAAAGGGCCGTGTCTGTCCTTAGGGATTAAAGCAGAAAATCCAGGCGCAACTGCATTAGTGCAAATGAGTTGAGTGATAATAGAAATAGAAATACTTTATTGTCACTGTACCACATGTTTACAGTGAGATTAAACGAGCCCCCCCCCCAGTCTCTCAGTCCTTGTCACACTCTGTGTGCTGTTGTACTACCACCAAACCCCTAACATCAGCTGCAATGCTGCTGTCTTTCATTCAGCAGCCTCACGGCCCACGGGTAGAAACTGTTCTTTAACCCGTTGGTGCGGCTTATCATGTTTCTATATCTCCTGCCTGAGGGCAGGAGATTTAAAAGGTGCTGGCCAGGGTGTGAGTCATCCCTGAGAATGTTCCTCGCTCCTCTAGGGCTTGCTGATCAGAAGGTCGGCGGTTCGAATCCCCACGACAGGGTGAGCTCCCGTTGCTCAGTCCCAGCTCCTGCCCACCTAGCAGTTCGAAAGCACGTCAAAGTGCAAGTAGATAAATAGGAACCGCTCCGGCGGGAAGATGGGCGAAGTATAATAATAATAATATGATGGTGCCTCATATAATGGTGCCTCAATAATATGATGGTGCCCATTTCTGAGTGCTGCTTCCTCGAGGGCTTGTGCCTAGCATGGGGGTCTAAGAACCCCCCTGCATTGGAAAGGAGGCAAATCTGTTTCTCCCTCCCTCCTCTCCAGATATCGATGAATGTGAGGACAACCCGGATATCTGCGACGGCGGACAATGCACCAACATCCCAGGGGAATACCGCTGCCTTTGCTTTGACGGATTCATGGCTTCCTTGGACATGAAGACATGCATCGGTAAGACCAGGGTCGTTGGCCCATCCATCCTAATATTGCCTGCACTGACTGGCAGCAGTTGTCTGGGGTTCCAGGTGACAGTCTCTCCCAGAGTTACCTGAATATGCCATAACCTGGGACCTTTTGCTTACAGAGCCAGTGCGGTGTAGTGGTTAAGAGCGGTAGACTCGTAATGTGGTGAACCGGGTTCGCGTCTCCGTTCCTCCACATGCAGCTGCTGGGTGACCGTGGGCTAGTCACACTTCTCATCCCCACTCACCCCACAGAGTGTTTGTTGTGGGGGAGGAAGGCAAAGGAGAATGTGAGCCGCTTGGAGACTCCTTCGGGGAGTGATAAAGCGGGATATCAAATCCAAACTCTTCTCTTCTTCTTCTTCTCCACCTCTGAGTGATGTCCTTCGCCTAAAAAAATAAAGTGAGATTATAGTCCTCATATTTCTGGAATAGAAACAGAGGAAGCTGCCTTCGATTGGATCAGGCCAGAGAAGCAGGGTAGCTAAATTGCAGTTCGAATCCCTGCGGCAGGGTGAGCTCCCGTTGCTCTGTCCCTGCTCCTGCCCACCTAGCAGTTCGAAAGCACAAAGTGCAAGTAGATAAATAAGCACCACTCCGGCGGGAAGGTAAACGGCGTTTCCGTGCGCTGCTCTGGTTTCGCCAGAAGCGGCTTAGTCCTGCTGGGCACATGACCCGGAAAAACTGTCTGCGGACAAACGCCGGCTCCCTCGGCCTATAGAGCGAGATGAGCGCCGCAACCCCAGAGTCGTCCGCGACTGGACCCAATGGTCAGGGGTCCCTTTACCTTTACCTAATTTCTGTACATTAAATCATTATACTTAACACAGCAGCGGCCCTTAGAGGTCTTTCCCTGCCGTACCCAGAGGTGCCGGGGATTGAATCCTGAACCTTTTGCATACCGAATGTGCTCTGGCAGGGAGCTACAACCTCCCTGCTGCCTGGAGAAAGGACTGCTTGAAGGTAGGGGTGGGCGCAGGCTTTGGAAGAGGGGTGTTCTGAATACTTCCCCCCCTTCCCCCTGCAGATGTGAACGAGTGCGACCTGAACCCCAACATCTGTCTTCACGGAGAGTGCGAGAACACCAAAGGATCGTTCATCTGCCATTGCCAGCTAGGCTACTTTGTCAAGAAGGGCACCACCGGTTGCACAGGTACGTAGCCAGGTGTTCCCGGCTAAGCCATGATCCGCTTCTCCTTTGCCTCTGCAGATTCCTCCAATAAAATATTGGGTTAGGGTGGAGATATGAAGAGGTAGGAAATATGTACCATATTTGGTGGAAATGTAACAAGATTGAGATCTTTTGGGATGAAATTCATACGGAGTTAGAAACTATCTTTCAAATCAAATTTCCCAAAACCCCAGAGGCCTACCTCTTAGGGATAACAACCCCTAACATACCCAATAAAATGAGAATCTTTTTTTTATATGCTTCTACGGCGGCAAGAACCTTGGTGGCGGCACATTGGAAAAGTGATACGTTACTTAGTAAAAAAGACTGGCTATATAAAATATTAGAGTACAGCGAATTGGCTTACCTGTCGGAAAAAATCAAAGATAACCCGAGGGAAAAATATGTAGAGGAATAGAGCAAATTTCTGCAATATGTAAAAGAACGGTGTAACATCAATGCTGCACTTGTACTAGATTAATTCCCGTCTTTCTGGAAAAATATTGTGAATAACTAATTATAGGAAGTTAAATGAATGACACATCCTCTATAATAAAGTTGCTGTGTCCCTGCGTCCGTTCCGTGTGTCACGGAATTGCGCTACTGCGCATGTCCGTGTCCCACACGGACGCAGGGATTGGAGCGGGCGGAGAGGGGGGCGGCGGTGCACGTGCTGTGTCAGTTGCACCAGCGCTGCTGCCTCGCACGGACGCAGAGGGCCGCCCCATCCTCGCCGCCGCTACCGCCGCCGCTACCGCCGCCCCCGGGGAAAACGAAGAAGGGGGAGGGAGCCCCTCTCCACCCCCCAGCGGCCGCTGTTCTGCCTCCTCCTGCCTCCTCCTCCTCTAGCGCCCGTTATTGAACGGGCTAAATTCAACTAGTAATTATATAAACATGGATGTCAGTGTCGGATATCTTTTTCTATTTTGTTCTGATTTTTATTTGACTTAATGGAGAGAAGCTTCTAAGGGAAGTCTTCTATGAATATGATAAGTTACATTGAAACTTTTCTTTAGTATTGTATGGAAAGGATATATACAATTTTGATTATGTGAGAATTTTAATTGTTTATTTGTTGATATGTATTTTTATTTGTTTGTTTGTTAGTATGGATTTGTTAGTTAGTTTGTTAGTATGTATGGTTGATGATGAAGTGATTGTGATATGTGTCGGTGGTAAAAATTAAAAAAAAATTAAAAAAAATATTGGGGTGGGAGGTAATCAATAATAAATCACAAGATGAGGCACATGGATGCCATTTGAATGGCAATGCCCATCAGCTTTTGTGGCCGGGTGCGGCCCCCTGAAATATTTTATTGGGGCTCCTATACTGCAGAGCACGAGTCTGGCAGCAATGGACTCGCATTGATTCCAGTGGGTCTACTCTGAGCAATTTGCCCTTTTGCTGGCACTGGGAAGGCACAACAGTCGCAGGCCGGCGGAACTTTCTGGGGCGGGCATTCGCCCCGCCACCACCAAAATAAAACCGGTTACTTTTAAAAAATAAATAAAACCCACGCCTCCCCTCCTCCTCCCCTGCAGATATTGACGAGTGTGAAATCGGAGCTCACAACTGCGACATGCATGCCTCTTGCATCAACATCCCCGGGAGTTTTCGGTGTAAGTGCCGGACGGGCTGGCTTGGCGATGGGCTGAAATGCAACGGTGAGTTTCACCATTTCTGCATATTACATAAGTTTTTGTATCAATTCTTCCTTCGATGGGACTTCTGCTTCTTTTCACATACATATATACCGGTACATACATACATGTACAGCGCAGGTGGCGCTATGGTCTAAACCACAGAGCCTAGGGCTTGCCGATCAGAAGGTCGGCGGTTCGAATCCTCGCGACGGGGTGAGCTCCCGTTGCTCGGTCCAACTCCTGCCCACCTAGCAGTTCGAAAGCACGTCAAAGTGCAAGTAGATAAATAGGTACTGCTCTGGCGGGAAGGAAAACGGCATTTCCGTGCGCTGCTCTGGTTCTCCAGAAGCGGCTTAGTCCTGCTGGCCACATGACCCGGAAGCTGTACGCCGGCTCCCTCGGCCAATAAAGCGAGATGAGCGCCGCAACCCCAGAGTCGGGCACGACTGGACCTAATGGTCAGGGGTCCCTTTACCTTACGTACAATGACAATAAAGTATCTATCTATCTATCTAATAATAATAATATATAATAATAATGGTGCGGCTTATCATGTTTCTATATCTCGAGATTTAAAAGGTGTTGGACAGGGTGTGAGTCATCCCTGAGAATCACCATCATTCTTTTATTCGACCGTCAGTCAGAATACATCCCTGAGAATGTTCCTCGCTCTTCTGAGGCAACGGTCTTCTGCGATAACATCTAGCGGACTCAGGGGACAGCCCACGATATCCTGTGCTGTCTTCACCACCCTCTGTAGGGACTCTCTGTCCATGGCTGTCAAACCAGCGTACCACACCGTGATACAATATGAAAGAACACTTTCTATCGTGGACCGATAGAAGGAAGTCATCAGTTGCTGTTCAGCTTTGTTCTTTCGCAAGACCCTTAGGAAATGAAGTCTCTGTTGGGCCTTCCTGGGCTGCATTGACCTTCCAAGTTAGGTCCTCAGGATAAGCCTGAACTGCAGCAGTGCGTCTGTTGTAGCGTGGGTTAATGATTTCAGCAAGTGATTTCAGCTCTCTGACATAGCAGGCAGGAGACAGCTTCTTCATGTAACAACTCTTTATTCAGGCAAACAAGACTGAGGGAACTGAGGGTAGGGAAGCTACATTTATAGGGACAGAGGACTGGCTAGGAAAAGAGACATTTTGGAGGGAACAATGTCAAGCAATCACACAGCTGCTTTTTGGTGGGAACCAATAAGCCCCCACCTCCGTCTTCAACAGGAGGTGGCTTTGCAGGCGTCACGACTGACCCGCCTGCTGGGCTGGAATTCAGCCCGATGCGTCAGGGGCTCTCCCGCCCGCATCATCCTCTGGCTGACCAATCAGGTCGGTCTGGGGGGCGTGTCCTGCTGTCGTTTAAGCAGGAAGCGGGCAGGAAATCCTCTCTTCTTCGCCCTGCTCCCCAGCTGTTAGGTTCACCCACCATCCGGCCCTTACTCTCAGCCCTTGACCTTGCTATGGACTTCGGTTGGTTGCCTTGGTTGGCCGAGGAGCCTGGTAGTTCTTTTTCCCGTTCGGATTAGCCATTCGGGTTTTTTCACCTACCTCATAGCAAATCGTCACAACTTTGGTTTGGCGGTTAGGCATTGGAATAATTTGTCCTAGAACTGAGGAAGGGAGGTAGTGCCATCACCTGCCCCTATCTTGAAGGGTATTCCGGTAAACGGATTCCGGGGGCGTGGCCATGTCCGAAGCCTAGGGAGATTAGGGCCCAAGGCACACCCCTAACGGTGATCACAGGGGGAGTTCCATTCGATGTACATCAATGGGGCTCCTTACTGGGGATTAACCCTTCCCAGACTTCCAACACACGGGTTGGGGTTGGATATAGCCTGTTAGGGTCCAATGCCTAAGCCAATACCGCTCTACATCCGTAACCAATAAAGATGTGGCCTTCACGCCCATTAAAATTCATATAATGTGTCTGTGTCATTACTTCAAGGGGAGGGAGGGACATAGCCATGCAAGACAGAGGATCCCAATGCAGCAACTTAAATGCACCAATAGTAACTGTTCCTTCTGGGACAGGAAGGCAGTTACTTTACCCTAATGTGATTACAGACAATAGTAATGCAGATATGATAACACTCTGAATCAATACACAACAGCATCAGTGAGGCTGACACGGTTTCCCTTCTCCCCAGACCTGGACGAATGTGCCACGGAGGCGCACAGTTGCAACCTCAACGCCAACTGCCTGAACACCCCGGGGTCTTATCGGTGCGCCTGCCGAGACGGTTTCAACGGGGATGGTTTCTCGTGCTCTGGTAAGATGGCTGGGCTGGGGTTCAGAAGGAGCCTTGGAGCCAGGGTTTCTGCAGGATCCGTTCCCAACAGGGGCTTGCGGGAACGGACTTGGCTGGGGTGTGTGTGATGAGCGATTATCGACCCAAGAAAGACCCCCGACCTCTCCCTGCCTCTCCCCAGATGTGGATGAGTGCGCCGACAACGTCAACCTCTGCGAGAACGGGCAGTGCCTCAACGCCCCCGGCGGTTACCGTTGCGAGTGCGAAATGGGCTTCAACCCCACCGAAGACAGCAGGGCATGCCAAGGTAAGGAGGGGAGCGAAGTCCTCTCTGCTCGCAGCCTTGCGGAGCGGGCCCGGCTCATAACCGGTGCAGGGACTGGGTCCGCTGGGCGGGAGCCGGACACTTTGCAAGACCTCAGCTCCTTGCCCGCTGGAGAAGCATTTCCCAGCTGAGGTGAGTTTCAAACTCAAGACTCCCCAGCACAGAGTCTTAGCTTTGCCCTGTTAGGGTTCATCCACACCTCCGTTTGCCTCGTCGTTTCCTTCCAGGGAAATCCACAGTTTAATAATAATAATAATAATAATAATAAAAACAATTTTTATCCAAGAGCTATAACTATTTTAAATGCTGTAACCAAATGATATGATTTTTGGGGAGTCGTGCTGGATGGTATGTATGTGTATGTGTAGTTGTAAATGTATAAATGCGTATATGTGGCTGTAAATGTGGGGTGGTATTCAATTTCGTTGTAGTACGTACAATGACAAGGGACGCGGGTAGCGCTGTGGGTTAAGCCACAGAGCCTAGGGCTTGCCGATCAGAAGGTCAGCGGTTCGAATCCCCGCGACGGGGTGAGCTCCCGTTGCTCGGTCCCAGCTCCTGCCCACCTAGCAGTTCGAAAGCACGTCAAAGTGCAAGTAGATAAATAGGTACCACTCCGGCGGGAAGGTAAACGGCGTTTCTGTGCGCTGCTCTGGGTCGCCAGAAGCGGCTTAGTCCTGCTGGCCACATGACCCGGAAACTGTACGCCGGCTCTCAGCCAATAAAGCGAGATGAGCGCCGCAATCCCAGAGTCGGTCACGACTGGACCTAATGGTCAGGGGTCCCTTTACCTTATGTACAATGACAATAAAGTATCTAGCTATCTATCTAATATTAATATTAATATTAATATTAATATTAATATTAATAGTAATATTAATAGTAATAGTAATAGTAATAGTAATAGTAATATTATTATTTATACCCCATCCATCTGGCTGGATTTCCCCAGCCACTCTGGGCATCTCCCAACAGAACATTAAAAACACGATAAAACGTTGAACATTAAAAACTTCCCTTCAGATGCCTTCTAAAAGTCAGGTAGTCATTTTATTATAATAATACCCCATAGTTCTCATATAAGGCGAGAGGGAGGCCAGCTTATCTCTCCCCGCTTCCTCCGTGCCCCTTAACGGCTTGCAGATTTATCGTGGGTGACGTTTTTGTGCGGAGGAGGAAGAGCCGCCGGGTGCTTGACTCACCCCAAAGAGTGTTGATTTCATTTGTGATTCCCCCCCCCCCCGCCCCGCAGATATCGATGAGTGCACCTTCCAGAACATCTGCGTGTTTGGCAGCTGTCAGAACCTTCCAGGGATGTTCCGCTGTGCTTGCGATGACGGATATGAGCTAGACAGGAGTGGAGGGAACTGTACAGGTGAGTTGGGAGGGGAAGGAGCAGCAAGGACAGCTCTGGCACTCAGTGCATGCCGCCGCCGCCTCCTCCTTCAGTGTGGTGTAGTGGTTAAGAGCAGTGGACTCGTAATCTGGTGAACCGTCTTCGCTTCCCCAATTCTGGGCTGCATCCATAGGAGTATAGCATCTAGATCAAGGGAAGTAATAGTACCACTGTATTCCGCTCTGGTCAGACCTCACCTGGAATACTGTGCCCGGTTCTGGGCACCACAGTTCAAGAAGGATACTGACAAGCTGGAACGTGTCCAGAGGAGGGCAACCAAAATGGTCAAAGGCCTGGAAACGATGCCTTATGAGGAACGGCGTAGGGAGCTGGGTATGTTTAGCCTGGAGAAGAGAAGGTTCAGGGGGGATATGATAGCCGTGTTCAAATATATCAAAGGATGTCATATAGAGGAGGGAGAAAGGTTGTTTTCTGCTGCTCCAGAGAAGCGGACACGGAGCAATGGATTCAAACTACAAGAAAGAAGTTTCCACCTAAACATTAGGAAGAACTTCCTGACAGTAAGAGCTGTTGGACAGTGGAATTTGCTGCCAAGGAGTGTGGTGGAGTCTCCTTCTTTGGAGGTCTTTAAGCAGAGGCTTGACAGCCACCTGTCAGGAATGCTTGGATGGTGTTTCCTGCTTGGCAGGGGGTTGGACTGGATGGCCCTTGGGGTCTCTTCCAACTCTAGGATTCTATGATTCTATTCTATGATTCTATGATTCCTCCACATGCAGCTGGCTGGGTGACCTTGGGCTAGTCCCACTTCTCTGAAGTCTCTCAGCCCCACTCACCTCACAGAGTGTTTGTTGTTGGGGGAGGAAGGGAAAGGAGAATGTGAGCCGCTTTGAGACTCCTTCGGGTAGTGATAAAGCGGGATATCAAATCCAAACTCTTCTTCTTCTTGCTAAGTCAGTCCTGGGCGTCTGCTGGTAGCCCTGGGGATAAGCCCTGCCTCTGAAACCCCGCAGGGCCTGTCAGCCAGTGGTTAGAGATCATGGGTGTGCAGTTATCATAGAATCGTAGCGTTGGAACAGACCCCAAGGGTCATCTGGTCCAACCCCCTGCAATGCGGGAATCTCAGCTAAAGCATCCGTGACAGATGGCCACCCAACCTCCAAGGAAGGAGAGTTCACCACCTTCCATCCCACGGTCAAACAGCTCTTGCCGTCAGAAAGCCAGTGTGGTGTAGTGGTTAAGAGCAGTCGACTCGTAATCTGGGGAACCAGGTTCGCATCTCCTCTCCTCCACATGCAGCTGCTGGGTGACCTTGGGCTAGTCACCCTTCTCTGAAGTCTCTCAGCCCCACTCGTCTCACAGAGTGTTTGTTGTGGGGGAGGAAGGGAAAGGAGAATGTTAGCCGCTTTGAGACTCCTTTGGGGAGTGATAAAGCGGGATATCAAATCCAAACTCTTCTTCTTCTACTTCTTTGGCAATCCCTCGTAGCCGAAAGTCACTGTGGAGGCCAATTTCAGACACATGGTTCATATATTTAGATATGTGCGCATTTATGAATGTTTATTCTATATTTGAGACCTTAAAATTCTTATAACACTTTCACCTTTCAGACATCAACGAGTGTGCCGATCCGGTCAACTGCATCAACGGGCTTTGCGTCAACACACCTGGGAGCTACCTGTGCAACTGCCCCCAAGACTTTGAGCTCAATCCCACGGGAGTGGGCTGCGTGGGTAAGCCTGACCCCTGACATTCGGAGCCTCTCCTCTCCCAGGTTTCGCCTGGCAACCAGATAGCACCGCTTCCGTTGGGGTTTTCTCACTGTTGGCAGACAAGTCCGCTCAACCGTATAATATTTTTTGTGTGTGTGCAATATTTTTATTTGTTTTCCTTATTACAAATTTACATTCAAACAGTTTGATAAGACAAAATAAAAAAATAAAAAAAATTCCCTCCAGTAGCACCTTAGAGACCAACTTAAGTTTGTTCTTGGTATGAGCTTTCGTGTGCATGCACACTTCTTCAGATACACTGAAACAGAAGTCACCAGACCCTTATATATAGTGAGAGGGTGGGGAGGGGTATTACTCAGAGGGTGGTGGGAATGGGTGAAAGGCTGATAGCTGTGGTAAACCCGTTGACGACTGTTAACGACTGCAATTAGTCTTACAGGAAAAAGCAAGGGGGGAGAAGGTTAAAAATAGCTTTGTAATGTATGAGATAAGAATCCAATGTCTCTATTCAGACCAGGTCTCTCCATGGTTTCAAGTTTGGTAATGAGTTGCTTAAACCAAGCTTAAAACCATGGAGAGACCTGGTTTGAACAAAGACATACCCCGTCTGCTATACATCTTCCCTGCATGTTTCCCCTCGTCCTTGTACAGTGTTTCCCTTTAGTCTTAATTTCCTCTTCATCCTTCACCGTTCCAGATACTCGCGTCGGGAACTGCTTCCTGGACACGCAAGATCGGGGCGACGGCGGGATCTCTTGCAGCGCGGAGATCGGCGTAGGGGTCACCCGGGCTTCGTGTTGCTGTTCCCTCGGCCGGGCCTGGGGGAATCCTTGCGAGCTCTGCCCGCCAGCCAATACCAGTGAGCGGATTCCATCTACGTCGTATTGTTTTAATGTGCTGTAAACCGCTTTGAGGTTTTTTCCATTAAACTATAAAGTGGTATAGAAAAGATATTATAATATCTAAAAAAGGAAGGTGTAAATACAAATCTAACGATTTGCTTAGAATAAAACATAGATTAAAGGGTAAGAGAATATCTAGACAGAGTTAAAAATGTTATCAAATAGGTTTAATAAGTAAGACAAATGTAGTAAGAGGAACCATCGTAAGCATTAAGGAGAAGTAGGAAAAGAGGGAGGTGAGGATGAATCTTAGGAAGAAATTTTAAATGTGCTATGTGGAATGGGTTATGTCGAAGGGAGGGGGGAGGGGTATGAATGGGATTGGGATAATTGAGATAAGAGGACGGAAGGGAATGTATGGTAAGGGGGGTTAGAATGGAGTGTGGTAGGGAGAATGCTTGGGTGGGGGAATGCATGAGATAGGAATATGAGAGATGATGTATGAAGTATGTTGGATGTATGTCGGAATGTTATATGTTGTATATTTGATGTTGTATTATTATGATTGAAATAAAGATTATTTTAAAAAAGAAAAGAAAAAAAAAGATATAATAATAATAATAATAATAATATACGTCACTTCTGCAACCTGGAGGAAAAGGTGGCATATAAATGTAATAAATATGCAAGAAAGGGGTGGGCAAGGCCTGCAAGCCCCCTCTGCTTTCCAGCATCAAATCTCAGTATGTGCCTCTTCCTCTGCAGCGGAATACAAGACTCTCTGTCCCGGCGGCGAAGGATTCCGTCCAAACCCCATAACAGTCATCCTGGAAGGTAAGGACAGCCAAGCTGTTTGCTCGAGGCTGGGTTATTCTTCCGGGATCGAATCCCCGCGACGGGGTGAGCTCCCGTTGCTCAGTCCCAGCTCCTGCCAACCTAGCAGTTCAAAAGCACACCAGTGCAAGTAGATAAATAGGTACCGCTCCGGCGGGAAGGTAAACGGCGTTTCCGTGTGCTCTGGTTTCCGTCGTGGGATGCGCCAGAAGCGGTTGAGTCCTGCTGGCCGCATGACCCGGAAAGCTGTCTGCGGACAAACGCCGGCTCCCTCGGCCTGAAAGCGAGATGAGCGCTGCAACCCCATAGTCGCCTTTGACTGGACTTAACCGTCCAGGACCTTATTCTTCCGGGGTCCTGGAGAAGAGTGGCTATATCTGGGTCCTGGGTTTTGAGAAATTCAGCTGAGTTCTCATTTAAAGGCAAACCTACTTGATTTGCACATCCCTGGGCAGCCCGTAAATTGAAACCCAGCCGTGCTTGGGCGTTTGCACTCCTGTGAATTTTGCAGTGTGATTTCCCCACCACTAAGTAAGAAAATAGGGACGCAGGTGGCGCTGTGGTTTAAACCACTGTGCCGCTTGGACTTGCTGATCAGAAGGTCGGCAGTTTGAATCCCCACGACGGGGTGAGCTCCCGTTGCTCGGTCCCAGCTCCTGCCAACTTAGCAATTTAATAAAAAATTTATATATATATAAAATAATGGGCATGGCTAACTTGGGTCCATTCACTTCAATGGGCCTACTCTTCCTCAGTTTCAGCATCGCCCGTGGTTTCTAACCCACTAGCCTCAACAGATACCAGCCACCACTGGTCAGGTGGGTAGCTTAGGGGGCACAAGATAAGCCACACCCAGCTCCGCCCACCGGCCCCCTTGCCACCACTCCCCGCCCTCCGGTTTTGACTGCCAGAGGCAGCTGCCCCATTGTGCCAAACGACAGGGCCGGCTGTAACCATCGACACCCCTTTTCTGTTCCTTTCCTCTCCCGCACAGATATTGACGAGTGTCAGGAGCTGCCGGGCCTCTGCCAAGGCGGAAACTGCGTCAACACCTTTGGGAGTTTTCAATGTGAATGCCCCTTGGGCTACTACCTGAATGAGGACACCCGCATTTGTGAAGGTAAACCCGCAGAGCAAAGGGTGCCGGATGAGCGACTGTCATGGCTGGGCTTGTGGAGACGTCGAATAATTTTTCCCCCTTGCCATATCATTTTTTATTGATTATAAAATAATAATATTCCAAATTACATTCCGAATTGTTTATACAAATATCAAATGTTTCTAACATTCTGCCAAATAAAATGGCATTTTTTCCTGGCGCCTGCTTCCTATGATCTAGGCAGGTGGTTAAAAAAACTATTTTACGTTCTCAGGTTTTTAATTGGGGCTGGTTTTTCAGAACTGCTATGGTTATGTTACGTATTGTTTCGTGCTGAGTTCTCTGCCAAATTTGCATGTAGCCGTTCTACGGCATTTTTTATTTTTTAAAAAGGGCGGGGAATTATGTTCACATGTGGTGGGGGTGTAAATATGTACAATTTTTCTGGCAAAGGGTGCTTAAGGAGATAACAGAAATCACTGGGTTAAAACTGACCGAAAGTCCAGAGGTAGTATTATTCTCAATTTACGATGGGGTGGAAGGTTCGCAGGCTAGGAAGGACTTGCTCACAAATTTATTGACAGCTGCACAAATTATAATAGCTAGGAAGCGGAAGGGGCAAGCAGAATATAAAATGGAAGAATGGTATGAGAAGGTGTGGGATATAGCTACCGGTATTAATGATAAATTAACATGTACCATTAAGGTATGATGGGGAATACGCAGGAAAAATGGTTTTGAGGAGATATGGAGGGTGTTTGTAGAAATTTATACTGTTAAAACTGAAAGGGGTCAAACCATCGCAAGAGGTGTTGAAATTTTGGAAGGCTGGATAGTTATAATAGAGGGTCTCGGTGGTGGGGTGCATTTTTATTCTTATTTATTTATGATTATTACTTTGTCATGGGACACGGGTGGCGCTGTGGGTTAAACCACAGAGCCTAGGACTTGCCGATCAGAAGGTCGGCAGTTCGAATCCCCGCGACGGGGTGAGCTCCCGTTGCTCGGTCCCTGCTCCTGCCCACCTAGCAGTTCGAAAGCACGTCAAAGTGCAAGTAGATAAATAGGTACCGCTCCGGCGGGAAGGTAAATGGCGTTTCCATGCGCTGCTCTGGTTCGCCAGAAGCGGCTTAGTCCTACTGGCCACATGACCCGGAAACTGTACGCCGGCTCTCGTCCAATAAAGCGAGAGGAGCGCCGCAACCCCAGAGTCGATCACGACTGGACCTAATGGTCAGGGGTCCCTTTACCTTTACCTTTATTACTTTGTCAAAATAAAATAAAATAATTATAATTATAGTACAGGGGTGGGGCGCAAAGCTCCGCCAGGTATTGGCGAGTGACCGTCAAACATCGGGACCCTCCCATTGGCTGCCACCCTCTCGTCTCCCTCTCTCTCTCCAGACATTGACGAATGCTCGGCTCACATTGGGATCTGCGGTCCAGGGACCTGCTACAACACCCTGGGGAACTACACCTGTGTTTGCCCGCCAGAGTACATGCAAGTCAACGGAGGAAACAACTGCATGGGTACGAAGGAAGGGGTTGCCTCGAGGGGTGGGCTAATGCCGGCCACTCATCCGGACTTTGGTTCGGCAAGAAGGGAATGGGGGAGAAGAGGGGTATTGGCAGAAAAGGGGGGAGGGTGTTTTTTTGCTCCCGAGATACACAACAATGGCTCTCTGGCCATGCCCCCCCCATGCCATGTGGCCCCCCGGCAGGCTACCACAGTGCGCCAGCCTGAGTGAGTCTTTCCGCCTCTCCAGATATGAGGAAGAGCCTCTGCTACCGGAACTACAACGACACATGCGAGAACGAGCTCTCTTTCAACATGACCAAGAAGATGTGCTGCTGTTCGTACAACATCGGGAAAGCCTGGAACAAGCCCTGCGAGCCCTGCCCCACGCCGGCCAGCCGTAAGCGAGCAGCCCCGCACCAAACGCTCTTCCTGAGACACATGTGCGAATATCAGCTGTGTAGTTCAAGAGGGAGTTTTCCCTCTGTATGTTTGGCTGGACGTCTTCCTGCTGTGTACAAGGCCTGAACAAAGAAAGCAGGCAGAGTGGCGCGATCCTCGCTGAGACACATGTGTTGTTATTAGCTGTGTAGTTCTGAGGGAGTTCACCCTCTGTATGTTTGGCTGGACGTCTTCCTGCTGTGTACAAGGCCTGAACAAAGAAAGCAGGCAGAGTGGCGCGATCCTCGCTGAGACACATGTGTCGTTATTAGCTGTGTAGTTCTGAGGGAGTTCACCCTCTGTATGTTTGGCTGGACGTCTTCCTGCTGTGTACAAGGCCTGAACAAAGAAAGCAGGCAGAGTGGCGCGATCCTCGCTGAGACACATGTGTTGTTATTAGCTGTGTAGTTCTGAGGGAGTTTTCCCTCTGTATGTTTGGCTGGATGTCTTCCCCGGTCACCCAAATCTCCCATAACGTGCTGCTTAGAGTTACCGGCCAGCTCACGCCAGTAAGAACTTTGTCCTTTCAGCTAGTCGCAGCGGGAGACATGGACAATCCATTAGTGGTGGGGAAACCAGCAACCTTGCAAAACAAGGTCCTCTTTGCTAAACCTGAGTTGCTAACTAGCTCACATGCCTAAGGTCTTGCAAAGATGAAAAAAATTCTTGCATCCCAGACACAGTCAAATGCATAGATCAGTTTAAATTGGGGGTTTGCAAGTGCTCTTTGCTGAACCTGAGTTGTTAATAAAAAATAATAATAATAATAATAATAATAATAATAATAATAATAATAATAATTTCATTATTTATACCAGGGGTCGGCAAGCTTTACCGGCCATGGACCGGATCAGTTGCACGGAGATCGTCCGTGGGCTGGACTGGTGCAGCGCGATACCGGAAATCGCTTCTGCGCATGCCCAGATGCCGGAATTCGCGCCTTGCGCAGAAGCTATTTCCGGCGTCTGGACATGCGCAGACGCGATTTCCAGTATCTGCACATGCGCAAACGCAATTTCCGGCGCGGCGCGGTGAGTCCCCATGCCGCGCTGCGCCAGTTTAGTGTAGTGCGTGGGGGACTCGCCGAGCGGGCGGTTCGTGGGCCGGTAAAACGGTCTCCATGGGCCGGATCTGGCTTATGGGCCGGAGGTTGCCAACCCCTTATTTATACCCTGCCCATCTGCTGCATATCTAAAAACATGATAAAAAACACCAAGCATTAAAAACCTCCTGATACAGGGCTGCCTTCAGCTCACACCTGAGGTCATGCAAAGAGAATATCTCTTGCATCCTGATGCAATGAGGTTTATGAGCAAATTTCTTTACTGCTTCGTCTTGCAGCTGAATACCAGATCCTATGTGGCAATCAGGCCCCTGGATTCATCATTGATATTCACACTGGGAAACCGATCGGTAAGTGAACCCCCAAACCCCAGTCTCCTTTATTCATATCTCCTGCTGATAACATTCCCCCTTGGGCTTTTCAATAATAATCTATATATATATAAATGTTCCTATTGCGTGTTTGGCCGAAACACCCTTGCTGCGTAACCACTGGACCAAATCGCATCAAATTCATAGAATCATAGAATCATAGAGTTGGAAGAGACCACAAGGGCCATCCAGTCCAACCCCCTGCCAAGCAGGAAACACCATCAAAGCATTCCTGACAGGACACAGCGTTCCATTACCATGGCAAAAGAATCTGGGATAATAAAAATTCATGTCATGCCTAAAATAAAGGAAAAACGGAAAAAAAATTGGCTCCCCTATTACACGTCACCAGCAAAACAGCGCCCTCTAGCGACAGCTATACTGGTGCTACAGCTACAAAAGCACAAAAATTGTCGCACCTATTAGACGTCACCAGCAAGACCTCGTCCTCTAGCGACGGCTATACTGGTACTGCAGCTACAAAACTATCCCCCTGCCAGAGCTCCGTCGGCCATTTGCAAGCTCGCAAACCGGTAATAGAAAGGGGGGGGCGAGAAGAGAGTAATTGAAAACAGGGGTGGGGAAAGAGAAGGGGCAGACGGAAGATGAACAGGGAAACTTCAATTTCACAAATTTAGCCGCAGCGGGATGCGGCCAGGTAAGCTAGTAATAATAATAATAATAATAATAATAATAATAATAATAATAATAATAATTTATTATTTATACCCTGCCCATCTGGCTAGGCTTCCCCAGCCACTCTGGGCGACTTCCAACAAAATATTAAAATACAATAATTCATCAACCATTAAAAGCTTCCCTAAACAGGGCTGCCTTCAGGTGTTTTCTAAAAGTCTGGTAGTTGTTTTTCTCTTTGACATCTGGTGGGAGGGCATTCCACAGGGCGGGCGCCACCACCGAGAAGGCCCTCTGTCTGGTTCCCTGTAACCTCACTTCTCGCAGGGAGGGAACCGCCAGAAGGCCCTCGGAGCTGGACCTCAGTGCCCGGGTAGATCGATGGGAGTGGAGACGCTCCTTCAGATATACTGGACCGAAGCCGTTTAGGGCTTTCAAGGTCAGCACCAACACTTTGAATTGTGCTCGGAAACATACTGGGAGCCAATGTAGGTCTTTCAAGACCGGTGTTATGTGGTCTCGGCGGCCGCTCCCAGTCACCAGTCTAGCTGCCGCATTCTGGATTAGTTGTAGTTTCCGGGTCACCTTCCAAGGTAGCCCCACGTAGAGCGCATTGCAGTAGTCCAAGCGGGAGATAACCAGAGCATGCACCACTCTGGCCAGACAGTCTGCGGACAGGGAGGGTCTCATCCTGTGTACCAGATGGAGCTGATAAACAGCTGCCCTGGACACATAACTGGTCTGGCGCACTCCGGCTGGGGAAAAAAGCACTGCCTTTCCCGCAGATATCGACGAATGCAGCGAGATCCCCGCCATCTGCACCAACGGGGTCTGCATCAACCAGATCGGGAGCTTCCGTTGCGAGTGCCCCATCGGCTTCAGCTACAACAACATCTTGCTCATCTGTGAAGGTAGGGGCCGTGGGTCGTGGGGAACGAGATCTCAGGGGCTGGGTGTATCTGTTATGATATTTGTCCAAGCCGAGTGGCAACAGCTGCAGCGAGGCCTGGTCTGACTTTTGCCTGTCTCACCAAGCCGTGAGAAAGCTGCCTTATCTTTGCCTACATGGAATGTTTATGTTTTACTTTACTGTTGTAATCCGAGCCTTTGTGCTCTCTCTTCTGGCTAGACCTAGATGCCAGACAGACGGCTTTATGGCAGCTCTGTCTAAATGAGCTGGCAGCAGAGATTCTCTCTGCACTATTCCTACAACAAATAGTTTTAGCCTTAATTATGGCTTGTGTGTGTTGTTCTTCATGCTGAGAACAGTCACATATGACTGTGCCACCGGACTCTCTGGTTCTGGAGACAGGGAATCCTGTGCAGGCTGGGATCCCTCAGGTTCAGCATCTGAGTCTGAATCCCAGGCCATCACACCGAGCAGGGTTGAGTTGCATCCCAGCACGTCCGCTTCCCAGCGATCGACCAGGCTCTCCGTGTTGGGATATTGTGTACCCAATGGTGCACTACTGTGATTAGTTTAAATCACATGAATTGTCTGAGAGAGCGTGGGAACGGAAGACTGTCTTATCTCTTCCGTCTGAGAGTGTTATTGCAATGTGATGTAGCGGCTCGCTGTTGCCCCCTGCGCTCCCGGGATGCTGGAGGAGGGCAGGACGCGGCTTTCTTTGACGGGGGAAGGGAGGAAGAGGGAGAAGGCAAGATCTTCATCAGATAGCTGTCTGCGCATCTACGAGCGGTAGACTCGTAATCTGGTGAACCGGGTTTGCGTCTCCGCTCCTCCACATGTAGCTGCTGGATGACCTTGGAGAGCCAGCGTGGTGTAGTGGTTAAAAGTGGTGGACTCGTAATCTGGTGAATCGGGTTCGATTCCCTGCTCCTCCACATGCAGCTGCTGGGTGACCTTGGGCTAGTCCCACTTCTCTGAAGTCTCTCAGCCCCACTCACCTCACAGAGTGTTGGTTGTGGGGGAGGAAGGGAAAGGAGAATGTGAGCCGCTCTCAGACTCCTTCGGGGAGTGATAAAGCGGGAGATCAAATCCAAACTCTTCTTCTTCTTTGATGGGGGGGTGGAGGGAGGGAGGGGGGATTTCAGGGGGGGTGTGACAAAAAAATTGCCACACTGGGTACCACCTGACCTTGCTACGCTACTGTGTATGCGATTGGCGGGGTGGTGGCTCCCCAGTTTGGGGGTGGGGGGACAGAGGCAGCAGAAAGGACGGCTGGAAACATGAAGGCACTGTTACTGCGCATGCGCTGGGGAGCGCATTGCCTGAAAGAGCCCATTGCCCCAGACAAGTGGGATGAATCAAGCTGTGTGTTGCTCCTGCCCCCCCCCCGCCCCCTTTCCAATCCCCTGCAGACATCGACGAATGCAGCAGCGGTGAGAACCTCTGCCAGAGAAACGCCGATTGCCTCAACAGCCCCGGGAGCTACCGGTGCGAGTGCTCTTCCGGATACAAGCTATCACCCAGCGGAGCTTGCGTGGGTAAGTTAGGAGGCGCTCCTTTGCACCCCGGACTCAGGGGTGGGGGGCATAGCTGTCAACTTTCGGATTTGAAAATAAGGGATTTTCCCCAAACTTTCGGATTTGAAAATAAGGGATGCCGCCAGGGCCCTGCAATGCCACCAAGTAGCCTCGCCACCCTGCGCTCCAGAGGCTGCGCGCGAACGGGTGAGCGAAAGAGCGAGCGCGTAGATGGCAGGCTGTCTGTCTGGTTGGGCGTGAGGGTCTGGCTGCCCAAGGCATGCAAGCTCCGCTCCCAGTCGGTCTCAGACTCCTTATTGGCAGCCAAGCAACGCAGCTGAGGAGCCTCCCTGGCCGGCAGGGAGGGAGAGGAGCTGCTTCCTTTGAAATCCGGGGAATTTAAGGGATATCAACAATCCGGGATAGCAGCGGGGAACGGCATTGGAATAAGGGAGTTTCCCACCAAAAAAAGGGAGGGTTGACAGCTGGGGGGGGGCTTCACTTGGGGTAGACGAACAACCACCTTCCCTTTAACTCAGGCATAGGCAAACTCCAGCCCTCCAGGTGTTTGGGACTACAATTCCCATCATCCCTGACCACTGGTCCTGTTAGCTAGGGATGATGGGAATTGTACTCCCAAACACCTGGGGGGCCGGAGTTTGTCTATGCCTGCTTTAACTCCAGGCCTGTGCAATCTCCCTGCAAGGAGAGAAAAGGGGCTGGACTGAGGAGGAATGGTGGAGACCGCCCGCCTCCCCTCCTCCTCCTACTCCTGCACTCCCCAGAGAAGAGAGAGACAGTATAGATTTAGAACAGCGGTTTACCAAAGGGCACAGTTCAGAGGCCGCAGAGGGGAGAAGCTGGGAAATATTGGGAGAGCAGCAGGAAGAAGAAGCAGCACCAGGGGAAAGACAGTTAATAATAATAATAATTTTTTATTTATACCCCGCCCTTCCCGGTCCAAAAACCGGGTTCAGGGCGCCTAACAACAAATACAAAACAATGATTAAAAACAACGTAAAAAACAGCATAAAAACAAACATCAGAGGGATCACCAGGGCTAACTGGCCAAGTTAGTCTTGCTAGGCCAGTAGGGAGAATTTTAATGTGGGGACCCAGAAGGGTTTCTTCAGAAAAAAGGAAGGGGAAAAGGAATAGTTAACAGATTCAGTGTCTCTTGAAAGCATTCCTGATCCCCGCCTCCTGTCCCAGGACCCAGCGTGCATTGAATGTAGTGGAACAGAAATCTCAGAGGTAAAGGGCTTGCCGATCAGAAGGTCGGCGGTTCGAATCCCCGCGACAGGGTGAGCTCCCGTTGCTCGGTCCCTGCTGCTGCCCACCTAGCAGTTCGAAAGCACGTCAAAGTGCAAGTAGATAAATAGGTATCACTCCGGCGGGAAGGTAAACGGCATTTCCGTGCGCTGCTCTGGTTCGCCATAAGCGGCTTAGTCATGCTGGCCACATGACCCAGAAGCTGTCTGCGGACAAGCACCGGCCTGTAAAGCGAGATGAGCGCGCAACCCCAGAGTCGTCCGTGACTGGACCTAATGGTCAGGGGTACCTTTACCTTTACCTTTGAACAGCAGGTTGCCCTCAGAGAGGTCATACCTGAGATGCTGACTGCTCTCGGTCACTCACCTGGGCTGTCGGTTTCCTGCCCTTGTTTCCCCAGGCCGCAACGAGTGCCAGGAGATCCCCAACGTCTGCAGCCACGGCGACTGCGTGGACACGGAAGGGAGCTACCTCTGCATCTGCTTCAACGGGTTCAAGGCCACCGGGGATCTGACCATGTGCATGGGTGAGTAGGGATCTTTGGCGATCAGGGATCCTCTTCTCCCCCTGGCCTGTCTGCATGCAGCCGATTTTGCAGTTGAGCAGGGGAGCTCACTGCCGCGTGATGGCCTCCAGGCTCTGAAAGAAAAAAAGAAAACAAATGGGGGGGGGGATGTTTAAAGGTAAACGGCGGAAAGGTAAACGGCGTTTCCGTGCACTGCTCTGGTTCGCCAGAAGGGGCTTAGTCCTGCTGGCCACATGACCCGGAAGCTGTACGCCGGCTCCCTCGGCCAATAATGCGAGATGAGCGCCGCAACCCCAGAGTTGGTCACGACTGGACCTAATGGTCAGGGGGTCAGGGGTCCCTTTACCTTTACCTTTAAGCTACTGTAGCTACTTTACCTTTAAGCTACCCTATATATAGAAAGGAGCAAACCAGTGATATTTGAGGGAGCAGGCTAGCAGGCGGGGCCCATGACTTACATCCTAGGAGCCTACACAACACAAAACACTGTTGCTGTATGTAGGTTTTATCTTATTTGTTTTTTATCTTATATTTAAGATTTAAGATTTAAGATAATTTATTGTCATTGCACAAGTACAAGCACAACGCTATACAAGTGCAACGAAATTGCATGCCATCCCGTAAAAACAGAAAGAAAGAAAAAACAAAACAAAAAACAGCACAAAACACACACACACCAAAAAAAGCCACACATACACACACATACACCCATCACAGCTCTCCAAGGTCATATTATCTGGTTACAGCATTTAAGATGGTTATAGCTCTTGGGTAGAAACTGTTCTTCAATCTATTTGTTCTTGATCTAATTGTTCTATATCTTCTGCCCGAAGGCAGTGGTGCAAAGAGACCATATCCTGGATGAGCTGGATCCTTTAAAATATTGTTAACCTTTTTAAGGCAACGGGAACTGTATAGTTCTTCCAGAGATGGGAGAGGATGACCAATAATATTTTGGGCTGTGGTTATGACCTTCTGAAGTACCTTCTTGTCCCTGGCTGTGCAGCTGGAGAACCAAGCACAAATACAGTATATAAGAATGCTCTCTATGGAGCCTCGGTAGAGCAGTCTCTCACTCAGATTGTTCTTCTTTAAAAGTCTGAGGAAATAAATTCTCTGCTGGGCATTTTGAAAATGTACATGCAGTGGTTTTTTGGCCACTTTAATTTGGGGGGGGGCCCAAGAGAGTGGGGCCCTAAGCTATAGCTTGTTTAGCTCATACGTATATCCGGCACTGGCTGTATACAAGGCAGAGTTAATCGTTCTGGCCAGCTCCGCAGGGTTGTTCTTAGGGTTGCTACGGAGGCTCTGAAGTGCATCCGCTGATGTCGCATCTGTCCCCTCTCGCTGTTTTTGCATCCACAGACATCGACGAGTGTGACCGGCAGCCTTGCGGGAACGGGACGTGCAAGAACACGGTCGGCTCCTACAATTGCCTCTGCTTCCCCGGTTTTGAGCTAACCCACAACAACGACTGCATGGGTAAGAGCGAGCGCAGGGCGCCTCGGGCCCGAGGACCGAGTGTGGCCCTCCAAGCCTTTCCGCCTGGCCCTCGGGACTCTCCCCAGGCCACACCCCCTTTCCTAAGCCACACCCCTCCCTGTCCCAGCTTGCCATCCTCCTTGGGCGTTTTCTCCTGGAATAGATTCGCAGGATCGTAGGTGTCAGGTTCTCTTATCGGTTGTTCAATAGAAACGCCAAAGCCATTTGTCTTTAAGTCTTTTTATTCAGTGCCAAGCTATTTACAGTGCAGAGCTCAGCCTTATCATGTCTGCTCAGTCACTAGCAGAATCCGGAAGTGCCTCCCTCCTGTTTTGGCGCCAACACCAAAGTCTCGGCATCCTAAATCGCCACCTTCTCCTCCTACGTGATATATGCGCCGGACCTAACGTTTCCCCCTCCGATCTGCCGGGTGGTGCCAGGTCTCCCACTAACTCCCTGGACACCTGACACTCCCTGGCTCCCAGCCACTAACTGCTCCCCCCCCCCGAGGGACTGCCAGTTTCGCTCGAAGATTAATCTGTTGTTAACACAGGTTGCGGCTATCTATAAACACTCAGAGCTAGACTGGCAGGGGCGGGAAGATCCCTGACAGTAGGCCTGTAGAGTTATAGACTCATCGAATTGTAGAGTTGGAAGGGACCCCGAGGGTCATCCTGTCCAACCCCCTTTAATGCAGGAATCGATAATAATAATTGATTACTTCTACCCCTTCCATATAACAGCTGCTCTGGGAGCCTTGGGGCAAAACATAAAAGAACACCATGAAACCTCAGGCATTAAAAGCTTCCCTAGACAGGGCTGCTTTCAGATGTCTTTGGAAAGTTGTTTAGTTCTTGACATCCCCTGGGAGGGCGCCACCACCGAGAAGGCCCTCTGCCTGGTTCCCTGTAACCTCGCTTCTCGCAGGGAGGGAACCGCCAGAAGGCCCTCGGAGCTGGATCTCAGTGTCCGGGCTGAACGGTGGGGGTGGAGACGCTCCTTCAGGTATACAGGACCGAGGCTGTTTAGGGATTTAAAGGTCAGCACCAGCACTTTGAATTGTGCTGAGAAACGTACTGGGAGCCAATATAGATCTCTCAGGACTGGTGTTATGTGGTCCCAGCGGCCACTCCCAGTCACCAGTCTATCAGCTGCAATCGGGATTAGCTGTAGTTTCCAAGTCACCTTCAAAAGCAGCACTCGAAAGCACACCAGTACAAGTAGATAAATAGGTACCGCTGCGGCGGGAAGGTAAACGCCGTTTCCGTGTGCTCTAGTTTCCATCACGGTGTCCCGTTGCGCCAGAAGCGGTTGAGTCCTGCTGGCCACATGACCCGGAAAACTGTCTGTGGTCAAACACCGGCTCCCTCGGCCTGAAAGCGAGATGAGCGCCACAACCCCATAGCCGCCTTTGACTGGACTAAACCGTCCAGGGGTCATATACCTTTAATAATAACAATAATTAATAATTATATCCCGTTCATCTGGCGGGGGTTCCCCCAGCCACTCTGGGTGGCTTCCAACATATTTAAAAACATAATAAAACATGACACCTTGAAAAGCTTCCCTGTTCAGGGCTGCCTTCCGGAGTCTTATAAAGTAATGAATCAAAGTTAATGTGATTCTAAACTCCCAGAATGCCTCTGGTTGGAGGATATAGAGCGGGGGTCAGCAACCTTTTTCAGCCATGGGCCGGTCCACCATCCCTCAGACCATGTGGTGGGCCAGACTATATTTTTTTTCGGGGGGGGAGGGGGAATGAACAAAATCCTATGCCCCACAAATAACCCAGAGATGCATTTTAAATAAAAGGACACATTCTGCTCATGTAAAAACACCAGGCAGGCCCCACAAATAACCCAGAGATGCATTTTAAATAAAAGGACACATTCTACTCATGTAAAAACACCAGGCAGGCCCCACAAATAACCCAGAGATGCATTTTAAATAAAAGGACACATTCTACTCATGTAAAAACACGCGGATTCCCGGACCGTCCGTGGGCTGGATTCAGAAGGCAATTGGGCTGCATCCGGCCCACGGGCCTTAGGTTGCCTACCCCTGATATAGAGATTTGTGTAGAAACCAGGTAGTTTTTTCCATCCATCCTATCCCCTTTTGCCTCTGGCCCTGCCCACCCCAGCTCACGGCCCTCGGGAGGGGATGCCGGCCCTTGGGCTGCAAACTGCTCTGCATCCCTGCGGCGGTAGGTGGCTCGGCCATCTTACGGGGACGCACTTTGCCGGTGCAGCTCCCCGCTCACGTGCTCTCCCCCCCCCCCGCAGACATCGACGAATGCTCCTCTCTGGCGGGGCAGGTGTGTCGGAACGGGCAGTGCATCAACAACATCGGCTCTTTCCGGTGCCTCTGCCAGGAGGGATACGACCACACGCCGGATGGCAAGAACTGCGTCGGTGGGTGTCTTCCGGATCCTCTCCCTGGAGTCCCCCCGTGAAGTGTGGGGTGGTCCTGGCAGGGCGGGACGTCACCGGAGGGAATCCATCCCACCAACCGGCAACAAGCAGGACGTCTCTTTGTGGAAGAGGGCAGGGCGCCCTCTTCGTTTCCGAATTCGCTAACGCGGCATAGGATCGTAGAATCGTAGCCTTGGAAGGGTCATCTAGTGTCAGGGATGGGCTGGATAAGGGGTGATTGGAGGTGCCTGGCCAAGAGCCCCCCAGGGAAACCACTAAAGGCTCGATTTCTCATCGTTGTCCAATTACCGTATTTTTCGCTCCATAAGACGCACCTGAACATAAGACGCACCTAGTTTTTAGAGGAGGGAAGGGGGAAAGCCCTGTTTTTTTGAGGATCAGCTCAAAGTGGTGCAGCTTCTTTTGCAAAGGGAAAAACCCTGCTTTCTTGAGGATCAGCTCAAAGTGGTGCAGCTTCTTTTGCAAAGGGAAAAGCCCTGTTTTTTTGAGGATCAGCTCAAAGTGGTGCAGCTTTTTTGCAAAGGGAAAAGCCTGTTTTTTATGGGGTTCAACTCACAGTTCTGCAGCTTCTAGTCCTACACCTTCTTTAGGAAAGTGTCAAGTTCGCTAACGGTTGCTCATGAGTAAAGACCAAGTCCGTCTTGTCTTTCAACTATTTTTATTGTGCAAAGTATGTACAGTGCGGAGCTATCCTAAAACATGACCATCTAGTCGCTAGTAGAATCCGGAAGTGCCCCCCTCCTGTTGCGGCGCCAACATCAGAGTCTCAGCACCCTAAAGTGCCGCCTCCTTTCTCCCTGACCCTTCTGCGTAAAGCGGGCGCCGGAAGCGGTATCTCCCCTCAGAATGGGTCTGCTGAGCAGTGCTAGGTCTCTCTGCATCATCCTGGAGACCCCTTCTCACCTGGCTCCTCCCTAGTGACTCCTCCTCCCCCGGGGAGGAGCTGGCAGACTCACTGGGAGACGTGTCCGTCGACAGCAGAGGCTGAGGCAGCCAGTACCCACTCAGTGCCCGACTGGCAGAGGAGGGAACGTCCCTGACAGAAGCTGACGAGGGAACAGGTTTTAGTGAATAGGAAGAGGCTGTGTCAGAGACCCGTTCAGACTCCCAAGGCAGAATCTGGGGCCCCACTGGGTGACCCCCCTCCCAACATCTCCACGCTGACCCCCTTTCCTTCTTCCTCGCAGACATTAACGAATGTGTCAGCCTCCCCGGGACTTGCTCTCCGGGAACCTGCCAGAACCTAGAAGGCTCCTTCCGTTGCATCTGTCCACCGGGCTACGAGGTCCAAAACGACAACTGCATCGGTATGTTTCATTTTTCGAAGCTCTTTCTTCGCCGCTTCTCCACGGTTTCTTGTGGCTGAAGCCGCGCTCGGTAAACCGTGGTTAGTTTTTGCTGCAGAACATCTCGGTGAGTTTGAATAAGGCAAAATCGACGAGATATAAATCCGGCGGGTTGTGCCCGATTGAATTCTACCAACTGAAATGAATGGATCTAAGTTAAGAACATGGGCAGCTGCCTGGTCCATCTAGCTCAATGTCGTCTACACTGACGGGCAGCTTATCACCAGGGTTTCATGAAAAGGAACGTTCCCAGCACAGCTGGAATTGAACCTGGGGCCTTCTGCACCCAAAGCCGTACCACTGAGCTGGGCACCCAGTTAGTCATGCCCTTTAATTCCACCGGGTCTACTCTAACGCTGGACGCAACTGCCAAAATAAACTGGGGAAATGATTTTAAGAAATCTGTTCCATAAACAGTCGTATCTTGGATCTCAAACGCCTTGGCTCCCGAACAATTGAAACCCGGAAGTCAGTGTTCTGGTTTTCGAACGATTTTTGGAAGCCGAACATCCGGCGCGGCTTCCGATTGGAGCCAATCGGAGGCCGCACCTTGGTTTTCAAACGGTTCCAGGAGTCGAATGGATTCGTGGAACGCATTCTGCTTGAGAACCAAGGTACGACTGTATCTTTGCATTGCAGCTGACTCACCTCTGACCAGAGTAGACCTGTTGGTGTAAATGGACCCAAAGCACCCTTTTATTTCACTTTGAGAAGGACTAACGTTGGAGACAAGCCGTTGTTTTTGAGCTGTTTTAGCCTGTTTTGTTGGTGCGAACAGATATCAACGAATGCGAGGAGGAACCCAACATCTGCCTCTTCGGCACCTGCACCAACACACCCGGAAGCTTCCAGTGCATCTGCCCACCTGGCTTCGTGCTCTCCGACAATGGCCGGCGCTGCTTCGGTGAGTGACAATAATAATAATAATAATAATAATAATAATTAATTTTGTGTACCCCGCCCATCTGGCTGGGTCTCCCCAGCCACTCTGGGCGGCCTCCAACAGATATTAAAATACATCAAAATATCACAGGTTAAAAACTTCCCTAAACAGGGCTGCCTTCAGGTATTTTCTAAATGTCAGATAGTTGTTGTTCTCTTTGACCTCTGAAGGGAGGGCGTTCCACAGGGCAGGCGCCACCACCGAGAAGGCCCTCTGCCTGGTTCCCTGTAGCTTTGCTTCCCGCAGTGAGGGAACCGCCAGAAGGCCCTCGGAGCTGGATCTCCGTGTCTGGGCTGAACGGTGGGGGTGGAGACGCTCCTTCAGGTATACTGGGGCTATGAGGCCATTTAGGGCTTTCAAGGTCAGCCCCAATGCTTTGAATTGTGCTCGGAAACGTACTGGGAGCCAATGTAGTTCTCTCAGGACCGGTGTTATATGGTCTTGGTGGCCGCTCCCCAGTCTAGCTGCCGCATTCTGGATTAATTGCAGTTTCCGGGTCACCTTCAAAGGCAGCCCCACGTAGAGCGCATGGCAGTAGTCCAAGCGGGAGATAACTAGAGCATGCGCCACTCTGGCGAGACAGTCTGCGGGCAGGGAGGGCCAGCGGCATGGCTTTCCCCATCTTGCCCTGGCTGGATGTCCATCCCCCCACCTCCTCTGGGACCTTGCTTGTCCTCTTGGTGATTGTTACCCGGAGGTAAACTGCTCCTGGCTAGAGAGGCTCCATTTAGACCGCTTATTTCATGAAATTGATACAGTAAGCCCACAACTTGTACGCATGGAGCTTTAAACGCTTAGCAAAAAACATTTTTAAAATAAAAAGGGGGAAGACCTCCAGGTGGAAAAGACTTTGGCGATCCCACTTGCCGTTGAACATAATGTATTTAGACTATACGAAATGTTAGTGTCAGGTTCTCTTATCGGTTGTTATAAGACCAAGCCATCTTGTCTTTAAGTCTCTTTATTTTGTGCAAAGCTATTTAGAGTGCAGAGTTCAGTTTATCATGTCTGCTCAGTCACTAGCAGAATCCGGAAGTGCCTCCCTTCTGTTTTGGCGCCAACACCAAAGCCTCGGCATCCTGAATTGCCGCCTTCTCCTCCTACGTGAGATAGGCGCTGGAACTGATGCCTCCCTCCGAGCGAGTCTGCTGGGTGGTGCCAGGTCTCTCAGCAACTCCCTGGACACCTGGCCCTCCCTGGCTCCCAGCCACTAACTGCTCCTCCCCCGAAAAGGGGCTGCCAGATTCACTCGAAGATGAATCTGTCGTCAACACAGGCTGCGGGTCCCTGTATGCACTCAGAGCTGGACTGGCAGGGGTGGGCAGATCCCTGACAGTTAGCTTTAGGCATGACCCCTGGATCCCCTTGCGTAAAGTGTGGGCTTACGGTACACTGCTTGGTTGCCATGCCTTGGTTTCTGGCCGTTCTGGAAGTCGAACGGACTTCCGGAACGGATTCCGTCCGACTTCCGAGGTTACCACTGTATTATGATGCTGGAGAGCAGGTAACGCCCAGCCCTAATAGGTTCACGAAAAAGCTTAAAGAGTAAAATTATCACCAGTGGGTGGTGGGAATGAATAGCAATAATATAGGGCCTGTGCCCTGATCTTCCTCCACCCTGCAGATACCCGGCAAAGCTTCTGCTTCACCCGCTTCGACAACGGCAAATGTTCCGTGCCCAAGGCCTTCAACACCACCAAGGCCAGGTGCTGCTGCAGCAAGATGCCCGGGGAAGGCTGGGGAGACCCTTGTGAGCTGTGCCCGCAGGAGGGCAACGGTAGGTGACCCAGCCGGGCTGGCCTGGCATGGAGAGTGTTTGCAGGTGAACTGGATTCAGGGCCGGCCCACCCATTAGGATTTACAGAAGCTGTCATGGTTTCTGATTTAATCCTGGAATGTCCCGCTTTTCCTTAGGACGTCCCTATTTTCCTCGGAGAAATGTTGGAGGGGATGGAATAGGACATCCCTATTTTCATCAGAGAAATGTTGGAGGGCATAGAATAGGTCAGGACATTCCTATTTCCGTTAGAGACATGTTGGAGGGGATGGAATAGGGCATCCCTGTTTTCATCAGAGAAATGTTGGAGGCTATGAGCTCATGTGATCATTCGCAGAGACAGACAGGCAAATGCAACCAACCAAGTCACACTCAGAGCAAACGATTGACCTGAATGCATTTAAAGTCTAGACTCTAGGGATTTCAGCGGGGCTCTTATGAGTATGGCTTAACGTCAGCAAGCACACAATGCAGGTGCCTTCCGTGCGCACCTAAACAACCTCAGACTGGTCTCCTCTCTGATTTCCACTGGTAATTCATTCCAGAGAGCCCGAGCTGCAACATGAAAAACCCAAATAAGATAGCAGCAGATAAAAGCACCGTGGGTTTTTGCAATTTACCCTACTCGGAGTAGACCCATTGAAACGAAAGAGGAAAATAAGCATGCTTACTTCTCTCTCTCTCTCTCTCTCTCTCTCTCTCTGCAGTTGCTTTCCAGGAGCTGTGCCCTTACGGTCACGGTGCGATTCCTGGACCCGGGGATACCAGGGAAGGTGAGTAACAAGAGAACGGGCCTTTTCGGTGGTGGCTCCCCGATTGTGGAATGCTCTCCCCAGAGACACTCGGCAGAGGCCAAATGGGATTCCTTAGCTGTGATTGCAGGGGGTTGGGCTGGACGAGCCTCGGGTCATCCCTTTCCAACTCTGCGATTCTACTCGTCGAGTCGGAATCTCATTTCTTCCCACTTGTATCCCTCGGTTCGGGTCCTTGCCCTCCAGTCGTGCACAGCTGTCAACTTTCGGATTTGAAAATAAGGGATGCCGCCAGGGCAGTGCAATGGCACCAAGTAGCCTCGCCACCCTGCGCTCCAGAGGCTGCGCGCGAACGGGTGAGCGAAAGAGCGAGCACATAGACGGCAGGCAGGCTGTCTGTCTGGTTGGGCGTGAGGGTCTGGCTGCACAAGGCATGCAAGCTCCGCCCCCAGTCGGTCTCAGACTCCTGATTGGCAGCCGAGCAACACAGCTGAGGAGCCTCCCTGGCCGGCAGGGAGGGAGAGGAGCTGCTTCCTTGGAAATCCGGGGAATTGAAGGGATATCAACAATCCGGGATAGCAGCGGGGAACGGCATTTGAATAAGAGAGTTTCCCGCAAAAAAGGGGAGGGTTGACAGCTATGGATCGTGGACCGGGAAGCCTGTGGCTCCCAGGACCCCTGCATATTTGTCCCCGACCACGGACCACGCTGACGGGCACTTAACGGCAGCAAAACACGCAGAGGACTTTATTTCGCCGTTCACGGTGTCGCTCCCTTTCTAGATGTGAACGAGTGCTCCGAAAACCCGGGCATCTGCATCAACGGAAACTGCATCAACACGGACGGCTCGTTCCGTTGCGAGTGCCCTTTTGGCTACAACCTCGACTACACCGGGGTGAACTGTGTGGGTGAGTGTGGGGGGGATGTATTATGGGATGCAGAACAGGTAGGTTAGCCGATTTGAGACTCCTTCGGGGAGTGATAAAGCGGGATATCAAATCCAAACTTCTTCTACCTGCTTCATAGATATGTCATCTCTTTGGGCCACAGCGGTAGTCATCCCTTTATTCAAAAAGGGCCTTACATCCAATCCAGCTAGCTAGTCCAGTTGGTTTGCTGCCTGTAAATAGCAAATTATATGCAAAGCATCATTACAAGAAGCTAGTAGATTGGATAACTGATGAAGCTATTCTTGCCAAAGAGCAAGCAGGATTTAGATGAGGAGATCCACTACAGACCATTGCTTTGTACTAGCCCAGGCACGTCCAACAGGTAGATCGTGATCTACCAGTAGATCACTGGACGTCTGTGGTAGATCACTGGTATATCACTGGCTCCCCTCAAAGAAGCTCAACAACTTTGACCTGAACCCCTTAAAAACGGGCTTTCCTCCCTAAAAAAAGCTCAACAACCTGAACCCCCAAAAATGGGGTAGATCACTGCCTGTTTTTAACTCTGTGAGTAGATTGCAGTCTCTTGGGAGTTGGCCACCCCTGTACTAGCCCATTTTATAGATAAGTAGGCTAAGGAACCAGGTGGTGTGCTATACGTTGCTTTCATTGATCTGAAAGCTGCGTTTGATTCAATCTCTCAAGTAAGACGATACAGTGGTACCTTGGTCCTCAAACGCCAGTGTGGTGTAGTGGTTAAGAGCGGTAGACTCGTAATCTGGTGAACCGGGTTCGCGTCTCCGCTCCTCCACATGCAGCTGCTGGGTGACCTTGGGCTAGTCACACTTCTCTGAAGTCTCTCAACCCCACTCACCTCACAGTGTTTGTTGTGGGGGAGGAAGGGAAAGGAGAATGTGCGCCGCTTTGAGACTCCGAAGCGGGAGATCAAATCCAAATTCTTCTTCTTGCCAATCTTGACTGGTGTCTGTTTTCATTTGTCTCCTCTTCCTTCCCCGCCGCCACCAGACACGGATGAGTGCTCCATCGGGAACCCCTGCGGCAACGGGACGTGCACCAACGTGGTGGGGGGCTTTGAGTGCGTTTGCGGAGAGGGGTTTGAGCCAGGGCCTATGATGACCTGCGAAGGTTAGTGGGGACTTTGGGGGCAGGCGGGTTTGCTTGAGGGTCTGGTGCTGCTTTTATGGCATGTTATTATGGGACAAGGGACACGGGTGGCGCTGTAGGTTAAACCACGGAGCCTAGGGCTTGCCGATCAGATAGTCGGCGGTTCGAATCCCCGCGACAGAGTGAGCTCCCGTTGCTCGGTCCCTGCTCCTGCCCACCTAGCAGTTCGAAAGCACGTTAAAGTGCAAGTAGATCAATAGGTACCGCTCTGGCGGGAAGGTAAATGGCGTTTCCGTGCGCTGCTCTGGTTCGCCAGAAGCGGCTTTGTCATGCTGGCCACATGACCCGGAAGCTGTACGCCAGCTCTCGGCCAATAAGGCGAGATGAGCGCCGCAACCCCAGAGTTGTCTGTGACTGGACCTAATGGTCAGAGGTCCCTTTACCTTTACCTTTATGAACCACGGCAGGAGAAGAAGGGAAGTCACTGATATTTTAAGGTTGTTTAAATGAATATTTTGAAATGTGAATTAGAAAATATAATAATAATAATAATAATAATAATAATAATAATAATAATAATTTATTATTTATACCCCGCCCATCTGGCTGGATTTCCCCAGCCACTCTGGGCAGCTTCCAACAGAACATTAAAATACAGTAATCTATTAAACATTAAAAGCCTCCCTAAACAGGGCTGCCTTCAGATGTCTTCTAAAGGTCTGGTAGTTGTTGTTCTCTTTGACATCTGAAGGGAGGGCATTCCACAGGGCGGGCGCCACTACCGAGAAGGCCCTCTGCCTGGTTCCCTGTAACTTGGCTTCTCGCAGGGAGGGAACCACCAGAAGGCCCTCGGCGCTGGATCTCAGTGTCCGGGCTGAACGATGGGGGTGGAGACGCTCCTTCAGGTATACTGGACCGAAGCCATTTAATAAAAATTATACATTTTTTAAAAAATGGCTGTGACATTACATTTTACCTGACCCCATCCCTCTCTCCCGCAACTTCTCCCGCCCAGATATCAACGAGTGCGCCTTGAACCCGCTGCTCTGTGCTTTCCGCTGCATCAACGCTCTGGGTTCCTACGACTGCACCTGCCCGTCTGGCTATATTCTGCGCGACGACCGGAGGATGTGCAAAGGTGAGAAGGAAGCTCAACAAATTGTCCCTAGATCACCTCTGCCTGTCTGCATCTTCCATTGCTACATCTATTTTTTTTTAAATCATATTTATTAATTTTCCAATAAAAACAGCCAATTAACATATCCATCAAATCATAGTAATCCGATTAAAAACAATACACTAAAATAAAAAAAACAGCCAAATTATAGTCAAATTATTAAATATTAATTTTTTCTGGACTCCCCACAGTCTGGACCTTGAAGTATACTGTATTTTTCACTCTATAAGGCGCACCTGACCATAGGATGCACCTAGTTTTTAGAGGGGGAAAGCCTCGTTTTTTTGAGGATCATCTCAAAGTTGTTGACCTTACTTTGCAAAGGGAAAAAACCCTGTTTTATGGGGTTTAACTCACAGTTCTGCAGCTTCAGGAAAGGGAGCCATTTCTACAGTTTCCAGACAGATAATCTAATCAGCCAGTCACATGTCGCTGGGGAAACAGCCTCCCTCTGCAAGGGGGCGGGGCTGGAATCTCTCTCCCTTATCTCTCTCCCCGATCATTTGCTGAGCAGCTGCTCAGGGGGCTTCCTTTCAACACCCCCTTCTCTCTCTCTTTTTTTTTTTTTTAAAAAAGCAGGATCTGCTTTTGCCCCTGGGCAGTTCAGCTCCAGGGACCACACATTCACTCCTTAAGACGCACAGACATTTCCCCTTACTTTTTAGGAGGAAAAAAGTGCGTCTTACGGAGCGAAAAATACGGTATATCTCCAACATCTTCTCCTGCTTTGTTATTCTCATATTTTCCACATTCCGATTTTAATACTTTATAGTTCTCCGTCCCTGGCTTCCATTGCTACATCTAGTTCAGTGTTGCCCGCACTGGCTGGCAGCAACCCCCAAAGGAGTTCGGGCAGAGGACATTCCCAGCCCTATATTGACGGTGGCAGGGATTTTGAACCCGGGACGTTCTGTGTGCCAAGCTGATGTTCCGCCTCTGAGCCTATGCCCTCGTGCGTCTCACCCAGCCCTCCTTTACCCCTTTCCGTGTAGATTTGGACGAATGCACTGAAGGCATGCACGACTGCGAGTCGCATGGGATGATGTGCAAGAACCTCATTGGGACTTTCGCCTGCATCTGCCCCCCTGGGATGCAGCGTCGGCCTGATGGCGAAGGCTGCACAGGTGCCCCCTTTTCATTTGTTTCTTTTCAAAGCCGCAGCATTCTAGTCCTCATTGCAGCGATGGAAAAAACGCGGGCAGGACCCAGTTGAAACCTCTGGATCCAGAAGGGCCCTTTATTTATTTGCTTATTTCATTTGCATCACATCCTCCAGAGAACTCAGAGCAGCATAAAATGGTTCTCCCGTGAACATATATCTTCAGTGTAAAGTGGGTTAAGCTGAGATCTGTAGTAACCGGACAAAATTCACCCTTCGTGGTTGAGTGTTGGGATTTGAACTCAGATCTGTCTGGTGCGAGTCCCAGCCACCGCCCTAAATCAGCGGTTCGAATCCCCGCGACGGGGTGAGCTGCCGTTGCTCAGTCCCTGCTCCTGCCAACCTAGCAGTTCAAAAGCACGTCAAAGTACAAGTAGATAAATAGGTACCGCTCTGGTGGGAAGGTAAACGGCGTTTCCGTGCGCTGCTCTGGTTCGCCAGAAGCGGCTTTGTCATGCTGGCCACATGACCCGGAAGCTGTACGCTGGCTCCCTCGGCCAGTAAAGCGAGATGAGCGCCGCAACTCCAGAGTCGTCCGCAACTGGACCTAATGGTTAGGGGTCCCTTTACCTTTACCTTTACATTTAAAGAAATGGACACTTGGTGGAATATACCGTAAATGTCCTGTTTCTATATTTTGCCTTTGGGAAGTTCTGTATAATTTCATATAGAGTCACGGGAGCCGTGCTTCTTTCCAAAAGACCAAATAGCAAGGTTCCAAGGACTCAGGCCAGGACGGCAATAAACAATAATTTCTTCTATTTTTGTTGATTCAAGTATGACACAAATTCCAGTTGCAATGATTTTAAACTCCAGGACAAGGCCCTGTTTCGTTTGTTCTTCATCAGCTGGAACAGTAAAGAATCTCAAATTAAACTTATATCTTCTGACATTATTATACATTTCGTCATTTCTATCAAGACAGTTGTGCAACAAGCATTCCGACACCAAGAGAAAGTTTATCTATGTTTTATCATGTCTATATGAAAGGAAATACGTCAAAAATTATATCAAAAATATACACATAAAGATTATAGTAAATTATGTAACAATTTGTGTAGCAAACAGAGACAACTTACCTCTAGTTTCTTAGTTTCATAGTCAAAGTGTACCGAGTATGTCTAACTTGCTATCTTTCCAAAAGACAGCTGGTGTGGAGTTAACTCGGATCAGCTTTGCAAGCCCTGTGTGGTGCTTTGACGTCCCAGGGAGATAAATTTGCCCCTCAGATATATAGTTCAACCTCGCGGCCACTGAACCGGCCCGTAACAAACACGAAACTCATTCTTTGTCCCACTTCTAACCTCCTCCTTTCGTTCCTTGCTGCCCTCAGATGAGAACGAGTGCCGTACCAAGCCGGGGATCTGCCCCAACGGGCGCTGCGTCAACGCTGTGGGCAGCTACCAATGCGACTGCAACGAAGGCTTCCAGAGCAGCCCGTCCGGCACCGAGTGCCTTGGTAAGCGATACGGTTCTCGCCCAGCAGCTCCCTCTTGAGCTTCCGGTTGCAGTCGTCTCGTGGCGGCCTCGATGAGGGGGCTGCAGTCATCACGGGATAGCCCGGCAGCGTTTTCAGCGCGCAGGCGTTGCGTTGGAAGCACTGGGGGGTTGTTTGGCCTTCTCCTCTTCCTGAGGAGACAGAATTGAGGGCAGGGGCAGATTTGGGAGGGGTGAGAGGATTTTGCCATTGGCCCCGCCCCCTGTGACATCAGGCTCTGCCTCTAAGCCGCCAGACATAATGAGGCTCCACCTCATGACCCATCATCGTCACTCCCCCATGGGCACCACTAGGCAGCATTGTAGGGGGTTGGGCTAGATGGGTGTGTACGCATGTGCATGTGTGGCTGAAAATGTGGTTTTTTGCTTTTTGCGCTTTGTTTTGTTTTTATGGGATGGCATCCAATTTCGTTGCACTTCTACAACGTTCTACTTGTACTTGTACAATGACAATAAAGAAATCTTATCTTATCTTACCGGCATGGCAATTGCAGCCTGCCCCCCTCCTTGATCACCCACCCCCATCCATTTTTCCCTTTCCAACTTCAGTTGGATGTGGATATCAGCATAGCTGTCAACTTTTGGATTTGAAAAGAATGGATTTTTTCCAAGCTTTCGGATTTGAAAATAAGGGATGCCGCGAGGGCGGTGCAATGGCACCAAGTAGCCTCGCCACCCTGCGCTCCAGAGGCTGCGCGCGAACGGGTGAGCGAAAGAGTGAGCGCATAGACGGCAGGCAGGCTGGATGTCTGGTTGGGCGTGAGGGTCTGGCTGCACAAGGCATGCAAGCTCCGCCCCCAGTCGGTCTCAGACTCCTGATTGGCAGCCGAGCAACGCAGCTGAGGAGCCTCCCTGGCCGGCAGGGAGGGAGAGGAGCTGCTTCCTTTGAAATCCGGGGAATTGAAGGGAGATCAACAATCCGGGAGAGCAGCGGGAAACGGCATTGGAATAAGGGAGTTTCCCTCAAAAAAAAGGGAGGGTTGACAGCTATAGATATCAGCCATCGGAAGAATTTCAAAACAAAACAAAACAATAATATAAACAGCCGAACAAAATATGTGCCTTTGACCTGATGGAAGAACTGAAGATTTGGGGAGGGGGGGAAGAGTGGGAGCTGAGGGCTCCCTGACTCTTGAGAGAGGCACAGATGGAGGGCATGCTGGTTTTTTTTTCCCCCCCCTTTGAAATTTTCGCGCCTAGTCATTTTGAGCCCGGGGCACACACACCCCCGCTACGCCACTGACTGCCGATCTCTTCCTCTCCCCTCCCCAGACACCCGCCAAGGATTCTGCTTCACCGAGGTGCTTCAGACCATGTGCCAGATGTCCTCGACCAACCGGCACCAGGTCACGAAATCGGAGTGCTGCTGCAACGGAGGGCGGGGCTGGGGCCCCCAGTGCGAACTCTGCCCGTTTCCTGCCACCGCCCAGTACAAGAAAATGTGCCCGCACGGGCCAGGCTACGCAACCGACGGGAGAGGTGAGCCTGTCAAGCAGGGGGGTGGGCTCCGCGGGCCCCTGGGGGTCTTCCCCTAGCACCCGCAAAGTCTCCGACTGTCTCGCCAGAGTGGTGCATGCTCTGGTTATCTCCCGCTTGGACTACTGCAATGCGCTCTACGTGGGGCTACCTTTGAAGGTGATCCGGAAACTACAACTAATCCAGAATGCGGCAGCTAGACTGGGGACTGGGAGCGGCCGCCGAGACCACATAACACCGGTCCTGAGAGATCTACATTGGCTCCCAGTACGTTTCCGAGCACAATTCAAAGTGTTAGTGCTGACCTTGAAAGCCCTAAACGGCCTCGGTCTTGTATACCTGAAGGAGCGTCTCCACCCCCAACGTTCAGCCCGGACACTGAGGTCCAGCGCCGAGGGCCTTCTGGCGGTTCCCTCATTGTGAGAAGCGAAGTTACAGGGAACCAGGCAGAGGGCCTTCTCGGTAGTGGCGCCCGCCCTGTGGAACGCCCTCCCTTCAGATGTCAAAGAGAACAACAACTACCAGACCTTTAGAAGACATCTGAAGGCAGCCCTGTTTAGGGAGGCTTTTAATGTTGAATAGATTATTGTATTTTAATGTTCTGTTGGAAGCCGCCCAGAGTGGCTGGGGAAACCCAGCCAGATGGGCGGGGTATAAATAATAAATTATTATTATTATTATTATTATTATTATTATTATTATTATTATCCGAGGCCCCCCTCCCCGACCGCAGCTGACTTTGCATCGGGGATGATCCTAACCATCGGCTCCTTTCCTCTCCCGCTGCAGACATTGACGAGTGCAGAGTGCTGCCCAACCTCTGCAAACACGGGCAGTGTATCAACAGCATGGGCTCGTTCCGCTGCCACTGCCGGCTAGGCTACACCAACGATATCACCGGCACATCTTGCCAGGGTAAGAGTTAGTTCGTAGAGTGCATTTGGAAGTATCTATGTTTTTCAAATGTAGTGTCTAGAAATAATAAGTATTAACAATAATTACATGTTTTGAATCAAAGTAAAGTTATTAATTTAGAGCAGCATATAGTTATATTTTTCCTCACCTGAGAATGAAGAGATCAGTATGTATCTTGAGTTTTTCTGTGCGTTTTCAGTTGGGAGGTAAGCATATTGTCTTATATGTACTTCAAGGGGGAGGGGGGGGAAGAGATTTCTCCATCTTCTTAAAGACACAGGTTCTAAGGTTCAGTTAGTGGAAAGTTCCAGAGTCCAGAGGATAACTGTGTTCGTTTAGATTCCTTAGAGAAAAGAAGTATAGTCCTGATAGCCATTCAAACCCTTAGGGGACATTGTCTCAAATAAATGGATGTACAGAATACATACCGTATTTTTCGCTCCATAAGACGCACCTGACCATAAGACACACCTAGTTTTTTTGAGGGGGAAAGGGGGAAAGCCCCCCTTTTTGAGGATCAGTTCAAAGTTGTGCTGCTGCTTTTGCAAAGGAGGAAAGACCCATCTGCAAAAGGATCAGCTCAAAGTTGTTGTGCTGCTGCTTTTGCAAAGGAGGAAAGACCCATCTGCAAAAGCAGCAGCTCAAAGTTGTTGTGCTGCTGCTTTTGCAAAGGAGAAAAGACCCATCTGCAAAAGCAGCAGCTCAAAGTTGTTGTGCTGCTGCTTTTGCAAAGGAGGAAAGACCCATCTGCAAAAGGATCAGCTCAAAGTTGTTGTGCTGCTGTTTTTGCAAAAGAGAAAAGACACATTTGCAAAAGGATCAGCTCAAAGTTGTGCTGCTGCTTTTGCAAAGAAAAGCCCCATTTGCAAAAGGATCAGCTCAAAGCCCTTTCTACAGTTTCCAAACAGATAATCTAATCAGCCAGTCACATGTTGCTGGGGAAACAAACAACCTCCCTCTGCAGAAAGGGAGCCAGTGACCTTATCTCTTTCCCGATCTCTTGCTGATCAGCTGTAAAGCGGCAGCCTTTCAACACCCCCTTCTCTCTTTGTAAAAGAAAAAGCTCCATCTTCTTTTGGCCCCTAGGCAATTCAGCTCCAGGGACCATGCATTCGCTCCATAAGACGCACAGACATTTCCCCTTACTTTTTAGGAGGAAAAAAGTGCGTCTTGTGGAGCAAAAAATACGGTACTTTTATTTGACTATAACTCACGAGTAGTTATATGTCTCTGGGAATTTCTCCTTCAGAACTACTAAAGTTGGATATAGCCTCTGCTAAAAGAATAATAACCCACAAATTAGGGGAGTTGGACTTACAATCCCAGATAGCGACAGGCAACGGCACCTGCTCACCTTCAAACCTTGGCTTACTACCCACCTCAAAACTCCCTCTGTACCTAACTTCTTTAACTGTATCAGCACACAGGTACGCCTTTGTCAAGGCTAGATTCAATGCCTTCCCATCCAATGTGATGGGCAAGACTCTCAAATGGTCAGATATCAATTCTATGTGACTGCGGTTGTGGATCACCAGAATCGTTACAACATATACTTTTCTGCTGTCCACTCCATTCCTTCTCCAGGAGTAAGTTTCTCACTCCTTATATAGCGAGATCCGCTGAGGTATCTAACGGAGCCAAATTGAAATTCCTACTGAATGATGAAGATGCAAACAGAACACTCGCAGTTGCTAGATATTTGATCCGTGTTCTATCGCTAAAAAAGAAAAACAGATCCCTGTCTGACTTACAAAATCCTTTCAAGTCCTAAACTTTATACTTTGGAATGGTTGACAAATTAGAACTGTAACAACTACCTAGGAGTCGATCGATGTTATTGAAACTCCCATTGGGCCGGAATTGTTTAAATTGTTGTTTTTTTGCACATTGTTTTTATGTGATGGGCCAATGGCCGTAATAAAGATACCATACCACGAGTAGGATTTATTCCTAGTATTGAACTTTCTGGACTAGATTCTCAGCCTGGGAAAAGGTGGGACATCATCATCACTGTTATTATTATTGCTGTTATATCATATTCTCTTCACCGTAGATCTAGACGAATGCAACCAGTCGCCCAAGCCATGCAACTTCATCTGCAAGAACACGGAAGGAAGTTTCCAGTGCTCCTGCCCACGAGGTTACATCCTGCAGGAAGACGGCAAGACCTGCAAAGGTAGCTAACAAAGGATAGAATTATTAAGTACCAACGATTAATAACACAACAAAAAAACAACAATATAAATATCAACAAGATCGCACATGGGTGAAGGGAAGTTGGGAGGGAGGGAAATAGAAGGTAGTATTTGAAGAAGTATTAAGAACTTTTAAGAACGGGTTATAAAAGTAAAATGATATACCGGTATGTAACAGGGAATATGTGATTGTGGTTGTAAGCTTTTTATTTTCAAATTAAAAAAAATAAAGATTTTTTTTTTAAAAAAAAAGGTTGAAAACCTCCGGATTAGAGGGTATAATCCATTCATCAATATCAGTCTCTTGGCCACTGTTAGGTCCTTTTCCCAGTCTTGAGAGATACGGAAGTTGACAGATCCGTCCTTCCCTAGTCTGGCCTCAACCCAGCCTCTGTAGGGTCAGGGCGATATAATAATAATAATAATAATAATAATAATAATAATAATAATATATTTTATTGTCATTGTCCCCTTTGGGGACAACGAAATTACTCGGCTGCTCTATCCACCCACGCAAAAACAAAACAACTACAACATTAACAATAACAATAACAATAACAATAACAATAATTTATTATTTGTACCCTGCCCATATGCCTGGGTCTCTCCAGCCACTCTGGGCGGCTTCCAGCAAACATTAAAATACATTAACACATCACAGATTAAAAACTTCCCTGAACAGGGCTGCCTTCAGGTGTTTTCTAAATGTCATGTAGTTGTTGATCCTTCTAACCTCTGATGGGAGGGCGTTCCACAGGGCGGGTGCCACCACCGAGAAGGCCCTCTGCCTGGTTCCCTGATTAAAACCATACAGTATGATACAGCATAAGTTTAGATGACTTCAAAGTCCAGACTTCCCATTCAAGGCCGCGATCGCTCTGGAGAAGAAGCTGTTTCTAAGACGGCTTGTTCTTGTTGTCATCGTCCTGTATCTCCGTCCCGACGGCAAGAGCTCAAAGAGACGGTGACCAGGATGCAATGGATCTTTCACTATGTCCAGTGCCTTTCTGTGGCACCTCGTGGCATAAATCTGCTCTAAGGTGGAGAGCGAGCAGCCAACAATGCTCTCCTCTGCCTTAACAACCAGAGAGGGTAACTCGGCTCGTTTTCTTTACGGATCCAGACCTCGACGAGTGCTCCACGAAGCAACACAACTGCCAGTTCCTCTGCGTCAACGTTATTGGGGGCTTCAACTGCAAGTGCCCCCCTGGTTTCACCCAGCACCATTCTTCCTGCATCGGTGAGTTCCCCTGGTGCTCTCCCAAAGACAAGGGCAAACCTTTCCTGGGACGCCAGTTCACAAAGAACACTGGAGAGGGGCGGGGAATATATTTATTAATCCTTGGGTTGTATTCAGCAAAGTCCTGCTCAGTGCAGTCCATGCTGCCGTCCAGTTTGGCAGCCCTCTACAATTGCGCCAATACGGGGGGTTGTGGAACTGTGCTTGTGTCTACTATAAATGGGGCTAAGACGTGCTTTTTTGTTGTTGTTCACGAGATCTCTCTGCTTTGCCGCCCTCCCCTTCTCCTCCTGCAGATAACAACGAGTGCACAGCGCAGCCCACCTTGTGCGGGGTCAAAGGGCAGTGCCTAAACACCCCTGGGAGCTACAACTGCGAGTGTCAAAAAGGGTTTGCCCTCGACACCGCTGGAAGTAGTTGCGAAGGTATGAGTGGACACAGGGAATGGGGTAACGGAGGTCTAAAATCCCATGGCAATAACACACAAAGAGAGACCGTTTTCCCCACGCTAAGCCAACCCGAACTCCAGGGAAAACAAAGAGAATTCTATGCTAGGGCTCATGAGAAAAGGAGCTGAGAATATAGCAGCCGATATTTTGTGCATACCTACGCGGTGGCGCTGTGGGTGAAACCACAGAGCCTAGGGCTTGCCGATCAGAAGGTCGGCGGTTTGAATCCCCGCGACGGAGTGAGCTCCAGTTGCTCGGTCTCTGCTCCTGCCAACCTAGCAGTCCGAAAGCACGTCAAAGTGCAAGTAGATAAATAGGTACCGCTCCGGCGGGAAGGTAAACGGCATTTCCGTGCGCTGCTCAAAGTATGTTATACTTTGTTATTCCTGCCAACCTAGCAGTTCGAAAGCACGTCAAAGTGCAAGTAGATAAATTGGTACCGCTGCAGTGGGAAGGTGAACGGCGTTTCCGTGCGCTGCTCTGGTTCGCCAGAAGCGGCTTAGTCCTGCTGGCCACATGACCCGGAGGCTGTACGCCGGCTCCCTTGGCCAGTAAAGCAAGATGAGTGCCGCAACCCCAGAGTCGGACACGACTGGACCTATGCTAAATTCATATGTTATTTTTTTTTATTTTTTTTTAATGATTTATAAACTTTATTGATTAAAACTGAAAACATATACATTCGAACTAACAAAACACATGCTTAAATCCCACATACATACAATCAAATCCAACATACATACATTGCATACATACATTACAAACGTTACACTCATAGAATCTTCTACCAAAAAACACGACTCTAAGAAAAAAGAAAAACGGCGGGGGGGGGGGAAACAAAAACTTCCAGCCTATCCATTATTGCAGCGTTGTTTAACCATTGTCCTTTATATACCTTATCTATTTTACTATTCCTTATACTTACTCGTGCTATAACCCTCTTGTACGTTACATTAGAAGATTGGCTCTCTCTACTATCTTACCTGTATATTCTTTAAATTTTCCCCAATCTTTTTCTATTCTTTGGGTTGAAACCAAAGAGAACCATTAGAGAAAGATTTCAAAAAGATAAAATAATTGGCTTCGATAAAAAGAAATCTAAATTGGAAGAGATACTATTGGAAGGAGATGGGAAATTTATAGGGAAATTGTACGAAGTGCTATTAGACACAAAGGTAGATGAAGAGTACGTAAATAAGATAATGAACAAATGGAATCAAGATCTGGGAACAGTAATAAGTCAGGAAAAATGGGAGAACCTTTGGTTAAAAGATATCAAGTTTACCCCGAACTACGATCAAAGGGAAAATATCTATAAAATGCATTACAGGTGGTACTTGACTCCAACCAGAATTGCGAAGATGTTTAGGGGTAGTGATAGTATATGCTGGAGATGTAATAAAGAACCGGGTACATTCATCCATATCTGGTGGAACTGCAAGGGAATTAAAGATTTCTGGGAATAAAAAAATTGTAAAATACTCCTTCAAAAAAAATCCGGAGATATTCCTGCTGGGGTTGTTAGGAAATGAAATAAAGGAAGAAGATAAATGTATAATTATGCATGCAACGACAGCAGCGAGGCTTTTGATCGCTAAAAACTGGAAGAGTAACATAATACCGAGTATAGAGGATTGGCAATTAAAACTAATAACATATCAGAAAATGGCAACAAAGATAGGAGAAGCTAGAGGGGTTTCAACGATAAATTCATATGTTAAATTCTTTCTTGGCTTAAGTTACAACATTTGTAAGCCTAGCCTTGGGGTTTTTTTTACCCAAAAATTAGGTTTAAAATGGGGGCTCGTCTTATACATGGGTAGTGCTGAGGGGTGTTTTGTTAATTTGGAGTCCCCCCAAAATAGGGGGCGTCTTATACTTGGGGGAGTCTTATACATGGGAAAATACGGTAATTTCTCGTGGTTTTCCAACCATCTCGTTTAAAAATCAGACCTTTGAACAAAGGTGGAGACACCGTTCTGGTGGTCTCAGAAAAGGTATCGATATGTAGCGTAGATCAGAATAATCTGGGGCCTTGTTGCGTGAGACTGCCGAAAATTGCACAAGATCAAATCGCACCTGAAAGCACAGGCAGGCTGGAAGTCGCCAGAGACATTCTCCCTCTGTCATAATACTAGAACCAGGGACCGTCCAGTGGAGCTGGGAATTCAGGACAAAGGGGGGGTTGGCGAGTAGTCCTCATCCCTTCCTTTTTTTTTTCTTAATTTTTTCTTTTGCTTTGAAAAAAAACTTTATTAAAACTCAATCATCTATTACAATCAAACACATAGATTATAATTACAATGTTGTTACCACGTTATGGTTGAGTACAAAAAGTAAATAAAAAGGAAAAGAAAAATTACAAATACCAATACCATTGTCTACCAATACAATTATCTACTTATAATACAAATAAAACGAAATAAAACACTAACTAAATAGTCTGAAGAATAAACATACAAAACACCCTCAGCTCGACTTCCTGTCCATCCCACCTGTATGATTTTCGTAAAAGTGAATGCTGAACCTTTATTATACATTTCTTACTCAAATTTTATTGCATTCGTATATCTATCTGTATCCTTAATTTCAATGCCAAGCTGTTTCCCACACCAAGATCATTCGAATGCCAACATAGATGCCGTTCCTTTTGTAGTCCTCATCCCTTCCTGCCGCGGCGAGTTCCACAGGTTAACCACGTGCTGCGTGACTTCTTCCTCAATGGCTGGAATGTTCCACCAGCCGGCACTCCAATGGTTGTTTTAAAGCGGCCACTACAGGCCTATGAGTCTATGATTCCCCCCCACCTAAAACATGACCTTCCCCCTCCCTCCTCGGTGCGCAGACGTCGACGAATGTGACGGGAACCACCGGTGCCAACACGGGTGCCAGAACGTCCTGGGAGGGTACCGTTGCGGCTGCCCCCACGGATACGTCCAGCATTATCAGTGGAATCAGTGTGTAGGTAAGTGAACCACTGGGGGCTGGGTGGATAGGGACGTTAAGGGTGGGGGTCAACACACCTTGAAAGCCCTAAATGCCGCCTCAGCCCTGTAGACCTGAAGGGGTGTCTCCACCCCCATTGTCCAGCCTGGACACGGAGGTCCGGTGCCAAGGGCCTTCTGGCGGTTCCCTCCCTGCAAGAAGCGAAGTTACAGGGAACCAGGCAGAGGGCCTTCTTGGTAGTGGCGCCCGCCCTGTGGAACGCCCTCCCTTCAGAGGTCAAGGAAATAAACAACTATCTGACTTTTAGAAGACATCTGAAGGCAGCCCTGTATAGGGAAGTTTTTAAAGTTTGATGTTTTATGGTGTTTTTATATGTGTTGGGAGCGACCCAGAGTGGCTGGGGCAATCCAGTCAGATGGGAGGGTTCTAATAATAATAATTAACAACATAATAAACATAAACATCATCATAGTTGTTTTGGTGTTTGTTTTGTTTAAAAATAAAATTATTATTATTATTATTATTATTATTATTATTATTATTATTCCAGCATGGGTTTGGAATATTTTTAGATATTTTTGCTAGTTCAATCGGTGTTAAGTACCACCTAAATATCATTTTCATCTAGCTCTCTTTCAAAGCATAACATGCAGTAAATGCCAAACCTTCTGTAGTCTCTCCCATGCATTAATCGTCATCATCATACCCCTCTCATCTGATGGGTGGCTTCCAGCATATACAAAAACATAATAAACCATGAAACATGAAAAAAATTGTAGCAGTTGTTGTTTGTTGTTGTTTAGTCGTTTAGTCGTGTCCGCCTCTTCGTGACCGCATGGACCAGAGCACGACAGGCACTCCTGTCTTCCACTGCCTATCTATCTAATCTATCTATCTATCTATCTATCTATCTATATCTATCTTCCTGTTGTTTAGTCGTTGAGTCGTGTCCGCCTCTTCGTTATCCCCTAGACCAGAGCATGCCAGGCCCTCCTGTCTTCCACTGCCTCCCGCAGTTTGGTCAGACTCATGTTGGTAGCTTCGAGAACACTGTCCAACCATCTCGTCCTCTGTCATCCCCTTCTCCTTGTGCCCTCCATCTTTCCCAACATCAGGGTCTTCTCCAGGGAGCCTTCTCTTCTCATGAGGTGGCCAAAGTCTTGGAGCCTCAGCTTCAGGATCTGTCCTTCCAGTGAGCACTCAGGGCTGATTTCCTTCAGAATGGAGAGGTTGGATCTTCTTGCAGTCCATGGGACTCTCAAGAGTCTCCTCCAGCACCATAATTCAAAAGCATCCATTCTTCGGCGATCAGCCTTCTTTATGGTCCAGCTCTCACTTCCATACATCACTACTGGGAAAACCATAGCTTTAACTATATGGACCTTTGTCGGCAAGGTGATGTCTCTGCTTTTTAAGATGCTGTCTAGGTTTGTCATTGCTTTTCTCCCCAGAAAAGCAGTAGCATTAGTATTATCAGACAGCACCTGCTTGGTGTGCAGAAAGTAGGGTCTGCCCAACCAGTTTCGCTGCCTGAGGCAAAACGGGAAGGTGCCGCCCCTGCCAAAACCTTGTGGCATGGCATGGACTTCCAGGTTCTGGCAAGGTTTCGTCCATTAGCCGCCCTTGGATTCCAACCCCAAAGGCAGATGCCTCGGTCCACCTGATGTGTGGGCCGGCTCTGTCAGAAGGTCCTGGGCATAGCTGTCAACTTTCGGATTTGAAAATAAGGGATGCCGCGAGGGCGGTGCAATGGCACCAAGTAGCCTCGCCATCCTGCGCTCCAGAGGCTGCACCCGAACGGGTGAGCGAAAGAGCGAGCGCATAGATGGCAGGCAGGCTGTCTGTCTGGTTGGGCGTGAGGGTCTGGCTGCACAAGGCATGCAAGCTCCTCCCCCAGTCGGTCTCAGGCTCCTTATTGGCAGCCGAGCAACGCAGCTGAGGAGCCTCCCTGGCCGGCAGGGACGGAGAGGAGCTGCTTCCTTGGAAATCCGGGGAATTGAAGGGATATCAACAATCCAGGATAGCAGCGGAAAACGGCGTTGGAATAAGGGAGTTTCCCGCAAAAAAAGGGAGGGTTGAGAGCTATGGTCCTGGGTCAAGGGGCTGGGACTCATCCCCCTGTGCGCGGGAGCCCTTGTATAACCAGCCGTGTATCTGCCCTTTCTGCCACAGACGAGAACGAGTGCTCCAGCTCCACGACCTGCGGCTCGGCCTCCTGCTATAACACCCTGGGGAGCTTCAAATGCATCTGCCCGTCTGGCTTCGACTTTGACCAGGCCTTCGGGGGCTGCCAGGACGTGAACGAATGCGCCGCGGGCGGGAGCCCCTGCAGCTACGGCTGCTCCAACACAGAAGGCGGCTACTTGTGCGGGTGCCCAAGCGGGTACTTCCGGGCGGGTCAGGGGTAAGTTCAGCAACGCCGGCAGCCTCCGATTCGCGGAGCAAAGCGATGGGACCTACAAACGGGAGTCTGTGCCTGTGGGCGGGGGCTGAGTTTGGCTTCCACTGACTTTAGCCCCTCCAAATGGAGGGCCGAGGGATCATGCAACGCGCTCCATTTGAATCGGCTTTAGCACTGGAAAAGGACCCAGGTGGCACTGTGGATTAAACCACAGAGCCTAGGGCTTGCCGATCAGAAGGTCGGCGGTTCGAATCCCTGCAACGGGGTGAGCTCCCGTTGCTCGGTCCCAGCTCCTGCCCACCTAGCAGTTTGAAAGCACGTCAAAGTGCAAGTAGATAAATACGGTAGGTACCGCTCCGGCGGGAAGGTAAACGGCGTTTCCGTGCGCTGCTCTGGTTCGCCAGAAGCGGCTTAGTCCTGCTGGCCACATGACCTGGAAGCTGTATGCCGGCTCCCTCGGCCAGTAAAGCGAGATGAGCCAGTCTGATAAATATTCTTTGATCTCTTCATATTTCTTCAACGACCAATCACCTTGCAACTTTGGTGTTTTCTATCCAAATATTTGCAGGCCTCTCTGAGACACCCCTGGGGAGACCCCGGCTGACAAATGTCAGGGGAAGAGATGCTGTTTAATGTGCAGTTTCTCAAAAGAGTGACACCCTGTCAACTTGCCCTTACTTTATATGGTGGGACCGCCTTGTTGTTTGGAAAGACAGAAGCGAGTGCGAATCCCTGACGATCCCCTCTCTGTCGCTTGCTTGCTTTTTGAACTGCAGGCACTGTGTATCGGGGCTAGGATTTGGCAAGGAGGCCTACCTCCCAGCGCCCCTGGAGGAGGAAGACGAGGAGAATCTGTTGTCGCCCGAAGCCTGTTACGAGTGCAAGATCAACGGCTACCCCAAGAGAGGCCGTCACCGGCGGAGCGTCAACGGCACCAACGGGCACCAGGTATTTGGGGGGGGGGAGGTGGCAGGTGGAGGGAGAGAGATTGGACACATCATAGCTGAGCAGAGATGCTCTTGAGACTGGCCTTCCCAAATCCGCCTGCTCTCGCTTCCCAAGTAGTTACACCACAGAGCCTAGGGCTTGCTGATCAGAAGGTCGGCGGTTCGAATCGCCGTGACGGAGTGAGCTCCCGTTGCTCGGTCCCTGCTCCTGCCCACCTAGCAGTTCGAAAGCACGTCAAAGTGCAAGTAGATCAATAGGTACGGCTCCGGCGGGAAGGTAAACGGCGTTTCCGTGCGCTGCTCTGGTTCGCCAGAAGCAGCTTAGTCCTGCTGGCCACATGACCTGGAAACTGTCCCTCGGCCAGTAAAGCGAGATGAGCGCCGCAACCCCAGAGTTGGACACGACTGGACCTAACAGTCAGGGGTCCCTTTACCTTTTCTATAAGGATATATGGTACAAAATGTTATAAGAAAGTACTGTACTAGAAATTATAGTAAGAATAAAGTACATTCAACGCTGTAAACGTAAAGTACTTCAGGAAAGGACGGGAAGTCGGCATTTATATCTATATGATTTAGTTTAGTGAAATTTAGACTAGTGAATTTGTTGCTTTAATATATCTTTGTCTAGTTTAACTAATATAAGAAAATAACATGTGCATTTATTGTTGTTCAGTCGTGTCCGACTCTTCGTGACCCCCTGGACCAGAGCACACCAGGCACTCCTGTCTTCCACTGCCTCCCGCAGTTTGGTTAGACTCATGTTGGTAGCTTCGAGAACACTGTCCAACCATCTCGTCCTCTGTCGTCCCCTTCTCCTTGTGCCCTCCATCTTTCCCAACATCAGGGTTTTTTCCAGGGAGACTTCTCTTCTCATGAGGGGGCCAAAGTCTTGGAGCCTCAGCTTCAGGATCTGTCCTTCCAGTGAGCAATCAAGGCTGAATTCTTTAAGAATGGATAGGTTTTATCTTCTTGTAGTCCATAGGTAAAGGTAAAGGGACCCCTGACCATTAGGTCCAGTCGTGTCCGACTCTGGGGTTGTGGCACTCATCTCGCTTTGTGGCACTCATCTCACCTCCCTGGCTCACCTCTGACCTCTCTTCTCCTCCCTTCCCCTACTGTGCAGAATCCGGGCGTCAGCTTGGCCAGCATCGACGTGGCCTCGCCGGTGGTGGTGTCTCTCAACCTCTCCAGCCTGGGCCACAAGGACCACATCCTGGAGCTGCTGCCGGCCGTGGCGCCGCTGGAGAACCACGTCCGCTACGTCATCGCCCAGGGGAACGAGGCGGGCCACTTCCACATCCACCAGCGAGACGGGCTCAGCTTCCTACAGGTGGCACGCAAGCGGGCGTCCCCCGGCACCTACCAGCTGGAGATCGTCAGCGTCCCGCTTTACCGCAAGCGCGAACTGCAGCACCTGGAAGCTCTGAAGGATCACGACTACCTGGCCGGGGAGCTGGGGGAGGCCCTGAAAATGAGGTTGCAGCTCCGCCTCTTTTAACCCTGCCCCCGCCCCCGAGAGACAACAACGAAGCCAAGGGCTGCGCACCACCGACGACACGCCCCGGGAGAACCCGTACCTCCCCCCCCCCTGCGCCGGTACCCCCCCCACCTTGCTGCCGTGGTAGAAGGGCTTCAGAGCAGCCCCAGATCTGGACCACAACGATTTCCATTCTCCATTTTCAGGGGGCTGTTCTCACCCCTGCCGCCACCACCTCCTGCCCTGCGGCCTCCGGGGAATGGCAGCTGTACGGACCCGGCAGGCGAGGAAGGCCTTCCCCCCCATTCGCCTTGGGTCCCCCCTCGTTTCCCCCCTCATCTTGGCATCCCAGTGGCCCTCCTCCTCCTCCTCCTCCTCTGCGAGCACTGAGGACTTATTCGCGTCCCTTCGCGTCCGAAGGGAAGGGCAGCTCCCGGTCTCCTCTGTGCGCCCGGTCCGATATTACACTGGACTCCTGGGTTTTGTGTGCGGGTACTTCGCAGCGGGTGGCGCTGTGGGTTAAACCACAGAGCCTAATCCTGTTCTGATTAATTCAACAGGGTTCTGGAAGGTTTCTTTCTATGTGAAAGAAACAGGCAGGAGGTTTTCTGTTGTTTGGGTTATTCCTTCTGGGAAGTTGAGTACAGCTGGTTTAAACTGGTTCTGCTATCTGTCTGTCAAGGGCATGCTATAACAGGCCAGAAGGCTCCTGCGTCTTACTTCCTATTCTCCTCACTTTGTTCTGGTTGTAAGTGCTGCAACTAGATTTTTATGGACTGTGCCAATCCTGAAAGTACTGAATTTGTGACCATTATGCTCATTTGGGGGGTGGTCTTAAGCTACAGATAGGGACACAGGTGGCGCTGTGGGTTAAACCACAGAGCCTAGGGCTTGCCAATCAGAAGGTCAGCGGTTCGAATCCCCACGACAGGGTGAGCTCCCGTTGCTCGGTCCCTGCTCCTGCCCACCTAGCAGTTCGAAAGCACGTCAAAGTGCAAGTAGATAAATAGGTACCACTCCGGCGGGAAGGTAAACGGTGTTTCCGTGCGCTGCTCTGGTTCGCCAGAAGCGGCTTTGTCATGCTGGCCACATGACCCGGAAGCTGTACGCCAGCTCCCTCGGTCAGTAAAGCAAGATGAGCTCCGCAACCCTAGAGTCATCCGCGACTGGATCCAACGGTCAGGGGTCCCTTTACCTTTACTTCGCCTGTCGGCAACGGTTGGGGGAAGGCAGCAGGCCAACCTCTGCAGGGTCCTCCGAAGTGCACTAGAGTTACTTGGACGGCACTGAAGTGCATTGCGCCGCTTATGGGTACCAAAGCGAAGAAGCAGAGCTGCTGCATTTCATTGCATCTTGGAGTCACGTACCCGGGCGAGGGCCGGTTGTTGAGAGCCAGTCTAGCGTCTCTCCTTCCCTCGGCACTGTAACTTGCGTGCTTTAAACCTAACTGGGCCCAAAGCATCTTCTCTTAAGCGTTAGATGCATGATCTGCGTCACCCCTGCAGAGCTGGCATGCACTAGAGTTAATTGAACAGCAGCGGTGTGCATTGCGCAGCAAGGGGGACCATTGTCTCGTTACCTCCGCGGTAAGGAAGGTGCTCGGCCCTCTGCGGAATGGGGAGGAGGTGGCAAACAGGGGGCCAATGGGGCGGCAGGGACAAGTTTGAAAATGTGACGCACATCGTGAGCGAGAGTCACGCCAGGCCCCTAAATTAAGGGAGTTTAAGACGCCTCCCATCTGTTTCCTTAACGCAGACAGCGCTAGATGTCACACAGCAGAGAGAAGTTAACATTTGTCTGCTCCCCGGCTTCGGTGGGCTTGGGTAGAAGTTATCAAGGGTCTGTCGAAATCCGGGTGGGTGGAAAGAAATCATATAGCCGTTGTGCCCTGGGTGGAAACAAGGGAGCAGACTTTATAGATCATAAGTTGGAAGGGGCTCTGAGGATCATGTAAGCCAGGCATGACCAAACTTGGCCCTCCAGCTGGTTTGGGACTACAATTCCCATCATCCCTGACCGTTGGTCCTGTTAGCTAAGGATGATGGGAGCTGTAGTCCCCAAACAGGCACAAATACAGGATGGGTGACACCTGGCTTGAGAGCAGTACATGTGACAAGGATCTAGGAGTCTTGGTAGATCACAAACTTGACATGAGTCAACAGTGTGGTGCAGCAGCTCAAAAAGCCCATGCAATTCTGGGCTGCATCCATAGGAGTATAGCATCTAGATCAAGGGAAGGAATAGTACCACTGTATTCCGCTCTGGTCAGACCTCACCTGGAATACTGTGTCCAGTTCTGGGCACCACAGTTCAAGAAGGATACTGACAAGCTGGAACGTGTCCAGAGGAGGGCAACCAAAATGGTCCAAGGCCTGGAAACGATGCCTTATGAGGAACGGCTTAGGGAGCTGGGTATCTTTAGCCTGGAGAAGAGAAGGTTCAGGGGTGATATGATAGCCATGTTCAAATATATAAAAGGATGTCATATAGAGGAGGGAGAAAGGTTGTTTTCTGCTGCTCCAGAGAAGCGGACGCGGAGCAATGGATTCAAACGACAAGAAAGAAGATTCCACCTAAACATTAGGAAGAATTTCCTGACAGTAAGAGCTGTTCGACAGTGGGATTTGCTGCCAAGGAGTGTGGTGGAGTCTCCTTCTTTGGAGGTCTTTAAGCAGAGGCTTGACAGCCACCTGTCAGGAATGCTCTGATGGTGTTTCCTGCTTGGCAGGGGGTTGGACTGGATGGCCCTTGGGGTCTCTTCCAACTCTAGGATTCTAGGATTCTAACAGCTAGAGGGCCAAGTTTGCCCATGCCTGATCTAGGCCAATGCAGGAATATGCGGCGGGGAATATCCATGCGGGGATCAAACCTGCAACCGTGGCGTTATTAGCACCAAGGTCTAACCAACTGAGCCAGACAACGCTTTGAGCAGGGCAGGCACTGAACGCCACTGGAGCATTCCTGGGCATCCTGGAATTGTAGAGTTGGTAGGGGACCCGCAGGGTCATCTAGTCTAACCCCCTGCAATGCAGGAATTTTTTTGCCCAAGGTAGGACTCGAACCCACGACCCTGAGATGAAGAGCCTCGCGCGCTATCCCAGGCTATAGCAACCTCTCGCACAGGGCTTGAAATCTTGTTTTGTGGCTCTGGTCGCCCTCAAATTTAAAACACACAGAGAGAATCCTAGGAACCGTAGTCAGTTGAGGGTGCTGGGGATTGCGGCTCTGTGAGGGGTGAACTACAGTTCCCAGGATTCTCGGAAGTGTGCTTTGAGCGCATGGTGCAAATGTGACCTCTCTGCTGCTGCGGCTGCTTAGGTCAGCGTCCGATTGCCAACGCGAAAGAATATAGGGGATAACGGGAACCGTTTCGGACGTGTTCGAAACACTTGACAGAAGCTGCGGTTAGCTAAAACAGCCAGACGTCTTGCACCACCTGCTGGGAGTTGTAGTTTGAAACATCTACGGGGCACCAGGATTGAAGAAAGCTGACCTGAACCCTTCCATGTGATCGCGCCTCCTGCGAACGCACCCGATGAGAAACTAGCAAGAACGGCCTGATATAGGGAAGGAGGGTCTCAATGTCTCGTGGTGTGCCCCATCTGAGCAAACGGGGGGGGGGCTGGGGGAGCTTCTCCGCCAACCTCCGCCCACACCCCAGCCAGCCTCAACTTGCCTGCCAGTCGGGGCTTGGCTCCACCTCTGCCTCTGGCGCCACCTACTGCCAGCCTCCCTCCCTGCGGCCCAGCTGCTGGCCACCTGCTTCAGAGGCTCCAAGAGGGGTCAGAAGACCCACCACCCCACCTGCAAGGCCTCTGCCCCCACCCCTAGCCCTTGACATCCTTGTGCCCGACACAGACCCCCTGGGTGGAGACCCACAAACTCAGGCATTACCCGGAAGTGCCATAGGGCACCATCTTCTCATGCAGCTATATTTTTTAATTTGTGGAAGGGGGGTGGATTCCTCCTCCTCCTCCTCCTCTTCCAGCAAGAATCTCCCTCCGATGCCTCAGAAACCTCAGTGTGCCTCAGCAGAATAATGGGTAAAAATAACGGCTGCCACACAGCGATGGCAGGGGGCACACAAATGCAAACTCAACTCAACTTTAGTATTTACGGCCAGAGGCCCATAATATAAAACCATATGCAAAACAGTGTACATCTACACTGGATACAACAGAGTAAAATAGAACAAGGCAAAAAATATAAATAAGCTAAAATAATTCAATACATATATACGATTGTGATTTATGTAAATTCCTTAACTAAAATAGATGCGACAGTACATTTTAATTCAGGAGATCTCCACTATTAATCAGATAATAGGGTGAGATATCAGTAGTCATAAAGTAAACCATTTTTCCTTTTATACGAAAGGACTGTAATCAAAAATCTTGCTACGAGCAGTGATCTGCACGGGTCACAAATGCAAATTGATTCATCCGTTTCCTTTCACAAAAGCCCCCCGACTCGTCAGTCTGCATGGATTTGGGGGCGCAGGAGCAAGGTTGCGCAACACCTGCTTTAGGTTTTGCCATGGCAGTGCCGAAGCTATTTTAATTCGTTGCCGCGAAAACCAGACCTGAGACAGCGGCCGTTCTCAGCTTCGGAGTTCCAGGGGTGAAATCTTGCTCAAGTTTTCTTTCCACCCTCTGACTGCTTGACACAGCTCCCTCTTCAATTGTCACCTCTGCCTTCCCTCCTTTAGTTCCAGTTACAGGTAGATAGCTGTGTTGGTCTGCTGTAGTCGAAACAAAATAAAAAAAATTCCTTCCAGTAGCACCTTAGAGACCAGCTAAGTTTGTTCTTGGTATGAGCTTTCGTGTGCATGCACACTTCTTCAGATACACTGAAACAGAAGCCACCAGACCCTTATATATAGTGAGAGGGTGGGGAGGGGTATTACTCAGAAGGGTGGTGGGAATGGGAGATTGGCTGATAGGAGAGGTAAACCTGTTGATGCCTGTTGATGACGGTTAACGACTGCAATTGGTCTTGCAGGAAAAAGCAAGGGGTGAGATGGCTTAAAAAAGCTTTGTCATGTATAATGAGATAAGAATCCAATGTCTCTATTCAGACCAGGTCTCTCCATGGTTTTAAGTTTGGTAATGAGTTGCAATTCAGCAACTTCTCTTTCCAGTCTATTTCTGAAATTCCTTTGTTGAAATTCCACTGTTGATGACTGTTAGCGACTGCAATTGGTCTTGCAGGAAAAAGCAAGGGGTGAGAAGGTTAAGAATAGCTTTGTCATGTTTAATGAGATAAGAATCCAATGTCTCTATTCAGACCAGGTCTCTCCATGGTTTTAAGCTTGGTAATGAGTTGCAATTCAGCAACTTCTCTTTCCAGTCTATTTCTGAAATTCCTTTGCAATAAGACAGCTACTTTGAGATCTTGTATAGAGTGTCCTGGGAGACTGAAGTGTTCTCCTACTGGTTTCACCCCTTGCTTTTTCCTGTAAGACTAATTGCAGTCGTTAACAGTCATCAACAGATTTACCTCTCCTATCAGCCTATCACCCATTCCCACCACCCTTCTGAGTAATACCCCTCCCACCCTCTCACTATATATAAGGGTCTGGTGACTTCTGTCTCAGTGTATCTGAAGACGTGTGCATGCACACGAAAGCTCATACCAAGAACAAACTTAGTTGGTGTCTAAGGTGCCTACTGGAAGGAATTTTTTTATTTCCCTCCTGTAGGTCTCCTTAAGGTCCGCACAGGCCTAGGGATGTGGGTTAGGGGAGGCATTTCAATTCCGTTTGCATCTTAACGAGCACCAATAACGTGAACCGAAACAGGGTCACCCTTTGATATCCAATTATCAATAATATAAAAAAAGAAAAATTCAAATTCTGCCAAATTATTATTTAAATTTATTTGATGGTTTCCCATGCTTCAAACTCCGGAGGTATCTAATCGGGGTCGCCCTTTGAAATTGGCACTGCTCCGAATTTTGCAACGGTTCTCCAGACAAATCGTACGTGCGAATATGCACAAGATTAGGCGTAAACGGCCAAACAAACTCAGCCCACTTCACATTAAGCGGAAGCACATTCGAAAATGTGCCTCTTGATCGAAACGAAGGGCAAAGCTAGGTGCGTCCGGAGAAATTCGCACTGAAATGCTGGCGAAGTTTCACAGAGGGGGCTTTTAAAAGAAAGAAAGTTGCAAATGGCTGCAGAAATGTGGAGAACTGAATTTAAGAGTGGGGAAAGAAAGCGGGGAACTGAAACTGACAGACGCATCCATCACACTGAGAGCCAGTGTGGTGTAGTGGTTAAGAGCGGTGGACTCGTAATCCGGGGAACCGGGTTCGCTTCCCCGCTCCTCCGCATGCAGCTGCTGGGTGACCTTGGAGAGCCAGTGTGGTGTAGTGGTTAAGAGTGGTAGACTCGTAATCTGGTGAACCAGGTTCGCTTCCCTGCTCCTCCACCTGCAGCTGCTGGGTGACCTTGGGCTAGTCCCACTTCTCTGAAGTCTCTCAGCCCCACTCACCTCACAGAGTGTTTGTTATGGGGGAAGGAAGGGAAAGGAGAATGTTAGCCGCTTTGAGACTCCTTCGGGGAGTGATAAAGTGGGGTATCAAATCCAAATTCTTCTTCATCATCATCATCTCTGTTGGAACTGAGCAAAGCTGGGGCATTACCGGAGGGGCGAATCCCCTAGGAGGAGGTTGGGAGGGTGGGGCGGCCGTTCATGGTCCCCCTCTGGATCCTTCCCATTCCTTCCCTCCCCTTGTCGTTGTTTTAAAAATAGGGGTGTCAGGAGGTGGACTTGGACTCCTTTAAAACTTGAAACCCCTGGACCTCCCCAGCTCAGTCCCCCACTGTGGCCCACAGCGGGGATGGGGAGCCGCCCCCAAGCCAGACCTCTCAACACAACACCCTCTCTCATAACCAGGACGTCTTTTCCTGCTTCGTTTCGTCTTTCATACTTGTTTTTGGGTTTTGCCAAATGGTGCTTTCCCCTCCCTCGATTCTTATTAATATTATTATTATTGTTGTTGATGGTGATGATGATAATCCATTAGCCAAGGTTGCCCGTGATTGCGTGTGCAGAGCTGAGAGTTGTGGTCCTTATCTCCTTCAAACCACGACCGTGACTTTCCTTTTGTACACCGGCGGCCTGTTCACGGAGGGGGAGCGGGGGGGGGTCGGCCACACACGGCACCAAGACCGAGACCCGGCCGCGTGGGGGGGCCGACCTTTTCATTTTGTATCATGAGCGACGGCAGCAATAAAGTTATTTTGGGTTAAAGGTGTGTGACGCTCTCCTTGTTTTCCCCAAACACTTGGACTTGCCATCTCTAAAACAGGCTCCTAAGAGCGGGGGGGGGGGGCGGGGGTCCACTCTTTTGTTTTTCTGTCATATTTGCCCATTTTTTTATTGGGGTGGGGCAGAGAGACAGTGAACGTGAGCCGTTTGGAAACACTGCACATATCCACAGGAGGGCAGGCGTAATCTAGGAGTCTTGGTAGACCACAAACTTGACATGAGTCAACAGTGTGATGCAGCAGCTAAAAAAGCCCATGCAATTCTGGGCTGCATCCATAGGAGTATAGCATCTAGATCAAGGGAAGGAATAGTACCACTGTATTCCGCTCTGGTCAGACCTCACCTGGAATACTGTGTCCAGTTCTGGGCACCACAGTTCAAGAAGGATACGGACAAGCTGGAACGTGTCCAGAGGAGGGCAACCAAAATGGTCCAAGGCCTGGAAACGATGCCTTATGAGGAACGGCTTAGGGAGCTGGGTATGTTTAGCCTGGAGAAGAGAAGGTTCAGGGGTGATACCAGTATGATAGCCATGTTCAAATATATAAAAGGATGTCATATAGAGGAGGGAGAAAGGTTGTTTGCTGCTGCTCCAGAGAGGCGGACACGGAGCAATTGATTCAAACTACAAGAAAGAAGATTCCACCTCAACATTAGGAAGAACTTCCTGACAGTAAGAGCTGTTTGACAGTGGAATTTGCTGCCAAGGAGTGTGGTGGAGTCTCCTTCTTTGGAGGTCTTTAAGCAGAGGCTTGACAGCCACCTGTCAGGAATGCTTGGATGGTGTTTCCTGCTTGGCAGGGGGTTGGACTGGTTGGCCCTTGGGGTCTCTTCCAACTCTAGGATTCTATGATTCTATAATATATCTCAGCAACGGCAGGGTTTGGGGAGATTAAAGAGGAGGCGACAGGCAGCTTCAACAACAAAAGGCAGTTTATTTCGTGGCGAAAGAGGTGCTGGTACCCTTCTTATAGAAAGAGCTCCCTGTTCCCAACACACAGCACAGGAGAGGCCCGACCTCTGCCTCAAAGGTGAACTATGGCCTGCACAATTCTTTCCAGAGCCCCTCGGGAAGGGGCGTTTGCAGGATACTAACCTCCCTCCCTTCCACAGCCCTGGCCCAGTTTTCTGCCACCGCCGGAGGAACCTACCTTACTCCCTAACCGTCCCTATGACTCCTGTCCCTTCCCCCCCCCCATTCAATTTTTATTTTGTTTCGCCGTTACTTAAACAAATGAACCTCAAATTTAATACCCATTTAATACGTTCTCCATTTCCCCCTTCCACGCTGCATTGTACTTCTGTTTATTCCGCAATTCCTTCGCTACAATTATAATCGGATTTCTTCCGCTGCTCGTATTTTAATCCTGCCCGCGATTCAAAACATCCGAGTACCAAGGCGTTCGGATCCAAGCTACGACTGTGGTCTGTTCATTTTTAAAGTCCTTCCTCTTTTATGGAGAAGACTTCTTTTTTCCATTCTGCATGCGTAAGACTCTGGCTGATGGAGGCGTCTCTCTAACCATCCCTACGGCTCAGGTTCCAAGATGGATTTCGCTGGGACAAGAGGTCTCCCCACCACCACAGACTGTCTAGCCAGAGTGGTGCATGCTCTGGTTATCTCCCGCTTGGACTACTGCAATGCGCTCTACGTGGGGCTACCTTTGAAGGTGACCCAGAAACTGCAATTAATCCAGAATGCGGCAGCTAGACTGGTGACTGGGAGTGGCCGCCGGGACCACATAACACCGGTCCTGAGAGACTTACATTGGCTCCCAGGACGTTTCCGAGCACAATTCAAAGTGTTGGTGCTGACCTTCAAAGCCCTAAACCAGGCATCCCCAAACTTCGGCCCTCCAGATGTTTTGGCCTACAACTCCCATGATCCCTAGCTAACAGGACCAGTAGTCAGGGATGATGGGAATTGTAGTCCAAAACATCTGGAGGGCCGAAGTTTGGGGTTTGCCTGCCCTAAACGGCCTGGGTCCTGTATACCTGAAGGAGCGTCTCCACCCCCATCGTTCTGCTCGGACACTGAGGTCCAGCTCCGAGGGCCTTCTGGTGGTTCCCTCACTACGAGAAGCCAAGTTACAGGGAACCAGGCAGAGGGCCTTCTCGGTAGTGGCGCCCGCCCTGTGGAACGCCCTCCCTTCAGATGTCAAAGAGAACAACAACTACCAGACCTTTAGAAGACATCTGAAGGCAGCCCTGTTTAGGGAGGCTTTTAATGTTTAATAGATTATTTTATTTTAATGTTCTGTTGGAAGCCTCCCAGAGTGGCTGGGGAGACCCAGCCAGATGGGCGGGGTATAAATAAATTATTATTTTTATTATTATTATTATACAAGAAGTGGCTTTATACCAGCACGGACCGTCCGTCCGTCAAGATACACCGGGGGCAGCCGCCAAGGCGCATTCCGGATGTGGCTGCACTACAACTCCCAGCAGGCAGCTAGTGGTCAAGGAGGATGGGAGTTGTAGTCCATCCAGGTCTGGAAGGCCACAAATCCTCCATCATTTTGGACTCACGACGCCTTGGTTTTGGAACGCTTTGGTTTTGGAACGGGCTTCCGGAACGGATTAAGTTTGAGAACCAAGGTACCACTGAATTATTATGGAATAGGAGATCCCTATTTCTATCAGAGAAATGTTAGAGGGTTTGGATGTTCACACCAGTTTGCCGGCAAACTTTGATTGGTTCCCAGTTTGACCAAAATGCCCCTGGGGAGGCAGAATGGCAGCTCTGTTATTCCAATTAAGCTTCCTTCAATGCCCTTCCTCTCTCTCGACCTCAGAGCTCTCCTCTGCCCCTCGCTGACGAAACATGCCTTTGGCGCCACCCCGTGGCATTTCCCCACCCTTTGCCCGCCCTCCGCAGCCCTACAACCCCCTACCCCCCCCCCGACACAAGACATTTCAGGTCACAGCAAAGGGGGCACCTGTCTCTTCCCCAGTCCAGAGACACAGAAAACGGGCAAGGAGTTGGATCAGATCTAAAATCCCCAGCCTCTCTCAGATTGTTGATATCCCTTCAATTTCCCGGATTTCCAAGGAAGCAGCTCCTCTCCCTCCCTGCCGGCCAGGGAGGCTCCTCAGCTGCGTTGCTCGGCTGCCAATAAGGAGTCTGAGACCGACTGTGGGCGGAGCTTGCATGCCTTGTGCAGCCAGACCCTCACGCCCAACCAGACAGACAGCCTGCCTGCCGTCTACGCGCTCGCTCTTTCGCTCTCCCGTTCGCGCGCAGCCTCTGGAGCGCAGGGTGGCGAGGCTACCTGGTGCCATTGCAGCGCCCTGGCGGCATCCCTTATTTTCAAATCTGAAAGTTTCGAAAAATCCCTTATTTTCAAATCCGAAAGTTGACAGCTATGGGTTTAGCACTTATTCCACCTGCACTGAGCAGCTCGGCGGGTGCCGCGTTTGAAACGGGCGCCTTCCCGTGGTTTGCCTAGGACCTCGCGAAACGGAAAACGTCCCCCCCTCCATCCCTGCCCCCTACACAAACAAAAACCCCACCGCCCGCCCGCATCCCTCGAGAACAGCGGCTTCGTTTCCCCGGGAAACCCTGCGTCAGAAGATGCCACGGGTTTGCCCCTTTTGGACGCCAGGCCTCGCCCGAGCTATACCAGGGCATAATCAAACTGCCCCCTCTCCAGCCCCTCCTTGTGGTCGGTCCAAGATGAAGCGGGCATCCGGCTGTAAGGGTCCAGCAGGATGCGGAAGCAGCGGACCATCAGCATCACCAGGAACGCCAGCAGGAGAATGACAAAGGCAAACACGGTCTTTTGTTCCGCGTCCATCCCGAAGGCGCTGGGGACGGGCTCCACTCTCCCCGGGGACAGGAGCTCGTAATCCAGCGTCGAGGCGTTGTCCATCCCAGCAGCGTGACGGAAACTCCTCGCCAGGAGTTGTGTCAGGCAGCAAGCATCCTCCGCGGTCATGTGTGTGTGTGTGCGATTTATTTTGGGGGGGGGAGCTTCCTTTACAGAGATCTACTCCATGATGATGCCGCGCCGCTGACCAAACACTCCAGTCGCCTGCAGAAAAAAGAGTTATAATTTGTGACCATTGGGGAGGAACTCCTTTGGGGGGTGGAGTGGGGGGTGTCTGTCTGAGAGGAGGTGGGACGGCCATCTTCAAATATCTCAAGGGGTGTCACACGGAAAAGAGGGGTGTTATTGTAATAAGAGAATCAGGGCCTTTTATATATACCGGTATATTAAATGTTCATAAGTGTGCCAAGCAAACAAGGCCACGTGTGTGTATTTCTTTGTCTCAGGAACAAAGGGGGGTTTCCCCTCCAGCTACTCAGCAGCCCTCCCCTCTGCCTGAGTGATAATTCCTGGCATCCTGATACCTGAGTGCCAGACAGGTAGCCATTCCAGAAATAACAAACCCAGATGAAGACAAAAGGGTGTGATTAACTTGGCTGAGAAACTGGGAAATGTAAATACCTCTTTTGTTTCACTTGGTGGGTGTTTAGTGGAGGACAATCCAGGATGCTCAGATTGCTGCCACCAGACCTCCCCTTTCATGATGTATCTGGGGGGGGGGTCTCGGGAGACACCCCTCCTATGGTGTATGCATGGTGTTTCTGGGGGGGTGGTCTTGGTCCAAGGGGGGGGGGAATTCAAAATGTCTATATAGGGGCGGGCGCACGTTTGTTCTAGGTTGCTCCTCCATCCAGCATGTGGTGAGTGAGAACCCTGTTGCAACAGTATTTGTTAATAAAGATCAGGCTGACTAGCCGCCTTCCTTCGAATTAGAATTCTGGTCTGGTCGTCTTTTCTGCGCAGGCAGGGGTTTCAAAATAACGTCCTGCCGCGAGGTTCAGGATTCCACCCGGAATCGAACCCTTTATCTAGATAACTCTCTAAAATTCTTACAACATTATGTCCTGAGCAAAAGCCTTTGACTGTGTCGACCACAGCAAACCATGGCAAGTTCTTAAAGAAATGCCGAAGAATGGATGCTTTTGAATTCTGGTGCTGGAGGAGACTCTTGAGAGTCCCATGGACTGCAAGAAGATCCAACCTCTCCATTCTGAAGGAAATCAGCCCTGAGTGCTCACTAGAAGGACAGATCCTGAAGTTGAGGTTCCAGTACTTTGGCCACCTCATGAGAAGAGAAGACTCCCTGGAAAAGACCCTGATGTTGGGAAAGATGGAGGGCACAAGGAGAAGGGGACGACAGAGGGCGAGATGGTGGGATAGTGTTCTCAAAGCTACTAACATGAGTTTGGCCAAACTGCGAGAGGCAGTGGAAGACAGGAGTGCCTGGCGTGCTCTGGTCCAGGGGGTCATGAAGAGTCGGACACGACTAAATGACTAAACAACAAGAACAGGCAGATAGATAGATGATAGATAGATAGATAGATAGATAGATAGATAGATAGATAGATAGAGATAGATTAGATAGATAGATAGATAGATAGATAGATAGATAGATAGATAGGCAGTGGAAGACAGGAGTGCCTGGTGTGCTCTGGTCCAGGGGGTCACGAAGAGCCAGACACGACTAAACAACTAAACAACAAGAACAGGCAGATAGATAGATGATAGATAGATAGATAGATAGATAGATAGATAGATAGATAGATTGATAGATAGATAGATAGAGATAGATTAGATAGATAGATAGATAGATAGATAGGCACTGGAAGACAGGGGTGCCTGGCGTGCTCTGGTCCAGGGGGTCACGAAGAGTCGGACACGGCTAAATGACTAAACAACAACAAATGTACTGAGCTGATTCCTAGAACAATAGGATCCAAAATGCAGCAGTCTGATTGGTCCTAGAACAATAGGATCCAGCTCATACCAATAACAAACTTAGTTGGTCTCTAAGGTGCTACTGGAAGGGATTTTTTTATTTTTTATTTTGTTTTGACTATGGCAGACCAACATGGCTACCTTCCTGTAACTCCTCCAGCACCATAATTCAAAAGCATCAATTCTTCGGTGATCAGCCTTCTTGATGGTCCAGCTCTGATGTTTTACTGTGGTTTGAATATTCTGTTGGGAGCTGTCCAGAGTGGCTGGGGAAACCCAGCCAGATGGGTGGGGTATAATGAATAATGTGGGGTCCCCTCGCAACTTCACGATTCTCCGAGAGGCCCCCGGGAAGCTTATCCCTGATAGGATGGATCTCCCTGCCGACTCAAATCAAATCAAATCAAAGTTTATTGTGTTAGCCATTTGGCCATAGCACAAGTAAGAAGTCCCGGCAGTAGCCTGCCATTCTTATACATTTGCAAACATCCTATATAATAATCTTGCTCTGTCCGTACGTACCACTTTCCGTGTGTCACAGGAATTCGCCAGTGCGCGTGCGTTCCTGTGACAGACGGAATGGTTAGTACGGACCAATAGGAGCGGGGGCAGCGGCGCAAGGCGCCGCTTCCCGCAGCCTCCTGCTGTCGGCCATCTTCAGCGGACCTTTCCGCTGTGCCGCTGCCCCCAGCCTCCTCCTGCCGACGCTCCCTCCGCCCGGGACAGGGGTTGCTCCGCCGCCACCGCCGCCCGCCCGCCCCGCGATGCCGAAGCTGACGCAGCTGCAGCCGCCTCTCAGGCTGAGGCGGCAGCTGCTGCTGCGCGCAGACTGAGGCGATGCGCGGGAAGGGGTGCTTGGCCAGCGCGGCTGCTGCTGCGGCGACGGCGGAGACAGAGCCAAACTGTTTCTGGAGGTCTGGGAAGTGGGGGGGGGAGGTGTGTGTGTGTGTTTGTGTGTGTGTGAGAGAGAGAGAGGGAGAGGGAGGGAGAGGGAGAGAGAGAGAGAGAGAGAGGCGAGCTGTGTGGGGAGGTGGGGAGGAGGTGGGTGTGGGGGGAGGGGAAGGGAGGGAGACAGGCGAACTGTTTGTGCAGGTCTGGGAAGTGGGGGTGGCCGCCGCGCCCCCCATATACCCCGTTGCCGCCGCTAGCGCCCATTATTAATGGGCTTAATTCAACTAGTCAGGTATAAAATCATAGTAAATAAAACAGGTATGATAAAAACAATAACAATTATGTAAACTATTGGAAAGTTTACAAGTCCAGGGCTAAAGGAGGTTAACCTATCGAGGTGGCCCTGAGTTTCAGGGCCTGCAGGATATAGATGGCCACGCCACGAGTGACTATGGGATTGGCATCCACCAATAGATATTTCAAGCGGTCATCTTCCATGGCAATGGTCAGAGGAATTAGTAGCAGGAGCCTCGATCTTATTGAGTCAGAGAGAGGGCAGTGGAAGAAAAAGTGAGTAAAGTCCTCTATCTTTCCCCTGTTGCACGGGCAAAGGCGGAGGTCGAGAGGGGTGTTGGAGAATATGCCCTGTAGGAATGCTGTGGGAATGGAGTGGAAGCGGGCAAGTGTGAAGGCTCTTCTTTGCATAGGGTTCATCAAGTCACTCAGGTAGTGAGCCAGGGCTCTCACTGCCTTCACGCGGGGAAACCACGTGGATAGGCTGGCCGAGTTGGATAGCGCCAAATCCAGCGCTTCGTCCCTGTCTAAAATCCAGTTACGGATTTTGTCTTTGTCCCATGTGGTCAGAACGGCAAAATCTGGAAGGGAATACCGTTTGCAGATGATCTCCTGCCGACTCAGCGGGTGTTTTCAATCAGCTGCCCTGTTTCCCCGAAACGAAACCTTAATCTCCAAAGGGCAGGATTATAGATTAATGCAACAGAAGGATTACAGGGGGGGGGGGCGCCAGGTTGCTAGAGATGGTAAACTCTGTTCTCATAAGGAGATGCCACGAGGGCGATCTGAGCTGCGGGGGCTTAAATTCTGGATTTCAAGCATGCACCCTGGGCACGGTTAGGGAAATCCTTGGCCCTCCCCGTGGAAGATTTAGAGTTCTTTCGCAAGGACGGCAGCAAATCAAGGTGAGGTTTGGGGAGGGGAGCTTTGCACGCCGATAAGATGGACTCTGGCAGGGTTGGGACATGAAGGGTGAGCTAGCAGAGCAGAAGGACACCTGCTTTGCATGCAGAAGGTCCAGTCTGTGGCATTTCCAGGTGAAACATCAAAAGGCTTTGGTTTGAAACCCCTGCTAGTCACACGGAGGAAGGAGCATGTGAAAAGGATCTAGGAGTCTTGGTAGACCACAAACTTGACATGAGTCAACAGTGTGATGCAGCAGCTCAAAAAGCCAATGCAATTCTGGGCTGCATCCATAGGAGTATAACATCTAGATCAAGGGAAGTAATAGTACCACTGTATTCCGCTCTGGTCAGACCTCACCTGGAATACTGTGTCCAGTTCTGGGCACCACAGTTCAAGAAGGATACTGACAAGCTGGAACGTGTCCAGAGGAGGGCAACCAAAATGGTCCAAGGCCTGGAAACGATGCCTTCTGAGGAACGGCTTAGGGAGCTGGGTATGTTTAGCCTGGAGAAGAGAAGGTTCAGGGGTGATATGATAGCCATGTTCCAATATATAAAAGGATGTCATATAGAGGAGGGAGAAAGGTTGTTTTCCGCTGCTCCAGAGAAGCGGACACAGAGCAATTGATTCAAACTACAAGAAAGAAGATTCCACCTAAACATTAGGAAGAACTTCCTGACAGTAAGAGCTGTTGGACAGTGGAATTTGCTGCCAAGGAGTGTGGTGGAGTCTCCTTCTTTGGAGGTCTTTAAGCAGAGGCTTGACAGCCACCTGTCAGGAATGCTTGGATGGTGTTTCCTGCTTGGCAGGGGGTTGGACTGGATGGCCCTTGGGGTCTCTTCCAACTCTAGGATTCTAGGATTCTTCTTTATATTTCAAAAAATGCAAATTTTAGTACGGAGTCTTTTTCCTATGTGGCTTGTCCTCCACTCTTTCCCCATATGAACATTACTGACGTTCGCGCATGAATCATTAGAAAGCCCCCTGCAAGGCGGAATTGATCACTTTTCGCACAGTGTGGGAGTTCAGTTTTTTGGCCAATGTTCGTGTGTAAACCAGGACTCAACAAGCACCATGTGGTGCAAAGGCAGGAGGTGAAGAGGAACAAATAAACAAATAGAAATGACTCTTTGCTCCGTGACAATCCAAGATTTCAATGACACATGCAGATCAGATTAAAAAAACAACAAAACCAGGCAGAATTGAAAGCACAAAAAAGTACCGTATTTTTCGCTCCATAAGACGCACCTGAACATAAGACGCAACTAGTTTTCAGAGGAGGAAAGGGGGAAAGCCCTGCTTTTTTGAGGATCAGTTCAAAGTGGTGCAGCTTCTTTTGCAAAGGGAAAAGCCCTGTTTTTTTGAGGATCAGCTCAAAGTGGTGCAGCTTCTTTTGCAAAGGGAAAAGCCCTGTTTTTTTGAGGATCAGCTCAAAGTGGTGCAGCTTCTTTTTCAAAGAGGAAAAGCCCCGTTTTTATGGGGTTCAACTCACAGTTCTACAGCTTCTTTAGGAAAGGGAGCCATTTCTACAGTTTCCAGACAGATAATCTAATCAGCCAGTCACATGTCAGTTGGGGAAACAAACAGCCTCCCTCTGCATCCAACAAGGAGGCCTGGGCAAGGGGGCGGGGCTGGAAAGGGAGCCTTATCTCTCTCCCCGATCGCTTGCTAAACAGCTGTTCAGCGGCTTCCTTTCAACACCCTCTTCTCTCTTTGTAAAAAAAAGAGCACAATCTGCTTTTGGCCCCTAGGCAATTTGGCTCCAGGGACCATGCATTCGCTCCATAAGATGCACAGACATTTCCCCTTACTTTTTAGGAGGAAAAAGGTGCATCTTATGGAGCGAAAAATACGGTAATTTTGATTCATTTCAGTCTCGCAACAGCCCTGCGGGGTAGGTTAGACTGAGAGACAGTGATTGGCCCAAGGTCCCCCAGGGAACCTCATGATTGGGTGAGGATTTGAACCCTGGTCTCTCAGGAACTGTTCTGCCTTCTCTTAAGCATTCATAGAATCACAGAATCAAATAATTGTAGAACGGACCCCTGCAATGCAGGAAACCCAACTAAATACTTTCCAAATCAGAATAGCCAAGACTTATGAGGACATCTGGGACGCGGGTGGCGCTGTGGGTTAAACCACAGAGCCTAGGGCTTGCCGATCAGAAGGTCGGCGGTTCGAATCCCCACAACGGGGTGAGCTCCCGTTACTCGGTCCCTGCTCCTGCCCACATAGCAGTTCGAAAGCACGTCAAAGTGCAAGTAGATAAATAGGAACCGCTCCAGCAGGAAGGTAAACGGCGTTTCCGTGCGCTGCTCTGGTTCGCCAGAAGCGGCTTAGTCATGCTGGCCACATGACCCGGAAGCTGTACGCCGGCTCCCTCGGCCAGTAAAGTGAGATGAGCGCCGCAACCCCAGAGTCGTCCGCGACTGGACCTAACGGTCAGGGGTCCCTTTACCTTTACCTTACTTCAGAGCAACAAATCATTAAGGGAAGCAGCAAGCAACCTCCTGCTTTAGGAGTCCCAGAAAGTTTTTTTTTTTTTTTATGGAAAACATTTCTTCCTTGCAATAACTGAGCCATTCTCTCATGCCCTGTCACGCATCTCAGGAAATTACTGTCATATACATCTTGAGTTGGACGGATCAGTCTGTTCCCAATCCAAGCCAATCCTGCAAGCGTTCGTAGGTTCACTCCGTCCCGTTTCCAAATTAATAGTGTGTGTGTTTTCAACAACAAAAAAAGGACAGACAAGAATTATATCCAAATACATAAAGGTAAAGGTAAAGGGAGCCCTGACCATTAGGTCCAGTCGTGTCCGACTCTGGGGTTGCGGCGCTCATCTCGCTTTATTGGCCGAGGGAGCCGGCGTACAGCTTCCGGGTCATGTGGCCAGCATGACTAAGCCACTTCTGGCGAACCAGAGCAGCGCACGGAAACGCCGTTTACCTTCCCGCCAGAGCGGTTCCTATTTATCTACTTGCACTTTGACGTGCTTTCGAACTGCTAGGTGGGCAGGAGCAGGGACCGAGCAACGGGAGCTCACCCCGTCGCAGGGATTCGAACCACCGACCTTCTGATCAGCAAGCCCTAGGCTCTGTGGTTTAACCCACAGCAACACCTGGGTCCTTATCCAAATACATATTCCATCACAAAATGTGGGCTGCGGCCAGATAAGTCCTGCTCAGAGTAGACCCGTTGAAGTCAATGCCTAACTAAAGCCCGGTCATTTCAGTGGGTCTATTCTGACTAATATGGGTGGTATCCAACACCAGCCCTACTCAGAGTAGACCCATTGACGTTAATCGGCATGTCTAATTTGGCTTAATTACTTTTAAAGGGTCTGCTCTGAACAGGTCTTATTAGCCAGCTGGATACAACCCCAGGCATTTAAAGACATATTTTGCGTGGTATCCGGCTAAATTGTACAGCTGCTTAAATTAGTGACCATGCCAATTAATTTCAATTAGTCCTAATTAGTCCTACTCTTTTCAGTGGGTAGTCTTAACATCAGATACTGCCTGGATACATAAATGGTTGGAAATCTAAGTATTTCTATACATATTTTATCAGAAAATGGGGGGGGGGTTGCAGAATTGCACATTTTATTTTGTCGCAAAATTCAGAAAGTGCAAAATTCCAAGAACGACGACCTTCCGATCTGCTTCTAGCCCAAGAGATGCCCATCGCGCCGCTCCAATTAAAGTATGGACCCCATCGGGTTCTCCTGCACCCCACCTCTATCGCCCCAAACTTCCGGAGGGCGAGAAAAAAGTGCGGCACATACCTGTTGGGCAAGGCAGTGCCCCCGCCTGCCCGTCCGTCCGTCAGCCCCGCCGCCCGTCGCATGTCATCTTGAGGACGAAAGTGGCACCACTCTTCCCCGGAAAAGACCGAACGGAGGAAAACTGCCCTTCGCAGACACCCCCAGACGGTTCCTATGGAGACACAGCATCAATTGCAGAAGCAAAGATAAGAAAACTCATCTTTGCAGAACAGGGGGAGGGAAGAGGAGGGGGGGATAGGGCAGCTGTGTCGCCCAGGACTGAGTCGTGACTTGGGGGGGCACACAGAAAGTCCGTGGACGAGAAGGAGAGAGAAGGGGGGCGTCACTCGGGGCAGCAGTGATGCTGGAACCCATCTGTCGCTGCTCAAAAATTGGGAGGTTTTTTTTGGAGGGGGGAGCAGAGTTTTATCCGCCTTCTGCTGGAATGACGAAGCCCACGACTTAGTTAATCCATATTAGTCAGTCCGGGTCGGTTGTCAAGTGGATTTCATAACCTATAAATGACTGTTATTATCACCAGATTGCATCCAGAAACCTCTTTCCGCTGTTCCTTAAATTTGTTTTATTTTATTTTTTACATTTCCTGCATATTCTAAATTAACTTAGCTTATTCTTTTATTCACCTGCTTTAAATATGTGCTCTTTTGAAACTGCCAATGTCCTTATCTGTTCACAGTTTGTTTGTAAATATTCCATAAACCATTTCCATTCTTTTATAAAAAGTCTGCTATCTTGATTTCTTATTTTTTCCCCGGTACGTTTCGCCATTTCTGCATATTCCATAAAATTGTGTATCCATTCTTCTTTCTTCTCTCCATTTTTGGGCAAATAACATTCTTGCCGCTGTAGTCGAACACATGAATAAACCGGGGTAGTTCTGTCCCTGTAATTCCCAAAAGGAAAGCTTCTGGGATTTTTGTTTTACAAACGTTGTTTTAAATATATTTTTCAATTCATTATCTACATAGCTGTCAACTTTCGGATTTGAAAATAAGGGATTTTCCCAAAGCTTTTGGATTTGAAAATAAGGGATGCCGCTAGGGCCCTGCAATGGCACCAAGTAGCCTCGCCACCCTGCGCTCCAGAGGCTGCGCGCGAACGGGTGAGCGAAAGAGCGAGCGCGTAGACGGCAGGCAGGCTGTCTGTCTGGTTGGGCGTGAGGGTCTGGATGCACAAGGCATGCAAGCTCCGCCCCCAGTCGGTCTCAGGCTCCTTATTGGCAGCCGAGCAACGCAGCTGAGGAGCCTCCCTGGCCGGCAGGGAGGGAGAGGAGCTGCTTCCTTGGAAATCTGGGAAATTGAAGGGACATCAACAATCCGGGATAGCAGCGGGAAACGGCATTGGAATAAGGGAGTTTCCCACAAAAAAAGGAAGGGTTGACCGCTATGGGCTGGAGAAGCCCAACTGCGGCTATCGGGACGACAACTGGGACAGGTAAAGCGAAGCATCTTAAGGACTCTTTGCGGGCCTGGCAAAAATCATTCATCCACCCCCCCAATATAGTCCAGGCCTCCACAAGGTCTGAGGGACAGTGGACCGGCCCCCTGCTGAAAACGTTTGCTGACCCCTGTCCTAGACAGAAGAACTACCCACTGCCACATTTTGTTGCGTGCACGCAAATCCTGGTATCCTTTTGCAACAACAGTTCATCCAAGCCAATACAATATCCTTTATTAGGCATAACAGACCACATGTTATCAAACAGACTCTGTATACAAATTGTGCAAAATACGAGCTCGGCAGAACAAAACTTATACCAATCAAATCCTTAACTTCAGAATTCCAGACTCGTCCACAAAAGTAACTCCGAATTTCTCACAATGACCCTTTGTTAAAAAACCAATTTGTGTATAATACAGCAATACAACACTCCCACTTCCCCATCCAATTAAAAACCATTAAATCTCTTTGTAATGACCCAGTCTTTCTACATGGACAGCACTCAAACATTCAGCTACTATAATAGTAATTTGATCATTACTGTCCGAAAGCAGGTTCTGTACCATTGGAGGCATAGAAATCTCCACCCCCACCGTTCAGCCCGGACACTGAGATCCAGCGCCGAGGGCCTTCTGGCGGTTCCCTCATTGCGAGAAGCGAGGTTACAGGGAACCAGGCAGAGGGCCTTCTCGGTAGTGGCGCCCACCCTGTGGAACGCCCTTCCAGCAGATGTCAAGGAAATAAGCAGCTATCCTATTTTTAAAAGACATCTGAAGGCAGCCCTGTTTAGGGAAGTTTTTAATATTTAATGCTGTATTGTTTTAATATTTGATTGGAAGCCGCCCAGAGTGGCTGGGGAAACTCGGCCAGATGGGCGGGGTACAAATAATAAATTATTATTATTATTATTATTATTATTATTATTATTATTATTATTATAGAAATCAGCCTGTCGCGTTGTAAGGTCTCTAATAATTGTCTTCTTGCATAAATGCCAAAATCACAAGAAAAGAAAATATGCTCCAAAGTATCTGGTTCCTGTTTACTACATTTGCAGAGACGCTCAGATCTTGGGAGAGCTAAATATCTTCCTCTCACCATCATAGAGGGGAACATATTGAATCTGGCTAACATAAACAGCCTGCACAGTTCATGATTCTTCAGATTTGCCATGTATCCCTTTTGAAAATCTCTACACAAAGGGAGATTTAAATAGAGAGGAGAGCAAGTGCTGCACTTTGAAACCTCAAGAGTGGAGAGAACACTGTTTTCTATAAGTTCATCCAAGCGCCGCCTCCGTCTGTCCGTCCTGAAGAACAGGTGGAAGGGCAACCCATTCCGGCACAAAAAGAATTTAATCCGATTGTTTCTGGTGTGCTTCCATCTGCTCCCTTTGCAGAGCTGCCTCTTAACTCCGGGAATTTTGCTTTAGTTTACACTCCTGTGACTTGGCAACAACCTCCTGCCACCCCATTGCTGCCTGTAGCCCCAAGGCACAGGTGGGAATTTCTTTTTCCTGCCAATTGTTTTTATTAATTTCCCATAATTTTAAAGAAATTCTCACCAAATTAATGCAAATTCAATACAAGTTTAAAAGCTGACTTAACCAGATGTCCTCATGGGTGACATTTGACAGGTGTGGCTGCCGCCGTCCTGTCCATCACCTGCCATCGAAAGGATTCAGGGATGGGTCTGCGAGGAATCCTACTGAGCCGAGCTGGATTTAACTGCCATGCGTCGGCTTGTGAGGAAGGCTAAGCAGGACCGTCAATTTTTAAGTAGGTCTACTCTGCACAAAAATTGCTTGAGTGCAACGCTGAGGATCAACTGTTAGAAGATGTGGCAATGCCCAACTCCGTAGAAGAGGAGATGCTTATGCGTAATGAGAGCTGGACCATAAAGAAGGCTGATCAGCCAAGAATGGATGCTTTTGAATTCTGGTGCTGGAGGAGACTCTGGAGAGTCCCATGGACTGCAAGAAGATCAAACCTCTCCATTCTGAAGGAAATCAGCCCTGAGTGCTCACTGGAAGGACAGATCCTGAAGCTGAGGCTCCAAGACTTTGGCCACCTCATGAGAAGAGAAGACTCCCTGGAAAAGACCCTGATGTTGGGAAAGATGGAGGGCGCAAGGAGAAGGGGACGACAGAGGACGAGATGGTTGGACAGTGTTCTCGAAGCGACCAACTTGAGTCTGACCATATTGCGGGAGGCAGTGGAAGACAGGAGGGCCTGGTGTGCTCTGCTCCAGGGGGCCACGAAGAGTCGGACACAACTAAATGACTAAACAACAACGACAACAGGCAGATAGATAGATAGATAGATAGATAGATAGATAGATAGATAGATAGATAGATAGATAGATAAATGATAGGCAGTGGAAGACAGGAGTGCCTGGCATGCTCTGGTCCAGGGGGTTACGAAGAGGCGGACACGACTAAACGACTAAACAACAACAACAGGCAGATAGATAGATAGATAGATAGATAGATAGATAGATAGATAGATGATAGGCAGTGGAAGACAGGAGTGCCTGGCGTGCTCTGGTCCAGGGGGTCACAAAGAGGCGGACACGACTAAACGACTAAACAACAACAGGCAGATAGATAGATAGATAGATAGATAGATAGATAGATAGATAGGCAGTGGAAGACAGGAGTGCCTGGCGTGCTCTGGTCCATGGGGTCACGAAGAGGCGGACACGACTAAACAACAACAATGGCAAAATAGAGCCTTCATGTTCAGAGGCAGTCTATCTGGGAATTTGTTAGTCGCTGTGGGGAAGAAGGGGACACTGTTGCTTTCAAATTGTGCTCTTCTCGGGAGGCCCCTAGCTGACCATTCTTGAGAATGGGTAGTGCGACATTGACTTGATCCAACAGGGTCCTTTGATCACCCTTTGACACCAGGAATCCGAATCAATGTGCTCTCAGGTCCAGAGCATTGTGGGCCTGAGCTGCTGCAGAGTCTTGCTTTGGAGACCAGCTTGCGTGCCGGCAGAAAAGCGTTTTCAGATGCAGTTCGTGGGAGAGCTGGTGCCGAAAACTCTCACTTTGAAGGGAAGCCAAGCTTCTCGGATGCAAGAAGTTCTTGGCCGATGGAAGGATTTTGCCAGGTCGATCAGAGAGGGATTAGAATCATAGAATCATAGAATCCTAGAGTTGGAAGAGACCACAAGGGCCATCCAGTCCAACCCCCTGCCAAGCAGGAAACACCATCAAAGCATTCCTGACAGGTGGCTGTCAAGCCTCTGCTTAAAGACCTCCAAAGAAGGAGACTCCACCACACTCCTTGGCAGCAAATTCCACTGTCGAACAGCTCTTACTGTCAGGAAGTTCTTCCTAATGTTTAGGTGGAATCTTCTTTCTTGTAGTTTGAATCCATTGCTCCGTGTCCGCTTCTCTGGAGCAGCAGAAAACAACTTTTCTCCTTCCTCTATATGACATCCTTTTATATATTTGAACATGGCTATCATATCACCCCTTAACCTTCTCTTCTCCAGGCTAAACATACCCAGCTCCCTAAGCCGTTCCTCATAAGGCATCGTTTCCAGGCCTTTGACCATTTTGGTTGCCCTCCTCTGGACACGTTCCAACTTGTCAGTATCCTTCTTGAACTGTGGTGCCCAGAACTGGACACAGTATTCCAGGTGGGGTCTGACCAGAGCGGAATACAGTGGGACTATTCCTTCCCTTGATCTAGATGCTATACTCCTATGGATGCAGCCGAGAATTCTGCAATTCTATTATTCTATGGCAGTTTTATGCAGATGAGTTCCATCTGATCCACTTCATTATTGCCCCATTGATTGCACCGCTCTCTATTTCTCCTGCTTGCCAGATTTATTTATTTTTTTTAAAAATGATTAAGTTAGAATTGGCCCAGGAACAAGTTCCAAGAGTTTTCAGTTCAAAGGAAGAAAGAAATTCTCTCCTTTCAGATTAACGATGACACTGGGGGATCACAGGTACATTGATTAAAACCCAGCTCAGCAAGGAATCAATGGCATCCTGCCGTCATCGCATTAGGATTCCTTTCAGGATTCGATCACGGCCCCGTGTGCACTCGGGCAAATCAGGAAGCGGCCGCAACGATGTGAACTGAAAGCAGCAAGATTTTCTGCAGGCTCAGCAAGGCTCAAAAGCGGAGACGAGGCAGGAACGTCCCATTGCAATTGCGTAGGTGGTGCCGGGAAAAGAAGATCAGGTATTCCAGAGAGCGACTGGGATGCAGAGAACCCCATAAGCAGGGATTCCGTCCCTAAACTTGGAACCTGCAGAGTCGCTCCTGGAATAATAATGGCTCCCAACAGAATATTAAAAAATACAATAAAGCATCAAACATTAAAAACTTCCCTAAACAGGGCTGCCTTCAGATGTCTTCTAAAAGTCAGGTAGTTGTTTATTTTCCTGACCTTTGCTGGGAGGGCGTTCCACAGGGCGGGCGCCACCACCGAGAAGGCCCTCTGCCTGGTTCCCTGTAACCTCACTTCTCGCAGGGAGGGAACCGCCAGAAGGCCCTCGGAGCTGGACCTCAGGGTCCGGGCTGAACGATGGGGGTGGAGACGCTCCTTCAGGTATACAGGACCGAGGCCGTTTAGGGCTTTCAAGGTCAGCACCAACACTTTGAATTGTGCTCGGAAGCATATTGGGAGCCAATGGAGGTCTTTCAGGACCGGTGTTATGTGGTCTCGGTGGCCGCCCCCAGTAACCGGTCTAGCTACCGCATTCTGGATTAGTTATCATTTCCAGGTCACCTTCAAAGGCAGCCCCTGAGCTATCCTAACATATGAAAGATATCCTTGGGTAAGCATCCACAGACAGCATGAAAGATCTTAAAGGTAAAGGTACCCCTGACTGTTAGGACCAGTCGCGGACGACTCTGGGGTTGTGGCGCTCATCTTGCTTTATTGGCCGAGGGAGCCGGCGTTTTTCCGCAGACAGTTTTTCCGGGTCATGTGGCCAGCATGACAAAGCCGCTTCTGGCGAACCAGAGCAGCGCACGGAAATGCCGTTGACCTTCCTGCCAGAGCGGTACCTATTTATCTACTTGCACTTTGACGTGCTTTCGAACTGCTAGGTTGGTAGGAGCAGGGACCGAGCAACGGGAGCTCACCCCATCGCAGGGATTCGAACTGCCGACCTTCTGATCGGCAAGCCCTAGGCTCTGTGGTTTAGACCACAGCGCCACCCGCGTCCCTCTTACTAGATCTTACTAGTACAATATTTCCACTCTGCCTGGCGAAGATTCCCATGTGGTTTGGAAGCTTGCATCCTAGGCTGCTGGATAGAGCCATGTGTAAGAAGAAGGTTGACTCATCATATCCGCCCCAACACAAGCCCTCAGGTCATTTGGATTCTGTCCCTAACTCGGCATAAGCAGACTCATGCCTGGAAATCTTGGTTTTAATTAGCTGCGTTCTAGCATCATTGATTCCCCCCCCCCCCACTCTTTGCAAAATCACCCACCGAGAATAATTCTTCCCCACCTCCCGAAAGGAAAATGCATGTGGGTGTGAATAAAAAAATACAGCAGGAATTGGATAATTCTAAACGTAGGCACACACAAAAAACAACCCCTGATAGTTTTTCATCTGGGACCTAGGCATGCCAACTTTTGTGTGCCGTGTTTCAAAAATGCAGAATAAAAAAACCTCACAACCCACACTCAATAGGAGTATAGTACCTAGATCAAGGGAAGGAATAGTACCACTGTATTCCGCTCTGTTCAGACCTCAGCTGGAATACTGTGTCCAGTTCTGGGCACCACAGTTCAAGAAGGATACTGACAAGCTGGAACGTGTCCAGAGGAGGGCAACCAAAATGGTCAAAGGCCTGGAAACGATGCCTTATGAGGAACGGCTTAGGGAGCTGGGTATGTTTAGCCTGGAGAAGAGAAGGTTAAGGGGTGATATGATAGCCATGTTCAAATATATAAAAGGATGTCATATAGAGGAAGGAGAAAAGTTGTTTTCTGCTGCTCCTGAGAAGCGGACACGGAGCAATGGATTCAAGCTACAAGAAAGAAGATTCCACCTAAACATTAGGAAGAACTTCCTGACAGTAAGAGCTGTTCGACAGTGGAGTTTGCTGCCAAGGAGTGTGGTGGAGTCTCCTTCTTTGGAGGTCTTTAAGCAGAGGCTTGACAGCCACCTGTCAGGAATGCTTGGATGGTGTTTCCTGCTTGGCAGGGGGTTGGACTGGATGGCCCTTGGGGTCTCTTCCAACTCTAGGATTCTATGATTCTATGATTCTATGAAAGGAGGGTGGGGAGAGTACAGAAAAATGAAACCGTGCATTCACAGGCTGCTTCAGGTATAGCAAAAGAGACGAATTGATTTGCGAAGGATCTCTGCCGCACCCGGCAGGTTTTGCTAAACTCGCCCTAGTTCTTAATGGGATTTTGTTCGTTTCTTTTGTATTTCCAATGAGTGCGGCAGTAGAAATACGTTCTGTTGTGGGAGCTGATCGTGGAGGGAGAAAGCGCCACGTGTGTCTCTCTCCCCCACCCCCACCCCGCTGAGCCCTGCCGGAGGTTGATTGACAGGGGAGCTGCTCTTTGCTGATTCATAGATATCTTTCTCTCTCTGTCTTGCACACGCCTCCATCTGCAGAACAGCCCAAGGAGGATGCTGACGGATGCCCTTAGCAACCAGCAGAGGGAATTGGGGCGGGTTGTGGAGGAACGTGGGGACCTGTCAGAGCAACTAGCTTCTGAACTGGCCAGAGTTTCAGGCAGGGGACATTTCCAGCCCTAACCGGGGTGGGACCAGGGCAGGCAGGTGCATAGCTGTCAAGCCTCCCTTTTCTTGCGGGGAAACTCCCTTATTCCAATGCCGTTTCCCGCTGCTCTCCCGGATTGTGGATATCCCTTAAATTTCCCGGATTTCCAAGGAAGCAGCTCCTCTCCCTCCCTGCCGGCCAGGGAGGCTCCTCAGCTGCGTTGCTCGGCTGCCAATAAGGAGCCTGAGACCGACTGGGGGCGGAGCTTGCATGCCTTGTGCATCCAGACCCTCACGCCCAACCAGACAGACAGCCTGCCTGCCGTCTACGCGCTCGCTCTTTCGCTCACCCGTTCGCGCGCAGCCTCTGGAGCGCAGGGTGGCGAGGCTACTTGGTGCCATTGCACAGCCCTCGCGGCATCCCTTATTTTCAAATCCGAAAGTTGACAGCTATGGGCAGGTGCCCTATCGTTGAGCAAATGTCGTTCCCCGGGTCAACTTGGCCAACTTGAGAAGGGGCTGCAGGCTCAAACAGAGGACATCTGCCTGGAAAGTAGGTTCACTAGGGCCTCCGTCTCCCCATGGGTGCCAACAGAAACTTTTGCTTTCTCTTCCAGCGTCAATTCACCTTCCTTCTTCCACCCCCAAAAAAGGAATACACGATGTGCCAAATCAACCACTGTGGGCTGCATCCTTAGAAGGGGTTGAGGTCCCTTGGCCACCCACCCACCCCCATAAAATATTTGGGTGGCTGGGGTCCCGCATAACACCGGTCTTGAAAGACCTACATTGGCTCCCAGTACGTTTCCGAGCACAATTCAAAGTGTTGGTGCTGACCTTGAAAGCCCTAAACGGCCTCGGTCCAGTATACCTGAAGGAGCGTCTCCACCCCCACCGTTCTGCCCGGACACTGAGGTCCAGCGCCGAGGGCCTTCTGGTGGTTCCCTCCCTGCGAGAAGCCAAGTTACAGGGAACCAGGCAGAGGGCCTTCTCGGTGGTGGCTCCCTCCCTGTGGAACGCCCTCCCAGCAGAGGTCAAAGAGAAAAACAACTACCAGACTTTTAGAAGACATCTGAAGGCAGCCCTGTTTAGGGAGGCTTTTAATGTTTAACAGATTCTTGTATTTTAATGTTCTGTTGGAAGCCACCTAGAAGAAGAGTTTGGATTTGATATCCCGCCTTATCACTACCCGAAGGAGTCTCAAAGCGGCTCACATTCTCCTTTCCCTTCCTCCCCCACAATGAACACTCTGTGGGGCTGAGAGACTTCAGAGAAGTGTGACTCGCCCAAGGTCACCCAGCAGCTGCATGTGGAGGAGTGGAGACGCGAACCCAGTTCCCCAGATTACGAGTCTACCGCTCTTAACCACTACATCACACTGGCTCTCCTAGAGTGGCTGGGGAAACCCAGTCAGATGGGTGGGGTATAAATAATAATAATATATTATTATTATTATTATTATTATTATTATTATTATTATTATGTGACTTGCCATTCAAATGGTCTGCATGTGCCTTGCGATCAGTTATGTGGTGTGGGGCTGACTTGCCCCACCCCTCCCCATTTCTTAATTCAAGTCGGCACCCCACCCGCACCCCGGCTGCGTCAGACAGAGTTCGTTCCTGCTCAGAGCTGACCCTATGAAGTTGGCGGGCGTGGAAAAACTTGTGACCATCCATAGAAGGCGCCCCCCCCCCAGTAAAATATTGGATGGGACCAGTTCCCCCCACCCTCACCTGAGTTGATGGGCATTGCCAATCAAATGTGGTGCGTGTGATTGATTATGCAGGGCGGGACTTCCCTGCTCACCCCCTAAAGGTAAAGGTAAAGGGACCCCTAACCATTTGGTCCAGTCGCGGACGACTCTGGGGTTGCGGCGCTCATCTCGCTTTACTGGGCGAGGGAGCTGGCGTACAGCTTCCGGGTCATGTGGCCAACAGGACTAAGCCGCTTCTGGCGAACCAGAGCAGCGTGTGGAAACGCCGTTTACCTTCCCGCCGGAGCGGTGCCTATTTATCTACTTGCACTTTGACGTACTTTCGAACTGCTAGGTGGGCGGGAGCAGGGACCGAGCAACGGGAGCTCACCCCGTCGCGGGGATTCGAACCGCCGACCTTCTGATCGGCAAGCCCTAGGCTCTGTGGTTTAACCCACAGCGCCACCTGGGTCCCCTTGCTCACCCCCTACATCTATCTATCTATCTATCTATCTGCCAAATCTTTTTTTTTTTATCTTCATTTTTTTTTTTTACAAATTGGCCACTAGTTAAATTTAACATCCTACAATGCCATGTTAAATTGTAGTACGCAATTGTAATATGGAATTTAAGTGATAAATTTAAGTGTTACGATTTGTTTTAGCAACGATAAAGTTATGAAATACAGAATTCAGTCATGAATGTCAGAGAATCATTAGGAGGATTTGATGGAAGCCACGCCCTTAAAAAAGCCAAAATGTATAAGATTAGAAGAGAAAATGTAATGGAATTATTATAAAATGAATAAAAAATGACACGGCAAAAAAAAAACCCACCGAATTTAACATCCGCCCCCCCCAAAAAAATTTTTTATTCAAGTTGGCACCCCTGCGTCCATCAATTCCACTGGGTCTACTCTGAGCAAAAACACTTGCTCAGCCTCTTCTCCCGTTCAGCCCAGGCTGCCTTGCTCTGACTGGCAGCACCTTCTGCGTCCCGCTGCTACCTGTTCCTTCCCAAAAACTGGGTGTGCCCGGCGAGGCTGGCACTCGGCACCCCGCTCCTTCTCTTCTCCTCCTGGCACCCTGCTGCTGCTGCTGCACCCACCAGCCCGGACTTGGGTGCTCCCTCCCTCCCTGGCAGCCACACAGCATCTTCATCACTCACCTTTCCCTCTCCTGAGCATCTCCATCACTCACCTTTGCCTCTTTCCCCCTCCTGGGAGGCGAGGATGCTGCGTGCGCGCACCTGGGCGCGGAGGGAGCGGGCAGGTGTCTCCGCGCGGCGCATCCCCGGCTCTTCAAGGCGCCCTTGCCGACGCCGCCCGGCCAGGCTGCATCTCCTCCGGATCCATCATCTGCAGAGGAGGCGCAGGTGCTAGGCAGGCTCTGCGTTTTTGAATTCCACCCGGCCTTCCCCATTGGCTGCGGGGTTGCCAGGGGGCGGGGCAGGGAAAGGAGTGCTGGGGACGTGTGGGGGGGGGAGAGAGAGGCACAATGAGGACTAGCCGCTTGATGGGAAGCCTGCGCTTTCTCCGGACGCGCGGCTGGTTGGTTGATAAACAAATGCATGGAATGGGACAACTTCTTGAACTTTTTATTAATAAGATGTGACATGAACAGAGTTTATGCTTCGTAATAGCTCTTGCAAAGTAACAAAAGAGAATGAGGAATAGGTGTAGGTTACAGAAAAGGAAAAGCAATAATGAGCATTAAAAAACATAAGTAGAAAATCGAATGCTTGAAACAGCATAATATATTATACAATAATTATAGAAAAAACAAAAAAGAACAGCGAGAAAGGGTGGGGAGTTAAAAGAGGGAAGTCAAAGACTGTATAAAGTATGTAAATAATATTATAAAGTTTAATGATGGTGTTAGATATGTGTAATAAGTGCGCATAATTTGTTAAAAAAATATTGTTTAGAGGTATGATTATTTTTATTGTACTCCAAGTTGATATTATGTTTGTTAAAAAATATGTTGGTGGGGGGATTCGTATGTGAGTAAAAACCCAATAAATTAAAAAAAATTATAAAAAAAAATGCATGGAAACATTGGCAGGATTGCAACCAAGTCCAGATATTCAGAGGCATCTTTAAATGTCCATGTATATGGTTGTATTGTTATAATTTTATACTTGTAAAATCAAATAAGAATTATTATTTTTTTGGTGGGGGGGAGCAAGCATTTTATATTTTACTAGCTGACCGGGCCACGCCTTGCTGTGGCTGATTTGGTGAAATGCAAAAGTAAGATACAGTACGAACCCAATTAGAATATCGTGGAAAGGGTCATTTCTTTCAGTAATTCAACTTAAAAGGTGAAACTAATATATGAGATAGACTCGTGACATGCCAAGCGAGATATGTCAAGCCTTTGTTTGTTATAATTGTGAATATTATGGCGTACAGCTGATGAGAACCCCAACTTAACAATTTCAACTTTGGGGTTTTCATCAGCTGTACGCCATAACCATCACAATTATAACAAACAAAGGCTTGACATATCTCGCTTTGTATGTCATGAGTCTATCTCATATATTAAAGTCCAGTAGCTAATGAAAACAGTTGCTTACATAAATGGACTTTTCCACTATATTCTAATTTTTCGAGTTTCACCTGTATATATATTTTTGCGCCATTGGTTTCCCCTCCCCAAATCCTTAGGATTTTGACGCCTTGTAGCGATATTCTGATCGCTGGTTTGGAATTATACTGTACTGTATTATATTGCTGGCTTTTGCTGTAATAAACTGAGTTGAGATACAGTATGAAAGAGAAAGCATGTGTTGTGCTGTGCTGATTAACGTCCACTGGAGTGCGCTATCTTTTTTGCACAAAATCACATTTTTACCTGGGAAAGCCAAGTTACAGGGAACCAGGCAGAGGGCCTTCTCGGTAGTGGCGCCCGTCCTGTGGAATGCCCTCCCATCAGAGGTCAAAGGAATCAACAACTACATAACATTTAGAAAATACCTGAAGGCAGCCCTGTTCAGGGAAGTTTTTAATCTATAACATGTTACTGTATTTTAATATTTGCTGGAAGCCGCCCAGAGTGGCTGGGGAGACCCAGCCAGCTGGGCGGGGTACAAATAATAAATTATTATTACTACTAGTGAATTGAAGCCCGTTGAGATAACGGGCGCTAGCCTGGCAGCACACGCGCGGAGGAGGCTGAACGCGGTGAAACCGGGGAGCCCCCCAACACCGGATGCCCCCTCGGAGGCCGGCACTGCCGCGCGTGTCCAGCTCCCTCGGCGGCTCTGGCCGCGCAGGAGAAGAGCCTCTCTCTCTCCCTCCCACACATGCACACACGTCGTCGTCCCCATCCCCGGCGACCGGGCGGCAGCGCGAGGCGGGCAGGGGGCGGGGCCCCCGCATCCCACCTCCGTCCGAGAGCGCCGGCCGCCGCCGCTCCTCCCGCCGCTGCACCCGTGAGTCGGCGGCCGCCCCATGCAGACGCGCGGGGCGCCCGGAGGGGAAGGGAAAGGAGCGTCCGCGGCACAGAGGAGCGCGAGGGCCAGAAGAGCGGAGAGGAAGCGCAGCCGTGAGCGGCGCCGGCGGGAGCAGCGCTTTCCAATGGGTAAAGGTGGCGGGAGCCTCCATAGGCGGCCGGCGGCGGCAGTAGCAGGAGCGGCGCTTTGCGCCGCTTTCCCTTGGCAATGGCGGCGGCGCAGTTTCGCCCGGCCGGAAGTGTCTCTGCGTCGTCCCGCCCCCCTCTCCGCCCCCTCCAATCCCTGCGTCCCCGTGTGACATGCGCAGAGCGCACTTCCGTGACACACGGAAAAGCAGGGACACTTGCTCTTTATTATATAGGATTATTATTATTATTATTATTATTATTATTAATGTGGCCCTCAGACTGGACTAAGAAAGGTTCCCTGGCCCTGATTCAAATTCTGTGTTTGGGGGGGGGGAATCAAAGCACTGGGATATATTCTTCATAGAATCACAGAATCGTAGAGCTGGGACCTTTCCAATTCTGCAATTCTATGATTCCATGCACCAAAAACCCTAAATTTCCTCTCCTGGGTGCACACCAGTGGTCCCCAGTTCAGTCCGCCACATTTTTAGGAAGGGCTGGGAACTGGCTCAGTAGACTGCCTTCTCATTGAAATAATCGAACATGCCTAAAAGCATATTGTTTCGTGTTGCCTGTTGCCTTACAAATTAATTCCCGCTGTGTCTGCATTCCAGCAGAGAGGATCTTTGCATTCTGCCGACCTAGGAAAAGAGTCCAGAGGATGCTGCAGGAGGGTCTCCATGGCAACCGCCTCCGGGCCAGAGGGGCCAGCCAATCAGCTGCGCCTAGGGATAAGGATGCTGCTGCCAACCACCGGGGACCAGGGTTACTGGAGAGCCAGTGTGGTGTAGTGGTTAGTAGACTCATAATCTGGTGAACCAGATTCGCGTCTCCGCGAATAGGAGTATAGCATCTAGATCAAAGGAAGTAATAGTATCACTGTATTCCGCTCTGGTCAGACCTCACCTGGAATACTGTGTCCAGTTCTGGGCACCACAGTTCAAGAAGGATACTGACAAGCTGGAACGTGTCCAGAGGAGGGCAACCAAAATGGTCAAAGGCCTGGAAGCGATGCCTTATGAGGAACGGCTTAGGGAGCTGGGTATGTTTAGCCTGGAGAAGAGAAGGTTCAGGGGTGATATGATAGCCACGTTCCAATATATCAAAGGATGTCATATAGAGGAGGGAGAAAGGTTGTTTTCTGCTGCTCCAGAGAAGCAGACACGGAGCAATGGATTCAAACTACAAGAAAGAAGATTCCACCTAAACATTAGGAAGAACTTCCTGACAGTAAGAGCTGTTGGACAGTGGAATTTGCTGCCAAGGAGTGTGGTGGAGTCTCCTTCTTTGGAGGTCTTTAAGCAGAGGCTTGACAGCCACCTGTCAGGAATGCTTTGATGGTGTTTCCTGCTTGGCAGGGGGTTGGACTGGATGGCCCTTGGGGTCTCTTCCAACTCTAGGATTCTAGGATTCTATGATTCCTCCACATGCAGCTGCTGGGTGATCTTGGGCTAGTCCCACTTCTCTGAAGTCTCTCAGCCCCACTCACCCCGCAGAGTGTTTGTTGTGGGGGAGGAAGGGAAAGGAGAATGTGAGCCGCTTGGAGACTCCTTCGGGGAGTGATAAAGCGGGAGATCAAATCCAAACTCTTCTTCTTCTACAGGAGAATGCCCTAGGCCAGAGAGCTGGCGGCACCTTGAGCAGATGTGGTATTGGCATGTCAGGAAACCCCGCAGAGTTCCTGCGCAGTATCCAACTGTGTCTTAGTGTAGACCTAAGTCAGTCATGCCCGTTCATTTCAGGGGTCCCGTTCCGAGTAGGGCTAACGTCCCTTGCGTCTGACGACAGCAGCAACAAGGCAGGTGGTTTCATCCCGACGAGATCGCCCCGTTGAAACTGAGCGGTGGGAGATTTGAGGGCAGGCCAAAAGAAAGACCCCCTTCATGGATCACTGCCTTGTCGTGGCAAAGGGGCTTGAATAACTCAGAGAAGCTATGAGCTATGCCGTGCAGGGCCACCCAAGATGGACTGGTCATGTTGTTGTTTAGTCGTTTAGTCATGTCCAACTCTTCGTGACCCCCTGGACCAGAGCACGCCAGTCTTCCACTGCCTATCTATCTATCTATCTATCTATCTATCTATCTATCTATCTGCCTGTTGTTGTTGTTGTTGTTGTTGTTTAGTCGTTTAGTCGTGTCCGCCTCTTCGTGACCACATGGACCAGAGCACACCTGGCACTCCTGTCTTCCACTGCCTATCTATCATCTATCTATCTGCCTGTTCTTGTTGTTGTTTAGTTATTTAGTCGTGTCTGACTCTTCATGACCCCCTGGACCAGAGCACGCCAGGCACTCCTGTCTTCCACTGCCTTCCGCAGTTTGGTCAGACTCATGTTGGTCGCTTCAAGAACACTGTCCAACCATCTCGTCCTCTGTCATCCCCTTCTCCTTCTGCCTTCCATCTTTCCCAACATCAGGGTCTTTTCCAGGGAGTCTTCTCTTCTCCTGAGGTGGCCAAAGTCTTGGAGCCTCGGCTTCAGGATCTGTCCTTCCAGTGAGCGCTTAGGGCTGATTTCCTTCAGAATGGAGAGGTTTGATCTTCTTGCAGTCCATGGGACTCTCCAGAGTCTCCTCCAGCACCAGAATTCAAAAGCATCCATTCTTCAGCGATCAGCCTTCTTTATGATCCAGCTCTCACTTCTATGGACAGGTCATAGCCAAGAGTTCAGACTAAATATCATCCACCTGGAGAAGGAACTGGTAAACCACTGCACTGCGGCCCACAACTCTGAGAAGAAGTCAAATTAGGTTTCTCCTGGCAGATATCACTGCTTTAGTTTCTTTCCTTTTTAGCCACAATTTTGCCCCAAAGGGTTCCCAATGAACCATCCTTCAGTATTCAGATATATCAGGGACCAGATATATCAAATAACACCAGCCCCCTATCTCGCGGAAATCCACTATATGGAATACCGCAGACTTCTTACAGCGGCTAGACTAAACGCCCTTGATTCCGCGGTCTTGTGGGGAAGGTACAAGGGAGTTCCATACGCCCAGAGAACCTGTCCTTGTACTATGGGCGTGGTTGAGTCTACCCAACATATCCTTCTGTCTTGTCCTCTCTATGTAGAACTTAGGCAAAATCTTATAACTCCACTTTTATGTCAATCTAGCTTTCTACCCAGAGAAAGACAGGTTTTATATTTACTGAATAATGTTACTAGAAATACAGCCTACCTGGTGGCTAAATTTCTTTTTTTAGCTTCTAAGCGTCACAAGATTTTAATTGATTGTATCGATATGGGGCTATTTGTCCAGTTCCATTCTATTGTGGATTATGTTTCCTTTTTTCAAAGTTCTCTCAGATGCTTTTAATTCTGTACAAATGTATTCTTCTGACTGACGGTCGAATAAAAGAATGATGATGATGATGATGATGAACTATCCTTCCGGGAAATAGAGTGTATCAGAGCATCCAAATGCACACAACCATAGTGTGACCTCATAACCCTTGATAGCTTCACCCTTTTTTCATTATTCCAGTTACTCGAAACATTCTATATTGTGGTGCCAATAAAGGTGTTTGTTTGTTTGTTTGTTTGTTTGTTTGTTTTATGGAGGACCCACAAAGGGGAGGAGGGGGACGTCCAGGAGATTCTTTGGAATCTCGTTTTCATGTTGCATGTTGGATATGTGATTGTCAGACCGTAATTTGAAAAACCAAATAAATAATTTGCTTTTGGGCACAACTCCTGAAATTCACACTACTCGAGACAGCTGCTGCCAGTCAGAGCAGGGGCAATTGCCCCTGCGGGCCCCCCACCCCCCACTGCCTCCTGACGTACAACTTTCAGCAAACTCTGATTCCCAGCAAAAAACGCACGCAGCTGTATTTTTCCTGGAGATGTCAGGAGGTCATCTACAATCGGCGAGTGGATTCCCGCACGAACCACCTCGTTCTTTTTGAAGGTCTGAGCTCGTCCCCAGGGAATCTCTGTCCTCGGAGCCGAAAATTATGCATTTTTGTTGCTGCTGGTGGTGATGGTGTTGTGAAGAGCAGAGCTGTCTGCCTTGCCAAGGGTTGTTTTTTAATGAGAATAAAAGCAGGGCGAAGTGAGACAACACATTCTTGTCGCTATCAAAGCTTTAAGGGGGGGGGGATACATAATGTAAGCGACCTTCCGCTGCATATGGTGTTCTCTGTCGCCTTGCAGGCAGGGACCTGATCCGGGGGAAGCATTGCCCTACCCTCTCTGACCTCACTTTCTTTTTTTATAAAGTTTTTTTTTAAATTGGTTTTACATGGTTTTATACATTTAAACTTTTATCCATTTCCAACATTAATATAAAAGCTTCTTTCGAAGCTTCGGACCTCCTTCCCTCCCTCCATGCATTTTAAATAAAAGCACATGTTCTACTCATGTAAAAACACACTGATTCCCAGACCATCCGCGGACCGGATTCAGAAGGCGATTGGGCCGGATCCGGCCCCCGGGCCTTAGGTTGCCTACCCATGTGTTATAACAATCCTACTAACATTTTAAAATATATAGTGGTCTTTAAGGTATTCTATAATTTTTTATCATCTGGGAGCCAATGTAGGTCTTTCAGGACCAGTGTTATGTGGTCTCGGCGGCCGCTCCCAGTCACCAGTCTAGCTGCCGCGTTCTGGATTAGTTGTAGTTTCCAGGTCACCTTCAAAGGTAGCCCCATGTAGAGCGAATGGCAGTAGTCCAAGCAGGAGATAACCAGAACATGGACTACTCTGGTGAGACAGTCTGCAGGGAGGGAGGGTCTCATCCTGCGCACCAGATGGAGCTGGTAGACAGCCGCCCTGAACACGGAATTGACCTGCGCCTCCATGGACAGCTGTGGGTCCAAAATGACTCCCAGGCTGCGCACCTGGTCCTTCAGGGGCACGGTTACCCATTCAGGACCAGGAGTCGTCCACACCCACCCGCCCCGTCCCCCCAAAACAGTACTTCTGTCTTGTCAGGATTCAACCTCAATCTGTTAGCTGCCATCCATCCTCCAACCGCCTCCAGACACTCACACAGGACCTTCACCGCCTTCACTGGGTTTTGATTTAAAAGAGAGGTAGAGCTGGGTATGATCCGTATTCTGATGAACACCCAGCCCTGGCACATTCAGTTGGTGCTGGGAGAAAAACTCCCACCTGAAACCCTGGAGAGCCATTCAGGAGAGCCAAGTGTGAAAACAGATAAATTCTGCTGACCGCTGAGCAACTCAAAAATAGCTGCTTCCTAGGTTTTAATCCTCCGATGGCATCCTTCAGAACCTCTTCCCTCCATGCACCCACTCGCTGTAAAACTTTGATTCCTGCTATCGATCATGAAATAGCGGTTGTTGATGTCCAGCAAGCCGGGTACCTCCGCCAAATTGTTTTGTTCTGCAGCTTTGTTGCTCCCCACCCCCCACCCCCACCCCGAATACATTTCAGGCTATTAAACACCATCCTTCCTCCACCCAGCCAGCCGAGTCATAAATATGTCAGTAACTTGCTGGACTTTGCCATCTTGCTCTGAGTTACGCTGCTCTCTTTTCCTGCTATCAGCAAAAACGGGACACTCTCACGCTGAAAAGCAATTTGCTGAGTGTTTCAGGGACTGCTTCTCCCTCTGCCTGCCTTCCCCCAAAATCCCAGACCTAATGGTGACTACTTTGCCCTACTTTGCCCAGATGTCCTCTTCTGCCAGCTTCTCTATTAAATCTTCATTTGATCGTTTAATCTTCGTGACATGCAAGCTGCCTTGGCAGTAGCTGCCCGCTGCCAGCATAAATTTTCTGTTTGGACCTGTTGCCAGAGAATCCTAGAGCTCATCGTGGGAAGAAAGAGCATGGGTTCAGCCCAAAGGAGAGCCAAACACAGCTACACCTAGGGAGGGTGATAATCTAGGGGCGCTGACTCAGAGGGGCTGAACCCCTTTGAGCCCCCCAATATTTGCTAGCGGAGGGATGAGCCTCCACAATGTTCGTCTGTCTGGGCATCGTGTGTGACGTTGCCACTCTGTTGCGCACAATGCCCAGTCATCGGGCAGTTGCGCAAACCAGGAATATGGGGGCATCTTCTCTTGCCCCTGCCATGGGATGGAGGCTGCTTCCCCTCCATGGCAGGAGGCATGGGAGCCACCGGGCATCACGCTCGACGTCGCACACGACCCATGGACGTGACCATGTGCAACATCAGGGCTCCCCCCCCCCAATCTCCCTCCTGAGTTGGCGCGCCTGGTGATAATTCCGAGCGAGGGATAGACCATTCAGAAGGAGGGACAGGTGGATAATTCCAGTGTCATAGTGATAATCCAGAGCGAAGGATAGATAATTTAGGAGGGTAAAAAAGGTAAAGGGACCCCTGACCATTAGGTCCAGTCGTGTCCGACTCTGGGGTTGCTGCACTCATCTCACTTTATTGGCAGAGAGCTGGCATACAGCTTCCGGGTCATGTGGCCAGCAGGACTATGCCGCTTCTGGCGAACCAGAGCAGCGCACGGAAACGCCGTTTACCTTTCCGCCGGAGCGTTTAATATTTATCTACTTGCACTTTGACGTGCTTTCGAACTGCTAGGTGGGCAGGAGCAAGGGACCGAGCAACGGGAGCTCACCCCGTCGCAGGGATTCGTAACTGCCAACCTTCTGATCGGCAAGCCCTAGGCTCTGTGGTTTAACCCACAGCGCCACCTGGGTCCCTTTTCATTTAGGAGGGACAGGTGGATAATTCCAGTGTTATAGTAATAATCCCGAGCGAGGGATAGATCATCCAGAAGGAGGGACGGGTGGTTAATTCCAGTGTCATAGTGATAATCCCGAGCGAGGGATAGATCATTCAGAAGAAGGGACAGGTGGATAATTCCAGTGTCACAGTGATAATCCCGAGCGAGGGATAGATCATAGATCATTCAGAAGGAGGGACAAGTGGATTATTCCAGCGTCTTAAGTGAGGGAGAAAAACATTTCTGGATGTCGTGCATAATTTTATGCTCATCTATCACGTCTCCTTTCTCACACTTTACATGGTTTGTGTGTGTGTGTGTGTGTTGCTTTTCTTCAAGAAGCAGATTCCATCTGCATAAAAAAACTTTTTATGATTGTTCATTAAGCCTCTGAAAGACACGATTGCAAGAGGTATGATTCATCAGCTTGGAATGGGTGCCTCAGGAATTAATTAACTCCTTTTTTTAATGTTCTCTGTTCCCCCCCCCCCCCAAATGCATTAGGTAAACTACCCTCCTGGATTTTTGCACCGATCTGCTGACTTTGTCAAGTTGCACCTTGCTGTTTTCTTAATGTCGCTTGTTAAAAATCTGTAATAATTAAGTGCAATGGGGCAATTTCTGCCTGGAAACTTTGCAGTTTTCTGCAGATGTGGAAGACACACCCAAGACTTTTTGACACCCAAGATGTAATTTTTTTAAGGACCGCCCTATTTTGTGATTGCAAGTTGTTCTAAACTTTATTTTAGATTGTTGTAACCTGCGCCGGGACCTTACGGTGAAGGGAAGGTACTAAAAACGCCATCCTCATCCAGCTCCCTCCTCCCTGTAGCACGGTGTTGTACAGTGGTTAGAGGGTCACGCTAGGACCTGGGAGACCAGTTAAAATCCCCACTTGGTCGTGAAGCTCACTGGCAGACCCTGGGCATCTCAGCCTGGCCTACCTCACAGGGTTGTTCTAGGGATGAGAAGAATAGTTTTGGATTTGCTATCCCGCTTTCTCACTACCCAAAGGAGTCTCAAAGTGGCTCACATTCTCCTTTCCTTTCCTCCCCCACAACAAACACTCTGTGGGGTGAGTGGGGCTGAGAGACTTCAGAGAAGTGGGACTAGCCCAAGGTCACCCAGCAGTTGCATGTGGAGGAGCGGAGATGCGAACCCGGTTCACCAGATTACGAGTCCACCGCTCTTAACCACTACACCACACTGGCTAACTCCAAGTCCTCGGAGGAAAAAGTGGGGTGTATATAAATGCAATAAATGAGTAAATGGAGGAGAGGAAAGCGAGACCAGGAAATGATAGAAAGGAGAAAGTGGGGGGTGCAGGGGAGGGACGGGAAAATCTGAAAAGCTTCAGTTTTTCTCCGTTTTCAGTTTTTCCAACCTTAGATTGTTTTCTACATTTCCACATCAGTTCGAGATTTTTTTTTTAAAAAAAAACTTTGCATCAAAACCCACCTTTTTCGTATGCAGTTTTGCCCAATTACACATTTGTTTTTTGCAAAGGCAATCTCCACTAAAGCAAAGCGTCTTTGTATCGCCGGCTCAAATTGTCTGAAAACGGTATCACGGTCTGAATGCCGTACAGCGTCGGAACATTTCCCAGAACAGATCACCCAGCTCTAGTCGGTAGTGCACGAGACTCTTTAAGTTTCGGAGCTGTGGGTTTGAGATTCCTGCATTGTACGGGGTTGAACCCTCGCCGTCCTTTCCGACTCTACAATTCTATGATCATACCACCGAAAGAACACCACCGAAAGAAAAAGTTTCAACTTCTCAAAAGTTTTGAAACTTTTGAAAAGTTTTGAAACTTTTGAAAAGTTTTGAAACTTTTGAAAAGTTTTGAAACTTTTGAAAAGTTTTGAAACTTTTAAACATCTTGGCAGGACTCCCATCCCGCTGCTAAAACGCCATGCCAGAATTGGGTACTTCCTGCCTGCCTGTAAAAAAAGTTAAAGGACCCCCGGATGGTTAAGTCCAGTCAAAGGTGACTATGGGGTTGCGGCGCTCGTCTCACTTTCAGGTTGAGGGAGGCAGCATTTGTCCGCAGACAGCTTTCCGGGTCATGTGGCCAACAGGACTCAACCGCTTCTGACGCAACGGGACACCGTGACGGTAACCAGAGCGCACGGAAACACCATTTACCTTCCCGCCGCAGCGGTACCTATTTATCTACTTGCACTGGTGTGCTTTCGAACTGCTAGGTTGGCAGGAGCTGGGACAGAGAAATGGGAGCTCACCTGGTCACGGGGATTCGAACCGCCGACCTTTGGATCGGCAAGCCCAAGAGGCTCAGTGGTTCAGACTACTGCGTGTATGGGGAGGGAGCCCCATGGCAGGACAGCTGGTCAAGCTGCTCGCTCTGCATCTCTCCCCCCCCCACCCCAGCCGTACAGAGACACTGGACAAGCAAGCTGGCTATACGTATTTAATTTACAGAGGTGGTAGAAGAATCTATTGCCATGATACCACCTGCCCAGATCAGGCCACATCCGAGTGTTTGGGGCAGGCAGGGTGGAGAGTGTTACGTGTGTGTATCTTGTGGCGGAGGGCCATCACAACCCCTCGCAGCCGCAGCCCCCTCCCAACCGCTCCGGGTGCCAAGCTTGCAGCGGAAGGGCAACCGTGGCGGGGACAGGACCCTCCATTCCCGGAGCAGCAACCCACGCTGAAAGACCTTCCCTGCCCCATAGAGCCATTTCCTTCCCCCGCTCCGCAACCATAGTTAGGGCCTTCAACATCCAGCTGCAAAAAAACGGTGGCACGGCAAAGGAGCGCCTCTTTGGTTCTGCTGGCGGGTGGGCACCGTGCAGGGCCAGGCTGCCGCCCGAAGCGCAGGGGGAATGGGGACGACGGGCCGGGCTGCTTTGGCAAAGTGCACCTCGGACTCTTTAGCGCCGCGATCCGAAGCAGGGCTCTTTCCTCGCTTGTCCCCCACGGCGAGGCCAAGAAACTCCGGAGGGTTTGGCACGCTGCTCCAGTGTCAAGGAAACACCCAAGTTGTCCCCCACTGTCGGCCGTGGAGCCGGCACCCCCCACGTCCTCCGCAAAACAGCGCCACACCCAAGTTGCCCTCCTGCCTGGCCTCCGTGCGAGGAAAAAAACGTGCTGCCCCCGTGGTCTGGCAGGGTGTTCTGGCAGAGGCGGGCAGAGGAGACGCCGAGCTCATAAGATCTGCTCAGTGCTTGACGCAGAAATGTCCAGCAGTCTCCAGGCGGCGTAAGGGGTTGAGCTCATCCGGGTCTCTGCAGAGGGCCCAAACGTAGAGCATCCGTAGAACTTTCTCCTGCAACGGGGAGACGTTCAGAGTTACGGCCAGTTCACATCACGGCATGGGCACTAGGGTTATAACTTTTTGACTCTCTGACCCCCCCCCCCCAAAAAAAAACCCTCCACAAGGCATGTTGGGCAGATTTTACTCACAGGGTCTCCTTCCACGACTTCCCCTTTCTGGTTTTTGATCACCCATGACTAACTGAGCTTGGAAAGTGATGATCAACACGGGTCCCTGCTCCATCATCTTGCCCATCGCGAGCTGCAAAGCGAAGAGAAACTTCAAGTCACTAGTCTGTAACGGTGGTGGGTAGCTCAGTCGGGAGATCCCGTTTTATCACTCCCCGAAGGAGTCTCAAAGCGGCTCACATTCTCCTTTCCCTTCAAACACTCTGTGAGGTGAGTGGGGCTGAGAGACTTCAGAGAAGTGGGACTAGCCCAAGGTCACCCAGCAGCTGCATGTGGAGGAGCGGGGAAGCGAACCCGGTTCACCAGATTACGAGTCCACCGCTCTTAACCACTACACCACACTGGCTCTTTAATCTTGGGGTTGTGGGGGTTCGAGTCCCACGTTGGACAAAGGTTTCCTGCATGGCAGCGGGTTCTACCTGACTGCTGTCGGGAGCCAGAGCCAAGCGTAGTCCAGCAATTAAGAAAAAACCATGGCGTCAGTGAAGTTAGCTCTTTATTCAAAGAAGGCAAGACAGCGCAGGCAACTGTTCCCAGTAGGTCTTGGCCTAATAAGTAAAAGGTAAAGGACCCCTGGGCGGTTAAGTCCAGTCAAAGGCGACTATGGGGTTGCAGCGCTCATCTTGCTTTCAGGTTGAGGGAGCCGGCGTTTGTCCGCAGACAGCTTTCCAGGTCATGTGGCCAGCATGACTAAGCCGCTTCTGGCGAACCAGAGCAGTGCACGGAAACGCCGTTTTCCTTCCCGCCGCAGTGGTACCTATTTATCTACTTGCACTTTGACGTGCTTTCGAACTGCTAGGAAGGCAGGAGCTGGGACCCGAGCAACGGGAGTTCACTCCCATCGCGGGGATTCGAACCGCCGACCTTCCGATCGGCAAGCCGAAAAGGCTCAGTGGTTTAGACCACAGCGCCACCAGCGTGCAAGGAACGAAGGTCCCTGCCTTCCCACCGCTCTCCCCAAGTCTCCTCCTCTCCAGGGTTTGCTATTAAGGCTCTGCTGCTGGACAGGAAAGAGCGAAAGAAGAGCCCTTTGACAGCCAGATGTCCCAGTCCAGGCCAAGAAAGGGGGGCAGGCACTTACGTCTACATTGTCAATGTCCAAAATCCTGGAGTGGAACTGAAGCCCCATTGCTTTCGCTTGCTGAATCGGCTGTGCCAGCTGGCTGTAAGTCTAAAAGAAGAAGTTATTTCCATAGTATTATTTATTAAATTTAAATACTTCAGGTACCCAACTGTGTCCCCAACTCCATACTTTTAGTAGAAGCTGGTGAATGCCCAATTTCAACCAAGTAATGGTGGGCTGCACTAAAACATTGGCTCAAGATTGCAGTGTTTGAGCTAGGGGAGGGTCTATATCAACACCTGAACAATGAGGAGCGTGTCAGCAACTGGCAGAAAACAATGGCAAAAAAAGCCACCTCTATTGGTCTGTCACCCACCCAACTGGTTATGGTTATGAAGGTGCCCTAAGGACTTTAAAGCAAAGACTCTGGGACATTACACACAGTGACTTGCGACATCGATCACACGCAGTCTGCAGTCCGCTGGCAGTAGGAGTACAATATGGGCATGCCTTTAAGTTAACATCTTATATTAAAAATCTGACAGTTCCAAATTACCGAAGGCTATTTACAAAAGCCAGACTTAACGTCTTTCCTTCTGCAGTGTTGGATGGCAGATTGAGAGGAGTTCCATACCAGGACAGACTATGCTCGTGTGCCCAAGATATTGACTCTATAAAACATATTTTGCTGCACTGTGTGAAATTTGAGCAGGCAGGCTGGCTGTCTGGTTGGGCGTGAGGGTCTGGCTGCACAAGGCATGCAAGCTCCGCCCCCAGTCGGTCTCAGACTCCTTATTGGCAGCCGAGCAACGCAGCTGAGGAGCCTCCCTGGCCGGCAGGGAGGGAGAGGAGCTGCTTCCTTTGGAATCCGGGGAATTTAAGGGATAGGAGTTTCCCGCAAAAAAGGGAGGGTTGACAGCTATGCCCAGATGTCAGGATGGAAAGAGGGACACCCCCCACGAACCCCGCCAGGACCAACCACGCCATCTCCCCAGGGCAAACACTCACTGCCTCATAACACCAGTCCTTGAGGATATCCAGATCTCCGGTTATCATGGCCTAAAGGAAAGAGGAGAGGCAAGAGAGCATCACACACAAGAGGGACAGGCAGAAGGACAGTGGAGAGTACACAAAGCGCCTAAGGGCCGTGGCTCAAGAGCAGAGGGACTGCTTGCATGCAGAAGGTCCCAGGTTCAACACACACACACAGGCATCTCCAGGTAGAGGTAGGAATGCTGCTCTGCTGGAAACCCCCGAGAGCTTCTGCCAGTCAGTGTAGACGATATTGAGTCACGTGGACCAATGCATCTGACTCTGTACGAGGCAGCTTCCGATATTCCTAAATCTAAAAACTTTTCCCCAAACTCTCTTCCTTGCATCCGAGTTCTAATAAAGGCTGTAGGACAGTGATGGCTAACCTTGACACTCCAGATGTTTTGGGACTACAACTCCCATCATCCCTGACCACTGGTCCTGTTAGCTAGGGATGATGGGAGTTGTAGTTCCAAAACATCTGGAGTGTCAAGGTTAGCCATCACTGCTGTAGGATCAGAGAACTGAAGAGTTGGGACACTAGAGTCATCTAGTAATATAATAAATAACAACAACAACAACAATTTATTATTTATACCCTGCCCATCTGGCTGGGTTTTCCCCAGCCACTCTGGGCAGCTCCCAACAGAATATTAAAAACACGCTAATAGTACAACCCCCTGCAATGCCCTCTGTCCAATAATTCCTCGCAAGGGACCCTTTCCCTCTCGTACGTATCAGTTCCATTGGGCAAGGACAGCACTTTCAGCTTAAGGTGGGTTTTTAAAATTTGCTTTTGCTGTTTTACTGTGCTTGTATAACTGCAGGAGAGCACAGACGCCGGAGAGGCAGGGAGCCAGCCTCTGGCTCCGGGGTCCTGACTCCAGACAGAGATTGATTTTGTTCCTTTGAACTGCCCTGAGACCTCCGGGTATAGGGCGGTAAAGGTAAAGGGACCCCTGACCGTTAGGTCCAGTCGCGGATGACTCTGGGGTTGCGGCGCTCATCTCACTTTACTGGCCGAGAGCCGGCATCCAGCTTCCAGGTCATGTGGCAGCATGACAAAGCCGCTTCTGGCGAACCAGAGCTGCGCACGGAAACGCCGTTTACCTTCCCGCCGGAGCGGTACCTATTTATCTACTTGCACTTTGACGTGCTTTCGAACTGCTAGGTGGGCAGGAGCTGGGACCGAGCAATGGGAGCTCACCCCGTCGTGGCGATTCGAACCGCCGACCTTCTGATTGGCAAGCCCTAGGCTCTGTGGTTTTACCCACAGCGCCGCCCGTGTCCCTAATACAGTGGTACCTCGGGTTAAGTACTTCATTCGTTCCGGAGGTCCGTTCTTAACCTGAAGCACCACTTTAGCTAATGGAACCTCCTGCTGCCGCTGCGCCGCCAGAGAACGATTTCTGTTCTTAGCGGAGTTCTTAACCTGAACCGTACTTAACCCGAGGTTACAGTGGAACCTCGACTTACGAAGTTCCGAAAGCACACTCGTAAGTCAAAAATTTCGTAAGTCGAAAAAACGGCATTCCCATAGGAATGCATTGGAAACGTAAGTCGAAAAATTCGTAAGACAACCCTATGTAAACCTTCGTAAGTCGAGTAAACCCCATCTAAAACTTCGTAAGTCGAGTAAACCGCATCTAAAATCCAAGCGGATTTCCTTTCGGAAGTCGAAAAGTACGCAAGTCGAGTACTTCGTAAGTCGAGGTTCTACTGTATATAAATTCAATAAATAAATAAAAATGAACAGAGAAAGATCCTGCCTCATCCCCTCCTTCCTCTGGACTTCTGACACCTTCCTGAAAGCCATCAGTTGACTCTCTCTCTCTGCTGTGATGCCAAGGCCACTTTCCACATTGCCACCTTTAAGTGAGCCACCCACCCACCCATCGCTGCCTGGGCACACCCCCGCACCCCAGCTGCCCCCACCCCCCGGACCTGCCTCTAGGATGTTGGGGATGATGTCCTCCTCGCACTGCTTGAGGAACTGGTCCTTGTCGAAGTTCGGGTCGACGCGGAGGATCTCGGTCAGGACCCCCGACATTTCAGTCTTGGAGAACAGCCCGCCTGCCGGTACAATCAGGGGCAACGCAGGGTTGGCATGAGGAGGGGATTCAGAGTGGGGGGGGAGTGGAGGTGAGAAAAAGAGCCAGGCTTCTGGAGGATCCGACACGCTCGACTTTAAGCGCAATGACTTGGAGCGCAAATACTACTGCTCTGGTAAAGAAGACCCAGCAGAGAATTTATTTCCTCAGACTTTTAAAGAAGAACAATCTGAGTGAGAGACTGCTGGTGTCCTTCTACCGAGGCTCCATAGAGAGCATTCTTATATACTGTATTTGTGCTTGGTTCTCCAGCTGCACAGCCAGGGAGAAGAAGGTACTTCAGAAGGTCATAACCACAGCCCAAAATATTATTGGTCATCCTCTCCCATCTCTGGAAGAACTATACAGTTCCCGTTGCCTTAAAAAGGTTAACAATATTTTAAAGGATCCATCTCATCCAGGATATGGTCTCTTTGCACCACTGCCTTCAGGTAGAAGATATAGAACAATTAGATCAAGAACAAATAGATTGAAGAACAGTTTCTACCCAAGAGCTAGAACCATCTTAAATGCTGTAACCAGATAATATGACCTTGGAGAGCTGTGATGGGTGTATGTGTGTGTATGTGTGGCTTTTTTTGGTGTGTGTGTGTTTTGTGTTTTTTGTTTCTTTGTTTTTTTAACGGGATGGCATGCAATTTCGTTGCACTTGTATAGCGTTGTGCTTGTACTTGTGCAATGACAATAAATTATCTTATCTTTAAGCAAGGGCTTGGTTCCTGGGGCCAAAGGGACCGGCAAAGAATCACCCAGCGACCCAAAACAAACCAGAAGCCTTTCTTTTGGGAATTACAGAGGAGGAAACCCCCAAGAAGGACATTGTTTTCTTTTTGTATGCCACGACAGCAGCAAGATTACTAATTGCAAAGAATTGGGAGAACCAGGAGATACCAACAGTTGAAGATTACTGAGAAACAGATAGATGGTGTCAGGGACGTGCCCTCCCCTGCCAGTCTGGCACTGAGTGGGTACCGGCAGCCTCAGCCTCTGTTGTCGACGGACACGTCTCCCAGTGAGTCTGCCAGCTCCTCCCGGGGGGGGGATTTACCAGGGAGAAGCCAGGTGGGAAGGGGTCTCCAGGATGATGCAGAGAGACCCAGCACCGCTCAGCAGACCCACTCGGAGGGGGAGACGACCGTTTCCGGCGCCTGCTTTACACAGAAGGGTCAGGGGAGAAAGGAGGCGGCACTTTAGGGTGCCGAGACTCTTGTGTTGGCGCCGCAGCAGGAGGGGGGCACTTCTGGATTCTGCTAGCGACTAGGTGGTCATGTTTTAGGATAGCTCCACACTGCACATTCTTTGCACAATAAAAATCGTGGAAAGACAAGACGGAATTGGTCTTTACTCATGAGCAACTGTTAAGCGAATCTGGCAGATAGGTTTGAACCGCGAAATGGAGGGAGAGAGCTCAAGAGTCCTCATGGCTCATGACGTCAGTGAGGGCGGAGGAAGCCCCAAAGGGACTGGAGAAGAAGAAGAAGAGTTTGGATTTGATCTCCCGCTTTGGGGTCTCAAAGCGGCTAACATTCTCCTTTCCCTTCCTCCCCCACAACAAACACTCTGTGAGGTGAGTGGAGCTGAGAGACTTCAGAGAAGTCTAGCCCAAGGTCACCCAGCAGCTTCATGTGGAGGAGCAGAGACGCGAACCCGGTTCCCCAGATTACGAGGCCACCACTGTTAACCACTACACCATACTGGCTCTCAGTTCACATACTGGAGGCGGAGTGGGGCTTTGTTTACACTGCTCAGCCTCCCCATCTAGCAGCTGACACGTGGGGTAGCGCAACAGCTGCAGCCACCTTTCCACCCATCCTCCGGTCTCCAGTCAGCCCCAGAGCTTCAACTCTAGTCAGAGAGGGAGTTGTGTGCAGAGAGAGGGGTGGAGAGCCATTTTATGTTGTGAACCGCACGGAGACCTGGGGGCAAAGGTAAAGGACCCCTGGACGGTTAAATCCAGTCCAAGGCAACTATGGGGTTGTGGTGCTCATCTCGCTTTCAGGCCAAGGGAGCCGGTGTTTGTCCGCAGACAGCTTTCCAGGTCATGCGGCCAGCAGGACTAAACCGCTTCTGGCGCAACGGGACACCGTGACGGAAACCAGAGCGCGCGGAAACGCCGTTTACCTTTCCAACGCAGCGGTACCTATTTATCTACTTGCTTTCGAACTGCTGGTTGGCAGGAGCTGGGATGGAGCAACGGGAGCTCACCTCACGTCATTGCAGGGATTCGAACCGCTGACTTTCCAATCGGCAAGCCCAAGAGGCTCAGTGGTTTAGACCACAGCGCTACCCGCACCCCTATAGGGCCAGCCAACGGCACTTGAGGGGGGAAGGCAAGGAGAGAGACTCACCGATGAAGTCTGTCACCTTGTCTGTCACAACACGCGAGGCCCGGATGATGGCATTGTCGCTCTCGTCGTATTTCATTTTCATTTCAAAGAACCCTGCGGGGAAGGGGACAGAATGAGCAGCGGCCTCAGCCCCATTCCCTCCACACACCCCCAAAAAATATCCAATCTGTATGGGGCATTCCTCCAGGTGAAGAAGCCCAACAAGGCCTAATTTGGCCCCCCAGGCTGTTTGGGCTAATAATAATAATAATAATATTTCCCCAGCCACTCTGGGCGGCTCCCAACTGAATATTAAAAACACGATAAAACATCAAACATTAAAAACTTCCCTAAACAGAGCTGCCTTCAGACGTCTTCTAAAAGTCAGATACAGTGGTACCTCAGGTTACAGACGCTTCAGGTTACAGACTCTGCTAACCCAGAAATATTACCTCGGGTTAAGAACTTTGCTTCAGGGTGAGAACAGAAATCGGGCAGTGGGAGGCCCCATCAGCTAAAGTGGTGCTTCAGGTTAAGAACGTTTTCATGTTAAGAACGGACCTCCGGAACGAATTAAGTACGTAACCAGAGGTACCACTGTAGTTGTTTATTTCCTTGACATCTGGTGGGAGGGCGTTCCACAGGGCAGGCGCCACCACCGAGAAGGCCCTCTGCCTGGTTCCCTGTAACCTTCTTCTCGCAGGGAGGGAACCAGAAGGCCCTCGGAGCTGGACCTCAGTGTCCGGGCTGGACGCTCGTCTTCCTTATCTGTGCCACTGGGCCCTGCCCAACTCAGCCTACTCGGGAATGCCTGCGTTTGCAGGACCATACAGGGGAGAAGACGCGGGGAGGAGCTTTCCCTGCAGGCGCCGCTTACGGTTGAACACCACGTTGTTGTCCTTGAACTCCTTCCACTGCTGGTACCATTTGGAGTCCTTGTGGAGAACCACGCCCATCGCCTCCCTGGGAGAAAAGGAAGCGCCAATGAAGGAGAGGGAGGCTGCTGGCCTGCTCACGGTCATTATTTTTTATTGAAAGCAAGAGCAACCATTCAGCAACAAGTCTGGGATGTGGAACTCCAACGACACATGAGTGAGATGAATAAGCACCCAGCTATAAAGGACAATGGGAGAGGATTCTCTCCAGCAAAGTATCTGACAAAATTACAAATACCCAAATACAGATGGGCATTTACTCTTGCTAGATTTAATGTATTACCATCTGCCCTATTGCAGGGAAGATTTGCAGGTAAATCATATGCGGAACGAGTCTGCCCCTGTGGCCTGCCGGAGGTAGAATCTGCCTCTCATGTTTTACTACGTTGTCGTTTTTACAACGACATACATCTCTCCGGTTATACAAAATTCTTCAAATGAATTCCTATGTCTCAAACGCCTTGTAGAAGACACGGACCCTGAGATTACGCTGAAAGTAGCCAAATACTGTGCAGCAGCCATAAAGCTCAGGGAACAAGCGGTGTTACCGATATAAATAGGCCCCAGAATGGCAATTTTTAGGCCATATTTTAGTGCCACAATTTTAATTCATATATTTTAAACGTTGCTGTCTGCGTATACATATGTGTACTATTGCTGTTATGTAAATTTCAATGTATTATTTTTGTATTATTGATCTAATAAGCTGGTCTGTGACCATAAGAATAAATTCATTCATTATTTTTTTTTTATTTTTAAATTTCCATGCCGCCCTACACCTGCAGGTCTCAGGGCGGTTCATAGCATAAAAGCACAATGGAAAAGCACAACGTGCATAGAAAAAATAAAAATAAAACGAGAGCAACCCAATAATCCCTCCCTTACCCCCCAACATGTTTTAAAAGGGGCATCGGATGTCCATCAGCCTGGTTAAAGAGGAACGTTTTTGCCTGGTGCCTAAAAGTTTACAATGAAGGCACCAGACGAGCTTCCCTGGGGAGGGAATTCCACGGACGGGGAGCCATGACAGAAAAGGCCCTGTTCTCGAGCAACCCGCTCCCCCCCCCCCAAGTCATCACTCACTCGTTGGCTTCAAACACCCTCTCTTCCTTCAGCCTCTCGCCAGCAAACTCTGTCCGCTTCCGGAGCCTCTCCGGCCGCTTGTAAGGCCCCGTCTGGCCCAGGACACTCTCGTCTATCTCTTTCTTGACCGTCTCCACGCCCTGGAAGAGCGAGAGGCAGTTACAGCAGAGAGGGCAGGAGTCCCGCAGACTCTGAGAGCAACTGGACAGAGAACACCTGAGCTGACAAACCCAACCCTGTAGGGTGCATTTGTCCGTCCCTCCAACCCCAACCGCCCTGGTGTTTCACTGTGTGGCCCGAAAAAAGCCCAATTTACAGTGTTGGTGCTGACCCTTAAAGCCCTAAATGGCCCACTCCCTGTACCTGAAGGAGCGTCTCCACCCCCATCGTCCAGCCCAGACACTGAGGTCCACCTCCGAGGGTCTTCTGATAGTTCCCTCCTTGCGAGAGGTGAGGTTACAGGGAACCAGGCAGAGGGCCTTCTTGGTGGTGGCGCCCTCTCTGTGGAACACCCTTTCCTGGGAACAGACCGTGTTCCCAAAGCGGGACCTGCCTAAAAAATGGCCTGCTGTGTGAATGCAGGGAGCGATTTATCTTACAGCACACCTAATTGGCGGTCACATTAGCCATGCACTAAGCGAGGGTATCCTTTATGGGCAGAGCCCCCAAGACTATGCTAGATGGTCTTTGACTTGGGAATAAGGTGGTATCCTGCCACAGGTACCTGGGAAATGGCCTTGAACGCTGCCGTCCGTCCCAGTTTCTCTCCTCCTCTGCTGACCGATTCCGCAGACTGCTTCGCAGTTTTGGTGGCTTCTTCCACACCTTCCTTTATCTTCCGGCCGATATCGCTCTTACTGACTTCGTCGAGGCTCTGCAGCAAAAGGGGAGGAAGCCCTTAAATGAGGCATGCCTGAAGAGGGGCACGCAGGGGCACGAGCCCCATCAAACAACAGCCTCCACCGTACTAATGGTGAGCTCCCAATTGTATATATAAAATTTTCCATCTTCTGTATACCAGTACGCCACTGGTAAGCAAGACAGGTAAGTAATTCCAGAAGCACAGGTTATTCATAGATGCGCCAGTGACAATCGAGCGACAAAAGCAAACAAATTCCGCCCCCCTGGATGAACTGAAAAGAACTCCCATGAGTGAATAGTTGAACCAGAGTCGCGGGTGGCGCTGTGGAAAAGGCCTTTCTCTCCCTTTTGCAATGAGAAAGCTTCCCTTTGCAAAAGCAGCTCTCCTCAATTAGAGAGCTGGACCATAAAGAAGGCTGATCGCCAAAGAATTGATGCTTTTGAATTCTGGTGCTGGAGGAGACTCTTGAGAGTCCCATGGACTGCAAGAAGATCAAACCTCTCCATTCTGAAGGAAATCAGCCCTGAGTGCTCACTGGAAGGACAGATCCTGAAGCTGAGGCTCCAAGACTTTGGCCACCTCATGAGAAGAGAAGACTCCCTGGAAAAGACCCTGATGTTGGGAAAGATGGAGGGCACAAGGAGAAGGGGACGGCAGAGGATGAGATGGTTGGACAGTGTTCTCGAAGCTACCAACATGAGTTTGGCCAAACTGCGAGAGGCAGTGAAGGACAGGCGTGCCTGGCGTGCTCTGGTCCATGGGGTCACGAAGAGTTGGACACGACTGAACGACTGAACAACAACAACGTGGGACGCGGGTGGCACTGTGGGTTAAACCACAGAGCCTAGGGCTTGCCGATCAGAAGGTCGGCGGTTCGAATCCCCGCGACGGGGTGAGCTCCCGTTGCTCGGTCCCAGCTCCTGCCCACCTAGCAGTTTGAAAGCACATCAAAGTGCAAGTAGATAAATAGGTACCGCTGCAGTGGGAAGGTAAACGTTGTTTCCGTGCGCTGCTCTGGTTCGCCAGAAGCGGCTTAGTCATGCTGGCCACATGACCCGGAAGCTGTACGCCGGCTCCCTCGGCCAGTAAAGCGAGATGAGCGCTGCAACCCCAGAGTCGTTCATGACTGGACCTAACAGTCCCTTTACCTTTACCTGGTTCGCCAGAAGCGGCTTAGTCATGCTGGCCACATGACCCGGAAGCTGTCTGCGGACAAACGTCTGCTCCCTCGGCCTATAGAGCGAGATGAGCGCCACAACCCCAGAGTCGTCTGCGACTGGACCTAAAGGTCAGGGGTACCTTTACCTTTCCACCAACAACCAATGCTGGGCTCAAAGCGGCTCACAATAATCACAAGACCGTCAAACCAACAACAACAAAGATGCAACCGCTGCAATACCAAACACGACAGCATATAAATCAGGCACCCCCAAACTCGGGACTCCAGCTGGGACTACAACTCCCATCATCCCTAGCTAACAGGACCAGTGGTCAGGGATGATGGGGATTGTAGTCCCAAAACAGTTGGAGGGCTGAGTTTGGGGGGTGCCAGATATAAATCAAACAAGAAATCCCTCGAAACAATTGCTATGGTTCGTGGTTATCAAACTCACGGAGTGATCCTGGGCCAGTTACAGTCTCTTAGCCTAACCTACCTCAGAGGGTTGTTGTGAGGATAAAATGTGGGGTGGGGAGAGAGGAACTATGAATGCCACCTGGAGCTTCTCAGAGGAAAGGTGAGATTATCAATGCGATAAATGATTGCATAAAACCTGAGGCTTGCCGAACTACCAGAAAATGTGCATGTGGAGCTAAAACGTTTCAATGAAAACTGAGAAAACAATGGCAAAAAAGCCACCTCTATTGGTCTCTCACCCACCCAACTCTATTGCCTGCGTTATGAAGGTGCCCTAAAGACTTTAAAGCAAAGACTCTGGGACATTACACACAGTGACTTGCGACATCGATCACACGCAGTCTGCAGTCCGCTGGCAGTAGGAGTACAATATGGGCATGCCTTTAAGTTAACATCTTATATTAAAAATCTGAGAGTTCCAAATTACAGAAGGCTATTTACAAAAGCCAGACTCAATGTCTTTCCTTCTGCAGTGTTGGAAGGCAGATTGAGAGGAGTTCCATACCAGGACAGACTCTGCTCATGTGCCCAAGACATGGACTCTATAAAACACATTTTGCTGCACTGTGTGAAATTCGAGCAAGCCAGGGCTGAACTGATATTACCCTTGCTAGTACCTTTCCCGGGAAAATCAGAGGCTTACTATGTCAGGTTCCTACTGGAAGACCGGACAAAGGACAGAACATTAGCAGTGGCGAAGTTTCTATCGGTGGTTGCAAGAACCAATGATCCCTATTCCTAAGCCTGAACAAAATGCTTGTGTAACCTGAAGGCGGGCTGCCGAAATTGTGTATTGTTTTGTAATGAATTGTTGGGTCTCTGGACCGTAATAAAGATTTGATTTGAACTGAGAATGTAAGCGACACAGAAATCTGACCAACTGCGGGAGGGGCAGGCGAGTGGGAAGGAAGGAAAAGGGAAAACGCTAAATGCCTTTTCTCATTCCAACCTTCCTCATTATCTCCCTTTGATACTTCCCCTCCCCAATCTCTGGGACAGGGAATAGTCAGAAGTGTAAAACAAAACCAGGGGCTGAAGAGCTGTAGCTAAGTCTCGTTCGAATGCAGACCCGTGGAAATGTATGGACCTCCGTTAGCCATGCCCATTTGTTTCAGTGGGTCTGCTCTGAAATATAAGCAACACCAGACATAACCCTAAATATTGATCCATCATACAGACATATATGAACACATACTTACGTCTTTGACAGTGTCCGTGATTTCTCCAAATTTCTTTTTAAGGACTTCAGAGGTCTTGACTGTCTCTGACTCTATTGTTTTCTGCAGCGGAAGGGGAGACAACAGAAGCAAATCAAACTCTCCCACTTATTATTGCCTATTATTATTATTTTACCAAAGCATCCTGTAGCTGCTACGGGGGATTGCATTGTGTGTATGTTCTTGTGACGACCAATCGGGATGGATGTCTTCCCTGTCTCCTTTTTATGTTGTTGCTATTTAATTTGCATTTTGTTTACTTTGAATCACTTTCAGTCATTTCATTGTATTGGCATTGTTTTGCCGTTAGCTGTCCTGAGCCCCAATGCGGCAGAAAGGCTGGATGCAATTTATTTATTTCTAAGCAAACAAAACAATGAGGACTTAGAAGTCTTCCCTTTCGTAAACGAAGGCTGGAATTCGCTGGATACAATAGTACAGGCCAATTTACACGGCTGAGCCCTCAACTCTAATACAAGCCCCTATGACTCAGTGCAGTAGAAGACATTACTTTGAAACAATGCCTTTCTCTCCTATCAATCAGAAGCGTCTGTGGAGCTGAGGCACTAGAAAGCTGTGCTGCAAACGAGGAAATCCCTGGCTCCCTGTGGACATAAGCAGGACTTTGGGTGAGCCCAACACAATACAGGAATTAACACGCTGAAGGATTATAGAAAGAGCTAATGTAAATACATGGAACTTGCTGAGCTGACTGCGAGACTCTGCGACCAGAGGGAAGAAGCGGTGGAAAAAGAATGGAAGAAATTTAGGGAATATCTTAAAAAATATTGTAAGATTTAGAGATAAGACAATGCTGGAAGAAAGGGTAATTTACAGAATAGTATAAAGAATGAGTAAGTGAAAATATGGTGTATGATAAGATAAGATAAGATAGAACTTGAGTAAGGGAGATATTAAAAAAAAAGAGCTAATGTAAAGAGTCTGGACTCCCAAGAAAATTCGCATAGAGCACTGTGACCATTTGAGCAGCTACGTATTATTGACATAGCACACAACTCCCATCATCTTCCCTGACCACTGGCCATGCTGACCGCCGAGACTGCCAGGAGCTGAAGTCCAACAGCAACGTCTAGAGAGCCACAGGCTCCCCCATCCCTGCCCTAAGAGGCAAGCCCCTCCCTCATATGAGAACGCCTCTTCCAAACAAGAGACACCGGCTCCTATCTTTTGCAATCGGGGGGAACGTTGCCTCTTAAAGCAAGGGCAGGAAACCTGCCCCCCCCCCAGTCACTGGGCCACAAATCACATCATTGCCCAGCAACTTCAGAAGGGGCCTTTTCCCCATCCTGCTCCTCAGTTCCAGCCCTTCTCTTTTGCTCTGGTCTGCAACTCCCAGGAAGAGGAAGAGAAACGCACCAGAGAAAGCAAGCCTCAACTGCATGGAGGAAACAGACTCACGTATTTCCGCCTCGCTTCCTGCAGGGCCTCCGACTCTTCCAACTTCTTCGCTTCATCTCTGAACCGTTTAATATTTTCCTTCATCTCCTTGTTTTTGGCCAGCTCCTGCTTAATATTATCCACAAAGCCGGAGATAAAACCTTTTCGGCCTCCGGAGGAGGAGGAACAGCGAGCCTAAAGAGAAGTTTTCCGGCGTTAACAGTGCAAAGCAACTTCCTTTTCAAATCGGCCCTTTTATTCAGAACCAAGAGGTCTGGAATCTTCTTTTATTCTAAAGGGGAGGACAGCACCTGTCTTGCATGCAACAGAACCAAGGTCCAATACCCAGGTAGGAAAGATCCATTGTTTGAAACCCTAGAGAGAATGGTGCCCGTCAGATGGCCTGGCAGTTCTTCCTCTGCAATGCCTAACTCTCAGCAACTGCCTCCACACCAATTATGCACAAAAAGGTTTGATTTGCAAAGCATACCTGGTACAGCTCCAACGCAGGCCTGCCAGTTCGATGCACAAGGAAAGCATGGTTCAAGGGGCCTGAGCTGCGTCCGGATACAAGCCATACATTTAAAAGGCATTTCTAGAAGTAGAAAGAGAAGATATTCTTGTTTAATAATAATAATAACAATAAATTTTTATTTATATCCCGCCCGGGCTCAGGGCGGCTAACATCCAAGTATATAATACATTAAAACATAAAATCCAGCAATTGACTGAAATACAGCTAAAAATCAGCATAAATCAGATGGCAACCCACAATTTATAACTGTAACTATAGGGCAAAGCCCCCTCCCTCCACTTGCAAGACAGGCTTGTTGAGAGATGGGCAGCAAAGAGGCCAAGCCTCCAAACCTCATTGCCATCACCTTTCCCATACAGGAACCATCAGCCACATGAGACCCAGTAGCTAATTTTTTAAAAGGAAGAGGTGCTGGGGTTTCATTTGTCTGCACCTCCAATATAGAGGGGGACAGAGCTCTCATCTTTAACACTGGATGGGTGCGTGTGCTTTTTTAAAATTATTATTATTATTATTATTATTATTATTATTTTAAAGGCACTCTGAACACGCTCAACGGCATGCTCTTCGTAACGTGTTTCAAATAATACAGACCAGTATTACTTTTTAATATGAAAGCATTCGGTGGAAGGAATGAGAGGTACTCTGCACGTGCTCAGCAGCTCCCCTCCCCGGTGTCAGAGAGCCAGAAGCAAAATCCTCAAGGAAAAGCAAAAGAGGGGGGGAACTCGGGGGTCTCCCCTACCACCTTCCCCCTGGGGCCCAAACTTCTCAACTGAAAGAGGGTCTGTTCGTTCCCTAGGAGCGCCGTCTCAACGGAAGGATGGGAGGGCCCTCTGCACGTGCTCAGGGGCAATGGGGTTTTGAGTCGAACGAGCACGCGGGACGAAGCAGCAAAGAAGGAGGGGAGCCCCTCTGCGCATGCGCAGGGGCACCACCTCCTTCCTCGCGGTGCCCGATTCCTCTCTCTCCTGGGAAGCAGAAACGGTAGGGCCCTCTGCACGTGCTCAGGGGCACGGTTTCTTTCGAAATGGGGCTTGCGTCTAATTACCAGGCCCTGGCTCGGCGAGGTTTGGGGAAGGGGGTTGACAAGACACGCACGGACGCGCCCCACCTCCCTCGTCCCGTCCCCCCCTTACCCGGCAACCCCACAGCGCGGCCGCCGCCATCTTTCTAAGGGAGGGAAGGAGCGGGTCGACCTTCCTGCCGGCGCCTTCCGATGACGTCAGGGAGGGGAAGCGCCGGGCCGCCTCGCGTCGGGCGTCCCCGAGAGCAGCCAGCGCGCAGGCGCAGAGAGGCGCTCGCTCCCCATTCGTTGTCCCGGTTGCCGCGGCAACGGTCCTAACGGCCGACGGCGGCTTAGCCTCGTCATCCGGGTCTTTCTCGAACTGCTCTTCATTGGCTGCTTTGAGGAGGGTTTATACCCCGCGTCTGCTCACCGAAGCTCACGAGGCGGCTCACAGGATGTGACGTTATTTCAGAAGGTTCGCTTTGGACATGCTCAGGGGCTATCTGTTTATTTTATAGATTATATTCTATTAATTCTATTATAGATTATTATAGATTATAATCTATTAATTCTATTATAGATTATATTCTATTAATTCTATTATACGTATATTATAGATTATATTCTATTAATTCTATTATAGATTATAATCTATTAATTCTATTATAGATTATATTCTATTAATTCTATTATAGATTATTATAGATTATATTCTATTAATTCTATTATAGATTATATTCTATTAATTCTATTATACGTATATTATAGATTACTGTATATTCTATGAATTCTATTATATATTAAATATTATTATATTATATTTTAACCATGTTATATGTTTATTATTATATTATAATCATTTTATGTCCTACCTGGAAGAGGGAACAAGCTTGTTTTCTCCTGCTCCGGGGGTGGGGTGGGGCAGAACTCGAACCCATGGCTTCAATTTGCAATAAATGAGATTCCCACTCAACCTCAAGAAGAACTTTCTGAGAGGAATTGCTGCTTGGCAGCGGGACAGCCTCCCTCCCAACTGCTGCTTGGCTGCTGTTCCTGCAGCAATCCATCCCCCATGGGCCTTGCAAAACAGGTGCCAATGTTGAGCTTTGATTATTTCCATCTTCCCTCCCTTTCCCACCGGATTTGCAAGCTGCTAGGGTGAAATGCAAAGGTCCTCGAGTGCTTTGCCAGAAAAGCCACCAAAGCATAGAGAGAGTGCCAAGTTTGGGCTGGCTGATCATAGACAGGGCCGTCTTAAGCATATCTGGCACCGTGGTGCAAAGCTCCCCCCGTTTCCCAGAGTTTTTTACGGAGGACGGTGCTGCCGGCAGGGCTAGAGGAAGCGGGCAGCGGCTAGAGGGCGGCTCCTCCAGCGGGGAAGAGGCGGACGCTGGACGCAGCGCCTCCCAGCTCAGCTGGCCACTTTGTGCCGCGGTAGCCACGGCAGACGGAGGTTCTGGCCGCGGCGCTGCTTCAGCGCGGCATGGCGGATGCGGGCGAAGGTGGCGAACAGATGCCGGGAGGCGCTGCGTCCAGCCTCCACTTCTTCCCTGGTGCCCTCCAGAACTTGGTGCCCTGCGCTGCTAGCCTCTATGACTAACATGCCCCTGATCGTTGAACTGTGGAGTTGGCAAGGGGCCACGAGGGTCATCTAGTCCAACCCCCTGCAATGCAGGAATCTTTTCCCAATGTGGGGCACGAACCCACAACCACATGAAGGGGGTGAGGTGGGTGCGTTCCGCCCCGGGTGTCATCCCTGGGAGGGGGTGACATCGCCGCAACGCCCCCCCCCATCACATTTTTACATTACTTGGCCATATCTCTCATTCCCACAGGTCCACATCCTTAATTTTAAACTCTATTAGTGCATTGCAGGGGTCAGCAAACTTTTTCAGCAGGAGGACGGTCCACTGTCCCCCCAAAAAATGAACGAATTCCTATGCCCCACAAATAACCCAGAGATGCATTTTAAATAAAAGGACACATTCTGCTCATGGAAAAACACCAGGCAGGCCCCACAAATAACCCAGAGGTGCATTTTAAATAAAAGCACACATTCTGCTCATGTAAAAACACCAGGCAGGCCCCACAAATAACCCAGAGATGCATTTTAAATAAAAGCACACATTCTACTCATGCAAAAACACGCTTATTCCCGGACCGTCTGAGGGCTGGATTTAGAAGGTGATTGGGCTGGATCTGGCCCCCGGGCCTTAGTTTGCCTACCTATTGTATATTGCATTTGCTATACTTAAGAACTAATATTATGTAGACATTCTCAGTGCTGCAGGAAGATGTTATGATTTTTGTCCAAGCCGAGCGGCACGCAGCTGCAGCGAGAATGGTTTCACTTTTGTCGGTCTCACCAAGCCGTGAGAAAGCAGCCTTATATTTCCTTACGTGGAATGTTTATGTTTTACTGCAATTCTAGCCTTTGGGCTATACTCTTCTAGCTAGCCCTCGAACTGGAAAGATGTCTTTATGGCAGCTCTGCTTAATGAGCTGGCAGCAGAGAATTTCTCTGCACTATTCCTACAATAAATAGTTTTAGCTTTATTTATGGCTTGTGTGTGTTGTTCTTCATGCTGGGAACAATCGCATATGACTGCGCCACCGGACTCTCTGTAGCCGGGGATGTGCGCACACGGCTGTGCTCTGGCTTTGGGGCAGTCTCACTAACTGCCCCAGGCGGGGTATATGCTGACAGAAAAGAGGGTCTGGAACATGACACCACAAGGGAGGAATGTTTCCTCCTGGATCCCTGAGAGCAGTACATGTGAAAAGGATCTAGGAGTCTTGGTAGACCACAAACTTGACATGAGTCAACAGTGTGATGCAGCAGCTAAAAAAGCCCATGCAATTCTGGGCTGCATCCATAGGAGTATAGCATCTAGATCAAGGGAAGGAATAGTCCCACTGTATTCCGCTCTGGTCAGACCTCACCTGGAATACTGTGTCCAGTTCTGGGCACCACAGTTCAAGAAGGATACTGACAAGCTGGAACGTGTCCAGAGGAGGGCAACCAAAATGGTCAAAGGCCTGGAAATGATGCCTTATGAGGAACGGCTTAGGGAGCTGGGTATGTTTAGCCTGGAGAAGAGAAGGTTAAGGGGTGATATGATAGCCATGTTCAAATATATAAAAGGATGTCATATAGAGGAGGGAGAAAGGTTGTTTTCTGCTGCTCCTGAGAAGCGGACACGGAGCAATGGATTCAAGCTACAAGAAAGAAGATTCCACCTAAACATTAGGAAGAACTTCCTGACAGTAAGAGCTGTTTGACAGTGGGATTTGCTGCCAAGGAGTGTGGTGGAGTCTCCTTCTTTGGAGGTCTTTAAGCAGAGGCTTGACAGCCACCTGTCAGGAATGCTTGGATGGTGTTTCCTGCTTGGCAGGGGGTTGGACTGGATGGCCCTTGGGGTCTCTTCCAACTCTAGGATTCTAGGATTCCTCCTGGATCTCGGCGATGTTCTTTTTGTGGGATGTGTCAGTCAAATCCAAACGCTTCTCTTCAAGTCCAGCATTCCAAGAAGGACCAACTGTCATCTCTGCGTCAGTTTGTTTGGACCGTTGAACAGTTAAGCTGCAGCTGATGATAGATGCTATGAAGGAGTTGTTAAGACTCACTAATATGCGACATGTAGTTTATTTTTTAACCTAACTATGAATCTGACAGTAAACTAGTTTGTTTTATTATCACACAGATTCATGTGTGTTGTTTTTAAGACGGATAAAAGGTATTCGTAACTAAGAAAGACTCTTAACGAGTCAGCATGCCGTGCAGACCTCAAGAAGGAAACGATTTGACTCTGCAACTCAACTATATTATAAACTATATTATATTATTACAAATTTTGGCAAAATGATCTCTGTAACCTTGCTAAAAGAAAATTAAGCCCTATTCTACTATAATTTACCCAAGTATGGTAAGTCAAGCTGATTCAGTTCACCGTTTCAAACAGTGTGTGTGAAAAAATGGGAAACTTTGTTTAGTCGTTCCCATAACATTATGGTGTTTCCTTGGTGTGCGATAATGAAATATTATTGAGCCTAGGGCTTGCCGATCAGAAGGTCGGCGGTTCAAATCCCCGCCACGGGGTGAGCTCCCGTTGCTCGGTCCCTGCTCCTGCCCACCTAGCAGTTCGAAAGCACGTCAAAGCGCAAGTAGATAAATAGGAACCGCTCTGGCGGGAAGGTAAACGGCGTTTCCGTGCGCTGCTCTAGTTCCCCAGAAGCGGCTTAGTCATGCTGGCCACATGAACCGGAAGCTGCACGCCGGCTCCCTCGGCCAATAAAGCGAGATGAGCGCCACAACCCCAGAGTCAGACACGACTGGACCTAATGGTCAGGGATCCCTTTACCTATCCTGTAGAAGAAGTGTCTTTTTTATGGACTAGAGAATGTAACCGATGATTTTATATTCCCTGCCTTATGACCTTCCATTATACTCAATATGTGAATATTATTATATATCCACAGCTGCTCACGAACTGCGAAAATACGTTCTACGTCGACAGCGCCACCTTTTGAGCCTTCATGGTAAACGCCAATACACACAAAATGCAACATCAAGCAGTTTTAATTATATAATTTATTATAAAGATTTAATAAATGGAGAACACGACATCAATTCCTGAAAATTAAAGAAAAACAGAACTTTTAGTCAAGATCCTCTGGAAAGGAAAAGCAGATCAACACCTTTCAAAATAGGGCGCGCACTTCGGCTCCCCATCTCAATTTCAATAACAGTCCTCCGCAACCTTCCTCTCTTTTGTCCACACCAATTAAGAACTTTGCATGTAAACGCAGAATGAACATGGACTCTCAACTTGGAGGGTGTTCTCCCCGCTCCATGCAACTTTCCCCTTCCTCTTACCTATGCCATTTGGGTGGGGGTCTTGGCAGCCACAGCGGTGCAGAAATGAGATGATCCTGCAAGAAAGAAGGAATCTTTGTCACAGACCAAACGCCAGGGACAGGGCTTCAGGATAGCCGTTGCAGGAGGACCCAGGTGGGCAGAGACCTCTTGGGCTCGAATCCTGTTTGTGGCTTTCCCACTGGGAGAAGAGGAGGCTGGACCAGATCCTGCAGGCCCTCCTTGTGTGTTTCCTTCCCCCTGTCCCATTAACTCTGAGGCGAGAGGCCTTCTTCTCGGCTCCATTCCCTCCCGGGATGCAGCGGCTCCCAGCCTGGTCCTTTCCCTCGCTGCAAAACAAACGGAGACATCAGCAGGCGCCTGGCTCCCAGCCACACTAGCCCCAGTCTTCTGGGCCAGGAGGGTGGGGGACCTGGGAAGGGGGCATTTCCTCCTACCTGGTGTTACGGGCTTCCACCTTTCGTCCACCTCCGTACGGGCGTCTTGGCTGCGTCCCGGCCGGCTTGGCACAGAAGCAACAGCCAACTCCGAAACAACTCCAAAACAACTCTGGATGTGTTTTTAATGGGCGGAAACCTTGGCTGCTGCTTCTGCGCCAAGTAGGGCCAGGAAGGAGCCATGGCCGTACGGAGGTGGGGAAGCGTGGAAACCCTGCAAGGGTCAGGGGCCGGGAACCGCCGGGATGGTTTCTCGTTCTTCATCCCGGGAGCTGGAGATGGAGCCTCATCCCTGGAGGCGTGGCTCTGTGGAGGAAGCAGGACATCTTCTGAGAAGGGACTGGGACGGACCCAGAACTACTGCCCCATTTTGGATAGATTTTTGGGCCAAGCCCAGGAGAATCTGATGCCCCACAAGAGCATCTTGGATGAGGTGGCTTTCAAAGAGGGTGGGGCAATTGCCTGGTGGAGACAGTTATTGCCAAGCAATCCGGTTGGAGGGAGTAATGCTTCTGAAAAGCACTTCCTGGAAGCCACAGGCGGGGAGAGTGTTCCTATGACCCCCATAAGAAGTTTCACAAGGACCCCTTCCTTCTGTCCCAGTACCTGATGGTCGCCACGTCTCTCCAGGGATTCAGCCAGAATGAAGTAAACGTTGGGGAAAGGCTCCCTCTCTGCAAAACAAACGGAGACATCAGCAGGCGCCTGGCTCCCAGCCACGCTAGCCCCAGTCTGGGCCAGGAGGGTGGGGGACCTGGGAAGGGGGCATTTCTTCCTACCTGCTCTGATGAGCTTCCACAAATCTTTGTCCACCTCCGCACGGGCATCTTGGCAGTGTCCCAGCCGGCTTGGCACAGAAGCAGCAGCCAAGGTCTCTGGAACAACTTTAGATGTTATAGGAGGAAACCTTGGCTGCTGCTTCTGTGCCAAGTCGGGCCGGAAAGGAGCCATGCCCGTACGGAGGTGGGGAAGCGTGGAAACCCTGCTAGGGTCAGGGGCTGAGAACCGCCGTGTTGTTTTCTCGTTCTTCATCCCGGGCGCCGGACATGGAGCCTCATCCCTGGAGGCGTGGCTCTGTGGAGGAAGCAGGACATTTTATGAGAAGGGACTGGGGCGGACCCAGAACTACTGCCCCATTTTGGAAGCCCAGGGGAATCAGATGCCGCCCAAGAGCATCTTGGATGAGGTGGCTTTCAAAGAGGGTGCGGAAATTGCATGGGGAAGCCACAGGTGGGGAGAGTGTTCCTATGACCCCCCATAAGAAGGTCTTTCCTTCTGTCCCAGTACCTGATGTTCGCCACGTCTCTCCAGGGATTCAGCCAGAATGAAGTAAACGTTGGGGAAAGGCTCCCTCTCTGCTAAGAAAATGGAGGAATCAGCAAGCGCCTGGCTCCCATCCATGCTAGCACCAGTCTGGCGCATGAGAGAGGGGGGACATGGGAAGGAAGCATTCCTAAAATACAGGACACTCAATTGGCATTTCCACTTACTTGAAGTGGGAGACTTTCCCCCCTCGTTCTGGCCGGCCTCTCGCCTAAGGAAGAAACAAGCTCAGTTAGTCGGATTGGTTGGAGGAGTTTCAGATAAATATATAGATAATAATCAGTATATATTTTATTCCAAGGTTCACCACTCCCTAGCTACGGCCCTGCCTGTACCACCCTACAATTTGGCACCCCTCCCTCTTGTTCTTCCGCATTGTTTTAGCCCCCTCTGCAGCGTGGTGCCCAGTGTGAGCGCACCGGTCGTGCCATCCTAAAACTGCCCCAGCCCAGCCTTGGGAGAGGATCGCCATCCTTGTCCTGGCCAGGTGGACCACAGAGAAGCCCTCTCCATAAAACCATAGGGATCTCTAAATCAGGCCTTCCTCCTCCAGCTAGCAAGATCCCTGGGAAACACTTCCCCTGCCACGGAAGCTCACCGCTTACCTCCGCTTGTTGGTTGCACCGCTGAGCTGCTGCTGGGGAGTTGGTGGCACTGGCTTCCCCAACCCACGGCCCTGCGAAGGAAGAAGGACATTGTACTCTCTAGGGGACAGGGGTCCCGTGGGCCATCCTCCATTATTTCCTTCCCATCTTCCTCCCTCTGCTGCCTCCCCCCAGCCACATCCCTCCTTCTCCTGCATGGCAAAGAGCAGACAAGCATCAGCCCATGGGCAGGAAGCCAGTGGAGTCAGGGCCCTCCTGTGGTGGAGACCTAGGACCCCCGGGGGGAGAAGCCCCCAAATGTCTACGGGAATCAGCTGGGCACTGTCGAGGGTGCCTGGCCAGCTGACCCAGGGAAGGAGGGGGGCAGAACAAGCACCCCTGCCAGGCTGCCCATGCCCACGTCACCACTGGCTGCCAATGGTCACTGCTCCTGCCTGGCCTGACCCCTGGCTTGGAAGGAGGGGGGCGAGGGGCTGGGGCGAGACGGGCCTGCAACCCCCCAACCACTCAGGTCAGCGCCATGACCTCCTTGCACATGTGGGGAATGGATTCCCCATGGAATTAACCTACCACAATTTTCAGGGGTTCAAGCTGCTCACGGTTAAGGAGCCTCTGACGTCCTAGGAGACGGAAAGGAAAATAAAAACGGAGGAAGGGGTTACAGGTGGGAAATGTCCAGGAATCCCAAAGTCTAAACTCAGAGACCCTGGCTTATGTCGCACAGGAGGACTCAGGATCCACCCTGGACCTCAACCTTCCTCTGTTCCCTCCCTGTGTCATCCTAAAGATTGTAAGCCCCTCGGTGCAGGGACCTTTTGATCAAGGGTCACGCGCAGCGATGGTGCAAAGAAATAGCACCCAAGGAATCTCACTGGGCTCCCGCCCCGTGCAAGTTGAAGCCCGCAAGAAGCCTTCCCCTTCAAACCCAAGGCTGTGTACACACCATCCCTTGGGGGCTCCTGCAGCATGGAAAGGGGCTAAGTCTGCAGAGCTGCATTGCTGAGAGGCAGGGACCTGGCAAGCTATCGACAGCTGTCAACAAGTCAAGCCACATGCATAATAATAATAATAATAATGCCATTCATCTCCTCTAGGCCTCCTACCTTCCGAATCCATTTTATTTAGTCACTTGAGAGTCTCTCTCTCATCTGACAAGCATCTCCCCTTGCAGGGCATTATAAGGCTTGCCTAAAAATCAGCACTTTGTGACATCAGCTGGCAAACAGGGGCCAGGCTGCTGGGTTGTCAGGCACCTGAATTAAGAAAAATAAAACCAGGGGGGTCAAAGTGCGCTGGGATGCGGCCACCATGGGTCAGGCCACAGGGTCTCACAGACCTACAAATCCCAGAACCCCTAACAAACTACAATTCCCAGGATCCTAGGGGGGGGGGGGAAGACACCTGCTATTTAGAACAGGGAGGAGAACCTGCAGCTCACGTCCCCCAATTTCCTAGGAACCAGGAACGGGAAGCTCAATCGCTGCTAACAGGGTGACCTCACAGAGCAGGGTGGATAAAACATTGCTCCAAAAGTTGGATGTCTCCCCTGGATGTACATTTCCAAAATATAAGATTAAAAAATCAAAATAAAACCTACATAAAGCGAGTGTGTTTTGTGTTGTGTAGGCTCCTGTTTGTTATGAGCAAATGGCTGGAGATACCTATTAGGTCCATCGATTACCCTATATTCAACACAAAAAAACAGCAACAATTTGTTGTTGACAAAGGACAGCTGGACACATAAAGGGTCCCATTACCTTCAGTAGCTTAGGGCTTCATCAAACTTAAATCCGGCTCTGCGTCGGACGTTCAGCTTCCAAAGAACGTTGGCAAACCAGAACACTCACTTCCGGGGTTGCGGCTCACCGACGCTCACGAGGCGGCTCACAGGACGTGATGTCATTGCGGATGGTTCGCTTTGGACATGCTCAGGGGCTATCTGTTTATTTTATACATTATATTCTATTAATTCAATTATATATTATTATAGATTATAATCTATTAATTTTATTATAGATTATTATAGATTGTAATCAATTAATTCTATTATATATTAAATATTATTATATTCTATTTTAACCATGTTATATGTTTATTATTATATTATGATCATTTTATGTCCTACCTCGAAGAAGGAACAAGCTTGTTTTCTCCTGCTTTGGGGGGGCAGGACTCGAACCCATGGCTTACGGTTTTTTCTGATCTACGAATGCCCATTCGGAACGGATTACATTCGTAAGTCGAGGGTCCACTGTAATTCTAGTCTTTGGGCTACTCTCTTCTAGCTAGCCCTCGAGCTAGAAAGATGTCTTTATGGCAGCTCTGCTTAATGAGCTGGCAGCAGAGAATTTCTCCACACTATTCCTACAATAAATAGTTTTAGCTTTATTTATGGCTTGTGTGTGTTGTTCTTCATGCTGGGAACAATCGCATATGACTGCGCCACCGGACTCTCTGTAGCCGGGGATGTGCGCACACGGCTGTGCTCTGGCTTTGGGGCAGTCTCACTAACTGCCCCAGGCGGGGTATATGCTGACAGAAAAGAGGGTCTGGAACATGACACCACAAGGGAGGAATGTTTCCTCCTGGATCCCTGAGAGCAGTACATGTGAAAAGGATCTAGGAGTCTTGGTAGACCACAAACTTGACATGAGTCAACAGTGTGATGCAGCAGCTCAAAAAGCCCATGCAATTCTGGGCTGCATCCATAGGAGTATAGCATCTAGATCAAGGGAAGGAATAGTACCACTGTATTCCGCTCTGGTCAGACCTCACCTGTAATAATGTGTCCAGTTCTGGGCACCACAGTTCAAGAAGGATACTGACAAGCTGGAACGGGTCCAGAGGAGGGCAACCCAAATGGTCAAAGGCCTGGAAACGATGCCTTATGAGGAACGGCTTAGGGAGCTGGGTATGTTTAGCCTGGAGAAGAGAAGGTTAAGGGGTGATATGATAGCCATGTTCAAATATATAAAAGGATGTCATATAGAGGAGGGAGAAAGGTTGTTTTCTGCTGCTCCAGAGAAGCGGACACGGAGCAATGGATTCAAACTACAAGAAAGAAGATTCCACCTAAACATTAGGAAGAACTTCCTGACAGTAAGAGCTGTTCGACAGTGGGATTTGCTGCCAAGGAGTGTGGTGGAGTCTCCTTCTTTGGAGGTCTTTAAGCAGAGGCTTGACAGCCACCTGTCAGGAATGCTTGGATGGTGTTTCCTGCTTGGCAGGGGGTTGGACTGGATGGCCCTTGGGGTCTCTTCCAACTCTAGGATTCTAGGATTCCTCCTGGATCTCGGCGATGTTCTTTTTGTGGGATGTGTCAGTCAAATCCAAACGCTTCTCTTCAAGTCCAGCATTCCAAGAAGGACCAACTGTCATCTCTGCGTCAGTTTGTTTGGACCGTTGAACAGTTAAGCTGCAGCTGATGATAGATGCTATGAAGGAGTTGTTAAGACTCACTAATATGCGACATGTAGTTTATTTTTTAACCTAACTATGAATCTGACAGTAAACTAGTTTGTTTTATTATCACACAGATTCATGTGTGTTGTTTTTAAGACGGATAAAAGGTATTCGTAACTAAGAAAGACTCTTAACGAGTCAGCATGCCGTGCAGACCTCAAGAAGGAAACGATTTGACTCTGCAACTCAACTCAACTATATTATAAACGTTCCTACACTTTTGGCAAAATGATCTCTGTAACCTTGCTAAAAGAAAATTAAGCCCTATTCTACTATAATTTACCCAAGTACGGTAAGTCAAGCTGATTCAGTTCACCGTTTCAAACAGTGTGTGTGAAAAAATAGGAAAATTGGTTTAGCCGTTCCCATAACATGGTGTTTCCTTGGTGTGCGATAATGAAGTATTATTGAGCCTAGGGCTTGCCGATCAGAAGGTCGGCGGTTCAAATCCCCGCAACGGGGTGAGCTCCCGTTGCTCGGTCCCTGCTCCTGCCCACCTAGCAGTTCGAAAGCACGTCAAAGTGCAAGTAGATAAATAGGAACCGCTCTGGCGGGAAGGTAAACGGCGTTTCCGTGCGCTGCTCTAGTTCCCCAGAAGCGGCTTAGTCATGCTGGCCACATGACCCGGAAGCTGCACGCCGGCTCCTTCAGCCAGTAAAGCGAGATGAGCGCCGCAACCCCAGAGTCGTCCGCGACTGGACCTAATGGTCAGGGATCCCTTTAACTATCCTTTAGAAGAAGTGTCTTTTTTATGGACTAGAGAATGTAACCGATGATTTTATATTCCCTGCCTTATGACCTTCCATTATACTCAATATGTGAATATTATTATATATCCACAGCTGCTCACGAACTGCGAAAATACGTTCTACGTCGACAGCGCCACCTTTTGAGCCTTCATGGTAAACGCCAATACACACAAAATGCAACATCAAGCAGTTTTAATTATATAATTTATTATAAAGATTTAATAAATGGAGAACACGACATCAATTCCTGAAAATTAAAGAAAAACAGAACTTTTAGTCAAGATCCTCTGGAAAGGAAAAGCAGATCAACACCTTTCAAAATAGGGCGCGCACTTCGGCTCCCCATCTCAATTTCAATAACAGTCCTCCGCAACCTTCCTCTCTTTTGTCCACACCAATTAAGAACTTTGCATGTAAACGCAGAATGAACATGGACTCTCAACTTGGAGGGTGTTCTCCCCGCTCCATGCAACTTCCCCCTTCCTCTTACCTATGCCATTTGGGTGGGGGTCTTGGCAGCCACAGCGGTGCAGAAGCGAGACGATCCTGCAAGAAAGAAGGAATCTTTGTCACAGACCAAACGCCAGGGACAGGGCTTCAGGATAGCCGTTGCAGGAGGACCCAGGTGGGCAGAGACCTCTTGGGCTCGAATCCTGTTTGTGGCTTTCCCACTGGGAGAAGAGGAGGCTGGACCAGATCCTGCAGGCCCTCCTTGTGTGTTTGCTTCCCCCTGTCCCATTACCTCTGAGGCGAGAGGCCTTCTTCTCGGCTCCATTCCCTCCCGGGATGCAGCGGCTCCCAGCCTGGTCCTTTCCCTCGCTGCAAAACAAACGGAGACATCAGCAGGCGCCTGGCTCCCAGCCATGCTAGACCCAGTCTTCTGGGCCAGGAGGGTGGGGGACCTGGGAAGGGGGCATTTCCTCCTACCTGGTGTTACGGGCTTCCACCTTTCGTCCACCTCCGTACGGGCGTCTTGGCTGTGTCCCGGCCGGCTTGGCACAGAAGCAACAGCCAACTCCGAAACAACTCCGAAACAACTCTGGATGTGTTTTTAATGGGCGGAAACCTTGGCTGCTGCTTCTGCGCCAAGTAGGGCCAGGAAGGAGCCATGGCCGTACGGAGGTGGGGAAGCGTGGAAACCCTGCAAGGGTCAGGGGCCGGGAAACGCCGGGATGGTCTCTCGCTCTTCATCCCGGGAGCTGGAGATGGAGCCTCATCCCTGGAGGCGTGGCTCTGTGGAGGAAGCAGGACATCTTCTGAGAAGGGACTGGGACGGACCCAGAACTACTGCCCCATTTTGGATAGATTTTTGGGCCAAGCCCAGGGGAATCAGATGCCCCACAAGAGCATCTTGGATGAGGTGGCTTTCAAAGAGGGTGGGGCAATTGCCTGGTGGAGACGGTTCTTGCCAGGCAATCCGGTTGGAGGGAGTAATGCTTCTGAAAAGCACTTCCTGGAAGCCACAGGTGGGGAGAGTGTTCCTATGACCCCCATAAGAAGTTTCACACGGACCCCTTCCTTCTGTCCCAGTACCTGATGGTCGCCACGTCTCTCCAGGGATTTGGCCAGAACGAGATAAAAGTTCTTGAAAGGCTCCCTCTCTGCAAAACAAACGGAGACATCAGCAGGCGCCTGGCTCCCAGCCATGCTAGCCCCAGTCTTCTGGGCCAGGTGGGTGGGGGACCTGGGAAGGGGGCATTTCCTCCTACCTGTTTTGATTAGTTTCCACAAATCTTTGTCCACCTCCGTACGGGCATCTTGGCCGTGTCCCGGCCGGCTTGGCACAGAAGCAGCAGCCAAGGTCTCTGGAACAACTTTAGATGTTATAGGAGGAAACCTTGGCTGCTGCTTCTGTGCCAAGTCGGGCCGGGAAGGAGCCATGCCCGTACGGAGGTGGGGAAGCGTGGAAACCCTGCTAGGGTCAGGGGCTGGGAACCGCCGTGTTGTTTTCTCGTTCTTCATCCCGGGCGCCGGACATGGAGCCTCATCCCTGGAGGCGTGGCTCTGTGGAGGAAGCAGGACATTTTATGAGAAGGGACTGGGACGGACCCAGAACTACTGCCCCATTTTGGAAGCCCAGGGGAATCAGATGCCGCCCAAGAGCATCTTGGATGAGGTGGCTTTCAAAGAGGGTGCGGAAATTGCATGGGGAAGCCACAGGTGGGGAGAGTGTTCCTATGACCCCACCCCATAAGATGTTCTTCTGTCCTAGTACCTGATGTTTGCCACGTCTCTCCAGGGATTCAGCCAGAATGAAGTAAACGTTGGGGAAAGGCTCCCTCTCTGCAAAGAAAATGGAGGAATCAGCAAGCGCCTGGCTCCCATCCATGCTAGCACCAGTCTGGCGCATGAGAGAGGGGGGACATGGGAAGGAAGCATTCCTATAATACAGGACACTCAATTGGCATTTCCACTTACTTGAAGTGGGAGCCTTTCCCCCCTCGTTCTGGCCGGCCTCTCGCCTAAGGAAGAAACAAGCTCAGTTAGTCGGATTGGTTGGAGGAGTTCCAGATAAATATATAGATAATAATCAGTATATATTTTATTCCAAGGTTCACCACTCCCTAGCTACGGCCCTGCCTGTACCACCCTACAATTTGGCACCCCTCCCTCTTGTTCTTCCGCATTGTTTTAGCCCCCTCTGCAGCGTGGTGCCCAGTGTGAGCGCACCTGTCGTGCCATCCTAAAACTGCCCCAGCCCAGCCTTGGGAGAGGATCGCCATCCTTGTCCTGGCCAGGTGGACCACAGAGAAGCCCTCTCCATAAAACCATAGGGATCTCTAAATCAGGCCTTCCTCCTCCAGCTAGCAAGATCCCTGGGAAACACTTCCCCTGCCACGGAAGCTCACCGCTTACCTCCGCTTGTTGGTTGCACCGCTGAGCTGCTGCTGGGGAGTTGGTGGCACTGGCTTCCCCAACCCACGGCCCTGCGAAGGAAGAAGGACATTGTACTCTCTAGGGGACAGGGGTCCCGTGGGCCATCCTCCATTATTTCCTTCCCATCTTCCTCCCTCTGCTGCCTCCCCCCAGCCACATCCCTCCTTCTCCTGCATGGCAAAGAGCAGACAAGCATCAAGCCCATGGGCAGGAAGCCAGTGGAGGCAGGGCCCTCCTGCGGTGGAGACCTAGGACCCCCGGGGGGGTGGGGAGAAGCCCCCAAATGTCTACGGGAATCAGCTGGGCACTGTCGAGGGTGCCTGGCCAGCTGACCCAGGGAAGGAGGGGGACAGAACAAGCACCCCTGCCAGGCTGCCCATGCCCACGTCACCACTGGCTGCCAATGGTCACTGCTCCTGCCTGGCCTGACCCCTGGCTTGGAAGGAGGGGGGCGAGGGGCTGGGGCGAGACGGGCCTGCAACCCCCCAACCACTCAGGTCAGCGCCATGACCTCCTTGCACATGTGGGGAATGGATTCCCCATGGAATTAACCTACCACAATTTTAAGGGGTTCAAGCTGCTCACGGTTAAGGAGCCTCTGACGTCCTAGGAGACGGAAAGGAAAATAAAAACGGAGGAAGGGGTTACAGGTGGGAAATGTCCAGGAATCCCAAAGTCTAAACTCAGAGACCCTGGCTTATGTCGCACAGGAGGACTCAGGATCCACCCTGGACCTCAACCTTCCTCTGTTCCCTCCCTGTGTCATCCTAAAGATTGTAAGCCCCTCGGTGCAGGGACCTTTTGATCAAGGGTCACGCGCAGCGATGGCGCAAAGAAATAGCACCCAAGGAATCTCACTGGGCTCCCGCCCCGTGCAAGTTGAAGCCCGCAAGAAGCCTTCCCCTTCAAACCCAAGGCTGTGTACACACCATCCCTTGGGGGCTCCTGCAGCATGGAAAGGGGCTAAGTCTGCAGAGCTGCATTGCTGAGAGGCAGGGACCTGGCAAGCTATCGACAGCTGTCAACAAGTCAAGCCACATGCATAATAATAATAATAATAATGCCATTCATCTCCTCTAGGCCGCCTACCTGCAGCATCCATTTTCTCTCTCTCACCTGACAGGCATCCCCCTTGCAGGGCATTATAAGGCTTGCCTGAAAATCAGCACTTTGTGACATCAGCTGGCAAACGGGGGCCAGGCTGCTGGGTTGTCAGGCAGCTGAATTAAGAAAAATAAAACCGGGGGGGGGGGGTCAAAGTGTCCTGGGATGCGGCCACCATGGGTCAGGCCACAGGGTCTCACAGACCTGCAGATCCCAGAACCCCTAACAAACTATAGTTCCCAGGATCCTATGGGGGGGGGAAGACACCTGCTTTTTAGAACAGGGAGGAGAACCTGCAGCTCACGTCCCCCAATTTCCTAGGAACCAGGAACGGGAAGCTCAATCGCTGCTAACAGGGTGACCTCACAGAGCAGGGTGGATAAAACATTGCTCCAAAAGTTGGATGTCTCCCCTGGATGTACATTTCCAAAATATAAGATTAAAAAATCAAAATAAAACCTACATAAAGCGAGTGTGTTTTGTGTTGTGTAGGCTCCTGTTTGTTATGAGCAAATGGCTTGAGATACCTATTAGGTCCATCGATTACCCTATATTCAACACAAAAAAACAGCAACAATTTGTTGTTGACAAAGGACAGCTGGACACATAAAGGGTCCCATTACCTTCAGTAGCTTAGGGCTTCATCAAACTTAAATCCGGCTCTGCGTCGGACGTTCAGCTTCCAAAGAATGTTGGCAAACCAGAACACTCACTTCCGGGGTTGTGGCTCACCGACGCTCACGAGGCGGCTCACAGGATGTGATGTCATTTCGGAAGGTTCGCTTTGGACATGCTCAGAGGCTATCTGTTTATTTTATAGATCATATTTTATTAATTCAATTATATATTATTATAGATTATAATCTATTAATTTTATTATAGATTATTATAGATTGTAATCTATTAATTCTATTATATATTAAATATTATTATATTATATTTTAACCATGTTATATGTTTATTATTATATTATGATCATTTTATGTCCTACCTGGAAGAAGGAACAAGCTTGTTTTCTCCTGCTTTGGGGGGGCAGGACTCGAACCCATGGCTTACGGTTTTTTCTGATCTACGAATGCCCATTCGGAACGGATTACATTCGTAAGTCGAGGGTCCACTGTAATTCTAGTCTTTGGGCTACTCTCTTCTAGCTAGCCCTCGAGCTGAAAAGATGTCTTTCTGGCAGCTCTCCTTAATGAGCTGGCAGCAGAGAATTTCTCTGCACTATTCCTACAATAAATAGCTTTAGCCTTATTTATGGCTTGTGTGTGTTGTTCTTCATGCTGGGAACAATCACATATGACTGCGCCACCGGACTCTCTGTAGCCGGGGATGTGCGCACACGGCTGTGCTCTGGCTTTGGGGCAGTCTCACTAACTGCCCCAGGCGGGGTATATGCTGACAGAAAAGAGGGTCTGGAACATGACACCACAAGGGAGGAATGTTTCCTCCTGGATCCCTGAGAGCAGTACATGTGAAAAGGATCTAGGAGTCTTGGTAGACCACAAAGTTGACATGAGTCAACAGTGTGATGCAGCAGCTAAAAAAGCCCATGCAATTCTGGGCTGCATCCATAGGAGTATAGCATCTAGATCAAGGGAAGGAATAGTCCCACTGTATTCCGCTCTGGTCAGACCTCACCTGGAATACTGTGTCCAGTTCTGGGCACCACAGTTCAAGAAGGATACTGACAAGCTGGAACGTGTCCAGAGGAGGGCAACCAAAATGGTCAAAGGCCTGGAAATGATGCCTTATGAGGAACGGCTTAGGGAGCTGGGTATGTTTAGCCTGGAGAAGAGAAGGTTAAGGGGTGATATGATAGCCATGTTCAAATATATAAAAGGATGTCATATAGAGGAGGGAGAAAGGTTGTTTTCTGCTGCTCCTGAGAAGCGGACACGGAGCAATGGATTCAAGCTACAAGAAAGAAGATTCCACCTAAACATTAGGAATAACTTCCTGACAGTAAGAGCTGTTTGACAGTGGGATTTGCTGCCAAGGAGTGTGGTGGAGTCTCCTTCTTTGGAGGTCTTTAAGCAGAGGCTTGACAGCCACCTGTCAGGAATGCTTGGATGGTGTTTCCTGCTTGGCAGGGGGTTGGACTGGATGGCCCTTGGGGTCTCTTCCAACTCTAGGATTCTAGGATTCCTCCTGGATCTCGGCGATGTTCTTTTTGTGGGATGTGTCAGTCAAATCCAAACGCTTCTCTTCAAGTCCAGCATTCCAAGAAGGACCAACTGTCATCTCTGCGTCAGTTTGTTTGGACCGTTGAACAGTTAAGCTGCAGCTGATGATAGATGCTATGAAGGAGTTGTTAAGACTCACTAATATGCGACATGTAGTTTATTTTTTAACCTAACTATGAATCTGACAGTAAACTAGTTTGTTTTATTATCACACAGATTCATGTGTGTTGTTTTTAAGACGGATAAAAGGTATTCGTAACTAAGAAAGACTCTTAACGAGTCAGCATGCCGTGCAGACCTCAAGAAGGAAACGATTTGACTCTGCAACTCAACTCAACTATATTATAAACGTTCCTACACTTTTGGCAAAATGATCTCTGTAACCTTGCTAAAAGAAAATTAAGCCCTATTCTACTATAATTTACCCAAGTATGGTAAGTCAAGCTGATTCAGTTCACCGTTTCAAACAGTGTGTGTGAAAAAATGGGAAACTTTGTTTAGTTGTTCCCATAACATTATGGTGTTTCCTTGGTGTGCGATAATGAAGTATTATTGAGCCTAGGGCTTGCCGATCAGAAGGTCGGCGGTTCAAATCCCCGCAACGGGGTGAGCTCCCGTTGCTCGGTCCCTGCTCCTGCCCACCTAGCAGTTCGAAAGCACGTCAAAGTGCAAGTAGATAAATAGGAACCGCTCCGACGGGAAGGTAAATGGCATTTCCGTGCGCTGCTCTGGTTCCCCAGAAGCGGCTTAGTCCTGCTGGCCACATGACCCGGAAGCTGCACGCCGGCTCCTTCAGCCAGTAAAGCGAGATGAGCGCCGCAACCCCAGAGTCGTCCGCGACTGGACCTAATGGTCAGGGATCCCTTTAACTATCCTTTAGAAGAAGTGTCTTTTTTATGGACTAGAGAATGTAACCGATGATTTTATATTCCCTGCCTTATGTCTTTCCATTATACTCAATATGTGAATATTATTATATATCCACAGCTGCTCACGAACTGTGAAAATACGTTCTACGTCGACAGCGCCACCTTTTGAGCCTTCCTGGTAAACTCCAATACACACAAAATGCAACATCAAGCAGTTTTAATTATATAATTTATTATAAAGATTTAATAAATGGAGAACACGACATCAATTCCTGAAAATTAAAGAAAAACAGAACTGCTAGTCAAGATCCTCTGGAAAGGAAAAGCAGATCAACACCTTTCAAAATAGGGCGCGCACTTCGGCTCCCCATCTCAATTTCAATAACAGTCCTCCGCAACCTTCCTCTCTTTTGTCCACACCAATTAAGAACTTTGCATGTAAACGCAGAATGAACATGGACTCTCAACTTGGAGGGTGTTCTCCCCGCTCCATGCAACTTCCCCCTTCCTATTCCATAGGGGCAGGGGTCTTGGCAGCCACAGCGGTGCAGAAGCGAGACGATCCTGCAAGAAAGAAGGAATCTTTGTCACAGACCAAACGCCAGGGACAGGCGTTGCATGAAAACCCAGGTGGGCAGAGACCTCTTGGGCTCGAATCCTGTTTGTGGCTTTCCCACTGGGAGAAGAGGAGGCTGGACCAGATCCTGCAGGCCCTCCTTGTGTGTTTGCTTCCCCCTGTCCCATTACCTCTGAGGCGAGAGGCCTTCTTCTCGGCTCCATTCCCTCCCGGGATGCAGCGGCTCCCAGCCTGGTCCTTTCCCTCGCTGCAAAACAAACGGAGACATCAGCAGGCGCCTGGCTCCCAGCCATGCTAGACCCAGTCTTCTGGGCCAGGAGGGTGGGGGACCTGGGAAGGGGGCATTTCCTCCTACCTGGTGTTACGGGCTTCCACCTTTCGTCCACCTCCGTACGGGCGTCTTGGCTGTGTCCCGGCCGGCTTGGCACAGAAGCAACAGCCAACTCCGAAACAACTCCGAAACAACTCTGGATGTGTTTTTAATGGGCGGAAACCTTGGCTGCTGCTTCTGCGCCAAGTAGGGCCAGGAAGGAGCCATGGCCGTACGGAGGTGGGGAAGCGTGGAAACCCTGCAAGGGTCAGGGGCCGGGAAACGCCGGGATGGTCTCTCGCTCTTCATCCCGGGAGCTGGAGATGGAGCCTCATCCCTGGAGGCGTGGCTCTGTGGAGGAAGCAGGACATCTTCTGAGAAGGGACTGGGACGGACCCAGAACTACTGCCCCATTTTGGATAGATTTTTGGGCCAAGCCCAGGGGAATCAGATGCCCCACAAGAGCATCTTGGATGAGGTGGCTTTCAAAGAGGGTGGGGCAATTGCCTGGTGGAGACGGTTCTTGCCAGGCAATCCGGTTGGAGGGAGTAATGCTTCTGAAAAGCACTTCCTGGAAGCCACAGGTGGGGAGAGTGTTCCTATGACCCCCATAAGAAGTTTCACACGGACCCCTTCCTTCTGTCCCAGTACCTGATGGTCGCCACGTCTCTCCAGGGATTCGGCCAGAATGAGATAAAAGTTCTTGAAAGGCTCCCTCTCTGCAAAACAAACGGAGACATCAGCAGGCGCCTGGCTCCCAGCCATGCTAGCCCCAGTCTGGGCCAGGTGGGTGGGGGACCTGGGAAGGGGGCATTTCCTCCTACCTGTTTTGATTAGTTTCCACAAATCTTTGTCCACCTCCGTACGGGCATCTTGGCCGTGTCCCGGCCGGCTTGGCACAGAAGCAGCAGCCAAGGTCTCTGGAACAACTTTAGATGTTATAGGAGGAAACCTTGGCTGCTGCTTCTGTGCCAAGTCGGGCCGGGAAGGAGCCATGCCCGTACGGAGGTGGGGAAGCGTGGAAACCCTGCTAGGGTCAGGGGCTGGGAACCGCCGTGTTGTTTTCTCGTTCTTCATCCCGGGCGCCGGACATGGAGCCTCATCCCTGGAGGCGTGGCTCTGTGGAGGAAGCAGGACATTTTATAAGAAGGGACTGGGACGGACCCAGAACTACTGCCCCATTTTGGAAGCCCAGGGGAATCAGATGCCGCCCAAGAGCATCTTGGATGAGGTGGCTTTCAAAGAGGGTGCGGAAATTGCATGGGGAAGCCACAGGTGGGGAGAGTGTTCCTATGACCCCCCATAAGAAGGTCTTTCCTTCTGTCCCAGTACCTGATGTTTGCCACGTCGCTCCAGGGATTCAGCCAGAATGAAGTAAACGTTGGGGAAAGGCTCCCTCTCTGCAAAGAAAAAGGAGGAATCAGCAAGCGCCTGGCTCCCAGCCATGCTAGCCCCAGTCTGGCGCATGAGGGAGGGGGGACATGGGAAGGAAGCATTCCTATAATACAGGACACTCAATTGGCATTTCCACTTACTTGAAGTGGGAGCCTTTCCCCCCTCGTTCTGGCCGGCCTCTCGCCTAAGGAAGAAACAAGCTCAGTTAGTCAGATTGGTTGGAGGAGTTCCAGATAAATATATAGATAATAATCAGTATATATTTTATTCCAAGGTTCACCACTCCCTAGCTACGGCCCTGCCTGTACCACCCTACAATTTGGCACCCCTCCCTCTTGTTCTTCCGCATTGTTTTAGCCCTCTCTGCAGCGTGGTGCCCAGTGTGAGCGCACCGGTCGTGCCATCCTAAAACTGCCCCAGCCCAGCCTTGGGAGAGGATCGCCATCCTTGTCCTGGCCAGGTGGACCACAGAGAAGCCCTCTCCATAAAACCATAGGGATCTCTAAATCAGGCCTTCCTCCTCCAGCTAGCAAGATCCCTGGGAAACACTTCCCCTGCCACGGAAGCTCACCGCTTACCTCCGCTTGTTGGTTGCACCGCTGAGCTGCTGCTGGGGAGTTGGTGGCACTGGCTTCCCCAACCCACGGCCCTGCGAAGGAAGAAGGACATTGTACTCTCTAGGGGACAGGGGTCCCGTGGGCCATCCTCCATTATTTCCTTCCCATCTTCCTCCCTCTGCTGCCTCCCCCCAGCCACATCCCTCCTTCTCCTGCATGGCAAAGAGCAGACAAGCATCAAGCCCATGGGCAGGAAGCCAGTGGAGGCAGGGCCCTCCTGCGGTGGAGACCTAGGACCCCCGGGGGGAGAAGCCCCCAAATGTCTACGGGAATCAGCTGGGCACTGTCGAGGGTGCCTGGCCAGCTGACCCAGGGAAGGAGGGGGGCAGAACAAGCACCCCTGCCAGGCTGCCCATGCCCACGTCACCACTGGCTGCCAATGGTCACTGCTCCTGCCTGGCCTGACCCCTGGCTTGGAAGGAGGGGGGCGAGGGGCTGGGGCGAGACGGGCCTGCAACCCCCCAACCACTCAGGTCAGCGCCATGACCTCCTTGCACATGTGGGGAATGGATTCCCCATGGAATTAACCTACCACAATTTTAAGGGGTTCAAGCTGCTCACGGTTAAGGAGCCTCTGACGTCCTAGGAGACGGAAAGGAAAATAAAAACGGAGGAAGGGGTTACAGGTGGGAAATGTCCAGGAATCCCAAAGTCTAAACTCAGAGACCCTGGCTTATGTCGCACAGGAGGACTCAGGATCCACCCTGGACCTCAACCTTCCTCTGTTCCCTCCCTGTGTCATCCTAAAGATTGTAAGCCCCTCGGTGCAGGGACCTTTTGATCAAGGGTCACGCGCAGCGATGGTGCAAAGAAATAGCACCCAAGGAATCTCACTGGGCTCCCGCCCCGTGCAAGTTGAAGCCCGCAAGAAGCCTTCCCCTTCAAACCCAAGGCTGTGTACACACCATCCCTTGGGGGCTCCTGCAGCATGGAAAGGGGCTAAGTCTGCAGAGCTGCATTGCTGAGAGGCAGGGACCTGGCAAGCTATCGACAGCTGTCAACAAGTCAAGCCACATGCATAATAATAATAATAATAATGCCATTCATCTCCTCTAGGCCGCCTACCTGCAGCATCCATTTTCTCTCTCTCACCTGACAGGCATCCCCCTTGCAGGGCATTATAAGGCTTGCCTGAAAATCAGCACTTTGTGACATCAGCTGGCAAACGGGGGCCAGGCTGCTGGGTTGTCAGGCAGCTGAATTAAGAAAAATAAAACCGGGGGGGGGGGGGGTCAAAGTGTCCTGGGATGTGGCCACCATGGGTCAGGCCACAGGGTCTCACAGACCTGCAGATCCCAGAACCCCTAACAAACTATAGTTCCCAGGATCCTATGGGGGGGGGGGAAGACACCTGCTTTTTAGAACAGGGAGGAGAACCTGCAGCTCACGTCCCCCAATTTCCTAGGAACCAGGAACGGGAAGCTCAATCGCTGCTAACAGGGTGACCTCACAGAGCAGGGTGGATAAAACATTGCTCCAAAAGTTGGATGTCTCCCCTGGATGTACATTTCCAAAATATAAGATTAAAAAATCAAAATAAAACCTACATAAAGCGAGTGTGTTTTGTGTTGTGTAGGCTCCTGTTTGTTATGAGCAAATGGCTTGAGATACCTATTAGGTCCATCGATTACCCTATATTCAACACAAAAAAACAGCAACAATTTGTTGTTGACAAAGGACAGCTGGACACATAAAGGGTCCCATTACCTTCAGTAGCTTAGGGCTTCATCAAACTTAAATCCGGCTCTGCGTCGGACGTTCAGCTTCCAAAGAATGTTGGCAAACCAGAACACTCACTTCCGGGGTTGTGGCTCACCGACGCTCACGAGGCGGCTCACAGGATGTGATGTCATTTCGGAAGGTTCGCTTTGGACATGCTCAGAGGCTATCTGTTTATTTTATAGATCATATTTTATTAATTCAATTATATATTATTATAGATTATAATCTATTAATTTTATTATAGATTATTATAGATTGTAATCTATTAATTCTATTATATATTAAATATTATTATATTATATTTTAACCATGTTATATGTTTATTATTATATTATGATCATTTTATGTCCTACCTGGAAGAAGGAACAAGCTTGTTTTCTCCTGCTTTGGGGGGGGCAGGACTCGAACCCATGGCTTACGGTTTTTTCTGATCTACGAAGGCCCATTCGGAACGGATTACATTCGTAAGTCGAGGGTCCACTGTAATTCTAGCCTTTGGGCTACTCTCTTCTAGCTAGCCCTCGAGCTGAAAAGATGTCTTTCTGGCAGCTCTCCTTAATGAGCTGGCAGCAGAGAATTTCTCTGCACTATTCCTACAATAAATAGCTTTAGCCTTATTTATGGCTTGTGTGTGTTGTTCTTCATGCTGGGAACAATCACATATGACTACGCCACTGGACTCTCTGTAGCCGGGGATGTGTGCACACGGCTGTGCTCTGGCTTTGGGGCAGTCTCACTAACTGCCCCAGGCGGGGTATATGCTGACAGAAAAGAGGGTCTGGAACATGACACCACAAGGGAGGAATGTTTCCTCCTGGATCCCTGAGAGCAGTACATGTGAAAAGGATCTAGGAGTCTTGGTAGACCACAAAGTTGACATGAGTCCACAGTGTGATGCAGCAGCTCAAAAAGCCAATGCAATTCTGGGCTGCATCCATAGGAGTATTGCATCTAGATCAAGGGAAGTAATAGTACCACTGTATCTGGTCAGACCTCACCTGGAATACTGTGTCCAGTTCTGGGCACCACAGTTCAAGAAGGATACTGACAAGCTGGAACGTGTCCAGAGGAGGGCAACCAAAATGGTCAAAGGCCTGGAAACGATGCCTTATGAGGAACGGCTTAGGGAGCTGGGTATGTTTAGCCTGGAGAAGAGAAGGTTAAGGGGTGATATGATAGCCATGTTCAAATATATAAAAGGATGTCATATAGAGGAGGGAGAAAGGTTGTTTTCTGCTGCTCCTGAGAAGCGGACACGGAGCAATGGATTCAAGCTACAAGAAAGAAGATTCCACCTAAACATTAGGAAGAACTTCCTGACAGTAAGAGCTGTTTGACAGTGGGATTTGCTGCCAAGGAGTGTGGTGGAGTCTCCTTCTTTGGAGGTCTTTAAGCAGAGGCTTGACAGCCACCTGTCAGGAATGCTTGGATGGTGTTTCCTGCTTGGCAGGGGGTTGGACTGGATGGCCCTTGGGGTCTCTTCCAACTCTAGGATTCTAGGATTCCTCCTGGATCTCGGCGATGTTCTTTTTGTGGGATGTGTCAGTCAAATCCAAACGCTTCTCTTCAAGTCCAGCATTCCAAGAAGGACCAACTGTCATCTCTGCGTCAGTTTGTTTGGACCGTTGAACAGTTAAGCTGCAGCTGATGATAGATGCTATGAAGGAGTTGTTAAGACTCACTAATATGCGACATGTAGTTTATTTTTTAACCTAACTATGAATCTGACAGTAAACTAGTTTGTTTTATTATCACACAGATTCATGTGTGTTGTTTTTAAGACGGATAAAAGGTATTCGTAACTAAGAAAGACTCTTAACGAGTCAGCATGCCGTGCAGACCTCAAGAAGGAAACGATTTGACTCTGCAACTCAACTCAACTATATTATAAACGTTCCTACACTTTTGGCAAAATGATCTCTGTAACCTTGCTAAAAGAAAATTAAGCCCTATTCTACTATAATTTACCCAAGTACGGTAAGTCAAGCTGATTCAGTTCACCGTTTCAAACAGTGTGTGTGAAAAAATAGGAAAATTGGTTTAGCCGTTCCCATAACATGGTGTTTCCTTGGTGTGCGATAATGAAGTATTATTGAGCCTAGGGCTTGCCGATCAGAAGGTCGGCGGTTCAAATCCCCGCAACGGGGTGAGCTCCCGTTGCTCGGTCCCTGCTCCTGCCCACCTAGCAGTTCGAAAGCACGTCAAAGTGCAAGTAGATAAATAGGAACCGCTCTGGCGGGAAGGTAAACGGCGTTTCCGTGCGCTGCTCTAGTTCCCCAGAAGCGGCTTAGTCCTGCTGGCCACATGACCCGGAAGCTGCACGCTGGCTCCTTCAGCCAGTAAAGCGAGATGAGCGCCGCAACCCCAGAGTCGTCCGCGACTGGACCTAATGGTCAGGGATCCCTTTAACTATCCTTTAGAAGAAGTGTCTTTTTTATGGACTAGAGAATGTAACCGATGATTTTATATTCCCTGCCTTATGACCTTCCATTATACTCAATATGTGAATATTATTATATATCCACAGCTGCTCACGAACTGCGAAAATACGTTCTACGTCGACAGCGCCACCTTTTGAGCCTTCATGGTAAACGCCAATACACACAAAATGCAACATCAAGCAGTTTTAATTATATAATTTATTATAAAGATTTAATAAATGGAGAACACGACATCAATTCCTGAAAATTAAAGAAAAACAGAACTTTTAGTCAAGATCCTCTGGAAAGGAAAAGCAGATCAACACCTTTCAAAATAGGGCGCGCACTTCGGCTCCCCATCTCAATTTCAATAACAGTCCTCCGCAACCTTCCTCTCTTTTGTCCACACCAATTAAGAACTTTGCATGTAAACGCAGAATGAACATGGACTCTCAACTTGGAGGGTGTTCTCCCCGCTCCATGCAACTTCCCCCTTCCTCTTACCTATGCCATTTGGGTGGGGGTCTTGGCAGCCACAGCGGTGCAGAAGCGAGACGATCCTGCAAGAAAGAAGGAATCTTTGTCACAGACCAAACGCCAGGGACAGGGCTTCAGGATAGCCGTTGCAGGAGGACCCAGGTGGGCAGAGACCTCTTGGGCTCGAATCCTGTTTGTGGCTTTCCCACTGGGAGAAGAGGAGGCTGGACCAGATCCTGCAGGCCCTCCTTGTGTGTTTGCTTCCCCCTGTCCCATTACCTCTGAGGCGAGAGGCCTTCTTCTCGGCTCCATTCCCTCCCGGGATGCAGCGGCTCCCAGCCTGGTCCTTTCCCTCGCTGCAAAACAAACGGAGACATCAGCAGGCGCCTGGCTCCCAGCCATGCTAGACCCAGTCTTCTGGGCCAGGAGGGTGGGGGACCTGGGAAGGGGGCATTTCCTCCTACCTGGTGTTACGGGCTTCCACCTTTCGTCCACCTCCGTACGGGCGTCTTGGCTGTGTCCCGGCCGGCTTGGCACAGAAGCAACAGCCAACTCCGAAACAACTCCGAAACAACTCTGGATGTGTTTTTAATGGGCGGAAACCTTGGCTGCTGCTTCTGCGCCAAGTAGGGCCAGGAAGGAGCCATGGCCGTACGGAGGTGGGGAAGCGTGGAAACCCTGCAAGGGTCAGGGGCCGGGAAACGCCGGGATGGTCTCTCGCTCTTCATCCCGGGAGCTGGAGATGGAGCCTCATCCCTGGAGGCGTGGCTCTGTGGAGGAAGCAGGACATCTTCTGAGAAGGGACTGGGACGGACCCAGAACTACTGCCCCATTTTGGATAGATTTTTGGGCCAAGCCCAGGGGAATCAGATGCCCCACAAGAGCATCTTGGATGAGGTGGCTTTCAAAGAGGGTGGGGCAATTGCCTGGTGGAGACGGTTCTTGCCAGGCAATCCGGTTGGAGGGAGTAATGCTTCTGAAAAGCACTTCCTGGAAGCCACAGGTGGGGAGAGTGTTCCTATGACCCCCATAAGAAGTTTCACACGGACCCCTTCCTTCTGTCCCAGTACCTGATGGTCGCCACGTCTCTCCAGGGATTTGGCCAGAACGAGATAAAAGTTCTTGAAAGGCTCCCTCTCTGCAAAACAAACGGAGACATCAGCAGGCGCCTGGCTCCCAGCCATGCTAGCCCCAGTCTTCTGGGCCAGGTGGGTGGGGGACCTGGGAAGGGGGCATTTCCTCCTACCTGTTTTGATTAGTTTCCACAAATCTTTGTCCACCTCCGTACGGGCATCTTGGCCGTGTCCCGGCCGGCTTGGCACAGAAGCAGCAGCCAAGGTCTCTGGAACAACTTTAGATGTTATAGGAGGAAACCTTGGCTGCTGCTTCTGTGCCAAGTCGGGCCGGGAAGGAGCCATGCCCGTACGGAGGTGGGGAAGCGTGGAAACCCTGCTAGGGTCAGGGGCTGGGAACCGCCGTGTTGTTTTCTCGTTCTTCATCCCGGGCGCCGGACATGGAGCCTCATCCCTGGAGGCGTGGCTCTGTGGAGGAAGCAGGACATTTTATGAGAAGGGACTGGGACGGACCCAGAACTACTGCCCCATTTTGGAAGCCCAGGGGAATCAGATGCCGCCCAAGAGCATCTTGGATGAGGTGGCTTTCAAAGAGGGTGCGGAAATTGCATGGGGAAGCCACAGGTGGGGAGAGTGTTCCTATGACCCCCCCCCATAAGATGTTCTTCTGTCCTAGTACCTGATGTTTGCCACGTCTCTCCAGGGATTCAGCCAGAATGAAGTAAACGTTGGGGAAAGGCTCCCTCTCTGCAAAGAAAATGGAGGAATCAGCAAGCGCCTGGCTCCCATCCATGCTAGCACCAGTCTGGCGCATGAGAGAGGGGGGACATGGGAAGGAAGCATTCCTATAATACAGGACACTCAATTGGCATTTCCACTTACTTGAAGTGGGAGCCTTTCCCCCCTCGTTCTGGCCGGCCTCTCGCCTAAGGAAGAAACAAGCTCAGTTAGTCGGATTGGTTGGAGGAGTTCCAGATAAATATATAGATAATAATCAGTATATATTTTATTCCAAGGTTCACCACTCCCTAGCTACGGCCCTGCCTGTACCACCCTACAATTTGGCACCCCTCCCTCTTGTTCTTCCGCATTGTTTTAGCCCCCTCTGCAGCGTGGTGCCCAGTGTGAGCGCACCGGTCGTGCCATCCTAAAACTGCCCCAGCCCAGCCTTGGGAGAGGATCGCCATCCTTGTCCTGGCCAGGTGGACCACAGAGAAGCCCTCTCCATAAAACCATAGGGATCTCTAAATCAGGCCTTCCTCCTCCAGCTAGCAAGATCCCTGGGAAACACTTCCCCTGCCACGGAAGCTCACCGCTTACCTCCGCTTGTTGGTTGCACCGCTGAGCTGCTGCTGGGGAGTTGGTGGCACTGGCTTCCCCAACCCACGGCCCTGCGAAGGAAGAAGGACATTGTACTCTCTAGGGGACAGGGGTCCCGTGGGCCATCCTCCATTATTTCCTTCCCATCTTCCTCCCTCTGCTGCCTCCCCCCAGCCACATCCCTCCTTCTCCTGCATGGCAAAGAGCAGACAAGCATCAAGCCCATGGGCAGGAAGCCAGTGGAGGCAGGGCCCTCCTGCGGTGGAGACCTAGGACCCCCGGGGGGGTGGGGAGAAGCCCCCAAATGTCTACGGGAATCAGCTGGGCACTGTCGAGGGTGCCTGGCCAGCTGACCCAGGGAAGGAGGGGGACAGAACAAGCACCCCTGCCAGGCTGCCCATGCCCACGTCACCACTGGCTGCCAATGGTCACTGCTCCTGCCTGGCCTGACCCCTGGCTTGGAAGGAGGGGGGCGAGGGGCTGGGGCGAGACGGGCCTGCAACCCCCCAACCACTCAGGTCAGCGCCATGACCTCCTTGCACATGTGGGGAATGGATTCCCCATGGAATTAACCTACCACAATTTTAAGGGGTTCAAGCTGCTCACGGTTAAGGAGCCTCTGACGTCCTAGGAGACGGAAAGGAAAATAAAAACGGAGGAAGGGGTTACAGGTGGGAAATGTCCAGGAATCCCAAAGTCTAAACTCAGAGACCCTGGCTTATGTCGCACAGGAGGACTCAGGATCCACCCTGGACCTCAACCTTCCTCTGTTCCCTCCCTGTGTCATCCTAAAGATTGTAAGCCCCTCGGTGCAGGGACCTTTTGATCAAGGGTCACGCGCAGCGATGGCGCAAAGAAATAGCACCCAAGGAATCTCACTGGGCTCCCGCCCCGTGCAAGTTGAAGCCCGCAAGAAGCCTTCCCCTTCAAACCCAAGGCTGTGTACACACCATCCCTTGGGGGCTCCTGCAGCATGGAAAGGGGCTAAGTCTGCAGAGCTGCATTGCTGAGAGGCAGGGACCTGGCAAGCTATCGACAGCTGTCAACAAGTCAAGCCACATGCATAATAATAATAATAATAATGCCATTCATCTCCTCTAGGCCGCCTACCTGCAGCATCCATTTTCTCTCTCTCACCTGACAGGCATCCCCCTTGCAGGGCATTATAAGGCTTGCCTGAAAATCAGCACTTTGTGACATCAGCTGGCAAACGGGGGCCAGGCTGCTGGGTTGTCAGGCAGCTGAATTAAGAAAAATAAAACCGGGGGGGGGTCAAAGTGTCCTGGGATGCGGCCACCATGGGTCAGGCCACAGGGTCTCACAGACCTGCAGATCCCAGAACCCCTAACAAACTATAGTTCCCAGGATCCTATGGGGGGGGGAAGACACCTGCTTTTTAGAACAGGGAGGAGAACCTGCAGCTCACGTCCCCCAATTTCCTAGGAACCAGGAACGGGAAGCTCAATCGCTGCTAACAGGGTGACCTCACAGAGCAGGGTGGATAAAACATTGCTCCAAAAGTTGGATGTCTCCCCTGGATGTACATTTCCAAAATATAAGATTAAAAAATCAAAATAAAACCTACATAAAGCGAGTGTGTTTTGTGTTGTGTAGGCTCCTGTTTGTTATGAGCAAATGGCTTGAGATACCTATTAGGTCCATCGATTACCCTATATTCAACACAAAAAAACAGCAACAATTTGTTGTTGACAAAGGACAGCTGGACACATAAAGGGTCCCATTACCTTCAGTAGCTTAGGGCTTCATCAAACTTAAATCCGGCTCTGCGTCGGACGTTCAGCTTCCAAAGAATGTTGGCAAACCAGAACACTCACTTCCGGGGTTGTGGCTCACCGACGCTCACGAGGCGGCTCACAGGATGTGATGTCATTTCGGAAGGTTCGCTTTGGACATGCTCAGAGGCTATCTGTTTATTTTATAGATCATATTTTATTAATTCAATTATATATTATTATAGATTATAATCTATTAATTTTATTATAGATTATTATAGATTGTAATCTATTAATTCTATTATATATTAAATATTATTATATTATATTTTAACCATGTTATATGTTTATTATTATATTATGATCATTTTATGTCCTACCTGGAAGAAGGAACAAGCTTGTTTTCTCCTGCTTTGGGGGGGCAGGACTCGAACCCATGGCTTACGGTTTTTTCTGATCTATGAATGCCCATTCGGAACGGATTACATTCGTAAGTCGAGGGTCCACTGTAATTCTAGTCTTTGGGCTACTCTCTTCTAGCTAGCCCTCGAGCTGAAAAGATGTCTTTCTGGCAGCTCTCCTTAATGAGCTGGCAGCAGAGAATTTCTCTGCACTATTCCTACAATAAATAGCTTTAGCCTTATTTATGGCTTGTGTGTGTTGTTCTTCATGCTGGGAACAATCACATATGACTGCGCCACCGGACTCTCTGTAGCCGGGGATGTGCGCACACGGCTGTGCTCTGGCTTTGGGGCAGTCTCACTAACTGCCCCAGGCGGGGTATATGCTGACAGAAAAGAGGGTCTGGAACATGACACCACAAGGGAGGAATGTTTCCTCCTGGATCCCTGAGAGCAGTACATGTGAAAAGGATCTAGGAGTCTTGGTAGACCACAAAGTTGACATGAGTCCACAGTGTGATGCAGCAGCTCAAAAAGCCAATGCAATTCTGGGCTGCATCCATAGGAGTATAGCATCTAGATCAAGGGAAGGAATAGTCCCACTGTATTCCGCTCTGGTCAGACCTCACCTGGAATACTGTGTCCAGTTCTGGGCACCACAGTTCAAGAAGGATACTGACAAGCTGGAACGTGTCCAGAGGAGGGCAACCCAAATGGTCAAAGGCCTGGAAACGATGCCTTATGAGGAACGGCTTAGGGAGCTGGGTATGTTTAGCCTGGAGAAGAGAAGGTTAAGGGGTGATATGATAGCCATGTTCAAATATATAAAAGGATGTCATATAGAGGAGGGAGAAAGGTTGTTTTCTGCTGCTCCTGAGAAGCGGACACGGAGCAATGGATTCAAGCTACAAGAAAGAAGATTCCACCTAAACATTAGGAATAACTTCCTGACAGTAAGAGCTGTTTGACAGTGGGATTTGCTGCCAAGGAGTGTGGTGGAGTCTCCTTCTTTGGAGGTCTTTAAGCAGAGGCTTGACAGCCACCTGTCAGGAATGCTTGGATGGTGTTTCCTGCTTGGCAGGGGGTTGGACTGGATGGCCCTTGGGGTCTCTTCCAACTCTAGGATTCTAGGATTCCTCCTGGATCTCGGCGATGTTCTTTTTGTGGGATGTGTCAGTCAAATCCAAACGCTTCTCTTCAAGTCCAGCATTCCAAGAAGGACCAACTGTCATCTCTGCGTCAGTTTGTTTGGACCGTTGAACAGTTAAGCTGCAGCTGATGATAGATGCTATGAAGGAGTTGTTAAGACTCACTAATATGCGACATGTAGTTTATTTTTTAACCTAACTATGAATCTGACAGTAAACTAGTTTGTTTTATTATCACACAGATTCATGTGTGTTGTTTTTAAGACGGATAAAAGGTATTCGTAACTAAGAAAGACTCTTAACGAGTCAGCATGCCGTGCAGACCTCAAGAAGGAAACGATTTGACTCTGCAACTCAACTCAACTATATTATAAACGTTCCTACACTTTTGGCAAAATGATCTCTGTAACCTTGCTAAAAGAAAATTAAGCCCTATTCTACTATAATTTACCCAAGTATGGTAAGTCAAGCTGATTCAGTTCACCGTTTCAAACAGTGTGTGTGAAAAAATGGGAAACTTTGTTTAGTTGTTCCCATAACATTATGGTGTTTCCTTGGTGTGCGATAATGAAGTATTATTGAGCCTAGGGCTTGCCGATCAGAAGGTCGGCGGTTCAAATCCCCGCAACGGGGTGAGCTCCCGTTGCTCGGTCCCTGCTCCTGCCCACCTAGCAGTTCGAAAGCACGTCAAAGTGCAAGTAGATAAATAGGAACCGCTCCGACGGGAAGGTAAATGGCATTTCCGTGCGCTGCTCTGGTTCCCCAGAAGCGGCTTAGTCCTGCTGGCCACATGACCCGGAAGCTGCACGCCGGCTCCTTCAGCCAGTAAAGCGAGATGAGCGCCGCAACCCCAGAGTCGTCCGCGACTGGACCTAATGGTCAGGGATCCCTTTAACTATCCTTTAGAAGAAGTGTCTTTTTTATGGACTAGAGAATGTAACCGATGATTTTATATTCCCTGCCTTATGTCTTTCCATTATACTCAATATGTGAATATTATTATATATCCACAGCTGCTCACGAACTGTGAAAATACGTTCTACGTCGACAGCGCCACCTTTTGAGCCTTCCTGGTAAACTCCAATACACACAAAATGCAACATCAAGCAGTTTTAATTATATAATTTATTATAAAGATTTAATAAATGGAGAACACGACATCAATTCCTGAAAATTAAAGAAAAACAGAACTGCTAGTCAAGATCCTCTGGAAAGGAAAAGCAGATCAACACCTTTCAAAATAGGGCGCGCACTTCGGCTCCCCATCTCAATTTCAATAACAGTCCTCCGCAACCTTCCTCTCTTTTGTCCACACCAATTAAGAACTTTGCATGTAAACGCAGAATGAACATGGACTCTCAACTTGGAGGGTGTTCTCCCCGCTCCATGCAACTTCCCCCTTCCTATTCCATAGGGGCAGGGGTCTTGGCAGCCACAGCGGTGCAGAAGCGAGACGATCCTGCAAGAAAGAAGGAATCTTTGTCACAGACCAAACGCCAGGGACAGGCGTTGCATGAAAACCCAGGTGGGCAGAGACCTCTTGGGCTCGAATCCTGTTTGTGGCTTTCCCACTGGGAGAAGAGGAGGCTGGACCAGATCCTGCAGGCCCTCCTTGTGTGTTTGCTTCCCCCTGTCCCATTACCTCTGAGGCGAGAGGCCTTCTTCTCGGCTCCATTCCCTCCCGGGATGCAGCGGCTCCCAGCCTGGTCCTTTCCCTCGCTGCAAAACAAACGGAGACATCAGCAGGCGCCTGGCTCCCAGCCATGCTAGACCCAGTCTTCTGGGCCAGGAGGGTGGGGGACCTGGGAAGGGGGCATTTCCTCCTACCTGGTGTTACGGGCTTCCACCTTTCGTCCACCTCCGTACGGGCGTCTTGGCTGTGTCCCGGCCGGCTTGGCACAGAAGCAACAGCCAACTCCGAAACAACTCCGAAACAACTCTGGATGTGTTTTTAATGGGCGGAAACCTTGGCTGCTGCTTCTGCGCCAAGTAGGGCCAGGAAGGAGCCATGGCCGTACGGAGGTGGGGAAGCGTGGAAACCCTGCAAGGGTCAGGGGCCGGGAAACGCCGGGATGGTCTCTCGCTCTTCATCCCGGGAGCTGGAGATGGAGCCTCATCCCTGGAGGCGTGGCTCTGTGGAGGAAGCAGGACATCTTCTGAGAAGGGACTGGGACGGACCCAGAACTACTGCCCCATTTTGGATAGATTTTTGGGCCAAGCCCAGGGGAATCAGATGCCCCACAAGAGCATCTTGGATGAGGTGGCTTTCAAAGAGGGTGGGGCAATTGCCTGGTGGAGACGGTTCTTGCCAGGCAATCCGGTTGGAGGGAGTAATGCTTCTGAAAAGCACTTCCTGGAAGCCACAGGTGGGGAGAGTGTTCCTATGACCCCCATAAGAAGTTTCACACGGACCCCTTCCTTCTGTCCCAGTACCTGATGGTCGCCACGTCTCTCCAGGGATTCGGCCAGAATGAGATAAAAGTTCTTGAAAGGCTCCCTCTCTGCAAAACAAACGGAGACATCAGCAGGCGCCTGGCTCCCAGCCATGCTAGCCCCAGTCTGGGCCAGGTGGGTGGGGGACCTGGGAAGGGGGCATTTCCTCCTACCTGTTTTGATTAGTTTCCACAAATCTTTGTCCACCTCCGTACGGGCATCTTGGCCGTGTCCCGGCCGGCTTGGCACAGAAGCAGCAGCCAAGGTCTCTGGAACAACTTTAGATGTTATAGGAGGAAACCTTGGCTGCTGCTTCTGTGCCAAGTCGGGCCGGGAAGGAGCCATGCCCGTACGGAGGTGGGGAAGCGTGGAAACCCTGCTAGGGTCAGGGGCTGGGAACCGCCGTGTTGTTTTCTCGTTCTTCATCCCGGGCGCCGGACATGGAGCCTCATCCCTGGAGGCGTGGCTCTGTGGAGGAAGCAGGACATTTTATAAGAAGGGACTGGGACGGACCCAGAACTACTGCCCCATTTTGGAAGCCCAGGGGAATCAGATGCCGCCCAAGAGCATCTTGGATGAGGTGGCTTTCAAAGAGGGTGCGGAAATTGCATGGGGAAGCCACAGGTGGGGAGAGTGTTCCTATGACCCCCCATAAGAAGGTCTTTCCTTCTGTCCCAGTACCTGATGTTTGCCACGTCGCTCCAGGGATTCAGCCAGAATGAAGTAAACGTTGGGGAAAGGCTCCCTCTCTGCAAAGAAAAAGGAGGAATCAGCAAGCGCCTGGCTCCCAGCCATGCTAGCCCCAGTCTGGCGCATGAGGGAGGGGGGACATGGGAAGGAAGCATTCCTATAATACAGGACACTCAATTGGCATTTCCACTTACTTGAAGTGGGAGCCTTTCCCCCCTCGTTCTGGCCGGCCTCTCGCCTAAGGAAGAAACAAGCTCAGTTAGTCAGATTGGTTGGAGGAGTTCCAGATAAATATATAGATAATAATCAGTATATATTTTATTCCAAGGTTCACCACTCCCTAGCTACGGCCCTGCCTGTACCACCCTACAATTTGGCACCCCTCCCTCTTGTTCTTCCGCATTGTTTTAGCCCTCTCTGCAGCGTGGTGCCCAGTGTGAGCGCACCGGTCGTGCCATCCTAAAACTGCCCCAGCCCAGCCTTGGGAGAGGATCGCCATCCTTGTCCTGGCCAGGTGGACCACAGAGAAGCCCTCTCCATAAAACCATAGGGATCTCTAAATCAGGCCTTCCTCCTCCAGCTAGCAAGATCCCTGGGAAACACTTCCCCTGCCACGGAAGCTCACCGCTTACCTCCGCTTGTTGGTTGCACCGCTGAGCTGCTGCTGGGGAGTTGGTGGCACTGGCTTCCCCAACCCACGGCCCTGCGAAGGAAGAAGGACATTGTACTCTCTAGGGGACAGGGGTCCCGTGGGCCATCCTCCATTATTTCCTTCCCATCTTCCTCCCTCTGCTGCCTCCCCCCAGCCACATCCCTCCTTCTCCTGCATGGCAAAGAGCAGACAAGCATCAAGCCCATGGGCAGGAAGCCAGTGGAGGCAGGGCCCTCCTGCGGTGGAGACCTAGGACCCCCGGGGGGAGAAGCCCCCAAATGTCTACGGGAATCAGCTGGGCACTGTCGAGGGTGCCTGGCCAGCTGACCCAGGGAAGGAGGGGGGCAGAACAAGCACCCCTGCCAGGCTGCCCATGCCCACGTCACCACTGGCTGCCAATGGTCACTGCTCCTGCCTGGCCTGACCCCTGGCTTGGAAGGAGGGGGGCGAGGGGCTGGGGCGAGACGGGCCTGCAACCCCCCAACCACTCAGGTCAGCGCCATGACCTCCTTGCACATGTGGGGAATGGATTCCCCATGGAATTAACCTACCACAATTTTAAGGGGTTCAAGCTGCTCACGGTTAAGGAGCCTCTGACGTCCTAGGAGACGGAAAGGAAAATAAAAACGGAGGAAGGGGTTACAGGTGGGAAATGTCCAGGAATCCCAAAGTCTAAACTCAGAGACCCTGGCTTATGTCGCACAGGAGGACTCAGGATCCACCCTGGACCTCAACCTTCCTCTGTTCCCTCCCTGTGTCATCCTAAAGATTGTAAGCCCCTCGGTGCAGGGACCTTTTGATCAAGGGTCACGCGCAGCGATGGCGCAAAGAAATAGCACCCAAGGAATCTCACTGGGCTCCCGCCCCGTGCAAGTTGAAGCCCGCAAGAAGCCTTCCCCTTCAAACCCAAGGCTGTGTACACACCATCCCTTGGGGGCTCCTGCAGCATGGAAAGGGGCTAAGTCTGCAGAGCTGCATTGCTGAGAGGCAGGGACCTGGCAAGCTATCGACAGCTGTCAACAAGTCAAGCCACATGCATAATAATAATAATAATAATGCCATTCATCTCCTCTAGGCCGCCTACCTGCAGCATCCATTTTCTCTCTCTCACCTGACAGGCATCCCCCTTGCAGGGCATTATAAGGCTTGCCTGAAAATCAGCACTTTGTGACATCAGCTGGCAAACGGGGGCCAGGCTGCTGGGTTGTCAGGCAGCTGAATTAAGAAAAATAAAACCGGGGGGGGGGGGTCAAAGTGTCCTGGGATGTGGCCACCATGGGTCAGGCCACAGGGTCTCACAGACCTGCAGATCCCAGAACCCCTAACAAACTATAGTTCCCAGGATCCTATGGGGGGGGGGGAAGACACCTGCTTTTTAGAACAGGGAGGAGAACCTGCAGCTCACGTCCCCCAATTTCCTAGGAACCAGGAACGGGAAGCTCAATCGCTGCTAACAGGGTGACCTCACAGAGCAGGGTGGATAAAACATTGCTCCAAAAGTTGGATGTCTCCCCTGGATGTACATTTCCAAAATATAAGATTAAAAAATCAAAATAAAACCTACATAAAGCGAGTGTGTTTTGTGTTGTGTAGGCTCCTGTTTGTTATGAGCAAATGGCTTGAGATACCTATTAGGTCCATCGATTACCCTATATTCAACACAAAAAAACAGCAACAATTTGTTGTTGACAAAGGACAGCTGGACACATAAAGGGTCCCATTACCTTCAGTAGCTTAGGGCTTCATCAAACTTAAATCCGGCTCTGCGTCGGACGTTCAGCTTCCAAAGAATGTTGGCAAACCAGAACACTCACTTCCGGGGTTGTGGCTCACCGACGCTCACGAGGCGGCTCACAGGATGTGATGTCATTTCGGAAGGTTCGCTTTGGACATGCTCAGAGGCTATCTGTTTATTTTATAGATCATATTTTATTAATTCAATTATATATTATTATAGATTATAATCTATTAATTTTATTATAGATTATTATAGATTGTAATCTATTAATTCTATTATATATTAAATATTATTATATTATATTTTAACCATGTTATATGTTTATTATTATATTATGATCATTTTATGTCCTACCTGGAAGAAGGAACAAGCTTGTTTTCTCCTGCTTTGGGGGGGGCAGGACTCGAACCCATGGCTTACGGTTTTTTCTGATCTACGAAGGCCCATTCGGAACGGATTACATTCGTAAGTCGAGGGTCCACTGTAATTCTAGCCTTTGGGCTACTCTCTTCTAGCTAGCCCTCGAGCTGAAAAGATGTCTTTCTGGCAGCTCTCCTTAATGAGCTGGCAGCAGAGAATTTCTCTGCACTATTCCTACAATAAATAGCTTTAGCCTTATTTATGGCTTGTGTGTGTTGTTCTTCATGCTGGGAACAATCACATATGACTACGCCACTGGACTCTCTGTAGCCGGGGATGTGTGCACACGGCTGTGCTCTGGCTTTGGGGCAGTCTCACTAACTGCCCCAGGCGGGGTATATGCTGACAGAAAAGAGGGTCTGGAACATGACACCACAAGGGAGGAATGTTTCCTCCTGGATCCCTGAGAGCAGTACATGTGAAAAGGATCTAGGAGTCTTGGTAGACCACAAAGTTGACATGAGTCCACAGTGTGATGCAGCAGCTCAAAAAGCCAATGCAATTCTGGGCTGCATCCATAGGAGTATTGCATCTAGATCAAGGGAAGTAATAGTACCACTGTATCTGGTCAGACCTCACCTGGAATACTGTGTCCAGTTCTGGGCACCACAGTTCAAGAAGGATACTGACAAGCTGGAACGTGTCCAGAGGAGGGCAACCAAAATGGTCAAAGGCCTGGAAACGATGCCTTATGAGGAACGGCTTAGGGAGCTGGGTATGTTTAGCCTGGAGAAGAGAAGGTTAAGGGGTGATATGATAGCCATGTTCAAATATATAAAAGGATGTCATATAGAGGAGGGAGAAAGGTTGTTTTCTGCTGCTCCTGAGAAGCGGACACGGAGCAATGGATTCAAGCTACAAGAAAGAAGATTCCACCTAAACATTAGGAAGAACTTCCTGACAGTAAGAGCTGTTTGACAGTGGGATTTGCTGCCAAGGAGTGTGGTGGAGTCTCCTTCTTTGGAGGTCTTTAAGCAGAGGCTTGACAGCCACCTGTCAGGAATGCTTGGATGGTGTTTCCTGCTTGGCAGGGGGTTGGACTGGATGGCCCTTGGGGTCTCTTCCAACTCTAGGATTCTAGGATTCCTCCTGGATCTCGGCGATGTTCTTTTTGTGGGATGTGTCAGTCAAATCCAAACGCTTCTCTTCAAGTCCAGCATTCCAAGAAGGACCAACTGTCATCTCTGCGTCAGTTTGTTTGGACCGTTGAACAGTTAAGCTGCAGCTGATGATAGATGCTATGAAGGAGTTGTTAAGACTCACTAATATGCGACATGTAGTTTATTTTTTAACCTAACTATGAATCTGACAGTAAACTAGTTTGTTTTATTATCACACAGATTCATGTGTGTTGTTTTTAAGACGGATAAAAGGTATTCGTAACTAAGAAAGACTCTTAACGAGTCAGCATGCCGTGCAGACCTCAAGAAGGAAACGATTTGACTCTGCAACTCAACTCAACTATATTATAAACGTTCCTACACTTTTGGCAAAATGATCTCTGTAACCTTGCTAAAAGAAAATTAAGCCCTATTCTACTATAATTTACCCAAGTATGGTAAGTCAAGCTGATTCAGTTCACCGTTTCAAACAGTGTGTGTGAAAAAATGGGAAACTTTGTTTAGTTGTTCCCATAACATTATGGTGTTTCCTTGGTGTGCAATAATGAAGTATTATTGAGCCTAGGGCTTGCCGATCAGAAGGTCGGCGGTTCAAATCCCCGCAACGGGGTGAGCTCCCGTTGCTCGGTCCCTGCTCCTGCCCACCTAGCAGTTCGAAAGCACTTCAAAGCGCAAGTAGATAAATAGGTACCACTCCGGCGGGAAGGTAAACGGCGTTTCCGTGCGCTGCTCTGGTTCCCCAGAAGCGGCTTAGTCCTGCTGGCCACATGACCCGGAAGCTGCACGCCGGCTCCTTCAGCCAGTAAAGCGAGATGAGCGCCGCAACCCCAGAGTCGTCCGCGACTGGACCTAATGGTCAGGGATCCCTTTACCTATCCTTTAGAAGAAGTGTCTTTTTTATGGACTAGAGAATGTAACCGATGATTTTATATTCCCTGCCTTATGACCTTCCATTATACTCAATATGTGAATATTATTATATATCCACAGCTGCTCACGAACTGCGAAAATACGTTCTACGTCGACAGCGCCACCTTTTGAGCCTTCCTGGTAAACTCCAATACACACAAAATGCAACATCAAGCAGTTTTAATTATATAATTTATTATAAAGATTTAATAAATGGAGAACACGACATCAATTCCTGAAAATTAAAGAAAAACAGAACTGTTAGTCAAGATCCTCTGGAAAGGAAAAGCAGATCAACACCTTTCAAAATAGGGCGCGCACTTCGGCTCCCCATCTCAATTTCAATAACAGTCCTCCGCAACCTTCCTCTCTTTTGTCCACACCAATTAAGAACTTTGCATGTAAATGCAGAATGAACATGGACTCTCAACTTAGGGGGTGTTCTCCCCGCTCCATGCAACTTTCCCCTTCCTCTTACCTATGCCATTTGGGTGGGGGTCTTGGCAGCCACAGCGGTGCAGAAGCGAGATGATCCTGCAAGAAAGAAGGAATCTTTGTCACAGACCAAACGCCAGGGACAGGGCTTCAGAAAAGCCGTTGCAGGAAAACCCAGGTGGGCAGAGACCTCTTGGGCTCGAATCCTGTTTGTGGCTTTCCCACTGGGAGAAGAGGAGGCTGGGCCAGATCCTGCAGGCCCTCCTTGTGTGTTTCCTAAGGCCCCCCCTCCTTCCCCCTGTCCCATTACCTCTGAGGCGAGAGGCCTTCTTCTCGGCTCCATTCCCTCCCGGGATGCAGCGGCTCCCAGCCTGGTCCTTTCCCTCGCTGCAAAACAAACGGAGACATCAGCAGGCGCCTGGCTCCCAGCCACACTAGCCCCAGTCTTCTGGGCCAGGAGGGTGGGGGACCTGGGAAGGGGGCATTTCCTCCTACCTGTTTTGATGAGGGCCCACAAATCTTTGTCCACCTCCACACGGGCATCTTGGCAGTGTCCCGGCCGGCTTGGCACAGAAGCAGCAGCCAAGGTCTCTGGAACAACTTTAGATGTTATAGGAGGAAACCTTGGCTGCTGCTTCTGTGCCAAGTCCGGCCGGGAAGGATCCATGCCCGTACGGAGGTGGGGAAGCGTGGAAACCCTGCTAGGGTCAGGGGCTGGGAACCGCCGTGTTGTTTTCTCGTTCTTCATCCCGGGCGCCGGACATGGAGCCTCATCCCTGGAGGCGTGGCTCTGTGGAGGAAGCAGGACATTTTATGAGAAGGGACTGGGACGGACCCAGAACTACTGCCCCATTTTGGAAGCCCAGGGGAATCAGATGCCGCCCAAGAGCATCTTGGATGAGGTGGCTTTCAAAGAGGGTGCGGAAATTGCATGGGGAAGCCACAGGTGGGGAGAGTGTTCCTATGACCCCCCCCCCCCATAAGATGTTCTTCTGTCCTAGTACCTGATGTTTGCCACGTCTCTCCAGGGATTCAGCCAGAATGAAGTAAACGTTGGGGAAAGGCTCCCTCTCTGCAAAGAAAATGGAGGAATCAGCAAGCGCCTGGCTCCCTTTAGCATTCCTAAAATATAGGACACTCATTTGGCATTTCCACTTACTTGAAGTGGGAGACTTTCCCCCCTCGTTCTGGCCGGCCTCTCGCCTAAGGAAGAAACAAGCTCAGTTAGTCGGATTGGTTGGAGGAGTTTCAGATAAATATATAGATAATAATCAGTATATATTTTATTCCAAGGTTCACCACTCCCTAGCAAAGGAAGAAGGACATTGTACTCTCTAGGGGACAGGGGTCCCGTGGGCCATCCTCCATTATTTCCTTCCCATCTTCCTCCCTCTGCTGCCTCCCCCCAGCCACATCCCTCCTTCTCCTGCATGGCAAAGAGCAGACAAGCATCAAGCCCATGGGCAGGAAGCCAGTGGAGGCAGGGCCCTCCTGCGGTGGAGACCTAGGGCCCCCGGGGGGAGAAGCCCCCAAATGTCTACGGGAATCAGCTGGGCACTGTCGAGGGTGCCTGGCCAGCTGACCCAGGGAAGGAGAGGGGCAGAACAAGCACCCCTGCCAGGCTGCCCAATGCCCATGCCCACGTCACCATTGGCTGCTCCTGCCTGGCCTGACCCCTGGCTTGGAAGGAGGGGGGCGAGGGGCTGGGGCGAGACGGGCCTGCAACCCCCCAACCACTCAGGTCAGCGCCACGACCTCCCTGCACATGTGGGGAATGGATTCCCCATGGAATTAACCTACCACAATGGAAAGGGGTTCCAGCTGCTCGCGGCTTAGGAGCTTCTTATGACCTAGGAGACGGAAAGGAAAACAAAAACAGAGGAAGGGGTTACAGGTGGGAAATGTCTAGGAATCCCAAAGTCTAAACTCAGAGACCCTGGCTTATGTCGCACAGGAGGACTCAGGATCCACCCTGGACCTCAACCTTCCTCTGTTCCCTCCCTGTGTCATCCTAAAGATTGTAAGCCCCTCGGGGCAGGGACATTTTTATCAAGGGTCACGCACAGCGATGGTGCAAAGAAATAGCACCCAAGGAATCTCACTGGGCTCCCGCCCCGTGCAAGCTGAAGCCCGCAAGAAGCCTTCCCCTTCAAACCCAAGGCTGTGTACACACCATCCCTTGGGGGCTCCTGCAGCATGGAAAGGGGCTAAGTCTGCAGAGCTGCATTGCTGAGAGGCAGGGACCTGGCAAGCTATCGACAGCTGTCAACAAGTCAAGCCACATGCATAATAATAATAATGCCATTCATCTCCTCTAGGCCGCCTACCTGCAGCATCCATTTTCTCTCTCTCACCTGACAGGCATCCCCCTTGCAGGGCATTATAAGGCTTGCCTGAAAATCAGCACTTTGTTGACATCAGCTGGCAAACAGGGGCCAGGCTGCTGGGTTGTCAGGCAGCTGAATTAAGAAAAATAAAACCGGGGGGGGGGTCAAAGTGTGCTGGGATGCGGCCACCATGGGTCAGGCCTCAGGGTCTCACAGACCTACAGACCCCAGAACCCCTAACAAACTACAATTCCCAGGATCCTATGGGGGGGGGGAGAGACACCTGCTTTTTAGAACAGGAAGGAGAACCTGCAGCTCACTCCCCCCAATTTCCTAGGAACCAGGAACGGGAAGCTCAATCGCTGCTAACAGGGTGACTTCACAGAGCAGGGTGGATAAAATATTGCTCCAGATGTTGGGTGCCTCCCCTGGATGTACATTTCCAAAATATAAGATTAAAAAAACAAAATAAAGCCTACATAAAGTGAGTGTGTTTTGTGTTGTGTTGGCTCCTGTTTGTTATGAGTAAATGGCTCGAGATACCTATTAGGTCCATCTATTACCATCAATTACCCTACCTGCCCGCAGACTGTCTCGCCAGAGCGGTGCATGCTCTAGTTATCTCCCGCTTGGACTACTGCAATGCGCTCTATGTGGGGCTACCTTTGAAGATGACCCGGAAACAGCAATTGATCCAGAATGCGGCAGCTAGACTGGTGACTGGGAGCGGCCGCCGGGACCACATAACACCGGTCCTGAGAGATCTACATTGGCTCCCAGTACGTTTCCGAGCACAATTCAAAGTGTTGGTGCTGACCTTTAAAGCCCTAAATGGCCTCGGTCCTGTATACCTGAAGGAGTGTCTCCACCCCCACCGTTCAGCCCGGACACTGAGGTCCAGCGCCGAGGGCCTTCTGGCGGTTCCCTCCCTGCGAGAAGCAAAGCTACAGGGAACCAGGCAGAGGGCCTTCTCGGTAGTGGCGCCCGCCCTGTGGAACACCCTCCCATCCCATGTCAAAGAGACACCTGAAGGCAGCCCTGTTTAGGGAAGTTTTTAATGTGTGATATTTTAATGTAATTTAGTGTTTGTTGGAAGCCGCCCAGAGTGGCTGGGGGGACCCGGCCGGATGGGCGGGGTACAAATAATAAATTATTATTATTATTATTATTATTATTATTATTATTATTATTATATTCAACACAAAAAACAGCGGCAATTTGTTGTTGACAAAGGACAGCTGGACACATAAAGGGTCCCATTACCTTCAGTAGCTTAGGGCTTCATCAAACTTAAATCCGGCTCTGCGTCGGACGTTCAGCTTCCAAAGAATGTTGGCAAACCAGAACACTCACTTCCGGAGTTGCGGCGTTTGGGGGCCGAAACCTTTGGGTCGCAAGGCGTTCGAGATCCAAGGTACAACTTGTATGTTCTTTTAAAGATTTTTTTCAAAAATGCTTTCAGCTTTAGGTTTTTCTGCGCTGAACGAAATTGTCTTAAATCGATGCTGTGAGCTATCTTGAGTAGTTGTGGAAAGATTTTCAGTATTTTAAATAAACAATTGGCAGTGAGTTAAGCCATCAGTAGTAGGATGAGTCATCGGACTAAAGAACTCTGCAATACTCCCAAATTTTTGTCGCGATAATAGTACTTGCTAGGGCTGAGCCTTCAAATCTGCTTACATGCTGCAGTGCTAAACACATTGGCAATGAAATGTAGGATCATAGAATCCTAGAGTTGGAAGAGACCCCAAGGGCCATCCAGTCCAACCCCCTGCCAAGCAGGAAACACCATCCAAGCATTCCTGACAGGTGGCTGTCAAGCCTCTGCTTAAAGACCTCCAAAGAAGGAGACTCCACCACACTCCTTGGCAGCAAATCCCACTGTCGAACAGCTCTTACTGTCAGGAAGTTCTTTCTAATGTTTAGGTGGAATCTTCTTTCTTGTAGTTTGAATCCATTGCTCCGTGTCCTCTTCTCAGGAGCAGCAGAAAACAACCTTTCTCCCTCCTCTATATGACATCCTTTTATATATTTGAACATGGCTATCATATCACCCCTGAACCTTCTCTTCTCCAGGCTAAACATACCCAGCTCCCTAAGCCGTTCCTCATAAGGCATCGTTTCCAGGCCTTGGACCATTTGGGTTGCCCTCCTCTGGACACGTTCCAGCTTGCCAGTATCCTTCTTGAATTGTGGTGCCCAGAACTGGACACAGTATTCCAGGTGAGGTCTGACCAGAGCGGAATACAGTGGTACTATTACTTCCCTTGATCTAGATGCTATACTCCTATAGATGCAGCCCAGAATTGCATGGGCTTTTTTAGCTGCTGCATCACACTGTGGACTCATGTCAAGTTTGTGGTCTACCAGGACTCCTAGATCCTTTTCACATGTACTGCTCTCAAGCCAGGAGTCACCCCTTTCCTTTTTTTCTTCAGGTATTCCAGTTGCTGATTGTGGTCCCACCCTGTCTTATATCCCCCCCCCCCCCTTTAGCAAATATATTCTCGGCGGAGGAACCAGCTTCATGAGTCACAGTTATAATCCGATTTATTACAAAACCGACTAAGAATTTGTTTTTAAAACAAAGATCTCTGCTTGGAATGTAGGGATAAGTAGAGATGCTTTGGAAGTGAAGCAAAACCCAGCAGTTCTCCCAGCACTGAGGCTCATCCACATGGAGACTAATCCTGTACATAAGATTTATGTTGTCTGCTTCATGTTGCATTTGTGATGTTCTGTTATGTCAGTTATTTATTGTCTGTAAGCCGCTTTGCGATTCATGCGAATGAAAAGCAGCATAGAAATATAATTTCTGGTGCTACAAAACAAACAAACAAATAAAAGTGCATCTATTGAGTTATCCTGCTTGAGTTACACCGAGTTGCTGGGTCATGTTGGTTAGCTCTGCTGGTGAATCTTGTCACATTACTGCCTAGATGGGCAGTAGGCTTTTATGGGTCATAAGAGGGCATACAACTGTTTGCATGCTTCTCCTATTTACTGTTAATAATAATAATAATAATAATAATAATAATAATAATTTATTATTTGTACCCCGCCCATCTGGCCAGGTCCCCCCAGCCACTCTGGGCGGCTTCCAACAAACACTAAAATACATTAAAATATCACACATTAAAAACTTCCCTAAACAGGGCTGCCTTCAGGTGTTTTCTAAATGTCAGGTAGTTATTTATCTCTTTGACATGGGATGGGAGGGTGTTCCACAGGGCGGGCGCCACTACCGAGAAGGCCCTCTGCCTGGTTCCCTGTAGCTTTGCTTCTCGCAGTAAGGGAACCACCAGAAGGCCCTCGGAGCTGGACCTCAGTGTCCGGGCTGAACGTTGGGGGTGGAGACGCTCCTTCAGGGATACAGGACCGAGGCCATTTAGGGCTTTAAAGGTCAGCACCAACACTTTGAATTGTGCTCGGAAACGTACTGGATGAGACTGGAGTAGTGTTCATTTTAGTTATGATGGCCTGGTAAATGGATGCTCAGCCAGCCTAGATCAGAAACAAGTAGGTATACAAGTGGGACCTGCAAGCAAATGTTGCAGGGTGCTGTTCAGGGTGCCAGCCATGATTTTCCCCTATTATAATTTCTCCATGGTATTTCCATGTGCTCAGTCACCTCCACCCCTGCCGTAACAGATGCTCAGTGTTAACCACCAGAAAACTAAAATTATGGTTTTCGCGAGAAATCACAGACTACACAGTTGGAGAATGGACAATCGACCAGTTGAACAAGTCAAAGCCTTTAAATATTTAGGCATTGTCTTTCAGTCTACGGGGTCATGGGTCGCATATCAAAAATATGTCAAAGAAAAAGCAACCCAAAGCGCCAAGACATTGTCCCGCTTTTTTTATACTAAGGGGGGCAAGTACATTCCAGCAGCCATAGAAGTTTTCAGGGCAAAACCTCTTGCGCAGCTGACATACGGGGCCCAAATTTGGACGGGGACTCAATGCAATCTTCTCGAAACGGTTCAATCAAAAATTTTAAGACAAATCTTATGCGTACCAACTGCATCACTGCGCCTCAAGGCCGGTCTCACCTCCGTGGAAACACAGATCTGGAAAAGAACTCTTAATTACTGGCTCCACTTAAACCTAAATCCAACAGGACTACTGCCTCGCGTGATACGGGACGCCCAAGAAAGCGTGTGGCATAAAACGGATGCTCAGTGTTCTGTAGTAGCTTCATTGGGCTTTTGCGAGAAAAAGGATTTTTTTAGTACTTCTGCAGACTCCAAGACTGCTCGATACTTCTCCGTTTTGATGTTGCTTTGGTTTGGATTACAGTACAGTGGTACCTCGGGTTAAGTACTTAATTCGTTCCGGAGGTCCGTTCTTAACCTGAAGCACCACTTTAGCTAATGGGACCTCCTGCTGCCGCTGCGCTGCCAGAGCACGATTTCTGTTCTTAGCGGAGTTCTTACCCTGAAGCGTACTTAACCCGAGGTACCACTGTATTTATCCTTTGAAAGCATTGTCCAGGTACTCTCCATCACTGGCAGAGGAAGGGGGTGCGGTGGGGCAGGCCGCCCTGGGTGCCATCAATGAGTGGGGTGACAAAATCCAACATGACGCCTGTGGAACCAAACGGTTGAGTTGCATCGCAACGCAATGTTATGCTGGGCAGGGGGACATGCTCATTGAGATCCCTGGGCATTGTACCCCCACTTCAAGTACCAGCCTATCTCTCAACTCTTTCTATTGCTAGTCATCGTTTCGCTTTTATTAAAGCGCGGTTTAATGTCTTCCCCTCAAACGGCCTTTTTCATAGATTTTCTAGGGGCCAAGTTTCGGTCTTATGTGCCTGTGACAACTGTTCGATTGAATCTCTTCATCACATAGTGTTTGTCTGCCCCTTGTATTCTGCTGCCCGAAAGACTCTATTACTTCCATTAACTCAAAAATTACCGGGGTATTTGGAAGAGTCTTACCTTGCTCTTCTGTTGCAAGATTCAGACTCGATTATAACCCTACATATGGCAAAATTTCTGACATCAGTTCTGACACTTAAGAAATGCAATAGATTGTTATATACAGCTTGAAATGTTAATTTAATTTTTATCATATTTTATTCAATTGAGTATCCCTTTTAATCTATTTTACTGTTAGCAATTGTAAACCAGACTGTGCTGTTTCTGTTTTTCGGTTGTTATGTCTATGGGCTTAAAACCACTGCCCACAACCCTGGAGGGTCCCTGTACTTTTATTTTACTTTTAGGCTATATGTTATTCACTATGCTATCCAGTTATTCCCAGGCACGCCACCTCCAGATGATAGAGATGTCAGGCGCCATCCTGGCTCCCGGGCATCTTCACTTGGTCACCAGTGACCAACAGCCAGGTGCAAAATGCGCCTGGCTAATTTCAAACGCTGGCATGAAGCTTCTGCCCACAAATCAGTTTTGCAAAATGCACAGTGACAACCGACACAGGACTCTTTGTAAGCCACAAGAGAACACTTTTAATATAGACATCGACTTCATACAAGACATGTGGTTTTGGTTTGACTCATGGTCTAGTTGTACATTTTTCCAAGAAAAGAAAACTAAAAAAAAAATTTTCAGACATTCACAGAAGTTTCCAGGTGGAATATTTCCCATAGGAGAAACAGATACAGAGTTATCAGCACTACTTGTATCTCTAACCAGGGAAAGGGTGGGAACAAGAGTTGATGGCCACCCGCCACTGGTGTTTATTTACCAAAGACATAGTGTAATGCATCTTAAAATTCAACGGGGCGACGCCACTACATAAAACCAGATTGTGCATGTTTAAACAGTTTCAATTCAGAAACAAAAACCCAGGACAGTAAAATGGGGAAAAAAACAAACCTTATTTTAAAAAAGGAACTAAAATTACTCCAGAAATCAACTGAGTTGTCTTACCATCTTCACATCCAATTTTTTTTAAAAAAAAAATCCCAACAAGAAAGTACAAACCCCAAGCGCTCTCCCTTTGTATTTAAAAACGCCCCTGCCAAAAAAACAAAACTTAGGCATTTCTGTCAATCCGTACGTCTATCTCCCTGCCACGAAGCTGGATCCCATTCATCATACGGCAGGCTCTTTCGGCGACTTCCGGGGATTCAAATCGGACCACGCCGCACCCTTTGGACTTGCCGTTCTCCATTTTGATGTCTGCATACATGACGTGGCCTGTGGGAGAAGACTTGGCTTTAGCCCGGCTCTGTCCTCCTTGCCCAAACCTTTAGCACTGCATTCCTTATCAGTTGGGACGCAGGTGGCGCTGTGGGTTAAACCACAGAGCCTAGGGCTTGCCGATAAGGTCGGCGGTTCGAATCCCCACGATGGGGTGAGCTCCCGTTGCTCGGTCCCTGCTCCTGCCCACCTAGCAGTTCGAAAGCACGTCAAAGTGCAAGTAGATAAATAGGCACCGCTCCGGTGGGAAGGTAGACGGCGTTTCGATGCACTGCTCTGGTTCGCCAGAAGCAGCTTAGTCCTGCTGGCCACATGACCTGGAAGCTGTACGCTGGCTCCCTCGGCCAGTAAAGCAAGATGAGTGCCGCAACCCCAAAGTCGTCCACGACTGGACCTAATGGTCAGGGGTCCCTTTACCTTTATTTTACTATTAGGTTATATGTTATTCACTATGTGTGTCAGGGATCTGCCCACCCCTGCCAGTCTGGCTCTGAGTGCATACAGGGACCGACATCCTGTGTTAACGACAGATTCATCTTCGAGTGAATCTGGCAGCCCTTCTTCAGGGGAAGAGCTGTTAGTGGCTGGGAGCCAGGGAGTGCCAGGTGTCCAGGGAGTTGCTGAGGGACCTGGCACCACTCAGCAGACTCGCTCGGGGGGGGGGGTCAGTTCCGGCGCCTATCTCACGTAGGAGGAGAAGGCGGCAATTCAGGATGCCGAGGCGCCAAAACAGAAGGGAGGCACTTCCGGATTCTGCTAGTGACTGAGCAGACATGATAAACTGAACTCTGCACTGTAAATAGCTTTGCACAAAATAAAGAGACTTAAAGACAAGATGGCTTGGTCTCAGGGTGGATAAAAATCAATGATTTAAAAAAAAATAATCGGATTTTTTTGATTTAAATCGGATTTTTAAAATAAAATGCTTTTGGAGGAAAAATCTTTCTAAATATAGTCTTCTATTTAAGTTACATTGTAGTCCAAAGGCTATTCATCAGGAAATAAGGATTTGTTTTAAGTTTATCAAGTGTGCTGAAACTCAGTCTAAGGTTTTTTTTAAATGTTTAACCACATCAGTTAACAAACATGGATACATATGCTATCATGTTATTGTTTTAGTTAAATAAATTGTTTAAATGGTTATTAAGGAAATGATTATTTTTCTCCTTCCAATAAAGTACAGCAGAAAAGTTGTCCAAATATAAACAATTAACTTATTAAACCTCACCATAATTTTATAATTATCTGTCTATGTATTCTAGTAGTATAACCAAATCAGTAATTTTTGATATAACTGTAAAAACTACTCTGAAAATTTATTATTCCAAAAATGAAACCTACATATGGTTGTAAATATTAAGATTATACCAGCAAGAATGAGTCTTTCTGTAAAAAAAATATTTAAATCAAGTCTTACTGACTAGTGATTTAAATCAAGCCTTACTGACTAGTGATTTAAATCGTGATTTAAATCAATTTGATTTAAATCAAATCCACCCTGCTTGGTCTTACTATTGAACAACCGATAAGAGAATCTGACAGGTAAGTTCAAAATCTACAAAAGATCTCTTCTCAGAGGGCAATGCATCTGCCGCACAGCCTGCTCTGGGAACTCAGCAGGAAAGAACTGGGAACTGGAGGGGTCTCCCTCCCACTTGGGTGGGGGGCATGCCCGATGTAATCCTGCCTAATAGAGCAGCATGGGAGGGACAACCCATCCCACCCAATGATCCTCTCCCCCCTGCAGGAGGATACACATAGCTCTCCCGTGTCCTTTGGGAATTTCCGGGTCGCTCCTGAATTAAGCTACTCACCACACTCATTGAACTTGTCTTTCAGCATTTTCCACGTGAAATCAAAAGGAAGCTAGGAAGGAGAGAGGGAAAGTAGTAGTCAGAATCATCGTCACAAGGGCCCCCAACAACCACCCACCGGGGGGGGGGGGGGAAGCACCACCACCCACCAGAAGTCAGGCACCTCCCCCTTGCTAGGAAACTCAAAATGATTTCCTACCACGGCGCAGAAGAGGAGTTTGGATTTGATATCCCACTTTATCACTCCCCAAAGGAGTCTCAAAGTGGCTCACATTCTCCTTTCCCTTCCTCCCCCACAACAAACCCTCTGTGAGGTGAGTGGGGCTGGGAGACTTCAGAGAAGTGGGACTAGCCAAAGGTCACCCAGCAGCTGCATGTGGAGGAGCGGAGACGCGAACCCGGTTCACCAGATTATGAGTCTACTGCTCTTAACCACTACACCACACTGGCTCACCAGTGTGGGCAGAAACCAGGGTGGATAAAAATCAATGATTTTTTTAAAAAAATCAAAAAAATCGGATTTTTTTGATTTAAATCGGTTTTGATTTAAATCGGATTTTTTTGATTTAAATTGGATTTTTAAAATAAAATGCTTTTGGAGGAAAAATCTTTCTCAATATAGTCTTCTATTTAAGTTACATTGTAGTCCAAAGGCTATTCATCAGGAAATAAGGATTTGTTTTAAGTTTATCAAGTGTGCTAAAACTCAGTCTAAGTTTTTTTAAAAAAAATGTTTAACCACATCAGTTAACAAACATGGATACATATGCTATCATGTTATTGTTGTAGTTAAATAAATGGTTTTAATGGTTATTAAGGAAATGATTATTTTTCTCCTTCCAATAAAGTACAGCAGAAAAGTTGTCCAAATATAAACAGTTAACTTATTAACCTCACCATAATTTCATAATTATCTGTCTATGTATTTCTAGTAGTATAACCAAATCAGTAATTTGATATAACTGTAAAAACTACTCTGAAAATTTATTATTCCAAAAATGAAACCTTCATATGGTTGTAAATATCAAGATTGTACCAGCAAGAATGAGTCTTTCTGTAAAAAAAAAAATTTAAATCAAGTCTTACTGACTAGTGATTTAAATCAAGCCTTACTGACTAGTGATTTAAATCGTGATTTAAATCGTGATTTAAATCAATTTGATTTAAATCAAATCCACCCTGGCAGAAACTTTCCGCCCAAGACCTGGGCTACATTCAGCCCCACAACCTATTGAGGTTCGAGCCTATGGAAACTTCCCTGCAAGCTCAGTTCTGATTTCTCACGGGGGACGGGGTGGGGTGTGGGGTACTGGGCAGAAGGAGGAAAATCTACTTGGGAGCACCAGCCCAAAGCTCAACCCAGTGGCTTGCCACCTTGCCTCTACTCACATTTCTCACAAAAATCTGGCAAGCCTTCCTGGCTACACCGGCGGCAGCGGCAGGTCCTCCGGTCCCGAGGGCACCGGCGAAGCTCCCGGCGGCAAAGTTCCCCCTGTCCATCTCCATCGTCCTCTCGAAGGTGTTCCCCATGGCGAGCCCCATCCTGTCTAGCCCTGCCCCCATGCCCTGCCCCATGGCGGGCCCCATCCTGTCCATGTTGGTTGCGGCGGCCCCCATGCGGTCCAGCCCCATCCTGTCCATGTTGCTGGCCGCGATGCGGTCCAGCCCTATCCTGTCCATGGAGGCCGCCCCGAGGCGGTCCAGCCCTGCGGGCATCCTGTCCATGACGGGGCCCATCCCCGCGGGCCCCATCCCCGCAGGGACCATGCGGTCCATGCCCAGGCCCATCCTTTCTATGCCAGAGCTCATGCGGTCCACGCCGGCGCCCATGCGGTCCATGGTTGTGCCGACGCGGTCCATGGCAGCGCCCATCCGGTCCATGCCGAATCCTAGCCCTGTGCCCATCCTCTCCATCCCCGTCCCCATGCGGTCTATCCCAGAGCCCATGCGGTCCATGTTGGACGCCAAGTGGTCTATCCCGAGGGGAGCCATCCGGTCCATGCCGGAGCCCATCCTGTCCACGCCGGAGCCCATGCGGTCCAGCACCAGCCCCATCCTGTCCATCTCGGAGCCCACTCTTTCTATGCCATGCCCCATGCCCGAGGGGAGCCTATCGATGCCCGTGGCCATGCGGTCGAGGCCGGGGGCCATGCGGTCGATCGTGGGGATGTTGGCCCCGCCTCCGCCGCCACCTGCAGGAGAGAAAGAGGAGACACATCGGCAAGGGAAAGGCAGGAACAAGCCCTCTAGAAAGGGGCAACTCAAGACAGACCCAAGCGCAATTAGTGTAATTTAAATATTGGCGTTAATTGCATCAACGGGTTCACCCACAGCCGCTTCTCCCAGCACAGATTATGGACTCTGAGGTTTGCCACCTTCCAGGCCCGCAGCCCCATTTTTAATTTTTTTATTAAATTTTCTATTTTACAATTTAGAATATTCATTTTAACAACCTTAAAAGATAGCAATGACTTCTATTCTCCTGTTACAGGTAGGTAGCCGTGTTGGTCTGCCATAGTCAAAACAAAATAAAAAATAAAAAAAATTCTTCTAGTAGCACCTTAGAGAACAACTAAGTTTGTTCTTGGTATGAGCTTTCGTGTGCATGCACACATCTTCAGATACACTGAAAAAGAAGTCACCAGACCCTTGTATATAGTGAGAGGGTGGGGAGCGGTATTACTCAGAAGGGTGGTGGGAATGGGAGATTGACTGATAGGAGAGGTAAACCTGTTGACGACTGTTAACGACTGCAATTGGTCTTGCAGGAAAAAGCAAGGGGTGAGATGGCTAAAAAAAGCTTTGTCATGTATAATGAGATAAGAATCCAATGTCTTTATTCAAACCAGGTCTCTCCATGGTTCTAAGTTTGGTACTTCTGTTTCAGTGTATCTGAAGAAGTGTGCATGCACACGAAAGCTCATACCAAGAAAAAACTTAGCTGGTCTCCAAGGTGCTACTGGAAGGAATTTTTTTATTTTTTATTTTGTCTCCATTCTCCTATTATCAAGTGTACACAATTTCCCCCCAGGTATTCGATAAACATTTTCCAATCTTCTTTAAACATGTTCGTCTTGTTCTATATGTTAGGTCCGCAAGCTGTGCATAGTCCATCAGTTTAAGTTGCGATTCTTCTTTAGCTGGGACCTCGCTCGTTTTCCGTTTTGGGGCTAACAAAACACGAGCCACAGTAGTGGCATACACAAATACCCTTTTCTGACACCTGGGGATTTCCATCTTGAATTATCCCCAGCAAAAAGGACTCCGTAGCCCCATTTCTCTGCCAGGCTCCGACTTGCTCCACACACTGGTGTGCTCTTATCACAAGCTCACATTTTTGAACAAAACTTCAGAATACGGTGGGGTGTGCATTGTGGAGGGTGGCGAACTGACCTGGTGATCCTAATCGCCATCTCCTTTCTCTTTGGTTGTAGGGCTAGTAATAACAACAACCAGGAAACGCCCTTTCAAAGTAGAGGGGGAATCTGGGAGTGGCTGCTTTGCTGAGCACACACAAGATGGAAGCCGAAGAAGGCTTTGTCACAGCTGGGAAGACACACTTACCCAGTCCCCTGTCCAGGGTGTCTCCAAAGCTACGAGGCATCCCCATTTCGTTCCTCGGGAAGTCTCTTTCAAACCCGCCTCCGATCGCACGGTCCATTTCTGGAAGCCAAGAGCAGTTTTTAGTCCTCTGCCAGGAGAGCGGAAAACACAAAGCCAACAGGCAAAGAAAACGCGGCTTCCCAGTCTATACTGACTGGCAGCGGCTTCCCAGAGTTTCAGGCGGGGGACAATTCCAGCCCTTACTAGAGACAACGGGGATTGTTAACTGCATGCAAAGGGAGCGCTCTTGAATCCTGGAACACAAGTCGGTAGAGCACGAGGATCTTGATCTGAACGTTGTGGGTTCGAGCCCCACGTTGGGTGAAAGATTACTGCACTGCAGGGGGTTGGACGAGATGACCCTTGTGATCCCTTCTATGATTCTTCTACTAAGCTACAACCCATCCCCAAAAATGAGCCCAGGGACAACTTGCCTGGGACCAACACTCATCTTTTTGGCACCCGGCAAAGGCATTTGTATTCTCTTCAGGCATTGGGGCCCAATTTATCGTGTTGTGCCAGGTAGGTGGGAATTTTTTTTGCATTTCATTATTGTGGACTTTTATCTGTTGCATTGCTTTTAAATGATGCATTTGTGGCAAATTTTCTTATTGTGTTTTTACACTGCTGTTTAAGTCGCACCAATACTTTTTTCTTGCAGGAAGAAGAGAAGAAGAGTTTGGATTTGATATCCCGCTTTATCACTCCCCGAAGGAGTCTCCAAGCGGCTCACATTCTCCTTTCCCTTCCTCCCCGACAGCAAACACTCTTTGGGGTGAGTGGGGCTGAGAGACTTCAGAGAAGTGTGACTAGCCCAAGGTCACCCAGCAGCTGCATGTGGAGGAGCGGGGACGCGAACCCGGATCCCCAGATTACGAGACTACCGCTCTTAACCACTACACCACACTGGCTCTGGAAGTGATGAATAAGCACAAAAGTCTGTAGGAGAGGCGTTATTGGTTTGCTCCTTTTGTTTGTTATGTATTTCGTGTTCTCGTTTTGTACGTTGCATAAACCATCCTGTGGTCTTCGGAAGAAGGACAGCATACAGATTTAATTATTTAACAAATAATAATCATAGAATCATAGAGTTGGAAGAGACCACAAGGACCATCCAGTCCAACCCCCTGCCAAGCAGGAAACACCATCAAAGCATTCCTGACAGGTGCCTGTCAAGCCTCTGCTTAAAGACCTCCAAAGAAGGAGACTCCACCACACTCCTTGGCAGCAAATTCCACTGTCGAACAGCTCTTACTGTCAGGAAGTTCTTCCTAATGTTTAGCTGGAATCTTCTTTCTTGTAGTTTGAATCCATTGCTCCGTGTCCGCTTCTCTGGAGCAGCAGAAAACAACCTTTCTCCCTCCTCTATATAACATCCTTTTATATATTTGAACATGGCTATCATATTACCCCTGAACCTTCTCTTCTCCAGGCTAAACATACCCAGCTCCCTAAGCCGTTCCTCATAAGGCATCGTTTCCAGGCCTTGGACCTTAATAAAAGCACCCAATAAAATAGGCCTGATAGATGGAATTCAAAATCCACCACGGCCAGAGTCATGCTTCCAAGGGCCTTTCTCAAGCAAGAGCTCTCTTCTGTTGTCATCTGGCATTCAGAAGCATTCAAGCTGGACCACCTATCAGCCCCAGTCAAGAAACTCAAGTGTCCAGGAATAACATGTCACAGCCAGGGTGGATAAAAATCAATGATTTTTTTAAAAAAATAAAAAAAAACGGATTTTTTTGATTTAAATTGGATTTTTAAAATAAAATGCTTTTGGAGGAAAAATCTTTCTAAATATAGTCTTCTATTTAAGTTACATTGTAGTTCAAAGGCTATTCATCAGGAAATAAGGATTTGTTTTAAGTTTATCAAGTGTGCTAAAACTCAGTCTAAGTTTTTTTTAAAAAAATGTTTAACCACATCAGTTAACAAACATGGATACATATGCTATCATGTTATTGTTTTAGTTAAATAAATTGTTTAAATGGTTATTAAGGAAATGATTATTTTTCTCCTTCTAATAAAGTACAGCAGAAAAGTTTTCCAAATATAAACAGTTAACTTATTAAACCTCACCATAATTTCATAATTATCTGTCTATGTATTTCTAGTAGTATAACCAAATCAGTAATTTTGATATAACTGTAAAAACTACTCTGAAAATGTATTATTCCAAAAATGAAACCTTCATATGGTTGTAAATATCAAGATTGTACCAGCAAGAATGAGTCTTTCTGTAAAAAAAAATATTTAAATCAAGTCTTACTGACTAGTGATTTAAATCAAGCCTAACTGACTAGTGATTTAAATCGTGATTTAAATCGTGATTTAAATCAATTTGATTTAAATCAAATCCACCCTGGTCACAGCCCATCAGCATCTGGAGGGTCCCCACAGGTCCCTCATATCCCTGTCAAGACTAGGTGAAGGAGAGACAGCCAGAATCAAAGGTTTAAAGAGGGCCGGAGAATTCCTGGATCTGGACTTCGGAGAGGTTGGGTGTGGGGTGAAATAAGGACATGGTATATTCAAAAGGGATGGTTTTACTGGTTAAAAGGATAATGTTGATGGATATGGTTATAGGCTTGAGTGACGAAAAATGACAATTGATTTTTAAAATGATAAGTAAAAGAAGAAATAAAGGCTAAATACTCTGAGACAAAGGGGAAGAAGGGGGGTTTAAAAAGGGTGAGAACATAGGGAAAAACAGAAGTATCTAAATGCCAAGGCTGGAATTTAGGATTGATAAGAAAAACTACCTATGTTTTTTGACAATATATTTATAGATGATGTATGAATAAGATGTTTTTGACAATATATTTATAGATGATGTATGAACCTGATAAGGAGGAATTATGATGAAACCAACAGTGGGGACGTGAGGAAGTCAAATTGGAATAAGGATTCGAGAAAATTAGAAAGGCCTGGCCTATAAAGTGGGGCCAGGCTAAAGCAATGTTATGGAAAAGTAATTGTAAGGTTAAATGAACAAGATATCAGAAACCTCTGTGAGAGGGGGGAAAAGGATTGGGGCTTCCCATGGTGAGAGGGGGGAAGCATGAAGTTTAACCGATATGTTCTGTGCTTAAAAAATTGTAAAACCTAATAAAATTATTTTAAAAAAAGAAGAATCAAAGGTTTAAAGAACCTCAGAATCGATATTCTGAAAATCCTGTGGGTTTCAGTACATTCTCCTTCCCAAGCCCTATTAAGCGCAAAGCAATTTATGAAGATTAGCAATCTTTTGTCTCACCGCTCATCCTGCCCAGGTTCATCCCCGAAGGGAAACGGCCCAGATTCTCCATTCCGCTGAAAGGCCCTTCCATCCCTGAACAACAACAATAAAAAACAATGAGCAAGTTCCCAATCCCTCATGCCTTGCCAGCTAACCCATCTTTAGGATTTGAGAGGGCACCGGGCTCAGACTTCAACGGCTCCATTATTTTCAGACATTAGCGGTACGAAAGGCTTGGGACTTTTGAGCTTTCCATCAGGTCAAGCCAGCCACTGTTTGACCTACTCTGGAAATGCAGTGTATGAACACATTAAATAAGTGTTGCAGAGATGGCTTGGGGAATATGCACGGCAGAGGAACCTGCTTTGAGGTGAGGGACGCGTTAAGTATCACCAGGACCCCACGGCAATCCTGCCACTGTACACCAGTTCCGGCCCCCCGTTCCCCAACTTACCTCCCATTTTGTTCATTCCAAAGCTCAAGCCTTCTATGCCCATTCCTAAAAATGCGGGAAGAGAACAGACGAGTGGAAATTAGAACCTATGACAGAGTTAAGATTCAGAGGACTGATCCACCTGATCTGGCATTGTCTGCTGTGGAGCTTCTTAAGGTTCCAGACACAGAGAACAGTCTTTCCCCGCTGCACAATCCTTTCACAGACTGTCTCTCCAGAGTGGTGCATGCTCTAGTTATCTCCCGCTTGGACTACTGCAATGCGCTCTACGTGGGGCTACCTTTGAAGGTGACCCAGAAACTACAACTAATCCAGAATGCAGCAGCTAGACTGGGGACTGGGGGCGGCCGCCGGGACCACATAACACCGGTCCTGAAAGACCTACATTGGCTCCCAGTACGTTTCTGAGTACAATTCAAAGTGTTGGTGCTGACCTTTAAAGCCCTAAACGACCTCGGTCCTGTATACCTGAAGGAGCGTCTCCATTCCCACCGTCCAGCCTGGACACTGAGGTCCAGCGCTGAGGGCCTTCTGGCGGTTCCCTCACTGTGAGAAGCAAAGCTACAGGGAACCAGGCAGAGGGCCTTCTCGGTAGTGGCACCCGCCCTGTGGAACGCCCTCCCAGCAGAGGTCAAAGAGATAAGCAACTATCTGACATTCAGAAAATACCTCAAGGCAGCCCTGTTTAGGGAAGTTTTTAACCTGTGATATTTTAATGTATTTTAATATCTGTTGGAGGCCGCCCAGAGGGGCTGGGGGGACCTGGCCAGATGGGCGGGGTACAAATAATTTATTATTATTATTATTATTAATCACTGGAGACATAAGGCCAAAAGCCTTCTTCCCTAGTCTAGCATCCCATTTCCCACTGATTATTCTTGGAAAGAGGACATGAGGATTAATAGTCACTGGGGCAACCCAGTCAGAGGGCCAGGTAAAAATAATAGAATTGTTATTAACGTTGCCAGTGGCTGGTATTTGGGGGCAGACTGCCTCTTGCTCCTGCAGGCTGCATACCGTCACCATGCCAAAGCAATTGCCTATAACTGTTCTCCACAATGCGTTGGGTCTCCCTTCTCTTTTTAAGGGAAGGGCCATTGCCACTCCTGTGGGAGTGGATTATCGAAGTGCCGTATGAAGGAAATCAAAATCATTTCCAGCATGTTGCCAGACAGCAGGGACGCAGACGGTTGCTTGCTCTCGATTTAGGCTCAGGCACTCTCTTTACTCCCGAGATAAAACTTGTTTGGGACAAACAAGGCGGCACCAACAGTTCTCAAACAAGAGACAGAGCTTTCAGCTCCGTCAGCCTTCTTCCGTATCAGATGATGCTGGATGACAACCTCCACAATTTATAGGCCTCTCTATGATCTTCAAAGGCTCCATCCAACAAACTATCTTAAGTCACTAGACAACCCCAAACACCGCTGGGCTTTTTCCAGGGCTCGTTTTAATGCCTTCCCCACAGCTCTCTTAGAGGGCAGATATAGTAAGATACCGATCGATCAAAGATTATGCCCCTGTGATTGTAATGAGATTGAATCCACTGGGCACGTTCTCTTATACTGTCCACTGTATCGTGACTCAAGCAAAGAACTGATTGAACCGCTGTTGGGGAAACTGCCAGGCCGCTCTGAGGAAGCCTACATCAGATTCCTCCTAGCGGATAAAGATATGGAGACCACTAGGATCGCCGCAAATTTTGTTATATTGCGACAAGAATAAGACGAATAATGACTGAGACTGAGACTTGAGTTTTAATCTCTGAAGGAATATTAATAGGTGGTAAAGATCTATTAATGTAAAATCTTAAGTGTTTAATTTTAATTTTAAATGTAAGTATCAGTTTTATGAGATGGGTTCTAATTCTGTAATATAACTCAATCTCCAATACTGTATCTGGTTATGGATTGTCATTAACTGTTCTCTGGTCTTTGACCGTAATAAAGATATTTGTATTTGCTGGGCGACAACTCCCTTTGTCCCTTTCCACTGGCAGTGCTGGCTAGTCTGGTAGGAGCTGAGAGTCTAAACACGCCTGAAAGCCCAGCTTCCCCCTATATCTGCCATATGGGGAAGAGCAGATTTAGCCTAATAGGGTGCTCTTCAGACGCTGCTGGATTATTGTCCAAAACCAGTTTGAAGCCCATACTGTGATATCGGTTTCATAATTTTTGACCTGGCAATAGACCGTGAATCATGATCTGTGTGATGCAAAAATCACAATGCGGGGGAAACCGTGAAGCCAGCCAATGCCTCTACATAGCTCCATCCTTATTTCAACACCAGGACAGACCAGCACAGAAATCATGAGATCCAGAAACATGGCACAACGCTAGAGGAGACAGCAAAGGAAAGCGCCCGGCCCCAGTTCCTCGCTCACCTCCGGGTCCCAGGTTGCCCATACCCAAACCCTTGTTCAAATGGTTTGCATCAATAGGTATTCCTCCTGGCCCCAGTCCCATGCCAATGCCTCCGAGTCCATCTGCAAAAGAAGAGAGGTTGAAAAACCAGCCGTCAGTATCAGTGTGTTGCTGCTGTTCCCTCCTTGCTGCCCTTCCGTCGGCACGTGAAAACCTTCTTGTTCAATGGGCTTTTGGTAACTGTCATGAGAGGTCACCCTACCCTCCTACACTGTACCCCATGAACAGAGAGGGGACCCTAGCTTCCTGGACTTCAACCACCAACTCTTGACATCAGGGAAGCCATTTCAAGGAAATAGAACCTTTTCCTTACCTACGTGTGACCTACAGGAGACCCCAGATTAAGATCAATTTCCCTCTCCACTCCCCTCTGCATGCATATCTCTGACACTTATCACTTCCCTGTAAGCAAACTATAATGTCAGCAGAACCACCTGCATAGATCTACATAAGCCGATCTACATAAGCAGCAGCCAGGAAACCTTTTGTTATCCAGAAATTTGTGTTTGGGAGGGGTCGAGGAGGGATGACCAGGTGTGGGGAATTCTCAAGTTACCTCCTCTGACCCTCCCAAGTTATGATGTAGCTGTGATGTATCTGAGGGGTGGTCCTGCGTTACACCCCTTTTTGTGATGTATGTATGATGTACAAGGGGGTGGTCTTGGGCCGAAGGGGGGGGAATTTCAAAGTCTATATAGGAGCTGACACACCATTGTCCGGGGTTCTCCCTCCTTATCGTACCTGCTACGTGATGGGAAACCTCTGTTGCAACAGATTCAATAAATGGGAAGCTGCGCTTTGCTTTTGATAACTCTGGTGTGGTCTCTGTCTGTGGCACGAAGGGAAAAGCTCTAAAATTCCAGCTCTTCCCAGGGAGAAAAATCCGGACTCCCCCTTGGGAAACCCGGACCCAACTTTATGCCTTTCCTAGTAAAATTTTGCTTATATCATAACTGACCGCTTTAAATGAAAGGGCTGTTTTTATTGTAACTACTGGTATGTTTTAAACAGCTTTTATACGTATATATAGCTTTATTTGTTTCTTGATTATTGTTTTTCTACGTTTTAAGCCATTACAGGATACGCGTAAGTGGGGATTTTGCTGAGCTCATGGCAGAAACTCCTATGTATGCGTGCCAGAAGGGGAGACTAGGAATCTGGAACGTGACTGGGAGGCAGCAAGGAGGAAGAGAAGGACACAAGGAGAGGGAGAGAATGCAGGTAGATATGGTCGGCAAGTTAATGAAAGGACAGCTCTCCCCTGGGGCTCCCCTGACCATACCTCAAGTCTCCACAGGGTGCCACGGCACACCGCTTGACAACCAATGTTGCATACTAATCTTAACGTGCCCAAGACAGCACGGCCTACTGACCATCAGAATTTAACGTTCCCGATGGGGAAGTATTTTCAGCAGAAGAGCAGGCAAATTTCCCTTGAAAATACATTCCAGTTTCCCCGATGACAAGAGCACACAGGGCAGGTGTGCAAGCTACTTCTCACAATGTGGAGCAACACAGCTGTTTCATGTTGGGTATCCTTTTGTGGAGATACTTACGAGGAAGCTGCTGGGGCCGCTCCGGAGGGAAGAAGTCCCCTTTCGGCAAGGCTCGCTCGTCCTGAAATATTAGATGCCAAGATCAAATACAAAGCCAAATGCAGCAGAAACTTGACTGCGGCATTCAATTTTGTACGCAACAGTGGAACGCCCTTCCACCAAATGAAAAACAGATAAAACAGACTTTTGAAGGCAGCCCTATATAGGGAAGCTTTTAATGTTTCATTTTTCTATTTTGCTGGATTGTAGGGCTGGGAGATACATCGTCCGAAACGCATTTGAAGTCCGTATCGTGGTGTCAGTTTCGTGATTTTTTGATCTGGCAATATACTGTGAATAGTGGTGTGTGTGCGCATGTGTGTGCTAAACACAAATCATGACGCGCACACACAAAAAACGTGAAGCCAGCCAATGCCTCTAACATAGTTCCATCCTTATTTCAGACATCGTTATGTATCAATATATTTATGATGCTTAGCTGGCGAAATATTGCAATGTTGAAAGCCGGTATCACCCAGCCCTAGCTGGAAGCTGCTCAGTGTGTCTGGGGCATATACATAATATATATATGCATGGCATATAAATATAATTATTATTAATATTGTTAAACTTACCATCTTCACATGCATTGGCCTATCAAACAGCAGCTGCCCATTGAACATGGCTGTGATTTGGGTCAAGGAGCGTACATCATGGAATAGCCCAACAAGGCCTTGAAGAGATGGCCCCTGCAAGCGTTTTGTTTAGTCTGACCAGATCCACCTCCTTCTCCAACCAACAGCTGCCAAAGCATGAGACACTCGAACCATGAGTCTATCGGCAGAGGCCATCAACCCTTTTGGGGCCCATGGGAATCCTCTCCTCTAGGCACTAATCTCCTACAATGGACGGCACCGAACTGTTGCATCCTCACATTGTACCTCCATATATGAATTTTCTTACATAACTTGGAGTGTTAGTATGGACATATTGTATGTATATTGATTGATTTGGGTTTATGCTATATCACACATTGGATTTGGTCCATGTGCATGTTTTTGGAGATTATTATAATTTACGTGCTATTACAATTATCATTTATCAGCTGGTTACGTTTGTTGTATGGTTCATGCATAGCTGTACGTAACCAGGGTTTGCTGTTGTTGGATATTCCCAAACCTCTGCCCTCAGCTTTTTTTGGACTACAACTCCCATCATCACTAGCTAGCAGGACCAGCCGTCAAAAATGATGGGAGTTGTAGTCCAAAAAACAGCTAGGGAACCAAGTTTGGGAAGCTTCGTTAAGGTTGGGACAGAGGTGAACCGCCAGCATCTCGGCCCAAAAGCCCATAGATTATTCCCTGGACGTTATGTGCAAGAATTCTGCAACTTGTGCCTCCCTCGACTATCACCCCACCCCCAGAAAAAGATACAAATGGCCTGAACAGCTTCAATAGCCTGCTCAAAAGTCACTGTGCCTATGCCCCGGCTCTTCCCGTCTTTGTCTTCCAGGATGTCTGCCCGCACCACTACGCCAGCCATGCTGAACACCTCCTTCAGCTTCTTCCAGCCAACTTTGTAATCCAGCTGAAGGAGGCGAGGAAGAACGGTTAGTATTCGTACGAAAATGTATTTTACAAAGAACAGATTGCATCGGGCGAAAAGGAAACCTATGTAATGTAATGCAATAGTTGCAGGGTGGATAAAAATCAATGATTTTAAAAAAATAAATTTAAAAAAACTGATTTTTTTATTTAAATCAGATTTTTTTTTTATTTAAATTGGATTTTTAAAATAAAATGCTTTTGGAGGAAAAATCTTTCTAAATATAGTCTTCTATTTAAGTTACATTGTAGTCCAAAGGCTATTCATCAGGAAATAAGGATTTGTTTTAAGTTTATCAAGTGTGCTAAAAGTCAGTCTAAGTTGTTTTTTTTTTATGTTTAACCACATCAGTTAACAAACATGGATACATATGCTATCATGTTATTGTTTTAGTTAAATAAATTGTTTAAACGGTTATTAAGGAAATGATTATTTTTCTCCTTCCAATGAAGTACAGCAGAAAAGTTGTCCAAATATAAACAGTTAACTTATTAAACCTCACCATAATTTCATAATTATCTGTCTATGTATTTCTAGTAGTATAACCAAATCAATCATTTTTGATATAACTGTAAAAACTACTCTGAAAATTTATTATTCCAAAAATGAAACCTTCATATAGTTGTAAATATTAAGATTATACCAGCAAGAATGAGTCTTTCTGTAAAAATAATATTTAAATCAAGTCTTACTGACTAGTGATTTAAATCAAGCCTTACTGACTAGTGATTTAAATCAATTTGACTTAAATCAAATCCACCCTGAATAGTTGCAAATCTTGCGACTCCAATTAAGGTCACAGAAATGCTGAATCGGTTGCCTTGACCGTTTGTCAACTCCCTGTAAAAGTGAGCACCTGTGTCTCTGAGGTAGTGATAGGGGTGGGGGCTGGCTAGTTGTTTCGTTGAGCATGGAGACACTGTCTGGGAGGAGCTGGTGAGGACAGAGAAGCTATAATTTATGGACTGCTTCAAAGGAGTTTTAGAAGCAAGAAGCACCTCTCTTGGGCTCAAGGAGAGAAACACATTGTACAGTGGTACCTCCGGTTGGGAACGGGATCCGTTCCGGAGGTCCGGCTGCATCCTGAGGAATTTGCAACCGGAGGTGCCGCTTCTGCGCATGCAGGCGGTGCATGAAACACTTCTGTGCATGCGGCAAAACCCGGACCACTGGTCCTATTAGCTAGCGATGATGGGAATTGTAGTCCCAAACATCTGGAGGGCCGGAGTTTGCCTATGCCTGACATAAAGGAACAGCTCTCAAGCAGCATTTTTACTGCATTAAATTAAGAGCTGACAGAGCTAAAAGTTATCCCATTAGCTGGAAGAGTCCCCTGGGCACAAAATTAAGACACACCTTCCCACGCCTCACCCTGCCTTTTATATGGAGTGGACAATGGTGCTTTTGAGAACCAGAAGAGCTCTCTGTTCCCACACTTTGTTATGGTGATATATTATTGTTAACAAGGGGATCCTGATGTGTCCCTTTCCAGCATACTCCATTCCTTCCCCCCAGTCAGTCAGAATGCCATTAGGTTTCTCTCTCTCTCTCTCTCTCCCTCCCTCTGATGTGTTTTCCCTAAAGGCATTTTAGGGAATCTCAAAGCCAGGGATGTCAAACAGTGGATGGTGCTGTTTTGGAGACATAAGGATCCAAACATGAAAAAAAGACGGTGTAGGATTAAAGTGTTTGCTTGCTTTTTCCTCTATCCTCCCCATCCCTTCTTTCTTTTCTGCTGTATCTACAGAGAATGTCAGTTCAAATAAGAAAAAGTATTCAAAAGTATTCAAAAGGATGGTTTTAAAGCCGGCTTTACTTATAAAACGATCCTTTTGAATACTTTTGAATACGAACTGATATACATTTATCGTTACTTGAAATTTCTTATGTTCTTATACTGTAACGAATTATTGTTTACTCATACTACTGTGAATTTGAGGTTGTATTTTTCATTTGAAGCTACACCTATTATTGTGAACTTGAAACTGTTTTTCTTATTTGAACTGACATTCTCTGCCTAAGACTGTAATTCCTAACAGAATACATACTTTTACTTGACTATAACTCACGAGTAGGATTTATTCCTAGTATTGAAATTTCTGGCCAGAGCTCTTGGTGTGTATTTCCTTTCAGTATAACTAATAACAAGAACTCCAATTTATTTAACGCTGGTGACATGGCGCATGAGCAAAGGCAAGACAAAGGGGCCACTCACATTGGCCACAAAGACCGTGCTCCCAAGCCTGCCTGCCTGCAGGGCATGAATGATCTCGTTGGGGATGTTTGGGTTATTGAGGATGCTGGGAGGGATGTTGATCATCCCGGGGCCGCCAGGACCAGGGCCAATCCCCATCCCACCACCAGATGCAGCCATGGCCTTCTGCACGGCTCTCCTCACATGCTCTCCATCAGGATCCTAGGACAGAAAAAGGGGGGCGGAGGGTTAGGCAAGCTCTCATCCTGCAGAGCAGCTAGACAGCCAAATGTCTTAAGAAAGCTAGACATCAGGGAAGCATTCGTCCTCAACCTTCATGCTGGTAGGATGACTTCTGGTGTAGGTAAGAGCACTGAATCATGTGAGACCTTGGACAAGATGATGGGGAGAATCCGCGAACAGCGGGACCAGAAGTTCATCAAAGACTGGACTAAATTTGCAGACTATTTAAAGGAAAATTGTATTCAATTGAATACGTTGGTAGGACTGCACGAAGCTTTGTAGAGTAAGGAAGAAATATTGTTGTTAATACGAAGATATAGTGATAGATTTTTAGAAAATAATAATATAAAGCAATGATTGATTTAGGAAATATAAGGAATAGGTATTAGAGTATCATAAGGAAGGTTTGACGGAAGTCACGGCCATAAAAAGCCAAAACGGTATAAGATGTGAAGATAAGGTCCACAAATAACAACATTTTGGAGGTCCCGAGCCACAAGGTTGTTAGACTGGTCTCAACTAGGGCCAGGGCCTTTTCAGTACTGGCCCCAACTTGGTGGAACACTCTGTCACAAGAGACCAGGGCCCTGCAGAATTTGACATCTTTCCGCAGGGCCTGCAAGACAGAGGTGTTCCGCCTGGCCTTCGGGTTGAACTCAGTCTGATGTTTTTTCCTCCCATTATGGTTTTGATTTTGGGCGATAACCTGTATTTTAATTAACGGTTTTTAGTTATTTTATATTTTATTGTAATTTTTATCTGTGTTAGCCGCCCTGAGCCCGGTTTCGGCTGGGAAGGGCGGGGTATAAATAAAATTTATTATTATAAATGTGTGAATTTATTATTGTATTCTTGTAAAACCAATAAAAATGATTATATATATATATATATATATATATATATATATATATATATATATATATATATATAAAAGAATCATGTGAGACCTGGCAGGGGAAAGTGATACAGCCCAGACACAGGTTGCTCAGCCCTTATGAGAACTATCCTGTGGCACTGGAATTCTTTTTTGGGGGGGGACCCCCTCCACTACATTGTCTTATGGAAGCGAGCCAGGGCAGAGGGGCAGGCAGGCAGCTACAGCCTCCACAGGCTCACCTCCTTCACTTTCAAGGGCCGCCCGCTGAGGCTGTGCTTGTTGAGAACCTCCACAGCCTTCTTCATGCTCTCTTCCATCTTGAACTCAACAACACTGCAGAGGGGAAAGAAAAGAGAAACCCCAAACAGAATCACAAAGGGCTCCTGGATGTCACCCCCGCCCCTGCCCCCCGTTCCCTGCCCAGTTGCTACAATGAGGTGGTACAGCTACTTACGCACATCCCTTTCGACGTGGAAATTTCATGTCAGCCAGAGAGGAGCACAGTGCAGAGTGGGAAGGAAAAGGAACAGGTCAGTAAGGAGCCAAATGAGCTTAAGATATTTAAAAAGGATACTTGTTTGTCTTTACAGTCGTTAAGGTCAAGATTTTGCTGTTTTAACGAACGGCAGAATTATTTACCTGCATCCTAGAAGCTACATGGCTAGGGTTGACGCAAAAGGAGTAATGATATGCAGACAAGACTCCCAACTTCTCTCAGAGACGTCACTCTTCGAGCTCCTACTTGCCTCTAGGACATCCAACCTCTAGCCACTCTACCCCCAAAAGAAATCAGCCTTCAGGGAAGAGTCTGAAACTACCTTCCACTGAACTGAAAAGCAATGGACGCCTGCAACAGCTATCTTCATTTTTTTACATTTAGACACAGACTGCCATGGAGTTCTGACATTTATGCAACCTCTCTCTTCCACACCGAGCTTACAAAGGTCAGCAACGAGCACCACGAGAAACATTTAAGCTAAGGATTTGGACGTTCATGTACCAGTGAAGAAAGTACACAAGGACCCATGCGTAAGTCATACAGCCAAACACCAAAGGAGGGCAGCAGAGGGTTGCTGCTGGTTTCTCACATGCCCCATATCCTCCTCCTCCCCCCCACACCAAGCAGCTCTGGGGCAGCGCCGACGATAAAACCATACACACTACGCATCCCAAGTTCATTTGGTTCCACACCGTTAACAGTTACATTGTTTTATTTTTTTTATCATTATTTTTTTGGTCATGTAGTAAAAATCCACGGAAGAAATTCTCTCGGAGACTTACCCTTGACTTTCCTTCAGCGTCCATTAAGAGCTCCACGTATGTTACCTCACCAACTACAAATGAGATTCCAGACGGTACATAGACCAAGGGAGAAAGCCAAGAAAACAAGGGGGATTTAGAACAATCGTCAACAACCTTATATGGAGCCTTTGCCTTATTAAAAGCCCAGGAACACTCCACATTTGCTAGTCCACCGCAACTTGGCGTTACAGGTGTGCGATACGTATTAAACCAGAGTCGAACACATATCCTTGATTTCCTCGTACTAGGTTACCATGCCTTTCAGTTTCCCTCAGGCTTTGATGCCCGTTCATCTCTAGGGGACGAGACGAGAGATGGAAACCTCGCATGGGCTATTGTCACCCTCTTTAGCCAAACCCTCGAAACTAATTAACGCTTAAGAATATTAAGAAGGGCCCTGCTGGATCTAGTCCAGCACCCTGTTCCCAGGGAGGCCAACCAGACAGATGCCTAAGGGAGGCACACAAACAGAGCCACTCTCCCCGCAATAGTGGAGGCAGCCTTCAGGGTTATAGTATCTGTTGGCAGGCTGATCCTCTGCTGACTTGTTTAATCCTCTTTTAAAGAGACCCAAGTCGGTGGTGATCACTGCCTCTTGCAGGATGAAATTTAATAGCTTAACTATGTGTGAGTAAGTCCTTTCTTCTGTCTGTCCTGAAATCTTCTGACATTAAGCTTCACTAGATTACTCCTAGTTTTAGTGTTATGAGACAGGGAGAAAACGTTTTCTCTGTCCATTTTCTCTGCACAATGCATCATTTTAGACATTTCTATCTTGCCCCCTTACTTGCCTTTTCTCTATATTGGAAAGCCCCTTCCTCATAGGGGAGTTTAGAGTCTATTTAACAGAAGACCAGGTTGGTTTTTTCTACTCCCAAGTTGCCCCTGAAAAAAAATTCAGGATTCTATTTATGCCATGTGGCTCCTGTGTGCCCTGCTTCAAAAACCTGAATTTACAGGCATCTCCTACTTTTCCTCAAAGGAGCTACAGGTAGTGCAAAAGGGTTTGCACTTCAACCTGACTCCTCTCATCCAACTAGTACAACACACTAGCACCTTCCCACTTCCACAATTCTTTCTCCACAGTGACCAGATGCAAGTTTTACAATACAGATTTTGCTCTGCGCCTCTTTCCAGCAGTCAAAAAACCTGCAATTCTGGTTTCCGCCATTTGCTGCTGCTCCCGCCGAGTCTGGGTTAAAATAAGCGTCGTGGGGGGTGAGGGAAATCCTACACTTTATGCTAAAAAGCATGTAATCTTCTTAAATTATTGGGCTGAACTTCACAGCCCAAAACCCATTCCTCCCAAACACTGTCCTGAGAGAGAGGCTTGAAACAGGTCCCATCCCACAAGGTGTCTAAGTCTAGACCACATCACTTTGTCAAAGCTCTTCTGAGTCAGCTCTGGGTCAGCGTTTGAAAGTATTTTAATTAACGTTTTTTTCTTTCTTTTATACTTTTGCAATTTTATTGATATTAGCCGCCCTGAGCCCGGTTTCGGCTGGGAAGGGCGGGGTATAAATAAAATTTATTATTATTATTATTATTATTATTAGCCAGGCGACAGTCGAATTTTGCAACTGGCAACGGGCCTTTTGCAACTGAATGGAGATGTCCAGGCCTAGCATCTCCACTTGCCTGTCCTGGTGAATAATCCAGTTCCCGGGAGCCACATGGCTCCTAGCCTTTGTATCCCATTGCTCTGTGTACTGATTTAGGTGGAGGAATATCAAGAACACTGGCATAAAGTTAAATAAAATAAAAAAGGGATAACATACCACACACCTGTAACGTTAAGTTTCACCAACAAGTGATAAAACTGAAATGACTTCACCGAGGAGGACACCATTAAAAACATTTCAAAGAGAGGCATCCAAAACACACCAGGTGAGATCTGAACAGACCACAACACTTAAAAGTCTTCTAAACCATACTTACTGGCACCAAAGATGCCTCTGCAGAGTTACTATTATTAAGGGCTTTATACATCCCACGGTTGTTAAGTGATGGAGCAGCAGCCTGTCACCTCAGTTTAACTGCTGCTCCTAAACATGAACCTGGGGGCCCTGTAATTCTTACATACAAAAACCCAGAATGCTAACCGTTTTTAGAGCCACATTCCTAGTTCTTGGAACTATGGTGACTTGCATCGAGAGCAATTAATTTGGACTGCCTTAAGCAATCGTTTTTGGTGAATTGGGCTAGGTGGGGAAAGCAGCTTTAAGTGACGCCAGATTAATCAACTCTGGGCTGCAGTCACAAAACCCAAGAACGCTCTCGTCTGTACATAAGACACTAAGCTATCTGCAGAGAGAATGAAGAATATTTCTCTTTTTTTCCTCCCGGGATCACCTGCCAGGATAAGCAGCTGAGCAGAGCAACAAGAGGAAAAGCAGTCCCACGTTAAGATTTTGGCATCCACGTGAGCTGAAGGAAAGGCCGAAACACACAAGCTCAGCGTAGGGCTTGCAGTGGGACACATCTATGAACACACACGTTCCTATTCACCAATATTTCACGCACGGCGTAGATCAGTAACTGGCACGTTCCAAAGCGGCGTTCCATTCAATGTATCAAAACCATAGCTGGAAGGAGGACCAGACAGTTAGCCTGTAAATCCACCATCTGTTGAAAGCTAGTGAGATCTCTGGGGGCTACCAACACCACACTGAGTGTTGCCATGTTACATGTGAATACACATCCCTAACGGGGTTGTGCATGTAATCCCCATTTGCCTCAAGGGAACCTTCCCTGCCCTTCCTTAGGCTCATAAGCACGTTAGCCATCGTTCTCCACTTTAAGCCACGGGGACCCTAAGCTTCAAAGCACGTGACCCAAATTTATTTCCCAATTTATAATGCGTTTCCAGAGATGCCCTCCAGGAGGATGGATTCCCCCCCCCCGCCTTATTTCCCACCTAAATATTTGCTCTGTAGCCCATTATTTGGCTGCGAACAGATTATAGTTTGGTTCCAAGTGTTGACTTTTTGTATGAAAAATATGAGGCGGGGGCAGTTCTTTATTTGAAACGTGGTGGAATCACTTCCTTTGGCCAAATTTCCCTCAGAACTGTAACGATTTAGGTTGACAAAGCTATGACCAGCATGGAGGAGCCAATCAAGTCACCCTTTCGCAAGACGAAAAGGGAAAGGGGGGGGCAACCCATCCTCCTTTGGAGTTCACTCTTAAATGGTCCTGGATATTCAACAACGAAAGCAAGATTGCATCAACCAGGAGGAAGGCTGCTTTCCTTCTCCTCAGCAGCAAAATGTGTCCAGACCCATGAAAGGCTTCAAAAGCATTTCCAATGTTTGAAAAAAAAAGCTCACACCAGGCCCTGCTGATATAAGTCTCGCCTCTTCCAAGGGAACTGCAAAGACTCTTTTGCTCTGAAGCCTTCTAGACAATGCCAAACACCTGCACACACAGGAAGCATCCTGTGAGGGCACAGCAGCTAGCATGCACCATCAGGAGAGCCTGTCCTCAAAAAAAACCCTTGCTTCTTCAACATAGCTACAGCTACCCAGAATCACCTCTGGCACGCTCCCAGCTTCAGAAGGAGGAAAAATTAATGCCACGGGGAAGGGCGCAACGTTGCAGCTCAGGCGCACGCAGAGAGCTGTTTACCTTTCTCTTTGACTAGATCTTTGAGGTACTGCCACTTCACATCGAAGGGGATGTTGGTAATGAAGGCTCGGTATCTTCTCGAAGGGCTGGCATAGGGCTCAAAGCGACTCCCTCCTCCGCGCTTGGCGCTTTTCTCCTTCCTTTTCTCGTTCTGGTTTGGCCGTTCGCCTTCACTGAAAAAAGAAAAGAGGCCTACAGTTAAGGTACTTTAGAAGTTACCCAGCTCAAACCCTTCCAGCATTTAGCACCCAAAGCTAAAAATAATAAAATTGGGCGGTATATACTTGGTATATTAGTACAGTGGTACCTTTTTGTAAAAAAAATATTTCTGCTTTTCGGATTTAGAAATTTCATTAACTTTACAATCATTTTAACATTTCAAAGATTGACTTCCGTTCCCCTCTTTCTGCGGTTCCTCAAATTTATTTTTTAATATCTTAACAATATCTCATTTAATTATCTATTTTAAATATATACTCTTATGGAACTGTAGGTCGTTACAATAATCCTGCCAATGTTTTTATCTGTTTGCAATTTATCTGTAAATATTCAATAAACCATTTCCATTCTTTTATAAAAAGTTTATTTTGATTTCTTATTCATTTAATTTGTTCATTTAGTTTAAATATATATTCTTATAAAACTGTAGGTGTAAACATTGATAAAATTTAGAAGGCAATAGGGCCGGATCCAGCCCCCAGGGCCTTAGTTTACCTACCCATGACCCAGAACATTTGAAATTGCCTCCCTTGTAGCTCAAGGTCAAGGGACCCATGACCATTAGGTTCAGTCACGGACAACTCTGGGGTTGCGGCGCTCATCTCGCTTTATTGGCCAAGGGAGCCGGCGTACAGCTTCCGGGTCATATGGCCAGCATGACTAAGCCGCTTCTGGCGAACCAGAGCAGCGCACGGAAACGCCGTTTACCTTCCCGCCGGAGCGGTACCTACCGGTATTTATCTACTTGCACTTTGACATGCTTTCGAACTGCTAGGTTGGCAGGAGCTGGGACAGAGCAACAGGAGCTCACCCTGTTGCGGCGATTCAAACCGACCTTCTGATCGGCAAGCCCTAGGCTCAGTGGTTTAGACCACAGCACCACCCGCGTCCCAGAACATTTGAAATTGCCTACCCTGTAGCTCAGGAACACCCCCCAAAACATCATGCGTACATCACAGAAAGAGGTAGATAGCCGTGTTGGTCTGTCATAGTCAAAACAAAATAATGATAATAAAAAATTCCTACCAGTAGCACCTTAGAGACCAACTAAGTTTGTTCTTGGTATGAGCTTTCGTGTGCATGCACACTTCTTCAGATACACATGTGCATGCACACGAAAGCTCATACCAAGAACAAACTTAGTTGGTCTCTAAGGTGCTACTGGAAGGAATTTTTTTATTTTGTTTTGATCACAGAAAGAGGTGGTCCCCAGCAGAAATTGGAGTGTGTTGCTTCTCTCCTGTCTGCCAGGATACCTGATAGATAATGCCTTATCTGACTGCCTTTTCTGGGTAGCCTGGCCATCCATGGAGATGGTAAATACTTAGTTCCTGAATCTCTTACGCATATTGATAGTGTGCTCAGCTTAACTGAGACTTGCCAGACTGTATTTACAGGGGAGCCGTAAGCCCCTACAATCCAAAGACAATTGGAAAGCTTTTCCCATTTCCTTCCTCCTTGCAGAGAAATATTTGAGGTCAATTTGGTAGAGTCAAAACGGCTTCAGAATTGTTCCCCTGTACCATTTCAGACACGTGGTTTGTATACTTATGTGTTTGCCTTGTCCATTTTTGATCTATCTATCTATCTATCTATCTATATAATTAAAAATAATATTCTTATAGGAATTCTGAGGTCATACATACATATATAGAGATATATAGATATAGATAGATAGATATACACACACACACACACATACATATATACATATGTATATATATGTATGTATGACCTCAGAATTCCTATAAGAATATTATTTTTAATTAGATAGATAGATATGACCTCAGAATTCCTATAAGAATATTATTTTCTTAACGGAAAAGCTCAACGACTTCTCTGCTAAAACCCATCCCTCTTGGCCTCCCCCCCCCATTTCTCTCTCCTTTTCCTTTCGCGGATTTGGGGGGGGGGCGAGAAACCAATCCCGGCCCTTTGCTTCCAGGCGGGCCCGACTAGATGGCCCTCTGGACCCCCCCCCTTACGGTTCCACTTCAGCCGAGTGGCAGAGACAACAGAATTGTGGGGGGAATTCCTCCGTCCCCGGATATGGCGCGTCCGCCCCGTGAGGAAAGGAGGCAAATGCCCCTTTTTCCTTCCCTGAGGCGCTCCTCGACGCCGCCTCCTCCTCCTTCTCCACACGTACCTCTTGGGGACGCCATCCCCGACGCCGTTGCCAGCCCCGTTGGCCGCCGCCATCCCTCCTCCGGCCAAGGCCCCGGCCTCCGCCATCTTGGCGCCGCCCTCCGAAACCGCCGCCGCCACAGCCGCCGCCGCCATTTTCTGCTCCTTCTCAGCCTGGCGCCCGCGCGAACTACTGCGCATGCCTCGCCTCCGCGACGTCACTCTTTTTTTTTTTTTCCTCCGGCCGCCGTTCCTCCTCAGCCAATAACTAGGATAGCCCCAGGGAGCCACGCCCCCGGTTTATTGTCCTCGCGGGAGCCACGCCCCTTTCTCCTCATTCAGAAAGCTACGCCCCCTCCCCTCCTCATTGTCCTCGAGAGCCACTCCTCCTCCTCCCTAGAGCCACGCCCCTTCTTCTCATTCTCCTCGAGAGAGCCACGCCCATTCTCCTCCTTCCGTGAGCCGCGCCCCTTCTTAGTCCTCGACAGCCACGCCCCCTCTCCTCATTGTCCTCGAGAGCCGCTCCTCCTCCTCCCTAAAGCCACGCCCCTTCTTCTCATTCTCCTCGAGAGCCACGCCCATTCTCCTCCTTCCGTGAGCCGCGCTCCTTCTTAGTCCTCGAGAGCCACGCCCCCTCTCCAGAAACCTCTTTTTTTTCCCCATAGGGATGACGGGAGTTGTAGTTCATGAAATATCCGGGCCTAGCCGCAAGGAGTCCAACCTCGATGATTGATGTGGGTTACGGAGTCAGAATCCAGGAAGGGGCGGGCCTTTACCCGCAAATCTCTGAGGAGAGGAAAACGAGTAGGCCGCTTTGCCGGCTGGATCTCCATGGCAACGCGGGGGGCGGAGCCAGCAGAGGGCCACTCTGCCCCTCCAGTCTCTATGCTGCCCTTTGGAGTTTGAACTTTAGGCGCTCTCCCTATTGAAAGGAGGAATGTGCCATTTTAAAATTAAAAAACCAGCAAACTTAAAGGGTGCAGTTCTTTTTACTTCTTCACCTTCTCCCTTTTTTATTTGTGGAAAAATATTATTATAATTCATTTACAAACAAAACAACATATGAAAACATAAAACCCAAAGAACGAAAACCGATAAAAAGTTAAAAAGAAAAATATTCGGTTTCCAAAGGGGCCAGTGCCATTTTTCTAACTACACTGCAGGGGGTTGGGCTAGATTTTGTCACCCTGGAGAACCAGGAACAAAAAAGAAAAATCAGCAAAAATCCCACAAATTCCCTGGATGATACATTTTTTTCTTTCGCCCACCCTTCCCAAAACATCTCTTCCCAGTTCATCAGAAAGCATCTGCATGAGCTTAATGGAAAAGGCTTTTCTCTCCCCTTTTGCATTGAGAAAGCTTCCCTTTGCAAAAGCGGCTCGCCTCAATTGGCAGAAGTAAGGAGGGAGCAATGTGGGACTTGGGTGGCGCTGTGGTCTAAACCACAGAGCCTAGGGCTTGCCAATCAGAAGGTCGGCGGTTCGAATCCCCGCGACGGGGTGAGCTCCCGTTGCTCGGTCCCTGCTCCTGCCCACCTAGCAGTTCGAAAGCACGTCAAAGTGCAAGTAGATAAATAGGCACCGCTCCGGCGGGAAGGTAAACGGTGTTTCCGTGCGCTGCTCTGGTTCGCCAGAAGCGGCTTAGTCATGCTAGTCACATGACCTGGAAGCTGTACGCCGGCTCCCTCGGCCAGTAAAGCGAGATGAGCGCCGCAACCCCAGAGTCGAACACGACTGGACCTAATGGTCAGGGGTCCCTTTACCTTTAATGCAGCCAGGCCGCCCATTCATTTATTATTATCATTTCATTAAAAAACCACCTTTATCTTCCAAGGATCTCGAGGTGGTATCCATGCTTCTCCTCGTCCCTGTGAGGTACATTAGGCGACTGACTCCAAGGTCAGCTAATGAGCTTCATGGCTGAGTGGGGATTCGAACCTGGCTCTCCCAGGGCGTAGTCCAACACTAGCCATACTAAACCTCACCTCACCTCAGCATACTAAAGAAATCAGAGTATGTATAAATGCCTTGCAGGTTCAAACTCCAGGAATCCACAGCAGCTCTGTATTATTATATGTCAGAAAATCACACCTGTGTCTCTTACCTTTATTGTGCCAGGAAACCCAAACCTATTTGGATGATGTGGAATAGCAAAATGGATTATTACGCAGGAATGGTGGTGCGAAATTGACAGGAGGCTGAATCAATCCTCTGGAAAGCTACTCAGTCTCCATATTTCCTCGCCTTTAGAAATTCAAGTGCTTGGCACACATCCCTTTTGTAAATGAAATGGTTTCTAAATACCGTCTTTTCTGAACCGGATGATGAGGTGTGGTTTCTGAATTAATTAATAGATAAATAGGTCCCGCTCCGGCGGGAAGGTAAACAGCGTTTCCGTGCGCTGCTTTGGTTCGCCAGAAGCGGCTTAGTCCTGCTGGCCACATGACCCGGAAGCTGTACGCCGGCTCCCTTGGCCAGTAAAGCGAGATGAGCACCACAACCCCAGAGTCGTCCGCGACTGGACCTAACGGTCAGGGGTACCTTTACCTTTAAGCATAATTTTTTAAAAAACATGGCAAACTTCACCACAAAGTACAAGGGAAGCTGCAGACTGACCTGTTCAAGAGGTGAGCCATTCTTTTAAGTCTGCAAAGCTCCTTCGCTTCCAAGTCTCCCATGAACCCCAAACATGGCCCTAGTTTTGAACACTGGAGACCTGTTTCAGTAGAACTGCCCTTTTCCCAGCGGAAATCGGCCAACTGCCACAACGGTCAGCCAAACCACAAAAGGGCCGTTACATCCACCCCACTGAAGACAATATTTTGTGTGTCTTTTTTTTTTAATTGATGGGATTTTTAAAGATGCAGAATAAATGTGCAACCAGGAAAGGAGAGAGCGGACCCAGACTATGGAGGCAGAAATCCGTCCTGGGCTCTTTGCAACACAGATGCTGTCAAGAGAGGGAGCTGTGTGTTGTGCGGGTGTTTGTTTGTCTTTTAAGATTGCAAGGCTGGGGGTAATGGGTTTCACTGCACTCAACTCTTGTGTTTGATTGCGGTCACTACATTTACCATTTTTAACTCTCTGAAAAGCGACTTTGCTGTTTAAGCTTAAAGACTGGGGGGAAGTAAATATTGATGTTTAAGCTTAAAGACCATAATTGGTGGGGGAAAGTAAATAAATCAACTGTTCATATTACATGGTGTGCGTTTTTATGGCGTTCCCCCCACCCCACCCCTTTCAATTTCTAAAGTGTATTTTATACTTTAGCAGAGCTGATTGTAAAATTGTGAAGATAAGCGGGGCAGGAGAACTGAGGACGAACGACATGGACGAATTGTGAATTGAACTGTCCATTGAGCTGGGACCAAATTAGTTCCCTTTTCGGAGCAGGTGAACGTCAAGCAATTCCTCTTTAAAATGAACTTTCCAAGCACGGATTATTATGCTCTTCACGGATCAAGTGCTCAGAAACATTTAGCCCTTTCCCCAGCGTGGACAGGGACGTGGGTGGCGCTGTGGGTTAAACCACTGAGCCTAGGGCTTGCCGATCAGAAGGTCAGCAGTTCGAATCCCCGCAACGGGGTGAGCTCCCGTTGCTCGGTCCCAGCTCCTGCCAACCTAGCAGTTCGAAAGCACGTCAAAGTGCAAGTAGATAAATAGGTACCGCGCTAGCGGGAAGGTAAATGGCGTTTCCGTGCACTGCTCTGGTTCGCCAGAAGCAGCTTAATCATGCTGGCCTCATGACCCGGAAGCTGTACGCCGGCTCCCTTGGCCAGTAAAGCGAGATGAGCGCCGCAACCCCAGAGTCGGTCACGACTGGACCTAATGGTCAGGGGTCCCTTTACCTTTACCTTTACCTTTACCAGCATGGACAGATCTCCACCTCTCCTTCCACTCCAGAGAGTGCCGCACAGATTATTACAGCAACTGCTCAAAAACTACCAGTCAGTCGCAACCTTCTTTTTTTAAAAAAAGAAAAACTTCTCCAGTCCCAACATTGGTTCAATTTTTTTTTTTTTTACTCCTCCTGGGATTATTATTATTATACTTCAAATCCATTCTCAAACGCACAGAATCCTCTTGCCGGGGAGAGAAACATCACTGACAAAGAAACAAGAGGGAGGGGGGACGAGGGAGGGGGCTCGGCGCTCCCCCACCCAAAAAATCCATGTAGTGCAAAAACAGGAAAGGGGGCTTGGAGAGACACCGAGGAAAGAAGGGGGCAAAAGGGGGAGAAATTTCCCTCCCACCCTACAGCACCAATTCATTCCCAAATGCGATCAGATGACAAGCAGATCTGCAGATTGCCTTTCCTGCAGTCGTCTTGTAACAGATTAGAAAGTCATTGCAAGTTCTTGAAAATATGCCCGGTGGATATTGCAGAGGTGCCCTCAGCTACCTCCGACACTTCCCAGCTACTCACAGGGACAGCAGATATTAAACCACTGGGGGTTAAGGACTCAGCGATCCTCGAGCCTTCCCCAAAACGCGACAGCCGCAGCGACTGCCGCGTAGGGGGCGGCGAGAAACCTCCGCAGCAAATGCTCCACCGGGCGACACCGACAAAGCGCAACGGCCTTGAGGTGAGCGGGGTGGGGTGGGGTGTCGAAGCAGCTCTCTGCATCTCTCGCAGGGACGTTTTGTCAGGATGACATAAAAAAAGGGGGGGCCTGGACACAAACAGCAACAGCAGCAACAGCAACAACACCAGGCGTGGAAATTAAGAAGAGTGATAAAATTATAATAACAACAATAATTATGGTAATATAATATAGATATATGGATATAGGGAGAGGCTCTCTTTCTACTTTGCTAGGTTTCGTCTCGAAGACGGGAGCCTGGCCGACGGACGCTCACTGGCCCACCGCCCGCCAAGCTCATTGCACACACCCCTGGGGGGGTAGGTTGTCGTTCTGTGTTCCTGCCGCAGCGGAACGGGGCAAGTGGCAAGATTCCCCCTTTGGTCGGGCTGATTGTTTAGGCGAGTCTTTTGCCGCTGTGGGCGAGAGAAAGTGCTACCCCGCTCTCCTCTCTCCCTCCTCCTCCCCCCTGCCGCCCGTGCAAGGGGAGGGCCCCCCTCGCCTACGGAGGGCCACTCCTGGCTCATACGGTCGTCTCGTCGGCCTTCTTCTTCAGGAGCTTGGCGGAGAGCAGCGAGTGCGAGACAGGGTGAGGGTTCCTCGAGTCCGGGATCATCAGGCGGACTTTCTGATTGGTCCTTCGCCACTCGGAGTACAGCTGGCAATGGTAGCGGAATGAAACCTGGCCGGCGGAGTGGGAGGGGGGGTCACAAGCGGGGGGGGGGAAGGAGAGCAAGAATAATCAGGGTCACCATGGGAGAGAAGGCTCCACGTTGCCGCTGTCTCAATGGGAAAACAAGGGGGCTAGGGCCTTGCGCAGTCAAAGCGTTTGCTCTGTACGAGAGCGACTAGAAAATGCCTTTGCATGAGACTCTCAGGGTGGCGGGATCGAGCCCCACATTGGGCGAAAGATCCCTGCATTGCAGGGGGTTGGGTTTGTGGTCCCTTCCAAATCTATGGTCTAACAGGGATAATAATAATAATAATAATAATAATAATAATAATAATAATAATAAATTATTTGTACCCCACCCATCTGGCCAGGTCCCCCCAGCCACTCTGGGCGGCTTCCAACAAACACTAAAATACATTAAAATATCACACATTAAAAACTTCCCTAAACAGGGCTGCCTTCAGGTGTTTTCTAAATGTCAGGTAGTTATTTATCTCTTTGACATGGGATGGGAGGGCGTTCCACAGGGCGGGCGCCACCACCGAGAAGGCCCTCTGCCTGGTTCCCTGTAGCTTTGCTTCTCGCAGGGAGGGAACTGCCAGAAGGCCCTCGGAGCTGGACCTCAGTGTCCGGGCTGAATGGTGGGGGTGGAGACGCTCCTTCAGGTATACAGGACCGAGGCCGTTTAGGGCTTTAAAGGTCAGCACCAACACTTTAAATTGTGCTCGGAAATGTACTGGGAGCCAATGTAGATCTCTCAGGACCAGATGAGTCCCACAGACCATGCCGAGGGGCCCTTGGGCCTGTGCCCCACCCGTTTTGTTTTTTCCACCTTTTAGACAGTGAGCTCCTCTGTAAAGTACCATGGCAGATGCATATAGGAACAAAGGAAGCTGGGTTACAGCACAAATTGTTGGGTTGGAGGATGGATGGCGGCTAACGGATTGAGGTTGAATCCTGACAAGACAGAAGTACTGTTTCTGGGGGACAAGGGGCAGGCAGGTGTGGGGGACTCCCTGGTCCTGAATGGGGTAACTGTGCCCCTGAAGGACCAGGGGCACAGCCTGGGAGTCATTTTTGGACTCACAGCCGTCCATGGAGGCGCAGGTCAATTCTGAGTCCAGGGCGGCTGTCTACCAGCTCCATCTGGTACGCAGGCTGAGACCCTCCCTGCCCGCAGACTGTCTCACCAGAGTGGTGCATGCTCTGGTTATCTCCCGCTTGGACTACTGTCATGCACTCTATATGGGGCTGCCTTTGAAGGTGACCCAGAAACTACAACTACCATATTTTTTGCTCCATAACGCGCACTTTTTTCCTTCTAAAAAGGAAGGGGAAAAGTCTGTGCGTGTTATGGAGCGAATGCATGGTCCCTGGAGCTGAATTGCCCAGGGACCAAAAGAAGATCGAGCTTTTTCTTTTACAAAGAGAGAAGGGGGTGTTGAAAGGCTGCCGCTTTACAGCTGATCAGCAAGAGATCGGGAGGAGAGATAAGGTCGTTCCTGCAGAGGAGGCTGTTGGTTTCCCCAGCTACATGTGACTGGCTGATTAGATTATCTGTTTGGAAACTGTAGAAAGGGCTTTGAGCTGATCCTTTTGCAACTGGGGGTTTTCTTTGCAAAAGCAGCAGCACAACTTTGAGCTGCTCCTTTTGCAAATGTTTATTTTCTCCTTTGCAAAAGCAGCAGCACAACAACAAGTTTGAGCTGATCCTTTTGAAAATGGGGCTTTTCTTCTTCCCAAAGAAGATGCACAACTTTGAACTGATCCTCAAAAAGGGGGGCTTTCCCCCTTTCCTCCTCAAAAAACTAGGTGCGCGTTATGGTCCGGTGCGCGTTATGGAGCGAAAAATACGGTAATCCAGAATGTGGCAGCTAGACTGGGGACTGGGAGTAGCTGCCGAGACCATATAACACCGGTCCTGAAAGCCCTACATTGGCTCCCAGTACATTTCCGAGCAAAATTCAAAGTGTTGGTGCTGACCTTTAAAGCCCTAAATGGTATACCTGAAGAAGCGTCTCCACCCCCATCGTCCAGCCTGGACACTGTGGTCCAGCTCCGAGGGCCTTCTGGCGGTTCCCTCCCTGCGAGAAGTGAGGTTACAGGGAACCAGGCAGAGGGCCTTCTCTGTTCCTGTGGAACACCCTCCCATCAGAGGTCAAGGAAATAAACAACTGTCTGGCTTTTAGAAGATATCTGAAGGCAGCCCTGTTTAGGGAAGTTTTTAATGTTTGACATTTTTTCGTGTTTTTAATACTCTGTTGGGAGCCGCCCAGAGTGGCTGGGGAGGCCTGGCCAGATGGGCAGGGTATAAGTAATAAATTATTATTATTATTATTATTATTGGGACCATCCGGCTCAGGTTTATCTGCATTTATTGGCAGTAGTAACTTTGGGAGGCACTCGGGTGGCGCAGTGGGTTAAACCACAGAGCCTAGGGCTTGCCGATCAGAAGGTCGGCGGTTCGAATCCCCGCGACGGGGTGAGCTCCTGTTGCTCGGTCCCTGCTCCTGCCAACCTAGCAGTTCGAAAGCACGTCAAAGTGCAAGTAAATAAATAGGTAACGCTCCGGCGGGAAGGTAAACGGCGTTTCCGTGCGCTGCTCAGGTTCGCCAGAAGCGGCTTAGTCATGCTGGCCACATGACCCGGAAGCTGTACGCCGGCTCTTGGCCAATAAAGCGAGATGAGCGCCGCAACCCCAGAGTCATCCGCAACTTAAAAATGGTCCCTTTACCTTTAACTCTTTGGGAATTCAGGAGCCGGTCTTTCCCCAAGGAGGTGCCGGGAACTGAACCTCGGACAAAGCAGGTGATCTATCACTGACCCACAACCTGCCCCCATTAATAGTGAGGAGGAGGGGACAAATTTAGTGGAGGAAGGACCCCGAGAAGGAAAGCGGGCGTGACCACTCACCAGTGTCCAAAGGACATAGATGGTAAAAAGTGCTATGGTCAGGGCAATCAGGCCAATGGCTTCCAGGCGGCTATTGAACTGCAGGTGGTCTTGGGCACCGCGAAGGCAAAGCCAGCCGGAGATGGCAGCCAGCGGGGTGATGAAAAGGAAACACACCATGTCACAGAACAGCGTCCGTTTCTCGTTGCGTGGGCCGGGGTCCTTCAGCCACTGGAGAGAAGGAAGGAAGAGACAGAGGGGAATTAATTTGTCATCGAATGAAGGGGAAAGAGTTGTACGTTGAAAATGTTGTCTATGAGAATAAAAGAAAATTACAGTGGACCCTCGACTTACGAATGTAATCCGTTCCGACGGGAGCGTCGGAACTCGAAAAAATTGTTAAGTCAAGTCCCCATAGGAATGCGTTGGAGAGCGCATTTGTACCTCGAAAAAAGCTTCGCAAGTCGAAAAAAGCCTATCTAAAGCAGCCACGGCTTCCGATCGGAAGTCGAATAAATTCGGAAGCGGTGGCCGCTTTGATCCCTCATAACTCGAAAAATACGGAAGTCGGGGCATTCGTAAGTCGAGGGATCACTGTATTATAAATTAGTTTGGATATGGTATTTAACACCAGTCAGATTAAATAAAAAAGCTGAAAGCTCTGTCTCTTGTTTGAGAACTCTCCGTGCCGCCTTGTTTTTCCCAAACAAGTTTTATCAAGGGAGGAAAGAGGGTGCCTGAGAATCTTTTGCGCCCGGGACAAAGCAGAATGCAAGTGTTCCAAAGAAATACATTTGTTGTTCTCTTCCCCACTCAAAACCTCTAGCCTGGAGATTGCGCCATGCGGCAATAATAAATAATAATAAATTTTATTTATAACCCGCCCTCCCCAGCCAAGACCGGGCTCAGGGCGGCTAACACCAAGTATACAAACAATTGATTAAAATACAACTTAAAAACAAGATTAAAATAGAACATTAAAGTGCAGCCTCATTTCAGTAGAAATTCAAATCAAAAACTGTTTGGGGAAGAAAGCATCAAATCTTCACCAAGGCCAACTATCCAGACTGGTCCTACATGGGCCAGAAAAAAGCCAGGGAAGTCCCCAAATCGGAGTTCCATCACAGAAGGAAAAAAGGAAAGAGGGGGGACGGGATCAAGTTGATTCCAAGCCAAAGGCCAGGCGGAACAGCTCTGTCTTACAGGCCCTGCGGAAAGAAATCAGATCCTGCAGGGCCCTGGTCTCATGAGACAGGGCGTTCCACCAGGTGGGAGCCAGTGTTGAGAAGGCCCTGGCTCTGGCAAGCGAGGGAGGAGCAACCCACCTCGATCAGGGGCCTGGGCCGCCGCTCCACGACAAACTCGGTGTGGCACAGTTCGCAGTAGCTCGTGTTGGAGGAGGAAAGCCACTTCTCCAGGCAGCTCTTGTGGACGGTCCCCAAGGTGCCCGTGCAATCGCAGGGCGAGAGCAGGCCTTCTCCGCTTCCGCCTTCGTGGCAGATTCGACAGATTGGGCCATCGCTGCGAGGAGAAGGCAGAAGAGAAGGGGGCTTAAGCCACTTTCTGAAGACCGGGGTGGGGAAAGCGTGTATCCGGAAGATAAATTGTATTTCGAGGAGTTAAGTGATCTGACGTGGTTACTCTTCCTGCCTGTGTTCCTGTTAGGAGCGGCCTACTCACATGTAGGACTCTGGCAGAGACACATGCCTGACTGGCATGTTCCCTCCCTCCTGGTTGATCGTTCGGGAGCTTCAAAAGCTTTCTTCAGCCCAAACATGACAGCGACTGATACCAAGAGGCATCAGCACACTTACGATCCTGCAGAGTGTTGGCAGTTTGCGTAACAGAACTCAGCAGCACAGCATTTTGGCTAATCTACTTTCATTTACATATAATACACTCGGAGCATTCTGACTTAGCTCCTTCCTTTTTCTCATCTGATAGCAAAGAGAGAAAGACCACAGGACAATAGTCCCACTTCAGGGAACACAGTAATACCAAAACATCCTGTCTCCGTCACCTCCCACACTGTGGAATGAAAACATACACCGTCATGTGATAGACAACAATCCCATGACTGCAAACACGGAGCAAGAATCCTAACAGTTCCTTCCCCCTCCCCTTGTCTCTTGTTAAGTTCTTTGATGGCATGAAGAGCAGCCTTTAATGTCCTAATCAGCTGGGAGGAAGTGACCGTGCTAGGTACCTTCTTTGATGTTGGACATTGTTTTGAGAAAGTGAGGCATCGGGAGCGGGTGGCTAATGAATGATCTGCACGTAGCCAGTCAGGCAAGCCAAACAGCCTACTAACTACCGTATTTTTCGCTCCATAAGACACACTTTTTTCCTCCTAAAAAGTAAGGGGAAATGTCTGTGTTTATCTTATGGAACGAATGTGTGGTCCCTGGAGCTGAACTGCCCAGGGGCAAAAGCAGACCGTGCTTTTTAAAAAAAAAAAAGAGAGAGAAGGGGGTGTTGAAAGGAAGCCCCCTTGCAGAGGGAGGCTGTTTCCCCAGCGACATGTGACTGGCTGAGTAGATTATCTGTCTGGAAACTGTAGAAATGGCTTCCTGAAGCTGCAGAACTGTGAGTTAAATCCCGTAAAACAGGGTTTTTTCCCTTTGCAAAGTAAGCTCAACAACTTTGAGCTGATCCTCAAAAAATGGGGCTTTTCTCCTTTTGCAAAAGAAGCTACAGAAATTTGAGCTGATCCTTAAAAAAAATGGGGCCTTTCCCCTCTAAAAACTAGGTGATTCCTATGGTCAGGTGCGCCTTATAGAGCGAAAAATACGGTACTTCTGAACCTCATTTTAAAAGAACCACCTTGCATTTGGGCAAGACAACAGTGTCATGGCCTGGTGTCTTTGGTGGCTTAGGCTGCGACCCGAAAACACCTCTGCTGCCTTTCGGGTTTCTAGGACCATTGAATCTGCTAACCAAAAAAGATTCTGAACTTGATGAATTCACCACAGGTCAGCCCTCATTTGTTTCTTGAGGTCTGTGCATGATGGAGGACCTCCGGCCAAGGAGTTAATTTGGCCTAGGGGGCCATTTCTCCAAAACCACACCCACCTGTCAATCAACTGAAGTCACTGTGTGACGTCGGATGGTGATGGACAGGTGGTGGGGCTCAAATCTATACTGGCTGCGACCACCAGTTCTCCACAGAAACAGCAGGATTTAACGCCGACTGATCAGCTGGTGAGCAGACCTCCGGAGAGTTTAGAATTGAACTCTCCTCTCACCAGCCGACGACAGAGTTCAATCCTGCCGGGCGCTGCTCCGGCAATATGTAGTGAGTGTGATGGAGCAGCAGGCCGCCCACCACTCTTCCTCAGGTCAACTTGGACAGCTGGGCAGTCCTGCTCACCAATCAATCACCAGAACTCCTCGTGACATCAGATGATTGGCAGACGGGTGCCCCCGTCCACCGGTTAAAGTTGGCCGGCAGGGGCAGGGAGATAAAGATCTCGCCCGCCAGGCCAAAAACATCCCCTTTCCTGATTGACAGCCTTAAACAGGCTTGCTTTTTCTCAGTCCTCACGTGAAGACCGAGGGCATGAACAGGAGCAGGTGGGAAGGACGACTGCATCTGCCGGCATCTTTCCATCCTCTGAAAACAGACGCATTCTGCTTCGTGTGTTCTACCTGAGAATGTGAGATACATTCCATCAGGCGGCAGCGGAAGCGTCACAAAGGGTGTCTGGAGAGATTGTGTGCCGGGGGGCGAGTTAGTCGGACTAACAGGAAAGGATAAGCCGCTCCAGCGCAGGAAGAAACACAGGGAGTTGCCTTCTACAGAGTCAGACCTTTGGTCCGCCTGGCTCAGTGCCTACACTGTCTGGCAGCGGCTCCCTGGGGTTCTAGAGAGGGAGATTCTCCCGACCGTACATGGAGATGCTGGGAACTGAACCCAGGTGCTTCTGAACGCAACAGAGCCAGTGTGGTGTAGTGGTTAAGAGCGAGAGACTCGTAATCTGGTGAACCGGGTCCGCGTCTCCTCTCCTCCACATGCAGCTGCTGGGTGACCTTGGGCTAGTCCCACTTCTCTGAAGTCTCTCAGCCCCACTCACCTCACAGAGTATTTGTTGTGGGGGAGGAAGGGAAAGGAGAATGTGAACCGCTTTGAGACTCCTTAGGGTCGTGATAAAGCGGGATATCAAATCCAAACTCCTCCTCCATCTGAGTTGCATCCCTTCTTCCTCAAACCCCAGTGCTAGAAATGCCCCCGTCGCCAGGCATGTTCTGCCCATGGTGCGGGTCCAATCGCGACCACGCGGAGATCTCTGGGTGCCAGGCTGGCAGCAGAAGGCTTTGTTTACTAGAGCACTTCGGCTATGGGGCAGCTCTTTAGATTGAGTAGGTAAATAGGTATGGGGGAAAGCAAAATGTCCCTTAGAGAAGGATCTGAAACATCTGAAACAGTTCAAGAAGGATACTGACAAGCTGGAACGTGTCCAGAGGAGGGCAACCAAAATGGTCAAAGGCCTGGAAACGATGCCTTATGAGGAACGGCTTAGGGAGCTGGGTATGTTTAGCCTGGAGAAGAGAAGGTTCAGGGGTGATATGATAGCCATGTTCAAATATATAAAAGGATGTCATATAGAGGAGGGAGAAAGGTTGTTTTCTGCTGCTCCAGAGAAGCGGACACGGAGCAATGGATTCAAACTACAAGAAAGAAGATTCCACCTAAACATTAGGAACAATTTCCTGATAGTAAGAGCTGTTCGACAGTGGAATTTGCTGCCAAGGAGTGTGGTGGAGTCTCCTTCTTTGGAGGTCTTTAAGCAGAGGCTTGACAGCCACCTGTCAGGAATGCTTGGATGGTGTTTCCTGCTTGACAGGGGGTTGGACTGGATGGCCCTTAGGGTCTCTTCCAACTCTATGATTCTATAATTCTATGATTTCCCTTAAAGCTTGATTTTTTTTTTGTTTTATTCTGCATTGTTTTACTTGATATTTTAAACTGATTTGAGACTGTTTCTTTAAAACACAAAGCAGTATAGAAATGAAATTAATTCTTCTTCTTTTTCACTGGGCGAAAAATGGTACCTTCCATTTTGGCAACCGTAACCTAGGTTAAGGTGCCAAAAAGAAGTCCCTAGCCCTAGACAACCCACTGTGGCATCCACAACCTAGGTTTAAGGTGCCATTTGGCGATTAGCTAATATATCTGAGTTTCCAGCAAAGATCACTGTCAAACAGAGGGTATCAGATATAGAAAGACAGAAGGATTTGAGCAATGTTCCTCACTTTCTTATCCAGGAGGAACGGAGATACCTGTCCCTCCCAGCTAGATATCTATTCCATCTCGAAACACCCTCGCATAGAAGAGCATTCACCCTAGCCCGAAACCGCATTATGCCATCAGCTGTTTTGCAAGGGAAGTTCAATCGGGTCCCATTGGGCGAGAGACGTTGCCCATGCGGATCCAGAGAGGTGGAGACTATTGACCACGTGCTCCTGCGATGCTGTTTCTACAAGGATGTGCGAGGCGGTCTCATCCACACACCGCTGGCCGATCTTCCAGGACGTTCGGACAGTTTTTATATAGAATGGCTTCTTTCAGATGTTAACTCTAATGTGACAGCTAAGGTAGCTAAATTCTGCGCTGGAGCCATAAAAATTCGGACCGTTTTAGCAGTATCCATATAACTTCAGGATAGAGCTAAAGAAGAATCCGTGCCACTATTAGTGGTAGCCCATTCTCTAAAGTAGTGATATCCTTTTATCTAATAATTTCATATAATGGTTAAAGTTTATATTTCTAGTATATATTTTAGATTGTATTTTGGATTGTTTTTATGTATGTGTGTGCTGGTCGAGGAACGTGACAATAAATCTGAATCTGAGTTTCTAACACTGCTCAAACTACGTAGGATTCCAGTCCTCTGAATCAGTGCTCCCCAACCTTTTTATCGTCGCGGACCGGTCAACGTTTGATAATTTTACCGCGGCCCGCTGAGGGGGGGACATTGATTGTTTATATTTTAGATTGTTTTGATGTAATAATTTTAATTTAATTGTATTTAAACATGCCTTCAAAATAAAATACAGTTACACCCAAAAATGAATATAAAGTGATTTAACATTTTAACACCACAGTAAATAAAATTGAAATAATTTAATGTTCCTTGGGCGGCCCGGTACCATTTGATCCACGGACCGGTACCGGGCCACGGACCGGGGGTTGAGGACCACTGCTCTGAATAAAAGGCTGTTTTAAGTGGGTAACAGGAGGAGGCACAGACTTGCGTATCATTATGTTTTTGCAGATGTGCTTCCAACTCCAACTGGACCTCCCCCCCAAAAAAACCATCGCTAAAAGGCTTTCTGCTTCTTCAACTCTAAACTGAACTTGGGCCTTCAGGGTCAAAGGATGCCAGCTTGCCGGCTAACATCCCCGGACCAATCCATCGCCAACCTGGGGCGCCTCAGCCTCACCTCTGCGTCCCCAGGGCTTTGATGACTGTCGAGAGCAGCCGCCCGTCCTTGGCCGTGACTTGGGTGACGTACTGAGGGCGCCCAAAGTCAGAATCTTCCACCGACTTGGACAACGCAGCGCTGCCCGGACAGTCACACAGCGAGCCGGGGAGGTGGCAACAGTCGCCTGTTGTCATGGCAACCGAGGATGCGCTGGCATCAGCAGCCGGAGAGCAGAATCATGGTAGGCCTGAGGAAGAGACGAGAAAGTGCTGGTCAAAGTCGGGCCCAGTACAACTCGCGGCTGGTCGCTCATAGCTGTCAACCCTCCCTTTTTTGGTGGGAAACTCCCTTATTCCAATGCCGTTTCCCACTGCTATCCCGGATTGTTGATATCCCTTAAATTCCCCGGATTTCCAAGGAAGCAGCTCCTCTCCCTCCCTGCCGGCCAGGGAGGCTCCTCAGCTGCGTTGCTTGGCTGCCAATCAGGAGTCTGAGACTGACAGGGGGCGGAGCTTGCATGCCTTGTGCAGCCAGACCCTCACGCCCAACCAGACAGACAGCCTGCCTGCCGTCTACACGCTCGCTCTTTCGCTCACCCATTGGCGCGCAGCCTCTGGAGCGCAGGGGGGCGAGGCTACTTGGTGCCATTGCACCGCCCTTGCAGCATCCCTTATTTTCAAATCCGAAAGTTTTGGGGGGAAATCCCTTATTTTCAAATCCGAAAGTTGACAGCTAAACAGGGCTGCCTTGAGGTATTTTCTAAATGTCAGGTAGTTGTTTATCGCTTTGACCTCTGATGGGAGGGCGTTCCACAGGGTGGGCGCCACTACCGAGAAGGCCCTCTGCCTGGTTCCCTGTAGCTTTGCTTCTCGCAGGGAGGGAACCACCAGAAGGCCCTTGGTGCTGGATCTCAGTGTCCGGGCTGAACGATGGGGATGGAGACGCTCCTTCAGGTATACAGGACCGAGGCCGTTTAGGGCTTTAAAGGTCAGCACCAACACTTTGAATTGTGCTCGGAAACGTACTGGGAGCCAATGTAGATCTCTCAGGACCGGTGTTATGTGGTCCCGGCGGCCACTCCCAGTCACCAGTCTAGCTGCCGCATTCTGGGTTAGTTGTAGTTTCCGGGTCACCTTCAAAGGTAGCCCCACGTAGAGCGCATTGCAGTAGTCCAAGCGGGAGATAACCAGAGCATGTACCACTCTGACGAGACAGTCTGTGGTCAGGGAGGGTCTCATCCTGCATACCATATGGAGCTGGTAGACAGCCGCCCTGGACACAGAATTAACATGCGCCTCCATGGACAGCTGTGAGTCCACCTAGCTTGCAAGTAGTCCATGTGAAAAGGATCTAGGGGGTCTTAGTAGACCACAAGCTCAGTGTGAGCCAACCGTGTGATGCAGCAGCAAAAAAACAAAACAAAAAACAAAAAACTAAGGCTATTCCAGACTGCACCAACAGAAATCTAGTGTCCAGATCAAACTCTCTTCTGCCTTGGTCAAACCACACCTGGAACACTGTGTCCAGTTCTGAGCACCGCAACTTAGGAAGGATGTTGACAAGCTGGAATGTGGGCAGAGGAGGGCAACTAAGATGATCAAGGGTCTGGAAACCAAGCCTTATGAGGAACGGTTGAAGGAGCTGGGTATGTTTAGAGGAGACTGAGAGGAGACTTCCGGGTTTCAATTGTTCGGGAGCCGATTTGTTCAGGAGCCAATGCGTTCGGCTTCCAAGTTACAACTGTACAAGAATATGCAGCGCTCTGTCCCTTTTAGGGATCGAACCTGCAACCTTGGCGTTATCAGCACCATGCTCTAACATCTAACCAACTGAGCTATCCAAGCATGTCAACAGGAATCACACATATGTGGCCTTCTGGTGGTTCCCTTACTGCGAGAAGCAAAGCTACAGGGAACCAGGCAGAGGGCCTTCTCGGTAGTGGCGCCCGCCCTGTGGAACACCCTCCCATCCCATGTCAAAGAGATAAATAACTACCTGACATTTAGAAAACACCTGAAGGCAGCCCTGTTTAGGGAAGTTTTTAATGTGTGATATTTTAATGTATTTTAGTGTTTGTTGGAAGCCGCCCAGAGTCGCTGGGGGGACCCGGCCAGATGGGCGGGGTACAAATAATAAATTATTATTATTACTAGTAAATTAAGCCCGTTAAGATAACGGGCGCTAGAAGTAAGGCGGCGGCGGGAGCCTCCAGGAACGGGAGGCTCCGCTGGAGGTGTGTGGGCGGCGGCGGCGCTTTGCGCCGCTTCCCCGCGCTTTGGCGAGGCTCTAAAGGCAGCGGCGGGAGCCTCCAGGAACGGGAGGCTCCGCTGGAGGTGTGCGGGCGGCAGCGGCGCTTCACACCGCTTCCCCCGTGCTTCGGCGAGGCTCTAAAGGCGGCGGCGGGAGCCTCCAGGAATGGGAGGCTCTGCTGGAGGTGTGCGGGCGGCGGCGGCGCTTCGCGCCGCGGCCTCTCCCTCGGCGCCCGAGCGCAGCCTGCAGCAGGCGCGGCTCCCGCAGGCCGAGCAAGCGCCGGCCGCAGCTGCCGCCATATTCTGACCAACAGCAACTTCCGGGCCGCCGACCAGACTCTGCGCTCCAACTGTCTGCTGTCCAATCCCTGCGTCCCTGTGTGTCATGCGCAGTAGCGCACTTCCGTGACACACGGAAAGTTGAAGTTGGACGCAGGGACACAGCAAGATTATTATATAGGACTAGTAAATTAAGCCCGTTGAAAAACGGGCACTAGAGGGGTGCCCCCCCGGCGGCGGCGGCTGCTGCCCCCCGAGATGCCGCCTCAGGCACAGCCGCGGATCCCGCGTCGGCCTGCTTGGCCCGGGATCCACCTGGGCGCTCCTCCGCCATCCCTCCGGCTGGGCGAGATTCGGCTCCGGGGGGCTGGCGGCGGCCGGATCCGAGCCGCGGAGGCGGCCGGCGGCGGCGGGAGCGCCTGTGGCGCTTCCCCCGCGCTTTGGCTGGCGCTGCTGCGGGGAGGAGGAGGGCGATCGGCGGCGGCGGCGAGCCGCAGAGGCGGGCGGCAGCGGCGGGAGCGCCTGCGGCGCTTCCCCCGCGCTTTGGCTGGCGCTGCTGCTGCTGCCGAGGCGGGCGCCGCTAGCAAGAAGCGAGGGATGAGGCTCCGTGCAAGGCGGCGGCGCTGCCTCAACTGACACCGCGGGTGCGCCGCCGCTGACTTCCGGCCTGCGTCCCTGTTGGGGGGGAACAGTAGAGCTGTCCAATCCCTGCGTCCCCGTGTGACATGCGCAGAACGCACTTCCGTGACACACGGAAAAGCAGGGACACTTGCTCTTTATTATATAGGATTATTATATCCTATTCTGCATTTGTGCAGGCTCCAGATTCTCACAAACATGACATAAATTAGCAGCAACACGGTTTCGAAGGTGAAGGAATGCAATGTGCGTGCGACGGGGCAGGGCGGGGAGGAGGGGTGGGTCGGACCACATAGCAGACTTTGTATTTATGTCTTAGTTAATTAAAGAACAAACATCTCCCAAGAGGATCCCCATTGTTCAAGAAATGCATGTGGCCTGCATCAGTCAGCAAATGTCCAGGAAGGAAGGACTGTTCCTGGAAAAAGAGCTGTCTTTGTGGTCTTCATCATTTTGAAAAGCAGTCGCTTGGATAATAAAAAAGGGAACAGCTCCTCCCTTTTCATTTGGTTGATTTCTAAGCACCCGACCCAAGGAAGGCAGCATCCCTGAAAACTTAGCCAGCGTGGAACTGGTCCCACAACCAGTTGAGCGCCAACTCTTCTCTGGAGTGAGGGAGAATAACTTTGCCTAAAGGGAAGGTAAAGGGACCCCTGACCATTAGGTCCAGTCGTGTCCGACTCTGGGGTTGCAGCCCTCATCTCGCTTTACTGGCCGAGGGAGCCGGCGTACAACTTCCGGGTCATGTGACCAGCATGACTAAGCCGCTTCTGGCGAACCAGAGCAGCGCACGGAAACGCCGTTTACCTTCCCGCCAGAGCGGTGCCTATTTATGTACTTGCACTTTGACGTGCTTTCGAACTGCTAGGTTGGCAGGAGCAGGGATCGAGCAACGGGAGCTCACCCCGTCGCAGGGATTCAAACCGCCGACCTTTTGATCAGCAAGCCCTAGGCTCTGTGGTTTAACCCACAGCGCCACCTGGGTCCCTTCTCAAAACGCACAGCTCGAAGTCTTCTTTTAATATGTGTGCTGCACAGCCCCAATTGTGTAGCGTATCCTTCCAATGCAAATAGCAGCTTCAAAGGAGCTGGTCGCACAGCAAGGGAGGAAAGGGTTAACTCCCACCCTGCACTTCTGCCTGCTGCAATCCAGTTAATTATCAGTACCCGCTTTCCATTGGGTCCTATTCATTTTTCAAAAAACAACATGCATGTTAAAGTCTAGTTGGGTCCGTAAACATAATTAAGCTTCCCCACAAATTCCACTGAGCTTCATGACGGGAGTGTGGATTCGAACTCCGATCTCCCAGGCCCTCATCTGTCACTCTAACCATTACGCCACATTGGAACTTTAGAGTCCTTCCGCTATGGGGCATCTCTATAAATTAAGCAATAATTTATAATTTATCCAATTCACACTGCCATGGATAAAAACTAACCGATAGCAGAATTAACGTCTTAGGGACATTTTGCTCAGACAAAGCTGTTGAGGAACAGCAAGGGAAAGATCTTTTCATTGCACAAATAGGGCTGCCGTACGTCCATATCGGAAGCATTTATTTTGTTTGCCGAATTTCCAGAAAAATAGCTAAGAAACATCCGGGGAGGGGGGGGACGGGGGGGGGAAGCTCAACAACTTTTGTGTCCGGATTTTCACCTCTTGTAATATGGCAACCCTAAATTACAGTCATTTTCTCCTTATAGTTCGGCCGCAGCACACATCTAAAGCACTATTATAGCACTTTAACTACAACGGCTTCTCCCAAATAATTCTGAGAACTGTAGCTACAATTCCCAAAGGATTGTTCCTGGGAAGAGGGACTGCTAAACCACTCTAGGAATTGTAGCTCTGTGAGAGGACATGGGGGGGGGGTTCTTTCCTAACCACTCTCAGCATCCTTAACAAACTACAGTTCCCAGGGTTCTTTAGGGGGAAGGCATGGCTGTTGAAGTGCTATACTAGCACTTCCTCTATGGAACTGACAGTGTCACCCATGGTTCTTCCCCAACCCTAGGAGGCAGGTCTGAGAGAGAGCAACTGCCCCAAAATCAACCAGCGAACTAACTGAGAATTTGAACTAGATTGAGGTCTCCCAACCTCAATCTAGACTAGGGCACTAACTAGTACACCACAGCCATTGGGAGAGTTCATAGATCATAGAGCTGGAAGGGATCCCGTGGGTCATCCAGTCCAACCCTCTCCAATGCAGGAATATGAACCCATAAGGGGATCAGACCCATGACCTGGATGCTGTCAGCACCAGGGTCTAACCAACTCAATGCATGTGCAAAATCAGGATCAGAGCAACCGACCACACAGAACTTCTGTGCAGACTTAACAAGCCTGAGCAGTGCTCTAACTTCACAGACTTGCAATTTATTAAATGAATAACAAAATCCTTAAGTTTTCCAGCAATCCCTTTTACAATAAAAGAATCGGAATGCTCCTTCCACGATACAGATGAGTATTCAAGAAGCGCTACAGATATATATTGATTGAAAAATGTATCGTACTGTAAATGCATTGTAACTTTTGAATAAACGTTTAAATAAAATAATAATAAAGCCACACACACAATGACGTAAGCCATCCTAATATTTTGTATGAATGCACACGGATAAGTATATCATGTTAAAAAGGCAGCCTCTGCACTTTAAATATCCTAAATCGGGTTTTAGGAAAAAAAGAGCAAAGCCAGTGCAATAGAACGTTCGACACAAGCTCTATAACAGGCATGTCCAACAGGTAGATCTGGCTTCCCCCCAAAGAAGCTCAGCCACTCTGGCTCCCCTAAAAAAAGCTCTACATCTTTGCCTTGAAGCCCACAAAACAGGGCTTTCCTTCCTAAAAAAAAGCTCAACAACCTCGACCTGAACCCCCCAGAACGGGTTAGATCACCGCCAGTTTTTAACTCTGTGAGTAGATCGCAGTCTCTTGGAAGTTGGCCACCCCTGCTATATAAAAATCATGTCAACGTCAACACTTGCCATTTGGCCCACAACCACAAGCAATCTCTGGGCTCCCAGATGGATATCAAAGATGGACCAGTAGCCTAACTCACTCTAAGGCAGTTTCCGGTGTTCCTAAGCAGTACACACAATGTTTGGGGGTCATTCCCACCCTAAAAACAGCCCAGAAGGCACAAGGGCAGTCTTTTATCTATTTAATCTATATCCTGCCCTTCCTCCCAAAGGAGTCCAAGGTGGTTTCTGGTACCACTGGCTGAGACCAAGATGAAGATCAGTGAGGTGGCAGCAGTGTTTGAAATTAGCCAGGTAACTGACGCATTTTGCACCCCACTATGGTGGCGCTGTGGGTTAAACCACAGGCTTGCTGATCAGAAGGTCGGCGGTTCGAATCCCTGCGACGGGGTGAGCTCCCGTTGCTCGGTCCCAGCTCCTGCCCACCTAGCAGTTCGAAAGCACGTCAAAGTGCAAGTAGATAAATAGGTACCGCTCCGGCGGGAAGGTAAACGGCGTTTCCATGCGCTGCTCTGGTTCGCCAGAAGCAGCTTTGTCATGCTGGCCACATGACCCGGAGGCTGTCTTCGGACAAACGCCGGCTCCCTCGGCCTATAGAGCGAGATGAGCATGCAACCCCAGAGTCGGACACAACTGGACCTGATGGTCAGGGGTCCCTTTACCTTTACCTATCGGCTACTTGCGACCAACTGAAGATCCCTGGGCACCAGGATGGAGCCTGACACCATCTGAGGGCGCATGCCTGGGGATCCTTGGATCTGGACTGTCTCCACACACTCATATCCCATCCTGCAGAATTCTATCCATTATATCTTACCTGCACAATCAGAATGAATTTCAGGAACCAAAATGCTTTTTCTGCGCAGCCTGAGCAGGACCAGTGAACAACATCATAGCTAACTGTTGTCGCTTGTCTTCACTTACCCCACCCCACTACCTTGCTCACAGTTTCTTAAGTTATGAATGGCACGTGTCCCTACTATTAAGAAAAAGAGGCCGGGATAGGCCAATATATATGTGGACTGTCCACGGATCAAGTGACTTTTCTTCTTACGTTCTCAAAGTTCTATACCTAGCTCAAGGTTGTCATCGAGCCAGATGTTTAACTGATATTCAGTCCCAGTCAGTCCATTTGAAAAATAAGACCTTAGAGCCGTCTTGCCCCCAAATGACAAGTATATATTCTGTTTTGGCAACTGTAACCCAGGTGGCGCTGTGGGTTAAACCACAGAGCCTAGGGCTTGCTGATCAGAAGGTCGGCGGTTCGAATCCCTGCAACGGGGTGAGCTCCCGTTGCTCGCTCCCTGCTCCTGCCCACCTAGCAGTTCGAAAGCACGTCAAAGTGCAAGTAGATAAATAGGAACCGCTCCGGCGGGAAGGTAAACGGCGTTTCCGTGCGCTGCTCTGGTTTGCCAGAAGCGGCTTAGTCATGCTGGCCACATGACCCGGAAGCTGTACGCCGGCTCTCGGCCAATAAAGCGAGATGAGCGCCGCAACCCCAGAGTCGGACACGACTGGACCTAATGGTCAGGGGTCCCTTTACCTTTTTAACCTTGGTTTAAGGAGCTATTTGGCACCTAGCTTATACACCTGAGTTTCTAACACAGCTCAGGACTCCCAGCCATCTTCTTCCTTGGCTAAAGCACCGCTCGCCCCCACTTCACACAATCTTAAAGTAATGCAGAGCATTCACTGCCACAAGAGGGGACCTTTGGTCTTCTAGCTGTTGCTGAACTACAGCTGCCATCACACCCACCACAACCGTTGGCTATGCTTTCCAGGGCTGACAGGAGATGCCGTTCAGCAACATCTGGAGGGCCAAAGGTACAGGACGAAGAATTTTCCATTGAATTACGGGGCAGTCCAGCGCTCACACACCAACTGTTGAATTGTCTGGACCTTTCCTGCTATGGGTGACGAGTTCACTGGTTGGGTCCTCCCTCCTTCCCTTTTTTTGAAGATGCAGGGACCTCCTTTGGGTTGGTAAGATTCGTTCAACAGTGGGACAGTCTCCCCGGGGATGTGGTGGCCTCTCCTTCCTTTGCCCAGCAGAGGTTGGGTGGCCACCTGTTAGCTAAGATTCCTACATGGCAGGGGGTGGGGGTTGGACTAGATCAGTGTGCCTCCAGATGTTTTGGGACTACAATTCCCATCATCCCTGACCACTGGTATTGCTAGCGAGGGATGATGGGAGTTGTAGTCCCAAAACATCTGGAGGCACATTGGTTGGGAAACACTGGACTAGATGACCCTCGGGGTCCCTCCCATGGAGCCTCCATATCCAGAGGCAGTGTACCTGCAGCCTTCCCACTGGGGTGGGGATTTGGGAGCAGGGTTCTGGGTCAGGCTGGCCTATTCTGAGGCGGGGAGGGGGCAGTCGATCCAGCAAGGCAGAGCCCCCCCAAAGACACCCGCCGGCCCCCTTCCTGGAGCGCCTGTCACTCAACCCCAAGCCCCGCCCCCTTTCCCCTCCGTACCTGCGCCCCGCCCCTTCCGCCAGAGCCCCGCCCTTCCGCCGGCCCGTTCCTTGGCGCCTTCCCTTCAGGGCCGAGGCTCCGGCCGCCCCATCTCCCCAGGCTGGCGGATGCTGGGGAAGAAGCAGCGCGGGAGGAGGAGGAGGAGGAGGAGGCGGCCGCCTCCGCCTGCCTCTGTCAGCGGCGTCCGCACCTGACTGGAAGCGCCCGGCACGCCCACTTTCCCCCCTCCGCTCAGCCAATCAGCTCCCGGGCCGGCGGGGACGGCTTCGGAAAGCAGCCAATGGCGCGGCCTCGAGCGAAGCGGCGCCCTCCCCCTTTGGTGGGGGGGGGGGAAGCTCGCGCACGCGCAGTCGGGCGGCGCAGCGCGAGGCGTAACGGTCACGGCCCAGGCGGGCCAATCAATCCGCTGCTGCTGTCCGGGGTTGGGGGGGAAGAAGAGGAAGAGAAGGGGCGGGGCCTCCTACGGCGCCCAGCCACGCCTCCTGGTTGGATCTGCGCCAACCAAAGGGGGAAAGGCGAGAGATTCGCAGGGGAGCAGACGTTGATTTCAGGTTCCCATTCGAACAAGGATGAGGGTGAAAAATACCATCAAATATAGAGGGTGAAAAATACCATCAAAATTTATTAGTTTTTTTTTCTTTCTTTCCGGATTTTAATGACGAACAAAGAACCTTTAAATAGCACTTTAAAAACAACAACCCCCAAAGCAAACATTAAGTGAAACCGAGCCTACCCAACTGAGTGGGCATTTAAAAAATAATAATAATGCAAAAAGGACATACTGTACCGATCTTAAAAAAAATAAACTGATAGCTCCTGCTGCGTCTGTAGGAACGGACTGTATTGGCACTTTGGAGGGGTGTTTGGGTGGCCAACCTCTGCTCTCTCCCCCCAAACCCCAGGCTACTGGTCTACTACAATTTCCATAATACGTACTACTCGGGCTAATGGGAGCTGGAGTCCTTCAAAATCTGGAGGAGGAAACACGTCACCCACCCCTTTGGGTATCTTGAGATGCACTCAGGGATCCCTGGAAGAAAAACTAGTGGTGGACAGAGATGCGATGGCACACTTCAGCTGTGGAAAAGCTCGCTCCATCGGCTCAGCGGTGACAGGCCAGCCCCACAAAGCCTCTGGGAGCCTTTTTCAGCTAACAAGCAGGGCACAAATGCTCTAAATCAGGGTTCCCCAAAGGGTCTCCAGCTGTTTTTGGACTACAGTTCCCATCATCTCTGACCACTGGTCCTGCAAGCTAAGGGTGATGGGAGTTGTAGTCCAAAAACAGAAGGAGACCCACGTTTGGGGAACATTGCTCTGAATAAATTGCAGATAAGCAAGTCTTCCTGCTTCCAGCAGAAGTCAAGCCAATTGCCACATCCCCTTCCAGCCATTCCACTCCGCAGAAGACATTGCTATGTGCTATTTTTTAATTGATGGTATTTTTAAATATGCCCAATAAACGTGCAACCAGAATGTCAGGCTTTTGAGGGGGGGAGAGCCGACCCAAACCATGGAGGTGGCAATCCATCCTGGACTCAGTGCAACATGGATGTGTCAATAGAGGGAGGGAGGTCTGCGGTTCCATTTCCTGTCGGGGGCTGGCTGTGTTATGATTTTTGTCCAAGCCGAGCGGCCAACAGCTGCAGCGAGGATGGTTTGACATTTGCCTATCTCACTAAGGCGTGAGAAAGCTGCCTTATCTTTTCCTACATGGAATGTTTATGTTTCACTGTACTATTGTAATTCTAGCCTTTGTGCTCACTCTTCTGTCTAGACCTGATGCCGAATGGACTGCTTTATGCTGGCGGCAGAGATTCTCTCTGCACTATTCCTACAATAAATAGTATAGCCTTAATGAATGGCTTGTGTGTGTTGTTCTTCATGCTGGGAACAATCACATATGACTGCGCCACCAGACTCTCTGTAGCCGGGGATGTGCACACACGGCTTTGCTCTGGCTTTGGGGCAGTCTCACTAACTGCCCCAGGCGGGGTATTTGCTGACAGGCTGGACACTGAGGAGTGGGCACCAGGAGGAACAGGGTTGGAGGCTGACTTGGAAGAAGGGATCCGTGATCTGGGGGAGCCTGTAACAGCTGGGAGGGGATAGTCATAGAATCATAGAGTTGGAAGAGACCCCAAGGGCCATCCAGTCCAACCCCCTGCCAAGCAGGAAACACCACCCAAGCATTCCTGACAGGTGGCTGTCAAGCCTCTGCTTAAAGACCTCCAAAGGAGACCACCACACTCCTTGGCAGCAAATTCCACTGTCAAACAGCTCTTACTGTCAGGAAGTTCTTCCTAATGATTAGGTGGAATCTTCTTTCTTGTAGTTTGAATCCATTGCTCCGTGTCCGCTTCTCTGGAGCAGCAGAAAACAACCTTTCTCCCTCCTCTATATGACATCCTTTTATATATTTGAACATGGCTATCCTATCACCCCTGAACCTTCTCTTCTCCAGGCTAAACATACCCAGCTCCCTAAGCCGTTCCTCATAAGGCATCGTTTCCAGGCCTTTGACCATTTGGGTTGCCCTCCTCTGGACACGTTCCAGCTTGCCAGTATCCTTCTTGAACTGTGGTGCCCAGAACTGGACACAGTATTCCAGGTGAGGTCTGACCAGAGCGGAATACAGTGGTACTATAGTCAGAGGCAGGAGAAGCTGCAGGACTGGAGAGTGAGGAACAGGTGCAGGAGGCGGCATAGATAGTTCAGGCTGGTGGAGAGCCAAGGGCTTCCGCATCTCCTCCTCCTGCCCCACTGTCTCCCAGGACCAGAAGAGGATTGAAGTGAGAGGAGCAGAAGTAGGTTATACTCCTGCTTGCGAGTGGGGGAGATACATAAAGTGAAGTTGGTGGTGGGGCAAAGTGAGCCAGCTTGCTCTCCCGATCGAGGGGGCTGGGGCCGTGGAACGTGATGGGTGGGATTGCCGAACCTTTTGGGTTTTTCCCGGATGCCCAGCCCCTTTCCACCCCGTCTATTTATTCATTTATTTTGCCAAATGCGTAAAGCTAAATGCACGCGTTGAACATGCTTAAGTCACGAGTTACCTGTATACTATTGATGTTTACAGTCTGAGTTATCAGGAGTCCCAGAGACATGACGGTGGACAGCGGAGTCTTTTCTCTTTTAGCATAGTTTGTGCCACTGTGAAAGTATTAATCCGGATCTGTTCTGTACGTGTGTTTGTTTGTTTGATGCCAATAAAAGGTTGATGATAATGACGTTTACGACATCCCACGGTGATTCATTCGGTTCAGCGTGCAGCAGCATACTTACAGAAAGTTCTACAAGATTGGGTCGTTTAGCCGCCAACCCCGTTTAGCCATCTGTATGATTCCCTTTTGGGGATGTGGGTTAAACCATAGCCTAGGGCTTGTCGATCAGAAGGTCAGCGGTTCGAATCCCCGCAACGGAGTGAGCTCCCGTTGCTCGGTCCCTGCTCCTGCCAACCTAGCAGTTCGAAAGCACGTCAAAGTGCAAGTAGATAAATAGGTACCGCTCCAGCGGGAAGGTAAATGGTGTTTCCGTGAGCTGCTCTGGTTCGCCAGAAGCGGCTTAGTCCTGCTGGCCACATGACCCGGAAGTTGTACACCGGCTCCCTCGGCCAGTAAAGCAAGATGAGTGCCGCAACCCCAGAGTCGTCGGCGACTGGACCTAATGGTCAGGGGTCCCTTTACCTTTAATGATTCCCTTTATGGGACAAGTAAAAAAATAACTGAAATAATAAGGTGCCCACTCATTCAATTTCTTTGTTATTTCTTTATTGCCCCCTCTGTAATCATGCTTCCAAATAAACATATAGGATCACACTACATTCCACTGTGTTCAATGGGGCTTAAAAGATCTCAGGTACATATACATGGTATTGCAGCCTTTCCTAGATCCTGGGAAATATCCAAATTAGGAGACTTTTAAACATAGCAGAACAGCTGGTGCCAGGTTCAGGCTTTTGTGGGATTTTTTTTAATGTGATGATGCTTTGCAAAGATTGCTTGGGAAAACAGACTAATTTTATTAACCATGAGCATAGGTACTTGGTAAAGGGCTCTCTTTAAGTTTGCAGCACAGCGGCAGAGAGGTCGCATTGCACCATGCACTAAAAGTCCTGTTGTAAACGCAGCTGAATTCTTTCGCCAGAGACTTGTAACCGGTAACTCTAAGAGAGCCCGCCAAAAGAGCTCAGAAAGCTCGAAGAGCCGAATCAAAAGCCAGAATCAAGGCTATGTTCACAGCAAGGGAATGGGTATGCTGAAAAAAAGGGCTGCTGTGCAGTTGAGAATCATAAACAAAGCATTGTGGCAGGGGCGGGGGGCAGAGGGAAAAGGTAATGTAATTCCACAAGCACCAGGTTTTAGAAAAAATTGTGTAGATCTCTAGCTTAAGTTTCCAGCCGAGGTGGGGACAACGCTGTCAAATGACACAGCATTTTCGCTATTGCCTTTCCTGTTCCCGGGAGCTCAATCTACGAGTACAGTCCAAGACACACTTACGTTTCGCAACTTGCTCAGTAGTCGGTAGGTTACAAGAATTCCATGCAGCCAAGCAAGCAAGGCTGGAAAGGGCACTAACATCCTTTCCAGACACTGAAAGACTTATCCAGCTTCTCGCCAGACTGTATGCACATGCTTTCAAAAGTATCTTCCTTGCCATGAGGACTAGAACCTTGCTTTTCCAAAAAAAGAAAAGCAAGCAAGACAAGATTTCCAGGAAGCCGAATTCTGTTCCTTTTAACTCTGTGCCAGGCTCCGATTCAGTGTTAAAAAACAAACAAAACGAACCCAGATGCATCATTTGGTTTGGCAATCTTTATATATCCACAATACATAATAACCATGCACACACACACAAAAAATCGAATGAGTATTTACAAAGGGAATTGCACTTTTTAAACAGAAGAGTCACCGGGAAGCAAATGAAAAGCACCTCGCCCGTTTCCTCCCTCCCTCCTAAGCCAAGAGTATAGTCCAAAGCCATCTAAAGGGTTTACTTGTGAGAGCAAGCTTCAGAAAGCTTTCTGGAATTCTTGCCAGTATCCTGCCACCTATTCCCAGGCTTTTGGTGGTGCCCCTTGTTGTATTCCCTAAGCAAAAGACACTTGCATTGGCCTCTTTACGGTGCTCCCCCCACCCCAAAGAGTATGGTCAGAGAGGTCTTGCTTACCACCCTACAAGCCTTGGCATATATCTCAAACGGGGAGCGGTTTCCGAGCACCACTAATAGTTCAATTGGCCCTAGTCCCTCAGAGAAACCATGGCATGCCGGAGTGGAAAGGAAAGCAGGGAGAGGAGAGTGTAGAGAGACCCTTTCTCCCACCTCAAGCGAGCTTTGAAAGAAGCACAATGCAGAAATAGGGAGGCGATCCTTCCGCACAGCTTGGCTGCTTAACTGTTTGACCATAGCCTCTAACCTCTAGTGTGGAGGGAGAAGGCCGCTGAATCAGCTTTCGGTTCCCTAGGCCTGGAGGCTCCACCACCAAGGATAGCGACAGTACAGGAGGCTGCAGAGAGTTGGCAGGTGTCTCTCAAGAAAGAGTACGTGGCAGGGAGCGCCCCAAGTGAAGACAGAGAGGTGCATTGAGACGTGGAGGTCCTCAAAGCCTTCCGCTGCTCACGGAAGTGAGGCATGCTGCAACTGAATTGCCATTTTTAAAAATAATTGAGCATGTAGCGCTGGCAAGCAGCTCAGCTTGTTCTCCTTCCACCCTCTCCCCTTCTCTCCCAACACTACATAACACAATTCTAGATCCCTCAAAAATGAAGGGGTGCCCATAGCTTCTATTACAGCAGGTGCGGGAAAGCTTTGGCCATGCAGATGTTGCTGAACTTCAACTCATGCTCGTCGGGGCTGACAAGGAGTTGCAGTGCAGCAACAAGTGGAGGGCAAGCAGTTAGCTTTAGAGCATCCTGGAATCGTTCCTCAACAGTGTGATGCCCTCCGAAAGCCCAGCAGTCAAATGACTTACGTGGGTCGGTTGTGATCTTTTCCCCACCACGGAAAGAAGCCGTCCAGGCAAAACCCAAAGCTGGCTCAAAATTGCAGTTTGAACTGGAGCTCAGTGCCTAATAAACGCAAACACTTTAATCCCACACAGAATGCCTCTCTCTTCCTTCAACAGGGAACTCTCAAGAAATCAGAGGGCCACCCCGCCCACGTTTTATAGCCTATCTGGGAGAGGCTAAACCGTAACTCTGATTTTTTAACCTGGGAAGTCCTATCAAAAGCCATTGCGGATGCCTGTTCTCTTAAGGCGTGGGTGGGCATGAGGTTATTGTACATCTAACAAGAAACGCCAATTTCCCTGCTACATCTGTGACAGTGTAGCTTCCTAAACTGCACAATATCGCCTGTGTTTGCACCGAGGGCACATCCCTCAGCTCATGATGGAAACATAGGGGGAAAGTGCTGAGACAATAGCAGGGCCCTTAGCCCCCCCCTTTTTTTTGCAAGCTGGACACATCTCATGCAGCAGGGGAGGCCTGCCCCAGGAGACATCTCCATAGAGATGACCATGAAGGCCAGAGCATCTCAGATCCACACTAGTTTTATCAAAAGCCAACAGGCCACACAATCCCCAGCCCATGATCAGCATTATTGACACCTGGGATGGAAAACCATATGGCCAACAGGCTCGATCCAGCAGTGAACCACCTGGCCTCCTTCCAGAATCCGCTCTTGATCATTTTAAGATTCTGCACCCACAGAAAAGAAGCAGTCAGGGCTCCTCCGAGAATGCCCACTTCATTTCTCCCGTACATTGCGACTCAGCAGTTACATCCTCAAGACTGGTCACAGATCCCAGGGAGAGATCGCGTCTTCGTCTGAGCTCGGCCAGCAGCGAGCCATCAGTTTCGTTCCCCCTCACACGGGCGCCAAGGGGTGCTCTCGAGTGGATTCAAGGTTTAAAAGCTCCCCGCTAGACAGAACTGTTGTCTTTAACTTTGTCATCAGCCAACTGAAAAGCCTTGCTCCATATGAGAATCTATGCAAGGGGTTAGAGATTGGCTGCTAAAGCGTTTTTAACTCGATTGGGAAAGCCGCAGCAATGGCAGGCAACACCCATCTCCACCTATCGGACCGGGCAGGATCCAGGGTATTTCACAATCACTGCACGGTTGCTGAAAGATGGCCAAGAAGCATAATCTCTCTTCCGCCTGCCAAAGCTATTTGGTCGCCCCACCCTTCAATGCAACATTTGCCCTTGCTTCAGAAACCCCAACAGCACAAGAACAGTCGGAAGGTGACGAAAGCAACAGCCAATGAGGCCTCCTCAAGCTAGCACAGGGTGGTTTCAGGGAGACAAACGCTTTTCCAGCTAACTTTCTTAAGTTTTTGTGGTGTTTAGCCCTGCTGGTGGAGTGTAGGTAATCGCTTACAAAAACAGAAACATTCAAACCTCAAGGGAGCAGGATGAGAGAAAGGGGGGGGGCAGCATTTGGGGCAGGGTGGGGGGCTGCAGTGCAAGGAGGTCAGAACTGAAAGCAAGTGAACCACCGAGAGATAAGGGAGAAAAAAACCAAGATGCTATGGTTATGCTCAAGTATTACAAAAAGGAGGAGTTATCAAGTATCTGGTTGTCTACAACTAACCATTCAAATAACCTTAACAGTGCGAGAGCTATGTACATAGCATGAAAAATATTGCTTCACAATCACACCAGGGTGTGTTTTTTTTGTGCATGGAGCGGAAGGAGCAGGGAATCGGGAGAAGAGAAAGCTCGGGTGGGGATTGGGAGAGAGAGAGAGAGAGAGAGAGAGAGCGCAACATGCAGAGATAGAATCTCATTACAGTTGAGAAAGGATTCCAGGTACCAGTGAAGATGTGTGATTTGTACAGATCACAAAAAAAGGCTCTAATAAAGCCATTAGGCTGGCACTTCATTGTACATTAGACTGATTAACATAAAGCCAGAAATAAATCACTATTAGAAGCCACTTCATATAGCCTGCACACAGCCGTGCCGGCAACTTGGGGGGGAGGAATGCAGCGCACAGACATACTTCATTGTTCCCAAACTGAATTGGAAAATATATATATATATACTGAGAAGAAAAGACTTCCCTAGGGCAGAAAGCAGCGAAAACTACACAGCCAGGCCAACTCAGCGTTAAAACGGGAAGGGAAAGGACAAAGAACAAGCAACGGGGGGAAGGTTATCGTCAACAGACTTACAGCGTGTGCACGCACAAAGGGTAAGACCACCGCCACCATTTCCGACAAGCCCAAAGTGAGTGTTTTCTTAGTTTAGAATTTCTCTTGTGCCTGGAGACTGGCCTGAGAGGAAGCAAAGAGTAACACTCCTGTGCTCCCCAAGTGCAGCTATTTCTTCTATTAGAACAACAACAGCCTGGGCATCCTTCCCGCTCTCACACACGCACACAAAAACCGAACAAAAAGAAGTTTAACAAGTGTCTCGGGGGCAACGGACCTCCGGTAGATGCTCTGTCTCTCTTTCGCACACACGCAAACACACACAAACCCACCTGTCTGCTAAATGCTTCTATTTAAAACCCCCCAAAATAAATCACATTCGAAAGGATTTGGAGGACAGGGAATGTAAGTCCTAAGAGGAATCCTCTAAGGTGGAAGGTGCAGGGCAGTGAATGAGTGAGTGAGTGAGTGAGTGAGAGAGAGAGAGAGAGAGAGAGAGAGAGAGAGTCACTGAATGGAGTTGCTGTGAGGAGAAGGTGCACACGGGTTTTCCCTCTGAAGCACAGGCCAAGGGAGGGGCAGGTGGCAGCCCCAGGGAGGTCACAGGTTCTGGCAACACTGGAGTTTGTTGGATTTCTGTCCGTCGGTGGTGGGGGGCACGCTGATGTCCACCACGTTGTTGCCGGGAGACTCGTCGTGGGCGGACCGGTCCGCAATCTGCTTCTGCGACACAATGCGGTAGATCTCTACAAAAAGGAGAGGGGGGGCTCAGATACAAGCACACGTTTCCTCCGGGGGGGGGAGAGAAGATGTTATGATATTTGTCCAAGCTGAGCGGCAACAGCTGCAGTGAGGGCTGGTTTCACTTTTGCCTGTCTCACTGAACTGTGAGAAAGCTGCTTCAAATCAAATCAAATCAAATTTTATTACGGTCATAGACCAGCATTTAAAATCTGAAAAGTGCTTTACAAAGCTAAAATAAATTAAAACTCAGATTGAATGAGGTATTTAAGCAGAGGCTTGACAGCCATCTGTCAAGAATGCTTTGATGGCGTTCCTGCTTGGCAGGGGGTTGGACTGGATGGCCCTTGTGGTCTCTTCCAACTCTATGATTCTATGAATATAGCAGTCTAAAAATTTAAAAGGGGCTAAAAATATCCAAGAGGAGGGTCCAGCTTGCCATTTCCGAACAGAAGAGCTGCTACCCACAGCCCAACACCAAGTTCAATACTCCGCTGACTGGTTTGTTCTGGGAGGGTAGACTCTGCCTGCAGATCTGTGTGCAGAATCTAGCTACCATCCGGGTTATCTTTTGATATTTGCCTAGTAAAAGGGCATTTAGTTTGGTCTTATCTGGAAGGTCAGCCAACCTCTCCAATAGGGGGGCAATGATGTCTCTGCGGGCCTTGTTGTAAAAAGGGCATCTAAAGAATAGATGCTCGGGGCTACCTACTTCCCCCAGTGGGCAGGAGCAGAGTCTCTGATCGTATGGGATCTTTCCGAAGGATCCTAGCAGAACTGGCGAGGGCAGCGCGGAGCTTCGGGCAAGCGTAAAGGCTCTTCTTGAGTTGAGAAAGCTGCTTTATCTTCTTGTACATGGAATGTTTATGTATCACTGTACTATTGTAATCTGAGCCTTTGTGCTCACACACACTTCTGGCTAGTCCTCAAGCTGGAAGGACGGCATTATGGCAGCTCCGTCTTAACGGGCTGGCAGCAGAGAATCTCTCTGCACTATTCCTACAATAAATAGTTTTAGCCTTATTTATGGCTTGTGTGTGTTGTTCTTCAATCTGGGAACAATCACATATTACTGCGCCACCGGACTCTCAGTAGCCGGGGATGTGCGCACACGGTTTGCTCTGGTTTGGGGCAGTCTCACAAACTGCCCCAGGCGGGGTAAATGCTAACAGAAGCCACTCCCTGCAGCAAAGAGTCCAAAGAAGAGCTGTTTGGGTCCTGCATGTCTGCAAACCAGTCACCCAGCACATGAAACCTCAGCTCAGTGACTTGGACTTTTGCCTTGCCAACCCACTGCCACTCCCAGCTGCTGCGCATTGCAGGGCCGTGATCCTGTCAAGCTTCCTTGCCATTACTAAGGAGCAGGAGAATTCCACGGAACACACCTTGAAAACTTTCCACAAGGGCAAGTTACATGCATGTTTACAAACCACCCTAAATGTAAATGTGCAAGACTGACGGTAAACATTTCAAGGCTCAAAAATGCTGACCAAACACACTGATGACAGCCCAGGAATGCCAGCTTCGCCCCACAACTGTGGGTGCCCGGGGCCGTGGGTGCCATGCAGCGTGCATGGCCCTGGCACTGAAATTTGTGGGTGCCTGGAGCCTTCACTGGGAATTTTGTGGGTGCTCGGGCACCCAGGGCCACAGGGAGTTGGCACCTGTGTAGTGACCACAGATCAAATCCAGATGTGTGTTTCCTTTCCATTGCCCCATATGCCCTTTACACATCAGGAAAGATAATCTAAACGGAAATACTTACCAGTAAGGATGTTCTTGAAGGCTTCTTCTACATTTGTGGAGTCGAGTGCTGAAGTTTCAATGAATGACAGGTTGTTTTTTTCTGCAAGGGCAGGGGAGGAAATCACTGCAGTTATTTTCATGTACAGATGGCATTCTCCTCAAAGGTAGAAGCAACAGGAAGAAAGAGCGTTTTCTTTCCCACCCCTTCAAGAATTCAAAAGCAGATTAGATAACTGAATTCTGGAGACTAGGAGAAATGTTGGCTTAGTTAGCACGCCTAATCACATTACGAGGCTATGATTCCTGCATTGCAGAGGGTTGGGCTAACGACCCTTCCCACCCTACAATTCTATGAAAAGTTACCCCGGTCCCTATCTCCTATTCCAGCACAGCAAAAAGTTCAGAAGCTTCCACTTTTGTTTTAGATTAACCACAGTTCAGTAATGCACCCAGTAGCCAATCTTGGCTGTGCATAGTGAAAACAAGTCAGATTTGCAAACTAGCATAAATAAGGCAGATATTTTAGTGTCACAAGTTATGAATCAGAAGTACCAGTCATGATCTACCGGTAATTTAAAACGGTATTCAGCAACCTCGTTTCTCAGCAACCTCGTTTCTCAGCGTCAGTTGTCTGCACCCCAAATTTGTAAAATGGGGATGAGTACTGACTTACCTTTATTATTAAATAAAATCCCTAGTTTTAAGTTATCCTTCCTCTGAGTTTGGTGTGCCCTTGTGCATTCCCCTCCCTATACTCAGACACATACAATTTTATCCTCACATCAAAATAAGGAGGTGAATTGAGAGTGAGTCAGTTCACTCTCACTCCAATTTCACATTTGAATTTTACAGCTGATCAGACAAGTCCAACACTACAACCAGTGAGTCCCACAGGCTCTTATAAGAGTAACCAAAGTAATGTTTGTACTTTGAGCAATTTTTTTAAAAAAGAACTATATTTATATTAAATATTTTTGTACCACACTGCCTCTACCTAAGCCTTTTCAAAACCTCTTAACCTGAGATTCTCTGTTGCCCACCACACTGGAGGCCTCTTTCAGCCAAGAACCTGACTTCATCGCACTAAGCACACCACTGCTGCTTCGTAAAATCACAACCTCTCAGAAGCTTTATGCCACAGAAAAACTTGTGTGCCGTCGTTTTTCTTCCTCTTCCAGGTGGCCAATTTGAAAACTCCCTCGGCACTTAAAAGAGAACATGGCCAATGCTGCCACGAGAGCCAGGCAGCTAAAGAGCATCAACAGCCAGAGTTTGTAACAACCAGGGTGGATTTGATTTAAATCACGATTTAAATCACTAGCCAGTAAGGCTTGATTTAAATCACTAGTCAGTAAGGCTTGATTTAAATCACTAGTCAGTAAGACTTGATTTAAATATTTTTTTTACAGAAAGACTCATCCTTGCTGGTATAATCTTAATATTTACAACCATATGTAGGGTTTCATTTTTGGAATAATAAATTTTCAGAGTAGTTTTTACAGTTATATCAAAAATTACTGATTTGGTTATACTACTAGAAATACATAGACAGATAATTATGAAATTATGGTGAGGTTTTATAAGTTAACTGTTTATATTGGGACAACTTTTCTGCTGTGCTTTATTGGAAGGAGAAAAATAATCATTTCCTTAATAACCATTTAAACAATTTATTTAACTAAAACAATAACATGATAGCATATGTATCCATGTTTGTTAACTGATGTGGTTAAACATTAAAAAAAAAAACTTATAGACTGAGTTTTAGCACAGTTGATAAACTTAAAACAAATCCTTATTTCCTGATGAATAGCCTTTGGACGACAATGTAACTTAAATAGAAGACTATATTTAGAAAGATTTTTCCTCCAAAAGCATTTTATTTTAAAAATCCAATTTAAATAAAAAAAATCTGATTTAAATTTTAAAAAATCCAATTTAAATCAAGAAAATCTGATTTAAATTTTAAAAAATCCAATTTAAATCAAAAAAATCCGATTTAAAATTTAAAAAATCCAATTTAAATCAAAAAAATCTGATTTAAATTTTAAAAAATCCAATTTAAATCAAGAAAATCTGATTTAAATTTTAAAAAATCCAATTTAAATCAAAAAAATCTGATTTAAATTTAAAAAAATCCAATTTAAATCAAGAAAATCTGATTTTATTTTATTTTTTTAAAATAAAAATCGTTGATTTTTATCCACCCTGGTAACAACCCAACCTGCAAAAGCGCGGGCCTCGTCTGTAGGCACAGCCCTCAGGTGACGCAGATCGCTCTTGTTGCCCACTAGCATGATGACGATGTTGTTATCTGCATGATCCCGGAGCTCCTTCAGCCAACGCTCCACGTTCTCGTATGTCAAGTGTTTTGCGATGTCATAAACCAGGAGCGCTCCAACGGCACCACGGTAATAGCTGAAAGAGTTATTTAGACAGGTGTTACTGCGAAAGAGTCTCTGGACACAAAGGTTGCTGAAGGACACTGACAAACTGGATGGAAAAGCGGGTTATGTTTATATGGGAAAAGAGAAGACAGGGACACAATAGTGGTCTTATCTGAAGGGCAGTCACGCAGAAGGTGAATCAGGCGGAGTTCCACCAGTCTAGAGGCTAACTAGACACAAGCTGCCCACACGAACAAAAATAAATGCCAAGATTTTCGGGATTTGCACCAGGCTTACAAATGTTTGCAGAACTCAGCCCGTTAAGTTACAGGCCGCCAAAATTATGCAAGGATAAGCCAGGTTTATCTCCCATCCTTTGTGCAAAGGACAGTGTAAAGTTCAGAATAATTAAGACTTTGGTGATGGACCCCTGTGAGGAGGGGTACAGGGCATCAGAACAGCAACTCACACAAGTAAGCAAACAATTTTTGCTTTTAAAAGAAACTAACACCGGGTATTAAATTAAGCAAATTTATTACGATACTTCATGTTTATTCAACTGCTTAATGGATTTTTTAAAAGCAGCGTTTGAGCAGTTGTTTACTTGCACAACTCACTTTTCTTTTCTAAAAAACACCTACATCTTGCACACACAAACTTCACAAAAGCACCCCCTTCCATGATTACCTCCAAGATCATGCATTTAAGGTTGAAGTGAAAGTCAGTGCTCTTTCCAGGAGCTCTGCGCAGCAACCCTATCTATGCAACCTATGTCTGCATAATGATCTCAGCTGCTACTCAAGGTATGGGAGGGCACATAAAAGCTTTTAGCCTGTAAAAATTCCTAGGGGCCTGTTGGGGTGGAGAAGGAGGGAAGGAGGGATGGAGATCCCCCCACCCTGTATTTCTATGCTGGGGGCAGATGAAGGGGCTTCTCCCCCGTACCCCATTTAATGTCAGTGCTAGGTACAGGAGAGACAGGCACGTCCTCTCTGTTGGCTCACTCACTTTCCTGCATGCAATTATTTGTTGCCAAGAGCTACCAGGCAAGGGCTTCATTGCATGCTTTGCAGGAGATCCCCGGTTCAATTCCCCAGGGGCATCTCTGAGGAGGGCTGTGAAAGCCTTCTCGAGGCACAGGCAAACTCGGCCCTCCAGATGTTTTGGGACTACAACTCCCATCATCCCTAGCTAACAGGACCAGTGGTCAGGGGTGATGGGAGTTGTAGTCCCAAAACATCTGGAGGGCCGAGTTTGCCTATGCCTGGGGCCCTTCTTTCCAAAACCCTGCACAGAACAACTGCCAATCAGTGTATACAATATTGAGCTAGATGGACCAATGGTCAGACTCTGTACAGTGGTCCCTTGACTTACAAAGTACTCGACATCCGTATTTTTGACTTACGAATGAAAAAAAGTGGCCGCACGCCTACAAATTTTCCGACATCCGAATGGAAATCGTTGCCGGTTTAGATGCGGTTTCCTCGACTTACGAATTTTAGATGCGGGTTTTTTCGACTTACGAATTTTTCCGAATATTTTTCTCCCAATGCATTCCTATGGGAAATCGACTTACGATTTTTTTTCGACCTACGAATGTCCATTCGGAACGGATTAAATTCGTAAGTCGAGGGACCACTGTATATAGCAGCCTCCCGTGTCATGGGATGTTCAAACAAACATTAGCTTCTCTGGGAAATTCATGAGCAACTGTGAAGGGGTCTGGGAGGGCAGGTTTAGGTTTCTCTCCCATTCAAATTAACAAAGGATAGGGGGAATATTAGGTCAGGCAAGCTGAATCAGAAGCTCAATGCGAGAACCTGGTCCAGAACAGAAGCCTATCTAAGCACTGACTCAATTCAGGCTTATGACGATTCGCAATCTTCCGCCACCTCAGCCTGAATTCCTTTATCCTGGAATGAGCCGATTTGCTGTTTGCCCCCTCAACACACACACACACACACACACACACACACACACACACACAAACAAACAAACCCAGAGTGCCAGCAAGGCACTTTTAAGAAATCAAATTTCAGAAGAAGATTGCATAGCCAGGATGTGAGAGTTGGCTAATCTGCATTCAGTGATGCCAAGCGTGTGCTCTTGCATAAGCAATGCCTCGTAGGCTGAATAAGACAGAGGTCTACGGAGTCCAGCACGCTTTGCAACAGTCTCAGAAGACAATTGACAACTCTCTAGAAATCTATCGCTGTGAGTGGAAAAGGCCCCTCGTCTCATCCTTAGGACCCCCTGGGAAACTCAACAAACCTGCTGTACTGGGTGTGGAGAGGGCAGCCTGAGGAAGTGCCATCTACCTTGGGTCTGTCCATAAAAAGCAAGTCTAAAGAGAGAGACTAAGGTGATGTTCGCTCTTTCTGGGAACCCTTTTCGTTGCGAATCTTTTGCAGGTGAGCAGAGAGCTTGCCTGGACCCTGGGTGAGAACCCGGAGGCTGAGAGGGAGTATGTGTCAGGAGGAAAATGGACTGATATTGATTTATAGATATTAGTAACTTTGCATTAATGTAACATTTTTACATGTATGCGTGGGGTTTTTGTAATGTTTTGTTTAAGTTGTCTGTTGCTGCTTCAGTTTTTTGTACACTACTTAGAGATACAGTGGTACCTTGGTTCTCAAACTTAATCCGTTCCTGTAGTCCGTTCCAAAACCAAAGCGTTCCAAAACCAAGGCGCGCTTTCCCATAGAAAGTAATGCAAAATGGATTAATCCGTTCCAGACTTTTAAAAACAACCACAAAACAGCAATTTAACATGAATTTTACTATCTAACAAGACCACTGATCCATGAAAGCAATAAACAATGTACTGCAGTCATACAATCAATCAGTAGCTGAACTGGGTTCCACACAGTCACAAAAACAAAACTAAAAAGCTGCAAAAACACAAAATAAATAGCAAAAACAGACAGACCTCAGCATAACACTCAAATCGTCAGCGTAACACTCAAAACGGAAGTGTGGCACTCAAACTGAAAGAGTAACACTCAAAACGGAGCACGTTCGGCTTCCGAAAAAAGTTCGCAAACCGGAACACTTACTTCCGGGTTTGCAATGTTCGGGATCCAAGTTGTTTGAGTACCAAGGCAAAGTTTGAGAACCAAGGTACCACGGTATTTTTTTTTAATATACCAAATTAAATAATCAATCCATGAATCAGAGCAGCTTTTGAGGCTTACGCGGAGGTGATAGCACGGTATCGCTCCTGGCCAGCCGTGTCCCAGATCTGTGCCTTTATCGTCTTCCCATCCACCTGGATGCTTCTGGTGGCAAACTCCACGCCGATAGTGCTTTTGCTCTCCAGGTTGAACTCATTGCGTGTGAAGCGGGACAGGAGATTACTCTTCCCCACCCCGGAGTCTCCAATCAACACAACTGGGGAGGGAAGAAAGAGAAAAGACAATACAGCGCTGTCAGCATTCATTTGTCATGCCGGGATTTATAACAGGGTGGATTTGATTTAAATCAAATTGATTTAAATCACGATTTAAATCACTAGTCAGTAAGACTTGATTTAAATATTTTTTTTACAGAAAGACTCATTCTTGCTGGTATAATCTTAATATTTACAACCATATGAAGGTTTCATTTTTGGAATAATACATTTTCAGAGTAGTTTTTACAGTTATATCAAAAATTACTGATTTGATTATACTACTAGAAATACATAGACAGATAATTATGAAATTATGGTGAGGTTTAATAAGTTAACTTTATATTTGGACAACTTTTCTGCTGTACTTTATTGGAAGGAGAAAAACAATCATTTCCTTAATAACCATTTAAACAATTTATCTAACTAAAACAATAACATGATAGCATATGCATCCATGTTTGTTAACTGATGTGGTTAAACATTTTTAAAAAAAACAACTTAGACTGAGTTTTAGCACACTTGATAAACTTAAAACAAATCCTTATTTCCTGATGAATAGCCTTTGGACTACAATGTAACTTAAATAGAAGACTATATTTAGAAGGATTTTTCCTCCAAAAGCATTTTATTTTAAAAATCCAATTTAAATAAAAAAAAATCTGATTTAAATTTTAAAAATCTGATTTTTAAAAAAAAAAAAATTAAAAAATCGTTGATTTCTATCCACCCTGATTTATAAACAAAGGGCAGGGTGATGGTAGGCAAGGCAAACTATTGCAGAGAATGGTGCTCTCTCCCCACAGCAAATGGCCATTGCTCCCCCCCCCTCCCATGGTGCCACTACTCACCATTAAATTATTACAGTAAGTGCCACACTTTTAACATTTGGGGGGGGAGAAAGGTGCTGCTACTGTGTACCCTTGAGTAACCCCCCCAAAAGTGCTGCAAAACCAGTGGTGTGTAGGACTAGGGGGACTAGGCTAGTTCCCTAAATGTTCTCTTGGCGCCTCCTTCCCAAAGCCCGAGAAGCTTATGCCCAGCTCAGGGAGGAAGGTGCGATGCTCACGCGTATAACATCGCCCTCGCAAGCTGGCGCCTCTAGCCTTAACTGTTCCCCTACTACAACAACAACAAACACTGCACGCTGCTGCTGCAAACAGCCCTGTGTGTGGCGAGCGTCCCACAGCCGAGGCAGGGCTTATCAGCAGAACCTGGATGTGACCTCGCAGGGCAGTCTGGAGTGGCGCAGGCTGCAGCCTGATGACAACTCCAGAGCCAAGAGCTGCCCCCAAAACTTTCAGCTTCTTGCAAGGGCCACTCAGTTCCTGTTCCTATCATTTCTGGGCCAGATCATAGCTGTCAACTTTCGGATTTGAAAATAAGGGATGCCGCCAGGGCCGTGCAATGGCACCAAGTAGCCTCACCACCCTGCGCTCCAGAGGCTGCGCGCGAACGGGTGAGCGAAAGAGCGAGCGCGTAGACGGCAGGCAGGCTGTCTGTCTGGTTGGGCGTGAGGGTCTGGCTGCACAAGGCATGCAAGCTCCGCCCCCAGTCGGTCTCAGACTCCTTATTGGCAGCTGAGGAGCCTCCCTGGCCGGCAGGGAGGGAGAGGAGCTGCTTCCTTGGAAATCCGGGAAATTTAAGGGATATCAACAATCCGGGATAGCAGCGGGAAACGGCATTGGAATAAGGGAGTTTCCCGCAAAAAAAGGGAGGGTTGACAGCTATGAGCCTGGGTCCTCAAAGATGCTTTTGCCGGACACCTGTAGGTGAAGCTACTGATCGGTTTCCTCTGGGACTCCCTGAAGTTAAGCACAGCTCCTCAGCAGGCGTTGAATGCATCAGGGCAGCCAAGGGGGCAGGTTGGAGGGAGGGAGGTCACGCAACAATGCACCACGAATTCACTTAGCAAAACTGCTCCAAACCGTTCAATCAGAAGTCTTCCTTTGTACATGGGCATTGTTCCTCCCACATCAGAATCACCAGGGCCAACAAGCAGGAGGATGCCAGGAGAGGGACAATTGTGCAAAAAGGTCAAGCAAATTATTCGTTAGGTCCGAAGGGCTGACTCACAGGAGTTGGTCTTTGGGAAGGTTTTTGTTTCATTTAAAAACAGATGAAGGGGAGGGGGATATCAGAGAGGTGCATAAATTACGCAGCGTGTGGATAGGCAGAGGTTTGTCTCCTTCTCATAAAAACAACCCAACCTAATGAAGAAGAGATTCACACAAGCACATGGTTAAACTTTGAACTGGCTTCCACAAGTTCCCACAAGGGGATCAGACAAATTGGGGGGGGGATGGGACTCTACGCTTGTCCAGATGGTTGCATGATCCCCTCCAGGATCAAAAGTGGCATGCCTCTGAATTTCAGTGCTCGGGAGCAATAGCAGGAGAAGGCGATTACCCTCGTGCCCCGTTTGTGGACTTCCCAGGGGAGGCATATAACAACTGCGAGAAGAGAGCTGCTGAACTAGATGGACTTTTGATCTGACAAAGTAGGACTGTTCTTAGGAGCACACAAGGTGCCTTTCGGAAGCAAGCAAGGCCTTTGCATTCAAATTGGCTCTGGCTGGATAGAGATATGGAGGGATAGTAATAGAATGGGGCGATAAAGGGCTTGAGATGCAACATAATAAGCCTTTGTTGCTTCATTACCCCTCTCTTTCATGCAGTGAGCTGCTCATCTAAAATAGCCCCTCATATCAAAGGTTTGCCCCTCCCACCGCCACCGGAAACTAGTGTATGGGCAAGGAAAACAAAGGAAACCCTGATATAATATTTGGATTGGGGAATTTTCCAGCAGGACTGGCAAGTAGTATAACTGTACCTTAATCGGTTTTACTCTCACCTTACCCTTTGATCTATTACACTTTGATCTACCTTGTACACACACCTTGGTCCACAGTAATAGGCAGAGACTCTGTATGTGTTGGGGTTAAGCCATAAGGCATTATTTGAAAGACCCTGCCTTCGGCTAAGGAAATCAGACTAGAACATTGCCTTCTAGCCACGGCCCAGCAATTCTTACCCGTGGAAGATTTGTTTACTTCCAAGAAGCACAGGTGCGTGAAACTTTATGTCAGCAACGCAATTATATGCAGGTACATCACTTACTCTGTGAACTGCTTTACCGTTTTTTTACTTTGCTATTGGTCACCGTTACACCCATTTTACAGGCGAGAATGACTTGGCAAACATGTTTGATAGGGGTTAGAAACCTAGGTCTAATGCTAACTGCAGGAACTGCATCGCAGCTCCATCTGGTACGCAGGGTGAGACCCTCCCTGGCCGCAGACTGTCTCGCCAGAGTGGTGCATGCTCTGGTTATCTCCCGCTTGGACTACTGCAATGCGCTCTACGTAGGGCTACCTTTGAAGGTGACCCGGAAACTGCAATTAATCCAGAATGCGGCAGCTAGACTGGTGACTGGGAGTAGCCGCCGGGACCACATCACCGGTCCTGAGAGAGCTACATTGGCTCCCAGTACGTTTCCAAGCACAATTCAAAGTGTTTGTGCTGACCTTTAAAACCCTAAACAGCCTTGTATACCTGAAGGAGCGTCTCCACCACCACCGTCCAGCCTGGACACAGCTCCAAGGGCTTTCTGGCGGTTCCCTCCCTGCGAGAAGCAAAGCTACAGGGAACCAGGCAGAGGGCCTTCTCGGTAGTGGCACCCGCCCTGTGGAACGCCCTCCCAGCAGAGGTTAAAGAGATAAACAACTATCTGACATTCAGAAAATACCTGAAGGCAGCCCTGTTTAGGGAGGTTTTTAACCTGTGATATTTTAATGTATTTTAATATCTGTTGGAGGCCGCCCAGAGTGGCTGGGGGGACCCAGCCAGATGGGCAGGGTACAAATAATAAATTATTATTATTATTATTATTATTATTATTATTATTATTATTATTATTATATTTCCTCCCCAAAGAGGTAACTGCGTTTTGCAGTGACTCTTCGGCTTTTTAAAAAGTACACCAAAATTCCAAGGAGCAAGCAACAAACATGGCATTGTTGGGAAAGGACCGCATCAAAGCTCCGTAACCTTTCCACAGCTTATGTACCACTTTCACGGGAACCGCCCAACATCCCAAAACTGATTGATTCTTAGGTCACAGGTGTCAGTTGCTCGCAGGTTAATGACACCAATTACTGCTCAACTGCTGATTGGACAATCTCTGTTGCTCAGGGCTGCCAGCCCTGGATCCTGCAAACCCCAAAAGGTATTATTTCAAATAACGGCTTTGTCCTTTGGCTGCTCTTTCTCTTCCCTCCCAATCACCCATTCACTGACCCCAGTTCTCTACTGCCAGATCATTATTTTTCTTTTAGAAAGGCTGAACCAAAATACAGAGGGATCTGATGCACAACTAAACACGACCGTAAATAGCACAGACAGTGCTGCTTTTGCAATTCCAACACAAGTTGCTTGGATATTGATCCAGACAGAGCCCAAAGGAGACACCCGGGTCAAAACAAAAATGTCTATATGCAACAACTACACTCGAAGTGGGTACACTGCAATAGAGAGGACTAGGAAAATATGAATAGATTACAGAAGACGGAGTTAAGTCTCTTTGGTTAAACTAAGAGAGTTGGTGAGTGATCTAGACTGAATTTAGATCTACAAAGCTGGAAACTCTCCATGTTGTTCAGTGTTATAACCTCCCCTGAGCCATTAGGACAAAGTGAAAGTATTTAAAGCCACCCAGTACACCACACAAACCAGTCCCTAAACACTCTCTTATCATGTTTATGCCGATTCTTTCTCTCTCAGTGAACCAATGCGTCCCAGCCCATCCATCCGCCAATGTCACACTGCACTGTCTCAAGACCTAAATCTGTTTGTCTGGGCATTAGCATCTGCATCTTCCACCAGGGCACCCCCAGCCCTGAACACACCCTGATGCGCCCTTTAGCTCTAAATACCACAACATCACTAAGCCCCTTCTCTTCTTGTTTAGACTGTCCATAAGCCTTAAAGCTGCACTGCAAATCCAGCCCACCAACCACCACCTGCTCCTCACTCCCACCCCACTTTTCTTCTCCATAAGACCCGGACCCCCCCCCCCCAGTTGCCAGTCACCCAGCCAATTGCTAATGCTTTCAGTCACACACACACACACACACACACACACACACACACAGAGAGAGAGAGAGAGAGAGAGAGAGAGAGAGAGAGAGAGAGAGAGAGACAGAGACAGAGACAGAGACAGAGACAGAGACAGAGAGACAGAGACAGAGAGACTCCCATGCTCCCTAGAAAGGTGTGGATATGCATATGCAGCTAGCATCTCCAACCACAACACTTATAGCTGGAAGCTACCTTGGGGTCCCGCAGAACAGAAAGGCGAAAAATAAACAGGGAAAACAACAGAGAAACCCACATCAAAACCCTACCCATTTCAACACACATGTGCAGTTTCAATGGTCCTTTCAGCCCACTCTTTCAGTTTACAGTCCCCAGTTTCCAAGCCTTCCTTCCACTTCCCAAGACCAAAAAAATCTCCTCCTACAGCTTTACAGATCCTCCAGGATGCTGTGAGGGTGTTACAAAATTTTAGGATGCACACACACAGCAGACACACACTCCACAGAAAACCCGTCAAAAGCCATCTTGGCTCTCCTAATGACTCTAAATATTTCCTCTGCAGAAGGAAATACAGGTGAAACTCGAAAAATTAGAATATCGTGGAAAGGGTCATTTCTTTCAGTAATTCCACTTAAAAGGTGAAACTAATATATGAGATAGACTCATGACATGCCAAGCGAGATATGTCAAGCCTTTGTTTGTTATAATTGTGATTATTATGGCGTACAGCTGATGAGAACCCCAACTTAACAATTTCAACTTTGGGGTTTTCATCAGCTGTACGCCATAATCATCACAATTATAACAAAAAAAGGCTTGGCATATCTCGCTTTGCATGTCATGAGTCTATCTCATATATTAAAGTCCAGTAGCTAATGAAAACAGTTGCTTACATAAATGGACTTTTCCACTATATTCTAATTTTTCGAGTTTCACCTGTATATTGGAGAAACCTCTCCCAGTAGTTCTTTTCACTTACAAATCCTACAAATCCTATCTTAAGGGCATATTTTGTGCATGAATAGGATAGGCCTGTGACCTTCGATTCGAGAACTAAGGGATCTACCACCTCAAAAGGGCTGGCCAGGTAATTCAGTCAGCAAGCATGATCTTGACAGACAGGAGACAAGCCATACTCAAATTCCTGTTGTGGACCGCCTCTTTCTGTGACATATGAATGATGCTTTTTGGGTGGTCTTTGGTGAAGCAGGTTGGGCAATTTCAAAAGTCTTTAAAGGTTCTTGCACACCTTTGCTCTGGGTCTTCACCTCCTTGCAGGGGGGGGGGCTCTGTTGCAACAGAAAAATAAAGGCCTGCCTTGCTTTCACTGGATCCTGCCTCTATCCATTCTTCTCTGACCAATCACAGGCTTAAGGAACACTGAGACACTTGATGGGGAGTTGGGTTGTAGAAGCCAACCTCACATTTTCCTATAGCAAGCGGGTGACTGCAGCCCAACTGAAGTGTCAGTACAACCTCTCTCCCTATTCCCTTCTCAAAAGCCACCGTCCCAAGCCCTCTCTCTTCCCTATTTCTTTCCATATTTCCATTTCCCCATCCCACTCCTGCAAGGTCTCTGCCAAGTCCTATCTCCCAAGCCCGTCACTTCCCATTTCTTTCTCAAGTTCCAACTCCTGCTCCTCATATTCTCTGCCCAGGCCTCTCCCTTGCCTTTCTTCAGCCTCCAGCCCGCCTCCATACCTCTTCCTCCAAGCCATGGGTAGGCAAACTGAGGCCTGGGGGGGCCAGATCCGGCCCAATCGCCTTCCAAATCCGGCCCAGGAATCAGTGTGTTTTTTACATGAGTAGAATGTGTCCTTTTATTTAAAATGCATCAGGGGTCCCTTTACAACTCCCAGCACCACTGGGCAGTTGGATGGGCCCAGGAGCTGCTGGGAGTTGGAGTCCAACAACTTTCCCCTGCTATGTACTATGCATTTGGGTCTAGACCAGTGTTTCCCAAACTCTGATCTCCTGCTGCTTTATTCGGCCTACAATTCCCATCATCCCTGGCCACTGGTCTCGCTAGCTAGGGATGGTGGGAGTTGTAGTCCCAAAACAGAAGACCCAAGCTTAGGAAACACTGGTCTAGGCGCTGTTGTTGTTTTGGTGGCGATGGTGAATTTGTTCCATGTTTACTGAGTTGTTGATTTCTGCCCCCTTTGGGACGTCTTGCAAACAGCCCCTCCCCCACAGCTGTTTTGCATTTTGATAAGCAGATGTTTGTTGTAATCCGCTTTGGGCACAGCTAAATAAACTAAGTAGTAATGTAGTTTTCCCAGTAGTAATGTACGGAAGTGAGAGCTGGACCATAAAGAAGGCTGATCGCCAAAGAATTGATGCTTTTGAATTATGGTGCTGGAGGAGACTCTTGAGAGTCCCATGGACTGCAAGAAGATCAAACCTATCCATTCTTAAAGAAATCAGCCCTGAGTGCTCACTGGAAGGACAGATCCTGAAGCTGAGGCTCCAAGACTTTGGCCACCTCATGAGAAGAGAAGACTCCCTGGAAAAGACCCTGATGTTGGGAAAGATGGAGGGCACAAGGAGAAGGGGACGGCAGAGGACGAGATGGTTGGACAGTGTTCTCGAAGCTACTAGCATGAGTCTGACCAAACTGCGAGAGGCAGTGAAGGATAGGCGTACCTGGCGTGCTCTGGTCCAGGGGGTCACGAAGAGTCGGACACGACTGAACGACTGAACAACAACAAAATAAACTAAACCAATCAATCAACCAAGCAGCTTCCTTTGGTAAGTGCCCCCCCCTGTCCATCCTTGGGGGGGAACACACCTCGGAGCCCCCGAAGCCCGTCCCTCTGTTTCGAGGAGGCAAACACCCCTTTGGAACCTGGGGCTAACCCCTCCCCTTTGGATCCCGGGGCAAGCTCCTCCCCTTTGGAACCCTGGGCTAACCTCTCCCCTTTGCAACCAGAGGCAAGCTCCTCCCCTTTGGAACCCGGGGCTAACCCCTCCCCTTTGCAACCAGAGGCAAGCTCCTCCCCTTTGGAACCCGGGGCTAACCCCTCCCCTTTGGAACCCGGAGCAAGCTCCTCCCCTTTGGAACCCTGGGCTCACCTCTCCCCTTTGCAACCAGAGGCAAGCTCCTCCCCTTTGGAACCCTGGGCTCACCTCTCCCCTTTGCAACCAGAGGCAAGCTCCTCCCCTTTGGAACCCGGGGCTAAACCCTCCCCTTTGGAACGCGAGGCAAGCTCCTCCCCTTTGGAACCCGAGGCAAGCTCCTCCCCTTTGGAACCCGAGGCAAGCTCCTCCCCTTTGGAACCCTGGGCAAGCTCCTCCCTCTTCTAACGCGGGGCCAAGCCCCTCCTCCGGGTAGGGGCGGGGCTTCACCGCCCCACTCCCAGCCAGGCGCGCGCCCCCCCCCCCGCACCATCGTCATCCGCTCCTTCCCCCGCTCCTCTCACCTTTGAATAGATAGTCGTACTCGTCGTCGCGGGTTCCCATGGCGACGCCGCTCCCGCTCGCTGCTTCTTCTCCTTCTCCTTCTCCTGCCTCGCGCCCTCGGCGGGTCCCTCCCCGGTTTCCGTCCCGCTCGCGGAAGGCGGGCGAAGGAGGAGGAAGAGGCCGGACTAGGCCAGGCCAAAGCCGGGCCGACTCCCTCTCCCCTGACAGGCACCGAGGCAGGCGGAGGGCGGGGCCCGCTCTGAGAGGGGCGGGCGGGAGAGGTGGGCGAGGAAAGGGAGGAGCCTATATAAAAAAAGAGAGAGGGAGAGGGAGAGGGAGAGAGACAGGCAGCCGCCTGCGCTTATCAAGAGGCAGGAGAGGCAGCCCGCCTCCGGAGGCGGGCCTCAGCTGCAACGGCCTCGCGCAACGGCGCAGCCAATGAAAGCCGGGGGAAAGGAAGGGCGCGGGCCAGTGAGAGAGGGAGGGAGGCGGGATGTCATGGTTGGCGGTTGGGGTTTCCATCTGGGTTTTTTTTTTTTTGGCGGGGCTTCAGGGATGAGGGTTCAAAAAAACCCAGAAATGGCCTGGAGGTGGGGGAGGGGCTTTGCTGGCCCTCTGAGGGGAAATGGCGCCTCCAGTTTTTCCTCACAGCTTCTGCCTTTTTCTTTTTGGATATGTGTGTGTGTGTGTATTATATCTATATCTATATCTATATCTATATCTATATCTATATATATAGTATATACAGTATATGTGTATGTATATACTGTTTATACATACAGTATATGTGTATGTATGTATGTGTATTATATATGTATAATATAATATATGACATATATGTCATATATAATATATACATATTATACATATTATATATGTATAATATATGTATATGTATAATATAACATATATATTATGTATGTATGTATGTGTATTGTGTGTGTGTGTGTGTGTGTGTGTGTGTATACAAAAAATATGTATACACAGTGCTTTTTCCCCCTAAAAATTGTTTAGGTGTACTCTCATTTTCCAAATCATATTGAAATACTGCCCCTCAATGAAGCCAAACTTTTAAAATCTGTGGTGTATATATATATATACATAGGGTGTGTGTGTGTGTGTGTGTGTGTGTATGTGTATGGTACAGTATATGTGTATGTATGTATGTGTATTATGTATGTGTGTGTATACACACACACACACACACATACTGTATACCACACACACACACACACACCCCTATGTATACACCACAGATTTTTACAGTTTGGCTTCATTGAGGGGCAGTATTTCAATATGATTTGGAAAATGAGAGTACTCCTAAACAATTTTTAGGGGGGGGGAAGCACTGTGTATACATATTTTGTGTGTGTGTGTAATATGGGTATATATATTTATACTATATATGGATATATTATTCATAAATATGTATTTATAAAACATGTATATTTTATTTGCTTTCATATTTTATTTTTACTTATATCCATATCCATTTATGTGTTTACACACACGCTCACGCGCTTTTTATGGACTAGATGACTCTGGTGGCTCCTTCCAGCTCTACGATCCTGTGATTCTATATATACACACACAGATACATAGGCAGGTTCTGCCATCCAAACGCTCACTGCGAGAAAATTCACTTATCCAAACATGAGGAATCCGTACCCAAACCTCACTTATACACCCTGCAGATTCGGATATCCAAACAGCTGGACCCCTGGTCTATTATAAGGGCTTGCAGCACCATTGTTCAGGGTTCTCCTCCCTCCTGTGTGTGGACCCAACATTTAATAAAAATCAGGCTTACTAGCCACTTTGCTTCTCAATATTCTCTGGTTGGCCTCTGCTATTTTCTCCTACCAATAGGGAACCCACTTAAGAACTCTGTATGGGCTCCGGAATACCCCATAAGGGAAAGGGAGCAGTTTTTCTTATAACAGCAAGATTAATCACTAGCGCAGCCTGCAAGCCAGGAATAAGCAGCAAACAGTTACGATACTAAATCACACACACCACTTAAAAGCACCTTGGAGCTTTGGACTTTGCAACCTACGGATTGGTGCACTGCCAGGCTGCTGTTTAAGCAGAAGGGGGCAGACGGCCTAGTTAGCTGGCAATGCTTATAAATGGCCCTGACCATTTTGCAAGAGGGCATCAAAGACCAAGTAGGAAACGGTTTTTTAAAAACTCCTGCGCTCCTCCCTTAAACTCCTGTGGTGTATACAGTGGTACCTTGGTTCTCAAACGCCTTGGTACTCAAACAACTTGGAACCCAAACACTGCAAACCCGGAAGTAGGGTTCCGGTTTGCGAACATTTCTCGGAAGCCGAACTTGCTTCGTTTTGAGTGTTACACTTTCGTTTTGAGTGTTATGCTTCTGATTTGAGTGCCACACTTCTGTTTTGAGTACCACAATTTCGTTTTGAGTGATACATTGAGGTCTGTCTGTTTTTGCTATTTCTTTTGCGTTTTTGTGGCTTTTCTTTTTGTTTTTGTGACTGTGCAGAAACCAGTTCAACTACTGATTGATTGATTGATTGTGTGACTGCAGTACATTGTTTATTGCTTTCATTTTATGGATCAATGGTCTCGTTAGAGAGTAAAATTCATGTTAAATTGCTGTTTTAGGGGTTATTTTTAAAAGACTGGAACGGATTAATCCGTTTTGCCTTACTTTCTATGGGAAAGCACACCTTGGTTTTGGAAAACTTTGGTTTTGGAATAGACCTCCAGAACGGATTAAGTTTGAGAACCAAGGTACCACTGTTTATGGCTGCAGTCCCTCTGGGCTCAAAGCTGAACATCAACAGTATTTTGCAAAATGGATACACTCGACAGAGATGTCCTTTCTCGATGCCACCAGGAGGAGCTCTAGCATCTTTTAATTGACAAGTTTCCAGATATTGTATAGCAGAGTTCCTTTAGCAATTCTTTTAAAAAGAAAAACAACACTATTTCCTCTCTCTCTCACTAAAGAGAGTCATTTCTCTGCGAGTGTCTGGACGCGGTTGGAGAATGGATGGCAGTTAACAGATTGAGGCTGAATCCTGACAAGACAGACGTACTGTTTCTGGGAGACCAGGGGGCGGGCAGGTGTGAGGGACTCCCTGGTCCAGAATGGGGCAACTGTGCCCCTGAAGGACCAGATGCCCAGCCTGGGAGTCATTTTGGATAACCACTTGACTTTTAGAAGACATCTGAAGGCAGCCCTGTTTAGGAAGTTTTTAATGTTTGATATTTTATCGTATTTTTTAATATTCTGTTGTGAGCCGCCCAGAGTGGCTGGGGAAACCCAGCCAGATGGACAGGGTATAAATAATAAATTATTATCATTATCATCATTTGCAGCAGGTTGTATTCAATGTGAGTCCTGTTCAGCGTAGACTCATTGAAATTAACAAACCTGAACAGGTCCATTCATTTCAATGGGTGTGCTTTGAGTAGGACTAACATTTGGCAAGGGACGAGGGTGGCGCTGTGATTTAACCACTGAGCCTAGGGCTTGCCGATCAGAAGGTCAGCGGTTCGAATCCCCGCGACAGAGTGAGTTCCCGTTGCTCGGTCCCAGCTCCTGCCCACCTAGCAGTTCGAAAGCACACCAAAAAGTGCAAGTAGATAAATAGGTACAGCTCCGGCGGGAAGGTAAACGGCGTTTCCATGCGCTGCTCTGGTTCTCCAGAAGCAGCTTAGTCATGCTGGCCACATGACCCGGAAGTTGTCTGCGGACAAACGCCGGCTCCCTCGGCCTATAGAGCGAGATGAGCGACTGGACCTAAAGGTCAGGGATACCTTTACCTTTTACCTAATATTTGGTTATAACCCATATCAGCTGTGTCTTTATAAGCTCCCTCTTGACCTCCGCCTTTGTCCGTGCAACAGGGGAAAGATAGAGGACTTTGCCCACTTTTTCTTCCACTGCCTCCTTATGACTCAATAAGATCGAGGCTCCTGCTACTAATTCCTCTGACCATTGCCATGGAAGATGACCGCTTGAAATATCTATTGGTGGATGCCAATCCCATAGTCACTCGTGGCGTGGCCATCTATATCCTGCAGGCCCTGAAACTCAGGGCCACCTCGATAGGTTAACCTCTTTTAGCCCTGGACTTGTAAACTTTCCAATAGTTTACATAATTGCTATTGTTTTTATCACACCTGTTTTATTTACTATGATTTTATACCTGATGTCCGCAAATGTATAAGAATGGCAGGCTACTGCCGGGACTTATTACTTGTGCTATGGCCAAATGGCTAACACAATAAACTTTGATTTGATCTTTATAAGCTCCAGCTAGAAGCAGGATTTGCAGCTTTTGAAGACCTCCCCACTTCCATACACCAGAGCTTTTTGGGGGGGGGTCAATTTCAAAAGTATTATAAGGGCTTGCACACCATTCTTCAGGGTTCTCCTCCCTCCTGCGTGCGGGGAGTGGGGACCCTGTTGCAACAGTTCCTTGAATAAAGATCAGGCTTACTAGCCGCTTTGCTTCTCAATGTTCTCTGGTTGGCCTCTGTTATTTTCTCCTACTGATAGGGAACCCACTTAAGGACTCTATACGTTACCTCCATAGGCCAATGGTGGTTGGTTTTGCAGCCCGCAGCCAAAAGTGGAAAAGTCCAGTGATTTCCTCCTAAGACATAAAGCCCAATAGTGCTCCTCCTTTGAGGATATTCCAATGCCAGACTTTGAGAGATGAGTGGAGGCCAGGATGACATTTCCCAGCAACTCAAAGGGTCTTTATCTGCTTTTTATCAGCTTCGTGTTTTGTATTTTTCTCTAGCAAACAAACTCTGTTAAAAGTGCAACTCGGGAGTTTTCCCACCGCTGCTTGAATCCAAAAATAACTTCTAGACGTACCGTTTTTAGCTGTTTCTGTTTCTGGACTCCCAATTCCCACCCCCAACTTAAAGGATTTTTTTTGGGGGGGGGGAGTCAATTTAATTGATTATACAGATCCGAGCTATAGTAAAGGGTTTTTTTAGTTTCATAGAATCCTAGAATTGTAGAGTTGGAAGGGTCCCCCGGGGGTCATCCAGTCCAACCCCCTGCAATGCAGGAATCTTAACTAAAGCATCCAGGACAGATGGCCACCCAACTCTGCTTAAAAACCTCCAAGGAAGGAGAGTCCCCCACCCCTTGCTCCATCACCACCCACAGGGCAAACCCATTGCATTATGCATTTAATGCTGTATTGTTTTAATATTTGATTGGAAGCCGCCCAGAGTGGCTGGGGAAACTCGGCAGATGGGCGGGGTACAAATAATAAATTATTATTATTATTATATAGCAAGGAATCGCAACACGACCGGTTCACAGGTTTTATTAAAAAGACACTTCACTGACCAAAGAGTCACACATTTAAAGTATAAAAAGAGAGAGAAATTAAGAGCAGAAATCGACTCTCCCCTACCCTCCCACGTCTTGCTGGTGCCTCTGCCACCAAGGCAACGTTTATAAGTTATAACCACATCACTCACCAATGCGTCGTTTTAAAACCACAATAAAAAAAAGAGAGAGAGACCAGGATATAAACACTCTTAAAACCAACACACCGACTAGCACAACTGCTATTATGTACAAGAACAAGCAGCTAAACACTGGAGCAAACTTGAGTCAATATGACTTAAAAAAAAACATAGGAGGAAGGAATGAGGAAGGGGCGGTTGGAAACGACAGCAACCTTGGGCGAGTTTGATTTGATATCCCGCTTTGGAGTCTCAAAGCGGCTCCTTTCCCTTCCTCCCCCACAACAAACACTCTGTGAGGTGAGTGGGGCTGAGAGACTTCAGAGAAGCGTGACTAGCCCAAGGCCACCCAGCAGCTGCATGTGGAGGAGCGGAGACGCGAACCCGGTTCACCAGATTACGAGTCCACCGCTCTTAACCACTACACCACACTGGCTCTCGCTCTTGCGAGGGAGAGGGGGTGCCGCCCTGCCCGACTTTCTCCCCCGACCAGCGTCACCCTAATGTCCTTCGCAAGTGGCTCCATCTTCTGAACCCCGTGCCAATCAGCGAAGGACGGACCAATGACAAGTTGCCACGAAGGACGCCTGCGGAGGGCGGTCCGATTTTAGGACGCCCCAAGGCTCAATCACGACTACATATTTAATCAGCCAAGGATATGCTGTTGGTACGCACAAGCTGAACGATCACCGGCGAGCCAATCCTTGCTTTGTCTCCCCCACCTCCCACAACCCTTAAAAAATGAAATATTCAGCCTGTCGCTCTGAGTAGCGCCAGGCCTGGTAACCATTTAAATTTCCCAGAATGCCCCAGAGATGCTACCGCAGGGGGGCATTGTGGGAAATGAGAGTGGCAGCAGAGACATAGCTGTCAACTTTCGGATCTGAAAATAAGGGATTTTTTCCAAACTTTCGGATTTGAAAATAAGGGATGCCGCCAGGGCCGTGCAATGGCACAAGTAGCCTCGCCACCCTGCGCTCCAGAGGCTGCGCGCGAACGGGTGAGCGAAACAGCGAGCGCGTAGACGGCAGGCAGGCTGGCTGTCTGGTTGGGCGTGAGGGTCTGGCTGCACAAGGCATGCAAGCTCCGCCCCCAGTCGGTCTCAGACTCCTTATTGGCAGCCGAGCAACGCAGCTGAGGAGCCTCCCTGGCCGCAGGGAGGGAGAGGAGCTGCCTCCTTGGAAATCCAGGGAATTGAAGGGATATCAACAATCCGGGATAGCAGCGGGAAACGGCATTGGAATAAGGGAGTTTCCCGCAAAAAAAGGGAGGGTTGCCAGCTATGAGCAGAGAGTCCTGCTGGCTACTGCCATGGAGAGGAGAAACTCCGGGGGGGGGGGACTTTGCCAGGGCACCCACCCTCCTTCTGTTGGTACCAAAATGCTTTGGGACGTTCCACGGGAGAAGAAGGCCTTCCTCATTTCGAGGCGTAAGAAAGTGGGTATAAAGACACGTGACAGCACAATAAACCCAGCACTAGAGAAGACCAGATACCAAGATCTCATCCCTTTTGGCCTTCAAGCTAACACCAGACCTCAAGATGCTGAACTGCCCTTTCTTGCCAACGCCCGGCACGCCCAGGATGAATCCTGATGCCCAGTCCCTTTCCCACCCACCCAAGCCGTCCCCTGTGCTGCTCTCCCAACGTGAAGACAGCAGTCGTTGCTTTGACACCCCCCCTCCCACCCCAACACAAACTCTTGCAAAAGAGGCACCCCACAAATCGTCCCGGACAGGAGCGACGGGCTGGAGCTGTATCTCGGCGGCAGGCAGGAACACGGAGGGTCACCCAGACTCTCTCCTGCAACCTCCTGGGAATTTAGGGTGCCAGGGCCATCTCCGCAGGCCGGATCTTCATAGTGGTGGACTTCAGAGGGTAATACCGCCCTCTCCAAGTCTTCCAAAATATGCCTTGTTTTCTCTCGTGCCTCTGACGCGGGATGGAGCGGAAGTATTTTCCGTTGAGGTTGACGTGGCCGCAACTGCTGAACCACCAGCCTCCTTTAGAGCAAAAGGAAACAGCAATCAGACAAGGGCCTTTCCAAAGAACAATGGATTTAATTACATGGAAAATGCTTTAAAATGATTCAATGGGCACAGGGTCAAGGATATAATATACAATTTGAGGACTGGGAAAAGCTATGGAAAGTGAATTTGAAATTCACAGGTATGCAAAATGAACTTACAGAAAAGAAATAATAATAATGATAATAATAGTAATAGTAATAGTAATAGTAATTTATTATTTATACCCCACCCATCTGGCTGGGCTTCCCCAGCCACTCTGGGCGGCTTCAACAAAATATTAAAATACAATAATCCATCAACCATTAAAAGCTTCCCTAAACCTTAAATAAAATAAAATAAAGGAAACAAGAGTCCTTTTTGTTGGGATAGTGCAGACGGAAATTCCCAGGTGTCAAAAAGGGTCATGGAAAGAGAAGAAGGAAAGTCATTGAGAGCCAGTGTGGTGTAGTGGTTAAGAGCGGTAGACTCTAATCTGGGAGACCGGGTTCGAGTCTCCTCTCCTCCACATGCAGCTGCTGGGTGACCTTGGGCTAGTCCCACTTATCTGAAGTCTCTCAGCCCCACTCACCTCACAGAGTGTTTGTTGTGGGGGAGGAAGGAAAGGAGAATGTGAGCCGCTTGGAGACTCCTTCGGGTAGTGATAAAGCGGGATATCAAATCCAAACTCTTCTTCTTCTTCTTCTTCATTGATTTTTTTAAGGTGGTTTCAATGGGTATTTTAAATGTTAAACAGAAATTTTAATAAAAATGATAGAAAAGGGAAAAATTGAAATAAAATAAAAACCTAACATCTTATATTAAAAATCTGACAGTTCCAAATTACCGAAGGCTATTTACAAAAGCCAGACTTAACGTCTTTCCTTCTGCAGTGTTGGATGGCAGATTGAGAGGAGTTCCATACCAGGACAGACTCTGCTCATGTGCCCAAGACATTGACTCTATAAAACATATTTTGCTGCACTGTGTGAAATTCGAGCAAGCCAGGGCTGAACTGATATTACCCTTGCTAGTACCTTTCCCGGGAAAATCAGATGCTTACTATGTCAGGTTCCTACTGGAAGACCGGACAAATGACAGAACATTAGCAGTGGCGAAGTTTCTATCGGCGGTTGCAAGAACCAATGATCCCTATTCCTAAGCCTGAACAAAATGCTTGTGTAACCTGAAGGCGGGCTGTCGAAATTGTGTATTGTTTTGTAATGAATTGTTGGGTCTCTGGACCGTAATAAAGATTTGATTGATTGATAAAAACCCGGACTGACCTGAGAGGTGCTTGGCACAGTTGGCATCCCCCTTGAGGTCATGATCCTGATCCCGTGTGGAAAAGGGCAGCTGTGGGAAGTCCCCATGGCGTTCTCCAGCTGCCCAAGAATGGGGCTCAGGAGGCTGAGTGTGTAAGCTGTGTCCTCTCCGCCCAGGCTGAAAAGGAACTGGATCCTCTCCGAGCTGCCCTCCCAGTCCTGAAGTTCGATCGAGAGGTGGAACCGCCCGCCTTTCGTGATCTGGTGGACCTTTTCCAAGCCCAGCCAAAAGTCACCTGAAAGAGAACGGCCAAGGAAACAAACAAACGGAAAGAAAAAAAGATCCCGTCAGGGCCCATCACACTATATAACAGCAGAAGATATACAGTCGTACTTGGAAGTCAAATGGAATCTGCGAGTAAGTCAAATGGAATCCGGAAGTCCGTTCCACTTTCAAAACATCCAAAACTGAGAGATCTACATTGGCTTCCAGTACGTTTCCGAGCACAATTCAAAGTGTTGGTGCTGACCTTTAAAGCCCTAAACGGCCTCGGTCCTGTATACCTGAAGGAGCGTCTCCACCCCATCGTTCTGCCCGGACACTGAGGTCCAGCGCGAGGGCCTTCTGGCGGTTCCCTCCCTGCGAGAAGCAAAGCTACAGGGAACCAGGCAGAGGGCCTTCTCGGTGGTGGCGCCCACCCTGTGGAACGCCCTCCCAGCAGAGGTTAAAGAGATAAACAACTATCTGACATTCAGAAAATACCTGAAGGCAGCCCTGTTTAGGGAAGTTTTTAACCTGTGATATTTTAATGTATTTTAGTATCTGTTGGAGGCCGCCAAGAGTGGCTGGAGAGACCCGGCCAGATGGGCGGGGTACAAATAATAAATTATTATTATTATTATTATTATTATATTCCAAAACGTACGAAAACTAAGGTGCTGCTTCCGATTGGCTGCAGGGAGCTCCTGCAACAATCGGAAGCCGCGCCGGACGTTCAGGTTCCAAAGAACGTTCGCAAACCGGATCAATCACATCCGGGTTTGCGGCGTTTGGGAGCCAAAATGTCTGAGTTCTAAGGCGTTTGGGATCCAAGGTACGAATGTACACTGGAGACAGGCCTGGACCTCTAGGAGCTTACAATGTCACTTCAGATTATGGGTTCTGAGAAAAGCAAATTAGCCATTAGAGGGTGGGATCTGAGACAAGGTAGACCCAGCACCACTCACGGATGAGACTCCCTGGCCACAATTTTTCAGCTAGCCTACCTCACAGGACTGTTGTGTGACACTTATGGTGCTCAGTGATAACCATAGCTGTCAACTTTCGGATTTGAAAATAAGGGATTTTTCCAAACTTCCGGATTTGAAAATAAGGGATGCCGCAAGGGCCGTGCAATGGCACCAAGTAGCCTCGCCACCCTGCGCTCCAGAGGCTGCGCTGCGAACGGGTGAGCGAAAGAGCGAGCGCGTAGACGGCAGGCAGGCTGTCTGTCTGGTTGGGCGTGAGGGTCTGGCTGCACAAGGCATGCAAGCTCCGCCCCCAGTCGGTCTCAGACTCCTTATTGGCAGCCGAGCAACGCAGCTGAGGAGCCTCCCTGGCCGGCAGGGAGGGAGAGGAGCTGCTTCCTTTGGAATCCGGGAAATTGAAGGGAGATCAACAATCCGGGATAGCAGCGGGAAACGGCATTGGAATAAGGGAGTTTCCCGCAGAAAAAGGGAGGGTTGACAGCTATGGTGATAACATGTGTAAGAGCGATTACAGTTGTCAAAGTTAACGAGAGACCTATCCACTCGAAGCTAACAAAAAGAATACTTTGTAAAGAATGGAAGTTTACTGTTTCTCTCAACCCCCCTTCTCCTTCTCCTTCCTCCTCAACCCCACATTGCTTACGACAAACATGTCTCAAATTAATAATAATTTTATTATTTATAACCCCCCCCCCAATCTGGCTGGGTTGACTGTAATTGACATGTATGAAAGGCTCTACGATTTCGACACTGAAAGTGTTGCCCGTGGCACCCCTGACCATCCTTCAAGGCACCCCAGGGTGCCACTGCACAACAGTTGCAAACCACTGATTCTAACTGATCAGTTGGCCTTAACTGTGAAACTTATAATTACATCTGAGAAACAGAAATGCATAAAAAAAACTAAAAAACAAAACCAGTGTTTGTCCTTTTGCGGTTGTCAGGTTCTCTTATCGGTTGTTCAATAGAAACGCCAAAGCCATTTGTCTTTAAGTCCTTTTATTCAGTGCCAAACTATTTACAGTGCAGAGCTCAGCCTTATCATGTCTGCTCAAACACTAGCAGAATCCGGAAGTGCCTCCCTCCTGTTTTGGCGCCAACACCAAAGTCTCGGCATCCTAAATTGCCGCCTTCTCCTCCTACGTGAGATATGCGCCAGAACTGACACCTCCCCCTCCGATCGAGTCTGCTGGGTGGTGCCAGGTCTCCCACTATATCTCTGGACACCTGGCCCTCCCTGGCTCCCAGCCACTAACTGCTCCTCCCCTGAGATTGGACTGCCAGTTTCACTCGAAGATGAATCTGTCATTAACACAGGTTGCGGCTCTCTGTAAACACTCAGAGCTGGACTGGCAGGGGTCTGACAGATCCCTGACAGCGGTGCTCTGCAGTGCAAGTGTTTTTTTAGAGCCCTGATCCTGTGCATGAGCAGGTAGCAATTGTAAAAAAATAAAAATAAAATAAAAGGGGGGGGAGCAAGCAGCAGAGACCTACCGCTCATATTCCCAAATCCATTTTTATAGGCTTCCCACAGCTGGTCAAAATCAACAGAGCCATCCAGACGTCTCTGAATCACCGTCCAGCCTCCACCATCTGCAAAATAAAAAGGAAGGGAAATTTCTATCAGCCTGCAGACATCTGGCTTGTGCCCCCTGCCCCCCTCACCCCCCAAACACACACACACACACACACACACACACACCGGTGTGTTGCTTTGATCTGTAAGTTTTTCCATATGATTTTTGTGTGTGCAACATGTTTTAGTACTTTGAACACACACACACACACACACACACACACACACACAGAGAGAGAGAGAGAGAGAGAGAGAGAGAGAGAGAGAGAGAGAGAGAGAGAACTAGGGCTGGGGACAAAAACAGGCCCTTTAGCTGCAAAAACGCTTCGCCTCCCAGTTTGAGAAGCGCAGGGAAACTGAGTCACGGCCCTCGCAACCCAACCAAAGCGCTACCCTTACCCTTCCAGATCCAACAGTGATCTCCAGGCTCAAGGGATACCTGACCCCAAAAACATCCAACCAGCAAACAGGAAGGAATGGGCCACAGAATCATCGAATTGTAGAGTTGGACGCCGAACCCCCTGCAATCCAGTAATCTTTTGCCCAATGTGCGGCTCGAACCCACAACCCTGAGATGAAGTCTCACACTCCACCAACTGAGCTATCCCAGTTCAGTTCAGTTCTTTATTCGACCGTCAGTCAGAAAAGATACATTTCCATACAAAATTAAAACACCTAAAATGTCTAAAAGAACTTTGGGGTAAAACATAGCCAACAATAAAATGAAGCTATACCGATAAACCCATGTCGATGCTGTCAATTTTAACCTTGCGACGAAAAAGAAATTTGGCCACCAGGGAGGCTGTTTTTCCAGTAACATTATTCAACAAATATAGAACCTGTCTTTCTCTGGATAGAGAGCTCAGTTGACATAGGAGTGGAGCTATAAGATTTTGCCTGAGATCTGCATAGAAAGGGCAGGTCAGGAGAATATGTTCAGTGGACTGTACCACTCCCAGGGCACAATGACATGTTCTCTGGAGCTATCCCAGGGTTTCAATTTGTCAACTTCAGTTTCTCATTTTCCCAATCTGAAATTCGCTCCTTCAGTTTTGCAATTTCTTTCTTTCTTTCTTTTTTTAAGTCGTGAAAATTCATTGGCAACCGAGTGCAATTTTTTCCTGATACAGTCCAGGGGCCAGCAAACTTTTTCAGCAGGGGGCCGGTCCACTGTCCCTCAGACCTTGTGGGGGGTTGGACTATATTTTTTTGGGGGGGGGGTGAATGAATTCCTAGGCCCCACAAATAACCCAGAGATGCATTTTAAATAAAAGGACACATTCTACTCAGGTAAAAACACGCTGATTCCCAGACCGTCCGCGGGCCGGATTTAGAAAGCGATTGGGCCGGATCCATCCCCCAGGCCTTAGTTTGCCTACCCATGTGATACACAGACGTTTGTATGCAACTTTGCCTGATAAACGCATTTTTTTTTGCAGGGCAATTTTCCTAACGTGACGCTGTGTGTGTGTGTGTGTGTGTGTGTGTGTGTGTGTGTGTGTGTGTGTTATTTTCACTCATGTATGTATTCCCATAAAGAAGGCTGATCGCCGAAGAATTGATGCTTTTGAATTATGGTGCTGGAGGAGACTCTGGAGAGTCCCATGGACTGCAAGAAGATCAAACCTCTCCATTCTGAAGGAAATCAGCCCAGAGTGCTCACTGGAAGGACAGATCCTGAAGCTGAGGATCCAATACTTTGGCCACCTCCTGAGAAGAGAAGCCTCCCTGGAAAAAACCCTGATGTTGGGAAAGATGGAGGGCACAAGGAGAAGGGGACGACAGAGGATGAGATGGTTGGACAGTGTTCTCGAAGCTACTAACATGAGTTTGGCCAAACTGCGAGAGGCAGTGAAGGATAGGTGTGCCTGGCGTGCTCTGGTCCATGGGGTCACGAAGAGTCGGACACGACTAAACAACTAAACAACAACAACAGGCAGATAGATAGATAGATAGATAGATAGATAGATAGATAGATAGATGATAGATAGATAGATAGATAGATAGATAGATAGATAGATAGATAGATAGGCAGGCAGGCAGGCAGGCAGGCAGGCAGGCAGGCAGGCAGGCAGGCAGGCAGTGGAAGACAGGAGTGCCTGGCGTGCTCTGGTCCAGGGGGTCACGAAGAGTTGGACACGACTAAACAACTAAACAACAACAACAGGCAGATAGATAGATAGATAGATAGATAGATAGATAGATAGATAGGCAGGCAGGCAGGCAGGCAGGCAGGCAGGCAGGCAGTGGAAGACAGGAGTGCCTGGCGTGCTCTGGTCCATGGGGTCACGAAGAGTCGGACACGACTGAACGACTGAACAACAACAACAATGTATTCCCATGCCCACTTTTACCCAAGCACATTAATTTTTGGACACAATCCTTGGCTGGAGAATCACACTAGAAAACTCAGAACAGGGCAGATTTTCGGAGGGCTCTGTTACGCTTCGCAGGCTGTTTTGTCAAGTGAGAACCAGGTTAAGAAAACCTTAAATGCAAACTGTATCAAATTTCTCTCCCGCTTCTATAAACCCCGCATTTTTACCTGGAGTCATGTCACAGAAGACTTCAAAAACCTGGGAGCCAGGGGGCTGGATCTGGAAAACGCCGCTGGTTTGTTCTCCTTCCAGAAACAGTTGGTGACAGCTTGCTGGGAACTCTGCAGATTGAAGAAGCAAAAGTCACTTTAGCATCGTAGAACAGGCATTAATTTGATTGGCCTTATTAAAGTTTTGCCGTTAACACTGATTATTAACGCAGGGACCACATAACACCAGTCCTGAAAGACCTACATTGGCTCCCAGTACGTTTCCAGGCACAATTCAAAGTGTTGACGCGGACCTTAAAAGCCCTAAACAGCCTCGGCCCAGTAGACCTGAAGGAGCGTCTCCACCCCCATCGTTCAGCCCGGACACTGAGGTCCAGCTCCGAGGGCCTTCTGGCGGTTCCCTCCCTGCAAGAAGCGAAGTTACAGGGAACCAGGGAGAGGGCCTTCTCGGTGGTGGCTCCCGCCCTGTGGAACGCCCTCCCATCAGATGTCAAGGATATAAACAACTACCTGACTTTTAGAAGACATCTGAAGGCAGCCCTGATTAGGGAAGTTTTAAATATTTGATGAATTATTGTATTTTAATATTTTGCTGGAAGCCGCCCAGAGCGGCTGGTGAAACCCAGCCAGATGGGCGAGGTATAAATAAGAAAATATTATTATTGTTGTTGCTACTATTGATTAATTGCACAGCTATTTTCTTCCTCCTGCTTTGACCATGTTATTTTGAGGAAGTTCGTGTGTTTACTGAAAATAATCTACGGGGTTTATCCAATATTAGTCAACGCTAAAATTAACATGCACAACTCGCTTGGGGTGCCCCGGGTGGCTGAGGCAACCCAGTCAGATTGGGGTGTGTGTGTGTTTTAAAGGTAAAGGGACCCCTGACCATTAGGTCCAGTCGTGACCGACTCTGGGGTTACGGCGCTCATTTCGCTTTACTGGCCGAGGGAGCCAGCGTACAGCTTCCGAGTCATGTGGCCAACATGACTAAGCCGCTTCTGGCGAACCAGAGCAGCGCACGGAAACGCCGTTTACCTTCCCGCCGGAGCGGTACCTATTTATCTACTTGCAGTTTGACGTGCTTTCGAACTGCTAGGTTGGCAGGAGCAGGGACCGAGCAACGGGAGCTCACCCCGTCGTGGGGATTCGAACCGCCGACCTTCTGATCGGCAAGCCCTAGGCTCTGTGGTTTCACCCACAGCGCCACCCGCGTTTAGAGGCCTCTGCTCTTCTCTAAAAATAAAAATGGAACAGTCTCCCTCTGGAGATTGTAGAGGTTTTTAAGCAGTAAAAGTTTTTAAGTAGACTCTCATTCCTTGGAGGTTTTTAAGCAGAGGTCGGATGGCCATCTGTCAGGGATGCTATAGCCGAGATTTCTGCATTGCAGGGGGTTGGACTAGATCACCCTGGGGTGTCCCTTCCAACGCTACAATTCTAGGATTCCTTCTCTCTGCACCCCCCCTGAGCTGTGCCAAGCGCCGAGCCCCTCGCAGGTGGCTGGACTCTGCCCAGGGACGGGTGCCATCTGCCAGCGAGTCAGGGTTTCGACAGCCCCGTGTCAAAAGTCCAGTTGGGAGACGCATCCAGCACGCGAGGAGGCGAAGGGCAGGGATGTGGCAGGGCGTGAGGGGACTTTGCTCTGGCTAAAAACAGCTGCAGGGGGGAGGACGTCCCTCCCCGCTCTCCCATAGACAAAGGAAGCCTCTGTCCCGGCTCACAGCGCTGCATCTTCTGGCCCCCGGAGACCCTCTCCTGCCTTGGATAAATTTAGCTGGGATTCTCAAAACAGCTGCCAACAGCAGGAGATCAGGAAGAGGGCCGGATCCGGGAAAGAGGGAGTTCCTGCGAGTAAAGATGAACTTTCCCCCAGTTTCTCTGCAGGGGAGGGAGGCGCACATTAATGCGCAGCCGGAAAGAGGCTTGCATCAGACGGAGACGTTAGCTGCACCACGTAGCAGGGTGGATTTGATTTAAATCAAATTGATTTAAATCACTAGTCAGTAAGGCTTGATTTAAATCACTAGTCAGTAAGGCTTGATTTAAATATATTTTTTTTTACAGAAAGACTCATTCTTGCTGGTATAATCTTAATATTTGCAACCATATGAAGGTTTCATTTTTGGAATAAGAAATTTTCAGAGTAGTTTTTACAGTTATATCCAAAATTACTGATTTGGTTATACTACTAGAAATACATAGACAGATAATTATGAAATTATGGTGAGGTTTAATAAGTTAACTGTTTATATTTGGACAACTTTTCTGTTGTACTTTATTGGAAGGAGAAAAATAATCATTTCCTTAATAACCATTTAAACAATGTATTTAACTAAAACAATAACATGATAGCATATGTATCCATGTTTGTTAACTGATGTGGTTAAACATTTAAAAAAAAAACAACTTAGACTGAGTTTTAGCACACTTGATAAACTTAAAACAAATCCTTATTTCCTGATGAATAGCCTTTGGACTACAATGTAACTTAAATAGAAGACTATATTTAGAAAGATTTTTCCTCCAAAAGCATTTTATTTTAAAAATCCAATTTAAATAAAAAAAATCCGATTTTTTTTTTTTTTAATCGTTGATTTTTATCCAGCCTGCCACGTAGGATATTGGTAACGGCTTCTCCATCTTGCAAAGAAAGGCTGTGGGGTGGAATAATGGGGTGCAGAAAGGAGAGAAGGGGCAAGCCATCGAAAAAGCCCCCCCCCCTTCAGCAGCAGAGGCTTTGCAGAGCCCACCTGAAACAAAATCACGTCGCTAGTTCTCAAGAAACGAACCAGATGCCCACAGCTTTGCCATTTGGCTTTTACAGTTGTTTGTTTATATAAAGGGGGGGAATGCAGAGGAATAGATTATGGCAAAAACACCCCAAGGAAGCAATGAGCTGCAGGACACCCCACCTTTCCCTCCAATCCCATAGATCCGCGTATTTTCATGTTTTCTCCTTCATGCAAACTTGCGGACATGAGTTAGGTCAGGGGCCAGCAAACTTTTTCAGCAGGGGGCCGGTCCACCGTCCCTCAGACCTTGCGGAGGGCTGGACTATATTTTGGGGAAAAAATAATGAACGAATTCCTATGCCCCACAAATAACCCAGAGATGCATTTTAAATAAAAGTACACATTGTACTCATGTAAAAACACCAGGCAGGCCCCACAAATAACCCAGAGATGCATTTTCAATAAAAGGACATATTCTACTCATGTAAAAACACGCTGGCTCCCGGACCGTCCACAGGCCAGATTTAGAGCAGGCATCCCCAACCTTCGGCCCTCCAGATGTTTTGGACTACAATTCCCAGCATCCCTGACCACTGGTCCTGTTAGCTAGGGATCATGGGAGTTGTAGGCCAAAACATCTGGAGGGCCGCAGGTTGGGGGTGCCTGGTTTAGGGCTCTAAAGGTCAGCACTGACACTTTGAATTGCGCTCGGAAACGTCCTGGGAGCCAATGTAGGGCTTCAGGACCGGTGTTATGTGGTCTCGGCGGCCGCTCCCAGTCCCCAGTCTAGCTGCCGTATTTATTCTGGATTAATTGTAGTTTCTGGGTCACCCTCAAAGGTAGCCCCACGTAGAGCGCATTACAACAAAGGAAATCTACACCGTGAAAGATCCCTGAAACGAGATGTACGCATATTTATATAATGATATTCAAAAAAACAATACAGTGATCCCTCGACTTACGAGTAACCTGACTTCCGTATTTTTCGAGTTACGAGGAATCAAAGCGGCCGCCGCTTCCGAATTTTTTCGACTTCCGAACGGAAGCCGCGGCCGCTTTAGATGCGTTTTTTTCGAGTCCCGAAGGTTTTTTCGACCTACGAATGTGTTCTTCAACGCATTCCTATGGGGACTCGACTTACGATTTTTTCGACTTACGAGGAATCCGTCGGAACGGATTACCTTCGTAAGTCGAGGGTCCACTGTATGTTTAATGATTCAGGAGCAGAATTGCTCAAAAGCAAAAATCCTCAAAGCGTTATAAACTAATTCAAAGAAATATAAATGACTCAAGAAAACCTTCCAAATATCAAAAAATAACTCAAGATAAACTAACAAATAACCTTAACGAGTTGCTGGCTAAAATTCTCGTTTCACTGTTATGATCCATCAGTTTCCTCAGAAGGAAAAAAGTTAATGTATTTATATAACTCAAAGTAGCTTGTTTGCTATTAAATCTAGGGGGAGGATTAAAGAAACTTCAGAAAAGAAGAAAAACACTCCCAAACAGAAAGTGGTAATTATCCAAAGTAGGAATCCTAATCTTGCTTCATCCAAAAGGTTAAAAACCTAAAATAAAGTTCAAAAACAAGCTCCATGGCTTGTAAAAGACGTCGACAAGGGGCTATGCGGCCTAGGACCCTCGTACCTACGGGACCGCCTCTCCCGGTATGCCACGCAAAGGACCTTAAGGTCCACAAATAACAACTTTTTGGAGGTCCCCAGCCACAAGGCTGTTAGATTGGTGTCAACTAGGGCCAGGGCCTTTTCAGTACTGGCCCCAACTTGGTGGAACGGTCTGTCACAAGAGACCAGGGCCCTGCGGGATTTGACATCCTTCCGCAGGGCCTGCAAGACAGAGCTGTTCCGCCTGGCCTTCGGGTTGGATTCCCCTTGGTTTTGAGTATGGGCGATAAATGAAGCGGCATTTTAAATTTTAAATTGTCTTTTTAACCTGTATTTTAATTAACGGTTTTCTTTTATACTTTATTGTAATTTTACTGATGTAAGCCGCCCTGAGCCCGGTTTCGACTGGGAAGGGCGGGGTATAAATAAAATTTATTATTTATTATTACCGGTATTATTATTATGGAAGCTCACACGATCTTATTGTTACAAAGCTATTGCAAAGATGCAAAGCTGCAATTTCCCGAGCGTCCCACCAGATCCCCGTGAGTCACGGCTAGCGTTGAGTCACAGGCTGTCCGGGTAGCGGGCAGGCGTGTGTGCATGTGTTTTTTTCAGGCTGACCGCAGCACATTCCAGGAAAAAGCCTCTGACACAAAGCCATCTCTCTTGCAGCTGCAGAGCCGCCGCCGCCCCCCCTAGATATTAGATCAGCATGTGCAGAGGGGGTGCGGGAGAGAGAGCTAACTAGGGGAAAGGGCATCTCAGCCTGGGAACTGCCGGAAAAAAGACTGGAGCCCTCAAGGAAAAGCTTTCAACTTTCACCCATTTCCCCCCCACCTCCCCCCCCCCAGCTCAGGACACAACATCGCACATGGTTGTAATAAGCTGGTCTTTCCACTCCTTGCAAATTTCCCCAACAGATAGCATGTAATTTTACAAATGGCGAAATTTTTAACTTCCGTTTTGACTTATAAACGACGTAATGGACTGCTGTTTGGAAGCTGGAAATTCCTTATAGTACCTATTTCTAATTTGTACTCTTTTAAGTTTTTGCTGGTTTTAATTTTTTTAATCAAATTGGGCTTTGTATTTGTTCTAGTTCTGTTGTTTTTATATGAGCTTAAAGCTGAAATAAAGTGATTGATTCATAGCATAACACAGGGGTAGGCAACCTAAGGCCCGGGGGACAGATCCGGCCCAATCGCCTTCTCAATCCGGCCCGCAGACGGTCTGGGAATCAGTGTGTTTTTACATGAGTAGAATGTGTCCTTTTCTTTAAAATGCATCTCTGGGTTATTTGTGGGGCCTGCCTGGTGTTTTTACATGAGCAAAATGTGTGCTTTGATTTAAAATGCATCTCTGGGTTATTTGTGGGGCATAGGAATTCATTCATTTCTTTCTTCAAAATATAGTCCAGCCCCCCCCAAAGTCTGAGGGACGGTGGACCGGCCCACAGCTGGAAAAGGTTGCTGACCCCTGGCGTACAGCTGGTCATGTGGCCAGCATGACTAAGCCGCTTCTGGCGAACCAGAGCAGCGCACGGAAACGCCGTTTACCTTCCCGCTGCAGTGGTACCTATTTATCTACTTGCACTTTGACGTGCTTTCAAACTGCTAGGTGGGCAAGAGCAGGGACCGAGCAACGGGAGCTCACCTCGTCGCGGGGATTCGAACCGTCGACCTTCTGATCGGCAAGCCCTAGGCTCTGTGGTTTAACCCACAGCGCCACCCTATTCTGCGTCCCAATCTATTCTGTGGATTGGGTGCCCCTTAACATTTTGGGTAACAATTGGCTATGGGGCTGATCCTCCGAGCTGGATGGCCCAGTCCCCAGAGCCTGGCTAAGGCAGCTTCCTCTGTTCCTAGCAGAAGATGGAAATGGAAGATTAAAGTCCAAACAAAGATTGGAGGATACTGATCTTCAACAAAATATTGCCACAGGTGGAGGCACGTGCTCTCCGTTAAATCTGGGCATTACTCCTATGCACCAATCACCACTATATTTGTCTACCCTATCGGCTGCGTCTCATAGATTTGCATTTGTTAGAGCCAGATTCAACGCGTTCCCCTAAAACGTTTTGAGCCATAGATTTTCTAATGGGAAAACCTCTGTTTTATGCACATGTGATAACAAATCAATAGAAACCCTGTATCATATCCTGTTAAAATGTCCTCTATACAGTGTTCCCCGATCAAGGATTCTGAGTTTAACTATTCGGGACATCGCTGCTAAACCAACTGAACAGCATCTAGCTTATTTACTCCAGGACAGTGACTCTCATAGAACATTACAAGTTGCCAGATTTTTGGTTTCAGTCCTCTCTTATAAAAGACTTCACGGAATGCTTCAGGATTATAAATAGCCAAGTATATTTTATGTTCTATTTTAAGGTCACAATTTTGGTTTCCAGAGTTTGTATGTATTGCGAAGGATATCTGTGATGGAACACTCAGATATTATTATGAAATGTAAATCTGTTGTTTTTATATATTGTTTTGTTTTACCTTGTGGGCTTATAGCCGAATAAAGTACATCTCATCTCAGATTAAAGTCTGGGGCTCTTGGAGGGCGGCAGGGCAGCCTCCTGGACTCAACTCCCTGCAGAACTGCTCCAGAAGCAAAGAGGCAAGCCCAGCTTTGCTCAGAAACTGAGGCTTCCACCGCCCTGGTACAGCCAAATTATTTTGGAATCCCAGCACCGCAGGGGGAGCGTTGCCTTTCCCCTACTTGGAGGGATGCCAGCCGAAGTGTGCGCCACGGTATTCTCCTCCCCCCAAACACACACTTCCTGCCCCAGACTCTTTCCCCCCATCTCTCTTTCTTCCTCAATTAACCTCGTCGCTCCTGGGAATGCCTTGCAAGGATTTCACCTCTCGCACACTTGGCTGAGAGCCACAGCGAGCGAGCGAGACAGGCCTGGTTGGGAGCCGAGCGAGGCCAGCTCGAATTCCCCGGCTCGAATTCCCCGTAGCGGGTGTTGCGATTGCTCCAACACGGCCGCGACCCACGTAGGATGCCGAGAGAGGCACGGGGGAACCGCCGGCACCTCCAATGTCTGGGGCAACAAAAGTCCCATTGTCCAACAGCTTGGGGGGGGGATGGGAACTGGGAGCCCAGTAATAGCCCAGTGGCCGCAAGCTCCCCGTCCCTGCTCTCCCCGCTGCATGTGAGAGACGGAGGGTCACTTCTATTGGGGAGAGGCGTTCCTTCTTCAGAGCAGGGGAGATGCATCTTCTTAGATCAGGGATGGAATCCTAGAATTGTATAGTTGGAAGGGACCCCGAGGGTCATCCAGTCCAGCCCCCTGCAATGCAGGAATCCTGCCTACAGCTATGCAGCCTAGGACCCTTGTACCTACGGGACCGCTTCTCCTGGTATGCCCCGCAGAGGACCTTAAGGTCCACAAATAACAACACACTGGAGGTCCCGAGCCACAAAGTTGTTAGGCTGGTTTCAACCAGGGCCAGGGGCTTTTCAGTACTGGCCCCAACTTGGTGGAACACTCTGTCACAAGAGACCAGGGCCCTGCGGGATCTGACATCTTTCCGCAGGGCCTGCAAGACAGAGTTGTTCCGCCTGGCCTTCGGGTTGGACTCAGTCTGATGTTTCCTCCCCTTAGGGTTTTGATTATGGGCGATAAATGAAGCGCCTTTTTAAATTTTAAACTGTATTTTAATCTGTATTTTAATCAATGTTTTTTCTTTCTTTTATATTTTATTGTAATTTTATTGTTGTTAGCCGCCCTGAGCCTGGTTTTGGCTGGGAAGGGCGGGGTATAAATAAAATTTATTATTATTATTATTAGATCAGGGATGGAATCCTAGAATTGTATAGTTGGAAGGGACCCCGAGGGTCATCCAGTCCAGCCCCCTGCAATGCAGGAATCCTGCCTACAGCTATCCCTGGGTGGGCTTGAACCACCAACCTAGAGCAACCAGGACACATGGCCGTCCAACCTCTGCTTTAAAAGGGGGATGGGGAAAGGCCTGTATCCTTACAGATGTTGCAACTGTACTCTGCATTCATCATTCTCTGCCCTCCTTCGTGTGCCTCCTCTGTGAGAGGTCCAGAGTGAGGCGACAAATCCGAAAGTTGACAGCTATGGCTATGCGGCCTAGGAACCTCGTACCTAAGGGACCGCCTCTCCTGGTATGCCCCGTGTAGGACCTTAAGGTCCTCAAATAATAACATCTTAGAGGTCCCGAGCCATAAGGATGCTAGGCTGGCCTTCTCAGTACTGGCCCCGACTTGGTGGAACGCTCTGTCGCAAGAGACCAGGGCCCTGCGGGATTTGGCATCTTTCCGCAGGGCCTGCAAGACGGAGCTGTTCCGCCTGGCCTTTGGGTTGGTTTTAGTTTAACCCTGATGTTTCATTCCTTTATGGTTTGATTGGTGGGCTACTTAAAAATGAGGCTGCATTTTAAATTTTAAATTGTATTTTAACTTGCATTTTAATTGATTGTTTTGTATGTTTTGTTGTGGTTTTTATGGTTGTTAGCCGCTCTGAGCCCGGTCTTGGCTGGGAAGGGCGGGGTATAAATAAAAAGTGACTGGGAGCGGCCGCCGAGACCACATAACACCGGTCTTGAAAGACCTACACTGGCTCCCAGTACGTTTCCGAGCACAATTCAAAGTGTTGGTGCTGACCTTTAAAGCCCTAAATGGCTTCGGTCCAGTATACCTGAAGGAGCGTCTCCACCCCCATCGGTCAGCCCGGACACTGAGGTCCAGTGCCGAGGGCCTTCTGGCGGTTCCCTCGCTGCGTGAAGCCAAGTTACAGGGAACCAGGCAGAGGGCCTTCTCGGTAGTGGCACCCGCCCTGTGGAACGCCCTCCCTTCAGATGTCAAAGAGAACAACAATTACCAGACCTTTAAAAGACATCTGAAGGCAGCCCTGTTTAGGGAGGCTTTTAATGTTTTATAGATTATTGTATTTTAATGCTTTGTTGAAAGCCGCCCAGAGTGGCTGGGGGAACCCAGCCAGATGGGCGGGGTATAAATAATAAATTATTATTATTATTATTATTATTATTATGTGTGGGACAAGGTGTGGGACTCACTCGGCATCGCCGGAGACTTTGGCCGGGGACTTTGGCTGTGGTTGCCGGATCGGTCCACGCTCCGCTGAACGCTCGCCTTCCATTTCGGACCCTGCGTTTCGTTCTCTCGGACGTGCAAAGGAATCAGCATGTTGACCTGAGGGTTGGGAGAGGGTGGAAGGAGAGAAGAGAGAGAATGAGAGGTAAATATAATTTACCTTCCAGAGTGCAAGTGGAAAGTGCAGACACCTTTTCTTTTGAGAAGTTTTGGGGACAGACCTACCTAAATTGCGTAGAAATTTACTCATGTATGCTACTACAAGCGGCAAGAATATTACTTGCCCCAAAAGTGGAAAGAACTCAACTCAGTTTATTACAGCAAAAGCCAGCAATATAATACAGTATAATTCCAAACCAGCGATCAGAATATCGCTACAAGGCGTCAAAATCCTAAGGATTAGAATAATAATAATAATAAAACAATGGCGCAAAAGAAATTTATAGTATATTTTCCAGTAGAAGCAATTTACGTTTTTTGATGGCTAAGGTGCAAAACTTGGCCACAGCATAGGATACTGAGCTCAAACAGTCTTCCGAAAGGAATTTGCGTAGGATTTCGGAAATAAATTCCAGATAATATTGCAAGGGTTTAAATTTTGATAAAAGGGGTAATATAAGTCGAGACAGTTCTTCACTATAAAATTCACAGAATAGAAGAATGTGAGTAACAGATTAAAGCTGAAAGAAGCAGAAGTCCCAGCAAAGGAAGAACGGATACAAAAACTTATGAAAAATGCAGAAACGGTGAAACTTACCAGAAGTTTAAGAAATCGAGATAACTTTTTATAAAAGAACGGAGATGGGTTCACTGAATATTTACAGATCAATTGTAAACAGATAAGAACATTAGCAGGATTAATGTAATAACCTGCCGTTTTATAAGAGATTATAAGAGATAAATAAATGAGAAAGTTAAATGAACATGGATATACAGAAGGTATTAAAAAATAAATTTAAGGAACCGCAGAAAGAGGGGGAAGGAAGTCAAAATTTGGAAATGTTAAATTGATTGTCAAACTAATGAAATGTATGAGTTTCGAAAGTATAACTAAAAAACAAGGAAGGAAGGAAGGAAGGAAGGAAGGAAGGAAGGAAGGAAGGAAGGAAGGAAGGAAAGAAAGAAAGAAAGAAAGAAAGAAAGAAAGAAAGAAGCAGGGAGATAGAAACAGCGTCCTTATATCAAGGGATCTTTTGACAATGGGACTGGCAAGTTATCTGCCAGACACAGTGCCAGATTTACGTACAAACTAAACAAGCTACAGCTTAGGGCCCCACTCTCTTGGGGGCCCCCCAAAAAATATAAAGGAGAAAAACTGGCTGTACATTTCCAAAATATAAGATAATAAGATAAAACCTACATCCAGCAACAGTGTTTTGTGTTGTGTAGGTTCCTAGGATGTAAGTCATGGGCCCCGCCTGCTAGCCTGCTCCCTAAAATATCACTGGTTTGCTCCATTCTATATATAAGGTGGGACGCGGGTGGCGCTGTGGTCTAAACCACAGAGCCTAGGGCTTGCCGATCAGAAGGTCGGCGGTTCGAATCCCCGCGACGGGGTGAGCTCCCGTTGCTCGCTCCCTGTTCCTGCCCACCTAGCAGTTCGAAAGCACGTCAAAGTGCAAGTAGATAAATAGGTACCGCTCCGGCGGGAAGGTAAACGGCGTTTCCGTGCGCTGCTCTGGTTCGCCAGAAGCGGCTTAGTCATGCTGGCCACATGACCCAGAAGCTGTACGCCGGCTCTCGGCCAATAAAGCGAGATGAGCGCCGCAACCCCAGAGTCATCCGCGACTGGATCTAACGGTCAGGGGTCCTTTTACCTTTATATATAGGGTGCCTACATTCTGCATGGACGGGGTGGAATGGCACCATGTGCAAATGGCTTTAGATACCTATTAGATCCATCAATGACCATATAGCATACACAACACAAAAAAACAGTGACAATTTGTTGTTGACAAAGGACAGCTGGGCATATTAAGGGCCCCATTACCTTCAATAGCTTAGGGCAGTGATGGCTAACCTTGACACTCCAGATGTTTTGGAACTACAACTCCCATCATCCCTAGCTAACAGATCAGTGGTCAGGGATGATGGGAGTTGTAGTCCCAAAACATCTGGAGTGTCAAGGTTAGCCATCACTGGCTTAGGGCCTCATCGAACCTAAATCCAGCCCTGATCCTGAAGGAAAGTAAGATCACTGCTGCAAAAATCTATGCAAGGGGACACGAAAATTGTAGAGGGAAAGTTTCCACCCTCTATCACCAGCCACAAGTCAAGGCATGAGACAGAGCCCTTTTGAGCGTGCTTTTCTCAACACAGAATTGCCTTGTGGGGGGGGGGGGGAGAATCCCATACAAATTGGCCCCTAAGCGTTCAATCTTCCTTGCAAAAACAACTGCAAACCTGATCTGCAAGATGTTTCGTTCTCCGGGGCGGCTGCGAAACACAGCTCATCGTTATGTAAGTGTTCCTGATGGTTTCCCAAACATGATGGCAAGTGCAAGTCTAGTCATGGAGAGGTCAGGCTCCATATTGGGGCGGCTGAGGGTTCGAATCCCGCTTCCGTCTCAAAGGCCCAGCTTGCCTTGGTGCAACTGGTTTAGAAAACGCTTTGATGTTTCTAGCACTGTCTGGCCAGCCCAGGGCCGGATTTAGGTTTGATGAGGCCCTAAGCTACTGAAGGTAATGGGCCGCTTTAAATGTAAAGGGACCTAATCTTTTTTTTATATAGAATTATTGTATAGCTGTTTTTTTCTTTATTCTGTATCTTGCAAAAAGACATTAATTTTTTTTAAAAAGGAAGCTGCCCAGAGTGGCTGGAGCAAAAATAATAAAATTATTAGTAGTAGTAGTAGTAGTATCTATAATCACTACATGAATGATCTTGGACTGGCTGGGAAGAAACCGTTCAGCAGATCAGTCTGAAATATGTTGGTATCAAGAGCCATCCTTTCCCCCCCTAAATCCTTCCCATATTTGATACTGCCATTATCACAGCAGCGCAAAGAGTGTTTTTAAGCATTAGAAAACTGCTTCTCTCAGGTATGCCTGGCCCTGTATTTTTTTTTTCTACTGCCAGTTTATTTGCTCAGATATTTTAGCAACATTTTTTAGCTTCTTGCATTACTTTATTCCTCTAAATTTTATTATACCAATAATACCAAACTTGGCCCTCCAGAGGTTTTGAGACTACAATTCCCATCATCCCTGACCACTGGTCCTGTTAGCTAGGGATGATGGGAGTTGTAGTCCCAAAACATCTGGAGGGCCAAATTTGCCCATGCCTGCCTTATGCTATAACGTTCGTTCATACATACATACATACATACATACACATTCTGCTGTGGAAACCATTAAAAATGAATTCAGTCTGAGGAAAGTGCTTTTAGGCATGTGCAAAGTGCGTCTCTGAACCAGAATTTCGAACAGTAGGCCATTACCTTGCTTTGAAGACTTTTGATCTGCAGGTTCTGTTTGTCCATTCTGTACTGCTGCTGCTTAATCTTATGAAAAAGCTCCTCAATCTTCAGGGTCTGGCGACTCATCAAATTCTGAAATTTGGAAACAAAGGCACGCATTCAGCGGATTGGCCTTAGCCGTCCGGCACTAAGAAGGGAATAGGGAAATAAACATTCTAGCGTTACAAATGACCCCCTCCCTGCCTGTTCATGGCTTTAAATGAGTTGGATCGGGGGGGGGGGCGGCTGTAGACTCAATATGGTCCAGAGTCCTTCTGCTATGGGGCAGCTCTATAAATTAAGCAGGTAGATAAATATGGGGAAAGCAAATTGAAGCATCCGAAATGTTTTCCTTGAATCTGCTTTATTCTGGATTATTTGATGTGATGTTTTAATGCGTTCTTTTAATGGGTTAAACCACAGAGCCTAGGGCTTGCCCATCAGAAGGTCGGCGGTTCGAATCCCCGCGACGGGGTGAGCTCCCGTTGCTCGGTCCCTGCTCCTGCCCACCTAGCAGTTCGAAAGCACGTCAAAGTGCAAGTAGATAAATAGGTACCACTCCGGCAGGAAGGGAAACAGCGTTTCCGTGCGCTGCTCTGGTTCGCCAGAAGCGGCTTAGTCCTGCTGGCCACATGACCCAGAAGCTGTACGCCGGCTCCCTCGGCCTATAGAGTGAGATGAGCGCCGCAACCCCAGAGTCGTCTGCGACTGGACCTAATGGTCAGGGGTCCCTTTACCTAGATATATATGAGTTTCCAGCACTGCCCTGCAGAACTTATCCGACCCAAACTCGTATCAGCCCCAGTCAACATGGCCAACGGTCAAGGATGACAGTGGAAGCCCAGAAATGTAACACACCTCTGCGTTTTACACACACCAGAGTTTTGAAATAGGCAGCTGCTTTGCCCTCACAACCTTGCAAAGCGGGTCACTCGCAAGAGAGCTTGTCTCGTGGAAGCGCCTGAAACCAACGAAAGCTCTGAAGCCTCGCCCCCCCCCCCCCCAGCAAATTGAAATGCCCTTTTCGGCTTTGTTTGCAGAACAACGGGGAAGCACCCGGTTTCTTTGGGAATTCTTGCAAAGGCGGGGGGGGGGGAGAAGCCCATTCCACTCAAGGCCAATCAATATTTAGCGCTCGTATCGATAGGGCGTTGTGAACAAAAGCATGGGCAGACGCACGCTCTGTTTAAAAGGCAACCAACATTGAAATAAACCTCGGAACCTCCCGGGGTTACTCTTCCGTTTCAGCTTGCTCAACTTCATAAACCACCTTTGCAAGAAGAAGAAGAAGAGTTTGGATTTGATATCCCGCTTCATCACTCCCCGAAGGAGTCTCCAAGCGGCTCACATTCTCCTTTCCCTTCCTCCCCCACAACAAACACTCTGTGAGGTGAGTGGGGCTGAGAGACTTCAGAGAAGTGGGACTAGCCCAAGGCCACCCAGCAGCTGCAGGTGGAGGAGCGGGGATGCGAACCCGGTTCCCCAGATTATGAGTCTGCCGCTCTTAACCACTACACCACACTGGCTCTCTAGTGTTTGGCTCGCAACACTCGGATTTTCTTTGCTGCAACTGCAAACGGCGCAACTTGATAAGGGATATAGACTCATATTCCTTGGATAACAAGAAAATTACTCCGTGTTTTATAAATTCTTGCTGTGGGGCCTAAGGATGTGTGACTGCAACAACTGCATGCTTACCCGTGCCTCAGTTTCCCTCCTCTGTCTCCATTGTCTCCCCTTAGCCAGATACTAAGATCCCGGGTCTCTCTGACGATTGCATATACTTTGTCCCCCCCTGTCAAGTTTTTGTTCTCCCTCAGTCAATAATAATAATAATAATAATAATAATAATAATATTTTATTATTTGTACCCCGCCCATCTGGCCGGGTCTCCCCAGCCACTCTGGGCGGCTTCCAACAAATATCAAAATACATCAAAATATCACAGATTAAAAACTTTATATTGCATCCTGCTGGGAGGAGGGACCTATCTTGCACTCACTAAAGCATTATACACACTGATTAATCAATAAGCAATACTAATCCAAATGATGCTAATGGAGAAAACCCAGCATAGGCAAAAATCATTATGGACAGGAAACTTGCTTAAGGGAGAGAAAACCCAGAGGATAGATATCACCCTCCTTCCGGGGCAGACTCTCAGCTCTCCAGCCTCTTGCCAGTTCCCTAAAGCAGTAGTTTTCTTCCCCCCCCCCAAAAAAAGTTTTTATTGATTTTACAATTTTAAGCACATACCATAACAGTTACATTTTCATACTTCCCCCCTCTCAATGTGGGAAGCAACATTCACCCCCTTCTCTCACCAGGGTAGTCACAATCATCGTACATTTAACCTTGCTAACATTATTTATTATCATTGCTTAGGCCTGGCCCAATTCTGTGGGCCGGTATTCCTTCTTTCCTCAATTTCATATCTCGGTTGACTTCCTCAAGTCCCCCTCTGTTGAATTCATTCTCTCTAACAGTTTACCTACTCCTAAATTTTAAAACATCATAAAATACAAGAATCCTTTTGCTTAAAACACTCCTTTTTCCAAACCTCAGCATCTTGGTACTTCTGCTCTTTTCCTATAATCTCATCCAATTCCCTTACTTTAACCTAATTTCAAACTCCTAATTTTGTACTTTTTACACCCTTACCTCCCTCTGGCCTCGGAATTTTTAGCTAAATTCCCCCCTACTTAACTCCTAATTTAAACATACAGGTGAAACTCGAAAAATTAGAATACAGTATAGTGGAAAAGTCCATTTATGTAAGCAACTGTTTTCATTAGCTACTGGACTTTAATATATGAGATAGACTCATGACATACAAAGCGAGAGATGCCAAGCCTTTGTTTGTTATAATTGTGATGGTTATGGCGTACAGCTGATGAAAACCCCAAAGTTGAAATTGTTAAGTTGGGGTTCTCATCAGCTGTACGCCATAATCATCACAATTATAACAAACAAAGGCTTGACATAGCTCGCTTGGCATGTCATGAGTCTATCTCGTATATTAGTTTCACCTTTTAAGTGGAATTACTGAAAGAAATGACCCTTTCCACGATATTCTAATTTTTCGAGTTTCACCTGTATAATCATTTATGCCAGTAACCATATCCGAACATCATAGTCCTTTAAGCCAGAAAGAAAATCAGATTCAAATATATCCTTTTCAGCCCACCCCCCACCCTCACATCGGTCCAGCTCCAACAGTCAATAAAAAACCGTGAGGCATTCTCTTTTCTTGCTCTGCAGCTTGATGTCCTGGAAGGACATCAACCTAAAGAAGTACCAGTAGTTTTCAGCCAGTGTGCCATAGCACCCTGGGGTGCCTTCAATGGTGGTCAAGGGTGCTGCGGGCAACAGTGGCCTCTGCCCCTCTTTCCTTCCCTCCTTCCTCTGATGCCCTCTCAACGTCTCTGCCTCCCAAAGGCTTGCACGGCTGCAGTCCTGGCTACAAGCTCCCCAGGCGGATGGTGCCTCTGGGGCAGGCCAGGGGGTGCTTCCCAGGCCCCTGTGGGGCAGCGTGAGGAGGCACCTCTCTTTGGGGGCAGAGGGAGCAGCTCAGAGACCAGGGGCAGCGGCAGCGGCTGAGCAGAAGACTCCCAAGGAGAAGGGAGAGGAGAGGAGGCTGGGGGAGAAGGGAGGGTGTTCGAAAAAGGGCGAGAGGCTGCCAGCTCTGCAGGGAAGGGGGGGGACATAACTGGGGTCCTGAGCCCCACAGGGGAGCCGCAGGAAGAAAGTAGTTGGTCAAGGGAGCCGTGGACTCAACAAGGTTGAAAACCTCTGCCCTAAGGAAATACTGTCCTATCTCAATGTTTGCTAACCTGGTGCCCTCCAGGCTATTGTTATCTGGTGCCAACACAGATGCCCAGCAAAGCTCTTCTGCAAAGAGGCACTAATGCCAATTTATGGGGCACCCCAGCTCTCTCTCTCTGCACGACCTATTCCTTGTATTAATCAAACGATTTGCATTTCACAGCCCTTCGCACCGCTTAGAAAAAGTCTCAATCGAGAGATTCGCATGGTACCTGAAAAGTAACCAGGAAGCATTTGAGGCTAGATAAAGCCCATAAAATATGAAAGCCAAGAGCAGAAGCCGGCTTGATCTCTCTTCCCCACTCAATCTCTATTTCCTAGAGGGCAGCTACCTCCATCTTTCAGGGGGGCGACCCCAGGTAACTTTTTGAACAGTGTTTTTTTTTCTGGGGCTACTCAAGGGCACCTTTTAATTTAGAAGAAATGCACCGGTTAAAAGTGTGGCAGTTACAAAAGTACAAGTGAAAAGCAGACGGGTGAACAACAGCTGTGGAAAGAGAGGTTTGGATGTTATCGGGACTGAATGAAGATGGCGATTGTCTGTGATTAGGCTTTTGGAATCAGAGTATCAAGGGGCAAGGCGATCATATGGTGATGAAATATGGACTTAAATCCACACAGAGACATTGTTTGTTTTGATTTAACTTGCTTGCTGGAATACATCAGAGGCTGTGAAAATATTGGAAGGGTAAAAAGCAAGGACAAATAGTTGATTAGATAACTCCGGAGTTTGAAGCGTGGGAAACCACCAAATAAATTTAAATAATAATTTGTCAGAATTGGAACTTTTCTTTTTTATTATTATTGATAATTGGATAAATAATTTGGAATGTAATTTGGAATGTTTCAATGTGATTTTGTTGTATTGAAAATTTTAATAAAAATGATTTGGCAAAAAAATAAAATAAAAAAGTGTGGCGGTTACTGGAAGAACTTCATGGGCACCTTATTTTCTATTAGAAAAGCACTGTGAACAGGTAATGGCTTTTATCTCTATAGCTCCCAGGTAAAGGGCACCTCTGAGACTGTGCAGAGTGCTTTTGCTTCAGCCCCTTTTGGATTCAGAATGCCTCTTCTCTCCACAGGGGCGTAGGAAGTGGGGAGCGGGGGGGGGGAGCCACCCCAGGTTCCATCATGGAGGGGGTGACAAATTATCAAGGAACAATTACTGCCCTACTAGGGTGGTTCATAAAAAAATTTTTTTTAAAAAAAGCCTGCTCCAAAGGTCTTATCTTACTACACTAGGGATTATATAGCTATATATGAAATTTCATGCATATCAGTTAATATCTTGACCCTCCTCCACGAAAATAGCTGTTAACTTGGCCGTTTTCCTATGTCTTGAAGGCTGAAATTTCAATTCAGTGGAGCACCTACTGTTCCCAACCCTAACCCTGCGGAAAGCCATCTAATTAGACTTTAATTTGATTTTGACATGTTTTTAGGAGGTAATTTAATTATTGTTTGATTTTATACCAATGTTATGTATCTGATGATAGCCTCCCTGAACCCGACTTCGCAGGGGAGGGCAGGATATAAATAAAAGTTTATTTTTACTTATTATTATTCCTTTTTAAGAAAATATGAAATAACGTAAAACCATTTTTGCAGGCAAAAAATAAAAAAATCAATGTGGGGGGTGACAAGAAATTTTCCGCACCGGGTACCACCTGACCTTCCTAGCCTCTGCAGGTAAGGGCTTTTATCTCTATAGCTCCCAGGTAAAGGGCACCTCTGAGCCTGTGCAGAGTGCTTTTGCTTCAGCTCCTTTTGGATTCAGAATGCCTCTTCTCCCCGCTCCCTTTCCCTCCGGGGCAGCACCCCGGGAGACTCACCTGCAAGGCGCCCAGCTCCGCCGCTTGCCCGCTCCCTCGAGGGCTGCCGCTGGCGTTCTCGGCGCCCACCTGGCGCAGCAGCTGCCCGTCGAGGCGCCCCAGCCGCTCCCGCACCGCCTCCTCGTGCGCCGCCAGGTCGCCGGCGAGCGCGCCGAGCCGGCTGGAGAGGTCGTCCAGGCGCCCGTCGAGGAGGCGCTGCGCTCGCCCCAGCTGCCGCCGCTGCTCGTCGGCGGAGCGCTCGAGGCTGCCGAGCGAGGCGTTGTGCGCGCTCAGGCGGCCGCCCATCTCGCGCAGCTGCCCGCGGGTGCGCTCGACGTGCTCCCGCAAGCCGTGGCCCAGCTGCAGGAGCCCGTGCGCCAAGACGTTCACCTCGTCCCAAGAGGCTGCCTTGGAGGCGCGCTCCTTGCTGGAGGAACCGGCAGGAGGAGGAGGAGCGGCGGCGGCGGCCACCAGCCCCGCCGCGCTCAGCACCAGCAGCGCCCACGAACGCATCGCCCCGGCAGACAATGAACTTGGTCAGAGCGCAGCGCGCAACAGTCGCCACCTCGCCAAGAGCGCACGGTTTGGAGAGGCCGAGCCGGACGCGCCCCCTTTTATAGACGCCGCCCCGCCGCTCCGCGCGCACATGGCCTCGGCAAGCTTCGCCCTCCAGTCCCGGCGCCTCCTCCTTTTCTTTCGCAGAAAGACGGATCCTGGGAGACGGGAATGCAGGGTGGGGCCCGGAAGCGCTGGCAGCTTCCCAGAGCCTGTTGTTATCGCATGGCTGCTAACTTGTCACCTTGGGCAAGTTTGTTTTTTCCCCGAGGAACGGACAGAACTCTCTCTTCGCGTTGCGGAGGGGATTTTGTGTTTCTTTCGGTAGCCCCGCGACCCACGCGCACCAGTGCCGGGTTACCAAACAGGCAGAGAGCAGGCTGCTCTTAGCGGCCCCGCGACAACGTATCGACATCATATTGATTTGATCTCGAAATCGGTTTGTTAAAATTGTGGGTTGGTAGCATCCAAAACGTATTAGGAGGAGATAATTTGCAAGGGGCCTCCCTGAGATTTCGACTGCCTAGGCAGTGATGGCTAACCTTGACACGCCAGATGTTTTGGGACTACAACTCCCATCATCCCTGACCACTGATCCCGTTAGCTAGGGATGATGGGAGTTGTAGTTCCAAAACATCTGGGGTGTCAATGTTAGCCATCACTGGCCTAGGGGCCTCCACAGGGTTTAATCCGGCACTGACGCCAAAGCATTCTAGAACCAAGGGTGCCAGCTTGAATAAAATATGGGGGGGCATGTAAGCTGCACCCCACAAAATTGATGACATGAGGAGGCACACACACACACACACACACACACCATTTGAATGGCAACGTCTATCAATTTTGGGGAGGCAAGCGCAGCCCCCTCAAATATTTTATTGGGGGAGGGTGAAGGGACCTTGACCTCTTACACCAACTGGTTAGAGCGTGGGGCTGATAACGCCAAGGCATAGCTGTCAACTTTTGGATTTGAAAATAAGGGATTTTCCAAAACTTTCAGATTTGAAAATAAGGGGTGCCACCAGGGCCGTGAAATGCCACCAAGTAGCCTCGCCGCCCTGCGCTCCACAGGCTGCGCGCCAACGGGTGAGCAAAAGAGCCAGCGCGTAGACGGCAGGCAGGCTGTCTGTCTGGTTGGGCGTGAGGGTCTGGCTGCACAAGGCATGCAAGCTCCGCCCCCAGTCGGTCTCAGACTCCTTATTGGCAGCCGAGCAACGCAGCTGAGGAGCCTCCCTGGCCGGCAGGGAGGGAGAGGAGCTGCTTCCTTTGAAATCCGGGGAATTGAAGGGATATCAACAATCCGGGATAGCGGGAAACGGCATTGGAATAAGGGAGTTTCCCGCCAAAAAAAAGGGAGGGTTGACAGCTATGTGTCAAGGTTGCAGGTTCGATCCCTGTATTGCAGGGGGTTGCATTGCAGGGGGTTGGGCTAGAATCTAGTTTTTCAACCTTGGGTCCCCAGCTGTTGCTCGACTACAATTCCCATCATCCCTAGCTAGCAAGACCAGTAGTCAAGAGTGATGGGAGATGTAGGTCCAACAACAGTTGGGGACCCCGCCTCTTCCACACAGAGCATTTGCTCTGTCGCTGAGTTACTTCGCCTTGAAGCAATTATTCTTCAACATCAACCGTGTTGGACTGGTCATGTTCGGATGCCTAACAATAGCCTGCCCAAGTAACTACAGTGGTACCGGTACCGGTACCTTGGAAGTCGAACAGAATCCGTTCCGGAAGTCCATTTGACTTCCAAAATGTTCAGAAACCAAGGCGCGGCTTCTGATTGGCTGCAGGAAGCACCTGCAGCCAATCGGAAGCCCCGCCAGACATTCAGGTTCCAAAGAATGTTCACACTCACTTCCGGGTTTGCGGCGTTCCGGAACCCAAACGGCCGAGTACCAAGGTGGTCAGGATCCAAGGTTACGACTGCATTCTATTCCGAACTTAAGAATGGAAAGCGTAATGCTGGTGGTCAACAAAAGAGGTCTAAAGACTCTCTCAAGGCAAATCTTTAGTATAAACACTGACAATTGGGAAACAGTGGCCTGTGAGCTCTCCAGTTGGAGAACAGCCTTTACCAAAGGTGTCGTGGGCTTTGAAGACACTCGAACTCAGGACGCAAGGGAGAAACGTGCTAAGAGGAAGGCACACTTGGCAAACCCTCACCGGGATCAACTCCCACCTGGAAACCTATGTCCCCACCGTGGAAGGATGTGTGGATCCAGAACTGGCCTCCACAGTCACTTATGGACTCACTGTTAAAACCATGTTTATGGAAGACAATCTTACTCAGCTACAAGGGATCACGAAGAAGAAGAAGAAGAAGAAGAAGAAGAAGAGGAAGAAGAAGGAGGAGGAGGAGAGAAGAAGAAGAAGACTTAGCCTTGGTATGCGCTATCTCACAAGAGACCTGTATCAAATCAAATATTATTTATTGCATTAGCCATATGGCCATAGCACACTCTGGTTTCACTTCAGATCATACTCACAAGAGACATTAAAACAATCCTATGAGGTGTTAGGGATGCAGGTGGTGCTGTGGGTTAAACCACAGAGCCTAGGGCTTGCCGATCAGAAGGTCGGCAGTTCGAATCCCCGCGACGGAGTGAGCTCCTGTTGCTCGGTCCCTGCTCCTGCCCACCTAGCAGTTCAAAAGCACGGCAAAGTGCAAGTAGATAAATTGGTACCGCTCCGGCGGGAAGGTAAAGGGCGTTTCCGTGCGCTGCTCTGGTTCGCCAGAAGTGGCTTAGTCATGCTGGCCACATGACCTGGAAGCTGTACGCTGGCTCCTTCGGCCAGTAAAGCGAGATGAGTGCCGCAACCCCAGAGTCGTCCACAACTTGACCTAATGGTCAGGGGTCCCTTTACCTTTACCTATGAGGTGTTAATCATTCCCATAATGGATATGAGGGGATTAGGCACGGAATGGGGTTTGCCAATATTCCACAAGGGAAGATAAAAAAACCTCTGTGTTGCAATCTTCAAACGAAAACCAAAAAGGAGCAACACGACGGCCAATGAAAGTAATATACAAGAAAAAAAAATAACAGAAAGACAACGGACAGTGATCCGGTATCGGTACTGACACTGTTTCGTGTACGTCTTCTTCAGCATATAACTCAACATACAATTAAAGTTTTCAAGGAGCAATATGCTCCTTGAAAACTTTAATTGTATGTTGAGTTATATGCTGAAGAAGACGTACACGAAACAGTGTCAATACCGGATCACTGTCCGTTGTCTTTCTGTTATTATACAAGAAAAGAAAAAAATATATATTAATTTCATTGGCCGTTGTGTTGCTCGTTTTTGGTTTCTGTTTGAATATTCCACGAGGGAACTGCAGCAGCAAGAACAAACAGCCCAAGAGTCCTGTGGCACTGCAAAGGCTAGCATGTGTCATTGGGGCGCGGGCTTTCATACCGAGAGCTGAAGCAGCAATAAATGTGTCAGCCCTTAAGATACAGCGAGGCTCCTTGTTGTTGTCATGCTTTCTGAAACTCGGTGAGAACCGAAACACACCCGCCCTCCGGAAAGAGCATGTCTCCAAAGATCGCAGTCCAGTTCTCCAGCCAAGTAAAATGTGCAGATATTAATATTGTGTGCATTACCCAAGCGGGTGCATTTTTGGACGCTTTACCTGCCCTGCGGAATTTGGAGAAGTGGGAATGTCAAAAGGGGGGGCAGCGTTTCGGTTTGAATTGCTGTTAACTGGGTAAGTTTGCTTTTGAAGGCAAACCGAATCAAATTGCCACCTTGTAGTAACCAGGGTTCGAAATTATCCAGGCGCGTTTTGCAAGTGGCGCAGGTCCAATTGCGACCACGTGGAGATCTCTGGGCGCCAGGTTGGCGACTGACATCTCCATCTGGCTGGCCCCTCCGGCTTTCTTAAGCAGGTCAGCAGAAGAGCTTACTTATTCCATGTATATCCCACCATTTTTTCCAAGGAGTCACCCCCCCTCCTCAGTTTATCCCTAAAACAACCCTGCCAGGAAGGCTAAGAGGCTGCGACTGACTCCAAGGTCACCCCGTGAGCTTCATGAAGGAGTGGGGATTTGAGCCCTCATCTCCCAGTTCCTAGTCCGGCACTCTAACCACTACACCCCACTGTCTTCTTAGAGTACTTCTGCAATGGGGCAGCTTTATAAATTTAAGTAGGTGAATAAAAATAGGGAAAGCAAAATGTCCCTTAGAGAAGGAGCTGAAATATTTTCCTTGAAGCTTGAATTTTGTTTTGGATGGTTTTATTTGATGTTATGATGCTTTGAGGGTTTTCCTTTCGTTGAGAAAAAGGGTGCCTATACATTCCGTTGTGGCAACCATAACCCCTTTGGCGTGGTGTCCAAACTTTTTTCGAGGAGGGCCGGATTTGATGACGTGAAGGGCCGTAAGGGCCAAACAAAGTTGTTGTCCTATTTTTAGAATTGAAGTTGTTGAGGTTCTTTTTAGGGTTGAAGATTGAAGTTGTTGAGGAAATAAACTGCCACAGGGGCCAGACTGGCTGGCCGGATTAGGCCTCCGAAATGGACTTTGGACATGCCTGCATGGTAGTACCTCGGTTCTCAAACGTCTCCGTTGTCGAACGTTTCGGAACCCGAACACCGAAATCCCGGAAGTAAATGCTTCCATTTTCGAATGCACCTCGGGAGTAGAACAGCTTCCACTGTGTGTTTTTCGATTTTCTCAATTGCGTTTGCCCTTTGCGCCGCGGTTTTCAAACGTTTCGGAAGCCGAACGGTTGTCCGGAATGGATTACGTTTGAGAACCGAGGTACCACTGTATAATATGTCTGGGTTTCTAACACGGACGCGGGTGGCGCTGTGGATTAAACCACAGAGCTTAGGGCTTGCCGATCAGGTGGTTGGCGGTTTGAATCCCCGCGATGGGGTGAGCTCCTGTTGCTCGGTCCCTGCTCCTGCCCACCTAGCAGTTCGAAAGCACGTCAAAGTGCAAGTAGATAAATAGGTACTGCTCCGGCGGGAAGGTAAACGGCGTTTCCGTGCGCTGCTCTGGTTCGCCAGAAGCGGCTTAGCCATGCTGGCCACATGACCCGGAAGCTGTACGCTGGCTCCCTCGGCCAATAAAGCGAGATGAGCGCCACAACCCCAGAGTTGTCCGCAACTGGACCTAATGGTCAGGGGTCCCTTTACCTTTATACTTTGTTATACGTGGGTGGCGCTGTGGGTTAAACCACTGAGCCTAGGGCTTGCCGATCAGAAGGTCGGCGGTTCGAATCCCTGCGACGGGGTGAGCTCCCGTTGCTCGGTCCCTGCTCCTGACCACCTAGCAGTTCGAAAGCACGTCAAAGTGCAAGTAGATAAAAAGGTACTGCTCCGGCGGGAAGGTAAACGGCGTTTCCGTGCGCTGCTCTGGTTCGCCAGAAGCGGCTTAGTCATGCTGGCCACAGATCTCAGCCAGAGTCCTTAGCAAGCACCCCTGAAGCATGAAAGCAATCCCACAGCCGCACTTCCTGGACGCAGTTTTTCCAGCTGCCGTGGCACACGGCTGTTTTGATTATAGAGACAGGTTATCCGGTGCAATCTGCCGGTTGGATTTGATTCCCTCCTTCTGTCCTGTTCTGCTCCTCTTCCCACACTTGACCTTCGGGGCTGCAGGGGGAAGAGGGAGTCAGTGTGTGTAAAAGTTCAGGACAGAACAAACTTGAATGGATTGCGGTGACCAAATGAGGTGGGTTGGAGGGGGTGGGGGGCGGTTCACGTCATCAAGGAAGAGAACAATGTTGTGGGTTTGTGATGTTTCGTCCGGTCTGGCCTGCATAAGGAGCAGAAAGGCAGGGCTGGTTTTCCAGGGGAAAGGGTTGCAGACCAGTCACCCCGTTAGCTACAGGAGGCAACTGCCGTTTTCGGTACCCACAATGCCACCAGTGTGATGCCACCAGTGAAAGTAGCTGACGCCGGTTTCATTCCCCGTAATGCTTAAGAGCGGACATCCTTTGGAGCTAGGAATAAAAAGAGCCCGCTGGATCAGGCCATTGGCCCATCTGGTTTTTTATTTATTTTTGTCAGTAGGAGTACAATATGGGCATGCCTTTAAGCTAACATCTTATATTAAAAATCTGACAGTTCCAAATTACAGAAGGCTATTTACAAAAGCCAGACTTTCCTTCTGCAGTGTTGGATGGCAGATTGAGAGGAGTTCCATACCAGGACAGACTATGCTCATGTGCCCAAGACACTGACTCTATAAAACATATTAGAATAGAATAGAATAGAATAGAATAGAATAGAATAGAATAGATTTTATTGTCATTGCCCCCTTCGGGGGCAACGAATATTTTGCTGCACTGTGTGAAATTCGAGCAAGCCAGGGCTGCACTGATATTACCCTTGCTAGTACCTTTCCCGGGAAAATCAGAGGCTTACCATGTCAGGTTCCTACTGGAAGACAGGACAAATGACAGAACATTAGCAGTGGCCAAGTTTCTATCGGGGGTTGCAAGAACCAATGATACCTATTCCTAAGCCTGAACAAAATGCTTGTGTAACCTGAAGGCGGGCTGCCGAAACTGTGTATTGTTTTGTGATGAATTGTTGGGTCTCTGGACCGTAATAAAGATTTGATTTGATTTATATTTTCAAATTTATACATTCCACTAGTTTTACAATCGATTTAACGTTTCCGAATTTGACTTCCTTTGATTTAAAATGCATCTCTGGGTTATTTGTGGGGCATAGGAATCCGTTCATTTTTCTTCTTCTTCAAAATATAGTCCGGCCCCCCACAAGGTCTGAGGGACAGTGGACCGGCCCTCTGCTGAAAAAGTTTGCTGACCCCTGGGTCCATACGACTCGCTTGCTGCAACAGCTCCACTGCCTATGTCTGCTTTTTTAAAAAAAGAAGAAGTGGTTTGTTGTTGTTTTTAAACAGCTTCTATAAATCTGGGACTGTCCCTGGAAAATAGGGAAACTTGGAGCGTCTGACACAGTCTGAAAAGCCGGAGACTGTTGAATTAGCCAAAGGCCCGGGGAAAGAGGGCTGGCTTCCCCTGGTGTCTAAAGATATGTAATGAAGGTGCCAAATGAGCCTCTTTTGGGGAAAGCATCCCACAAATGGGGAGCCACTGCAGAGAAGGCCCTGTTCTCCAGACCTCTTGCAGAGGAGGCACACAAAGAAGGGCCTCAGAGGGTGATCTCAGGGTCCAACTTGGTTTGCACAGGGAGAGGTATTGCGGTTCTGAGCCGTTCCATCCCTTCGCTTGTGTCTCCAGGCACAGGTGGGAGAGACCCCTCCCTGAAACCCTGGAGAGCGGCTGCCAGTCAGTGCGGGCGGTACTGAGCCAGGCGGGCGAGCGTTCTAATGCCCTCGGTGCAATCCAGATCCCTGCGTCCCTAACTGCGCCATCTCTCGCGGCGCAGGCGGGGAGCTGCGGTTCTTTGCGGCGGCCGGAGGGACCATGTGGTTCCAATTGCAAGCGTGAGCTCGCTTTCTTCCTCCGAAAGAAAGAAAGAAAGGGCTCATATTCTGAGACACACACACACCCCAACTCCCAACGCCTGCCGGAGAGACCTCAGATTTCCTTTGCTTGCGGCTGCCAGCGACCTTTCACACAGTAACCTCCGAAGGAAGGAGGGAGTGTGGGAGGAATAAAGGATGTGCGAAAGGCCCGATTGCATCAAAGCCATCCAGGCACTGCCAAGAACAAAGCGAGAGAGCCGTTGGGAGGGGGGGAGCAAAGCAAGGCCTCCCTTCCCGGTTCTCCCCTGCAATGCTCATTTCACCTGGGAACCAGGCAGCAACCACACTTTCCTTCCCTTGCCCCCCTTTGACCCTCACAACAACCCTGCAAGGTAGCATCGGAGCAGCAGACCCTCCAGGTGCCCCTATTTTCCAGGGACAGCCCCGGATTCCCAGACGCTGTCCCGGTTTCCCAATGGATCTGCTCATTTATTCATCTACTTTAGGGACGCGGGTGACACGGGGCTGTCGAAACCCTGACTCGCTGGCAGATGGCACCCGTCCCTGGGCAGAGTCCAGCCACCTGCGAGGGGCTCGGCGCTTGGCACAGCTCGGGGGGGGGGGGTGCAGAGAGAAGGAATCCTAGAATTGTAGCGTTGGAAGGGACACCCCCAGGGTAATCTAGTCCAACCCCCTGCAATGCAGAAATCTCGGCTATAGCATCCCTGACAGATGGCCATCCGACCTCTGCTTAAAAACCTCCAAGGAATGAGAGTCTACTTAAAAACTTTTACTGTTTAAAAACCTCTACAATCTCCAGAGGGAGACTGTTCCATTTTTATTTTTAGAGAAGAGCAGAGGCCTCTAAATGTGGGTGGCGCTGTGGGTGAAACCACAGAGCCTAGGGCTTGCCGATCAGAAGGTCGGCGGTTCGAATCCCCACGACGGGTGAGCTCCCGTTGCTCGGTCCCTGCTCCTGCCAACCTAGCAGTTCGAAAGCACGTCAAAGTGCAAGTAGATAAATAGGTACCGCTCCGGCGGGAAGGTAAACGGCGTTTCCGTGCGCTGCTCTGGTTCACCAGAAGCGGCTTAGTCCTGCTGGCCACATGACCCAGAAGCTGTACACCGGCTCCCTCGGCCAGTAAAGCGAGATGAGCGCCGCAACCCCAGAGTCGGGCATGACTGGACCTAATGGTCAGGGGTCCCTTTACCTTATTCCATCATAATAATTTGTTGTTTAGTTGTTTAGTCGTGTCCGGCTCTTCGTGACCCCCTGGACCAGAGCATGCCAGACACTCCTGTCTTCCACCGCCTCCAGCAGTTTGGTCAGACTCATGTTGGTCGCTTCGAGAACACTGTGCAACCATCTCGTCCTCTGTCGTCCCCTTCTCCTTGTGCCCTCCATCTTCCCAACATCAGGGTTTTTCCCAGGGAGTCTTCTCTTCTCAGGAGGTGGCCAAAGTCTTGGAGCCTCAGCTTCAGGATCTGTCCTTCCAGTGAGCACTCAGGGCTGATTTCCTTCAGAATGGAGAGGTTTGATCTTCTTTGCAGTCCATTGGACTCTCAAGAGTCTCCTCTAGTTTGTAAAAAAAAGAAACCCAGAAGCCTTTCTTTTCGGTACCGGGTAATTATAGGGACAGAACTACCGAAACTGTATAGGAAACTTATTTGTGTATGCAACTACAGCGGCAAGAATGTTACTTGCCCAAAATGGAAACAAACTTTTAAATAAAAGAATGGAAATGGTTTGTTGAATTTTTACAGATAAATTGTAAACAGATAAAGACATTGGCAGGATTATCAAACCTGCAGTTTGATAAGAGTACATCTTTAAAGTAGATGGTAAAAGGTAAAGGGACCCCTGACCATTAGGTCCAGTCGTGACCGACTCTAGGGTTGCGGCGCTCATCTCGCATAGTAGGTAAAAGGTAAAGGTAAAGGACCCCTGGACGGTTAAGTCCAGTCAAAGGCGACTATGGGGTTGCGGCATTCATCTCGCTTTCGGGCCGAGGGAGCCGGCGTTTGTCCGCAGACAGCTTTCTGGGTCACGTGGCCAGCAGGACTAAACTGCTTCCGGCGCAACGGGACACCGTGACGGAAACCAGAGTGCATGGAAATGCTGTTTACCTTCCCGCCGGAGCGGCACCTATTTATCTACTTGCACTTTGATGTGCTTTCGAACTGCTAGGTTGGCAGGAGCAGGGACCGAGCAACGGGAGCTCACCCCGTCGCGGGGATTTGAACCGCCAACCTTCTGATCAGCAAGCCCTAGGCTCTGTGGTTTAACCCACAGCGCCACCCCGTCCCTATGATGGAATAGGGCGTCTCTATTTTCCTCATAAAAATGATAACGGGTGTGGAGTTCCTTTAGACAGACTGGTGACTGGGAGCGGCCGCCGGGACCACATAACACCGGTCCTGAGAGATCTACATTGGCTCCCCGTACGTTTCCGAGCACAGTTCATAGTGTTGGTGCTGACCTTTGAAGCCCTAAACGGCCTCGGTCCAGTATACCTGAAGGAGCGTCTCCACCCCCATTGTCCAGCCCAGACACTGAGATCCAGCGCCGAGGGCCTTCTGGCGGTTCCCTCCCTGCGAGAAGCAAAGCTACAGGGAACCAGAGGGCCTTCTCAGTAGTGGCGCCCGCCCTGTGGAACGCCCTCCCATCAGAGGTTAAAGGGATCAACAACTACATGACATTTAGAAAATACCTGAAAGCAGCCCTGTTTAGGGAAGTTTTTAATCTGTGACGTGTTAGTGTATTTTAATGTTTGCTGGAAGCCGCCCAGAGTGGCTAGGGAGACCCAGCCAGATGGGCGGGGTACAAATAATAAATTATTATTATTATTATTATTATTATTATTATTATTATTATACAGTATGGGCCCTTTTACTGCCAGATGTGGCTGAACCCTACACCCAATTGTGATTTAGCTCCAGGAAATCTGAAGAGATAGTGTGGTGTAGTGGTTAAGAGCGGTGGACTCGTAATCCGGTGAACCGGGTTCGCGTCTCCGCTCCTCCACATGCAGCTGCTGGGTGACCTTGGGCTAGTCCCACTTCTCTGAAGTCTCTCAGCCCCACTCACCTCACAGAGTGTTTGTTGGGGGGCAGGAAGGGAAAGGAGAATGTGAGCCGCTTGGAGACTCCTTCGGGGAGTGATGAAGCGGGATATCAAATCCAAACTCTTCTTCTTCCTCTTCTACTGGAAAGCCAAACTCCATTACCATTTTTAGGATCAGGAAATCTTATTTTTATCTGCGAAAGGAGGAAAGATCTTATTATAGAGTGCACAGTTGCGTCAGGGAGGGTCAAGAAAGCAACCTCTCCACATTGCACACAACCTAATCATCTGACCTGAATGTTCAGCGTAACCAAGGCCTTTCCCCTGGACAAAACTCTCTCTTCCAGGCTCCCTGCAAAACAAATGAATAGCAACTGCTCACAGCCACGAGCCTCAACATGTTTTAATTGTCCTCCTGAGTAATGAGGCTCGGCTGGGTACGTGGGTGGCTTGGCTTCTCTGCACATGAAAGCTGACCCAAGCATCCGCAATAATGGTAACCAATAAATGAGTTTCTATTCGTGATGTATATCAGGTCAACGAATAACTGTAAGGAATGCTTTGGGGGGAAACTTTGAATAAGCCTTCCCAGTTGGAATCTGTCTTGGATTTGCAGGGATTTTACATATGAGCTGTTTTGCTTTAAAGTGTCAAAAACGAAGACGGAAGGAAAAGGCAACGCTGTGGTCTAAACCACTGAGCCTCTTGGGCTTGCCCCTTGGAAGGTCGGCGGTTCGCGACGGGGTGAGCTCCCGTTGCTCGGTCCCTGCTCCTGCCAAGCTAGCAGTTCGAAAGCACGCCAGTGCAAGTAGATAAATAGGTACCACTCCGGCGGGAAGGTAAACGGCGTTTCCGTGCGCTCTGGTTTCCGTCACGGTGTCCCGTTGCACCGGAAGCGGTTTAGTCCTGCTGGCCACGTGACCCAGGAAGCTGTCTGCGGACAAACGCCAGCTCCCTCATCCCAGAAGCAAGATGAGCGCCGCAACCCCATAGTCGCCTTTGACTGGACTTAACCGTCCAGGGGTCCTTTACCTTTACCTTTTACCTACTATAATATTTCCATTCCATCCATTCTCCGGTGAAACACGCTCTCAATTTGGCTGCTAATTTCGCCAGCTTAATTTGATTTTGACATGTTTTTAGGAGGTAATTTAATTGTTGTTTGATTTTATACCCATGTTATGTATCTGATAGGGACCCAGGTGGCGCTGTGGGTTAAACCACAGAGCCTAGGGCTTGCTGATCAGAAGGTCGGCAGTTCGAATCCTGCGACGGGGTGAGCTCCCGTTGCTCGGTCCCTGCTCCTGCCCACCTAGCAGTTCAAAAGCACGTCAAAGTGCAAGTAGATAAATAGGTACCGCTCCGGCGGGAAGGTAAACGGCGTTTCCGTGCGCTGCTCTGGTTCGCCAGAAGCGGCTTTGTCATGCTGGCCACATGACCCGGAAGCTGTATGCCGGCTCTCGGCTAATAAAGTGAGATGAGCACCACAACCCCAGAGTCGGACACGACTGGACCTAATGGTCAGTGGTCCCTTTACCTTTACCTATGTATCTGATGTTAGCCGCCCTGAGCCTGACTTTGTCCGGGGAGGGCGGGATATAAATAAAAGTTTTTTTTTACTTATTATTATTCCTTTGTAAGAAAATATGAAATAACATAAAACCATTTTTGCAGGCAAAAAAAAAAAAAATCAATGTGGGGGGACGACAAGAAATTTTTCGCACTGGGTACCACCTGACCTTCCTACGCCGCTGCAGGGGGTACCTGTGTGGAGCAGAGTGTCAATGGGTGCCCCTGGGCTGCTCTGAGCCAACAGAAGATAATAGAATCCTAGAGTTGGAAGATACCCCAAGGGCCATCCAGTCCAACTCCCTGCCAAGCAGGAAACACCATCAAAGTATTCCTGACAGGTGGCTGTCAAGCCTCTGCTTCAAGACCTCCAAAGAAGGAGACTCCACCACACTCCTTGGCAGCAAATCCCACTGTCAAACAGCTCTTACTGTCAGGAAGTTCTTCCTAATGTTTAGATGGAATCTTCTTTCTTGTAGTTTGAATCCATTGCTCCGTGTCCGCTTCTCTGGAGCAGCAGAAAACAACCTTTCTCCCTCCTCTATATGACATGACATCCTTTTCTATATTTGAACATGGCTATCCTATCACCCCTGAACCTTCTCTTCTCCAGGCTAAACATACCCAGCTCCCTAAGCCGTTCCTCATAAGGCATCGTTTCCAGGCCTTTGACCATTTTGGTTGCCCTCCTCTGGACACGTTCCAGCTTGTCAGTATCCTTCTTGAACTGTGGTGCCCAGAACTGGACACAGTATTCCAGGTGAGGTCTGACCAGAGCGGACTACAGTGGTACTATTCCTTCCCTTGATCTAGATGCTATACTCCTATGGATGCAGCCCAGATTTCAGGGCTCTCGTCCCCTCCTGGTCTCCTTTGCATGTGGCCTTGCCTCAAGCCCTCTGGCCTGCTTAAGACATGTCCTTCCCCTCTGCTACTCCTCTTCCATTCAGCCAAAATCCTCCTCCACCCTCCGGGCCAGGGAATCTGAAAAGCCAACTCCTTTTTCCGGAGAAGAGCTCAGCTCTCGGGTCCCATGGGGGACCAGCGATCTGGGTCACCGTGGCCCCCGAAAAAAGGCACGCCAAGGGCAAAGCTGTTTATCTAGGCTTGTGTTCCAAACCTGGCAATGCTGACTAAGCCGACATGGCAGGGAGGAATTTCCCACTTGGAAAAACAAGCTTAACCTCTTGCTACACTGCCCAGACCTCTCTCTCTCTCTCTCCCTGGGTGTAACCAGGATTAATGTTTGGGTGGGGGGCCAGGACACCCACCTGTCACCATGCGCTGTCTAGAAGATTTGGAATGAAATGTATGAACAGTTTTTTTAAAAAAATTACTCTATTTTGACCCTAAGTGAGCAGTAAAATCTGTCAAAAATCTCTCCACAATTTCTACTTTAAAGTTACGTATTTTTATTTATTTACTTGCTTTGGGGGGAGCTGTCTCCCTGGCTCGCTCGCTCTATCTATCTATCTATCTATCTATCTAGCCAGTGCTTTTTTTCTTAAAAAATGTTTAGGGGTACTCTCACTTTGACTCAAGAACATCACCATTTGACTCAAGAACATCACAGGTGGTCCCCGTCCCCCTCGAGCCGAGGGGGTGCAAAACAACAACCACCACCTATATTTATATGGGTCCTCACTGAGAAGATCCATACAAAAGCAACTGTACCAAAAGGAATTATTGCGAAAATAATAAATATTTTTTGGGGGAGGGAGGCCCACCAAATTTTGTCCTCGCTCGGGGTGCCATATTACCATAGTCTGCCCCTGCATAAAGGTAAAGGGACCCCTGACCATTAGGTCCAGTCGTGACCGACTCTGGGGTTGCGGCGCTCATCTCGCTTTACTGGCCGAGGGAGCCAGCGTACAGCTTCCGGGTCATGTGGCCAACAGGACTAAGCCGCTTATGGAGAACCAGAGCAGCACACGGATACGCCGTTTACCTTCCCGCCGGAGCGGTACCTATTTATCTCCTTGCACTTTGACGTGCTTTCGAACTGCTAGGTGGGCAGGAGCTGGGACCGAGCGACGGGGATTCAAACCACCAACCTTCCGATCAGCAAGCCCTAGGCTCTGTGGTTTAGACCACAGTGCCACCCCTGCATATTTTGTGTAATAAACCTTCATGTGGTTTTTTTCATGGGCGTTGGGTGGTCTCCTGTTTCGCTCTGAACGGTTCACGTGCTTTGCAGACACATGGCGCATGTTGTGAAATGAAAATGGATTGGTGTTGGCTTCTGGCTGCTCTGACCAGGGGGGTCAGTTTCCCCCCCCCTTTGAATCCTGACCTCCCGCGGACTAATGTAAAAAAATGCAGACCCACCAGGGGCGGGGGGGGGGACTGTGGCAATCTGCACCACATCTGTGTTTACTGCAAGGCAGCTGTGCTGGCTTAGGCTGCTGGGAGTTGTAGTCTCAACATCTGGAGGGTGTTAAGGCTGGGAAAGGCTGCTGGGCGAGAGCTGCCACCCCTTTAGCACCCAATGAGTGTGAAACAGGATCAGTCCACCCATGAATTTGGAGCACCGCAGATTTGCATTGTTCGACTGGTGAGACCACTGTGGAAGGACAACATTTACCGTATTTTCCCCGTCTATAAGACGCCCCCATGTATAAGACGCCCCCTATTTTGGGAGACTCAGATTTAAGAGAATGGGGGGGAGATGGACCCGTGTATAAGACGCCCCCTAATTTTTGACATTATTTTTTAAGGAAAAAAACCTAGTCTTATACAAGGGAAAATACGGTACTTCAAAAACACCAACTTCTTCTTCTTCTTCTGTCTTTTTGTATTCAGTTTTACATTCTACATTCGAATTCAAACATTAATCATAATCAGTGCCGGATTTACGTATAAGCTAAACAAACTATAGCTTAGGGCTCCACTATCTTGGGGGCCCCCCAAAAAATTAAAGGGGAAAAAAACCTGGATGTACATTCCCAAAATATAAGATAAAAAACAAATAAAATAAAACCTACACCCAGCAACAGTGTTTTGTGTAGTGTAGGCTCCTAGGGTGTAAGTCATGGGCCCCGCCTGCTAGCCTGCTCCCTAAAATATCACTGGTTTGCTCCTTTCTATATATAGGGTAAGGGACCCAGGTGGCGCTGTGGGTTAAACCACAGAGCCTAGGGCTTGCTGATCAGAAGGTCGGTGGTAATCCCCGCGACGGGGTGAGCTCCCGTTGCTCGGTTCCCTGCTCCTGCCCACCTAGCAGTTCAAAAGCACCGTCAAAGTGCAAGTAGATAAATAGGAACTGCTCTGGCGGGAAGGTAAACGGCGTTTTCCATGCGCTGCTCTGGTTTCGCCAGAAGCGGCTTTGTCATGCTGGCCACATGACCCGGAAAGCTGTACGCCGGCTCCCTCGGCCAATAAAGCGAGATGAGCGTCGCAACCCCAGAGTCTCTGCGACTCGACCTAATGGTCAGGGGTCCCTTTACCTTTACCTATGAGGTTGTTAATCATTCCCATAATGGATATGAGGGGCTTAGGCACAGAATGGGGTTTCCGTGCACTGCTCTGATTCGCCAGAAGCGGCTTTGTCATGCTGGCCACATGACCCGGAAGCTGTACGCCGGCTCTCGGCCAATAAAGCGAGATGAGCGCCGCAACCCCAGAGTCGGACACGACTGGAGCTAATGGTCAGGGGTCCCTTTACCCTTTACCTATATATAGGGTGCCTACATTCTGCATGGGCTGGTTACATGGCAACATGGGCAAATGGCTTGAGATATCTATTAGGTCCATCAATGACCATATAGCATATGTTCAACACAAAAACACAGCGACAGTTTGTTGTTGACAAAGGACAGCTGGACATAGAAAGGGCCCCATTATCTTCAGTAGCTTAGGGCCTCATTGAACCTAAATCCGACCCCTGATCATAATCATCCCCATTTAGGATTCCCTGACTCCTTAGACTTCCCACTACCCCTCACCTTCCAAGGTCGCCCCACGGAGGAGCGCATGGCAGTAGTCCAAGCGGGAGATAACCAGAGCATGCACCACTCTGGCGAGACATGTCCATGGGCAGGTAGGATCTCATCCTGCGTACCAGATGGAGCTGGGAGACAGCCGCCCTGGACACAGCATTAACCTGTGCCTCCATGGACAACTGTGAGTCCAAAATGACTCCCAGGCTGCGCACCTGGTCCTTCGGGGGCACAGTTGCCCCATTATCACCCATTTTTTTAAAAGGGGGTTTGCAAGCGGTGTATGTCCTGTTTCTGCTTTTGCCTTCCTTAGCTATCCCACACCAGAACTCCAATGACTTTGAACTGCTTGTGGCTTCCACCCCAGTCATTTGAGAAAGATCTCAAGGAGGGACCCACAACTAAGGACCCACGGCTCCAAGGAGTGTGTGTGTGTGGGGGGCTTTTTAGCAGGGGAGCAGGTGAAGGCTTTCGGCAGACCCTCAGCCCAGACAGCTTTGTCTTGTCAGCTGTCGCCGGAGATCAAGGGGGTGGGCTTCAGGCCTGCTCTCATTCTGCTACTTTAATTAATCGGAAAGTTAAAAGTCATTTGGGCTGACGTCCTCCTTGCCTGGCTGGCAGGAAACGACAGCTCCAATGATCGTTAGCACAAATTTAAAGGCATCGATTAAGGGGCTGGATGAGGCCCGGCAGACAGCTGCCCTTCCGAACTGCCTCCTGCATGTGTCAAAAACTTAAGACAAACCATAGCTAAGCCCAGGTCTATGGCAATGTGTAGGCACTCCCAGTTGGAAAAAAAAGATGTCTGTTGCATTTCTCTGCAGTCCCACTTTCCCCACTGTGGAAGGATGTGGGGGTCCAGAATTGGCCTCCATAGTCACTTACGGACTCATTGTTAAAACTGTGTTTATGGCAGACAATCTTACTCGGCTACGAGGGATCGCAGAAGAAGAAGAAGAAGAAGAAGAAGAAGAAGAAGAAGAAGAAGAAGAAAAGAAGAAGGAAAAGAAGAAGAAGAAGAAGAAAGAAGAAGAAGAAAAGGAGGAGGAGGAGGAGGAGGAGGAGGAGAAAAGGAGGAGAAGAAGAAGAAAAGGAGGAGAAGGAGAAGAAGAAGAGAAGAAGAAGAAGAAGAAGAAGGAAAAGGAGGAGGAGGAGGAGGAGGGAGAAGAAAAGGAGGAGAAGAAGAAGAAAAGGAGGAGGAGGAGGAGGAGAAAAGGAGGAGAAGGAGAAGAAGAAGAGAAGAAGAAGAAGAAAAGGAGGAGGAGGAGGAGGAGGAGGAGGAGAAAAGGAGGAGGAGGAGAAAAGGAGAAGGAGAAGAAGAAGAAGAAGAAGAAAAGGAGGAGAAGAAAAGAAGAAGAAGAAAAGGAGGAGGAGGAGGAGAAGGAGAAGAAGAGGAGGAGGAGGAGGAGGAGAAGAAAAGGAGGAGAAGAAGAAGGAGAAGAAGAGAAGAAGAAGAAGAAGAAGAAGAAGAAGAAGAAGAAGAAGAGGAGGAGGAGGAGGAGGAGGAGGAGGAGGAGAAGTTGACATGCAACTTGGAGCTGAGCAATGGTTTGGCTTTGTGTTCTCTCCCCCAGACAAACCATGAGCGGCCCCCGTGTCCCTTATCCGCTTTTCCTTAGGACGTCCCTATTTACATCGGGGAAATGTTGGAGGGGGTGGAGGTATGCGAGCCCCCGATCCAAGGAGGTAAGTAACTATACAACCTTAGAAGACACCTGAAGGCAGCCCTGTATAATGGCTACAGGGGGCTGTCCCCCCCCCCCCAAAAAGTTAATGGGTATTGCCATTCAAATGGGTGTAGGCAGATGCCCCCCTAGATTAAGTAAAACAATAGAAATACTTACCGGTAAGTAATTGACCAATCACCTCAGTTCTGCCCCCCTGCAACAAAAGTCCTGCCCCTCCTAACCAAGTCATGCCCCCCCAACATCCTGCGTACACCCATGGTCTGCATGCATAGTGATCGATTATGCAGGGTGGGGTTTACCTGCCCCACCCCCAAAAAATATTTTGTTCAAGTTGGCACCCCTGGTATATAGCCTAAGTTGCAGTTCCCACTTGACGTTTTCTAAATGTGAATTTTACCAACTCGGAAGTCAAGTATGCAGACCTGGAAATGATTAATCCTACAAGCTTATTCAATTCTATCCCAGAGGAAAGCATAGAACTTGTCTCCCTCCCTCCCTCCCTCCATCATAAACATACACTTAATCTTCTCAACACCCCTGTAAGGTAGGCCCGGCTAAAACATGGCGACTGGCCAAAAGCTCACCCACCCAGTGAGCTTTTTTGGCTGAGTTGGGGTCATTCGAACATGGGTCTCTGGAGTCTTTAATCCAACACTCTGCCCTGCTGCAATACAGTAGCTTTCCTTGTGACATCGCTTTCCACGGGGTTTGCAGCTCGGCGGCTAATTTAGAACGTGTGTGTTTTGCTCGCGCGACGATCCCACCAGTTCGTCAAGAGCGAATTCCATTTGACAGATGAATGCCCAGTGACCTACTTTTCAGTCCCGTCTTTCGAGTAACTCTTAGCAGCCCACAGCAGATGTTGTTTAGTTTCATACACCCTGGGTTCGTTGTCGATGCTTTAAAAGATAAGATGTGTTTTCATTGCTTTTTTTTTTTTTGCCGTTTGTACATCACTGGGGAGGCAGTTGCAGAAAACGATCCAATATTTATTAGGTGGGGGTTAGAATGGTTGGATGCTGAACAAGCAACAGGCTTGAGTGTGAGAGAGGATTCAGAGGCAGAAAGCACGGCAGATGCAAGACAGGAAGCTGAGGAGGAAGGACAGAGGCTTCAGTAACTCCTGTGTTCAGGTACCCTCTCCAAGGGCACAGAGAGTCTGGCATGTAACAGAACAAAGCCTTCAGTCCATTACCAGTGTCTTGCCTCACTAATGGACTGGATGAGAGCCAACAAACTGAAGCTCAGTCCAGATAAGACTGGGGCACTGTTAGTGGGTGGTTCCCTAGACCAGATGGGTGGGAGATCGCCTGCTCTGAATGGGGTTACACTTCCTCTGAAGGAGCAGGTTCGTAGCCTGGGGGTCCTCCTGAATCCTGGGGGTCCTCCTGAATCCTTTGCCGTCGCTCAAGGCTCAGGTGGCCTCAGTGGCCCGGAGTGCCTTCCATCACCTTCGGCTTGTGGCCCAGCTACGCCCCTATCTGGGCAGGGATAGCCTAATTACTGTCGTCTGTGCTCTGGTAACCTCAAGGTTAGATTACTGCAATGCGTTACACGTAGGGCTGCCTCTGAAGACGGTTCGGAAACTTTAGCCAGTGCAGAATTTAGCAGCCCGGTTGCTCACCGGAGTAATGTCAGTTCTTCTCGTCCAGAAGAAGAGGAGTTTGGATTTGATATCCCGCTTTATCACTCCCCGAAGGAGTCTCAAAGTGGCTCACATTCTCCTTTCCCTTCCTCCCGCACAACAAACACTCTGTGAGGTGAGTGGGGCTGAGAGACTTCAGAGAAGTGGGACTAGCCCAAGGTCACCCAGCAGCTGCATGTGGAGGAGCAGGGAAGCGAACCCGGTTCACCAGATTACGAGTCTACCGCTCTCAACCACTACACCACACTGGCTCTCTGCTTCTGTGGAGACCCTGCTTGTGGGCGGATTGCTCCACTTGGCGACAGCGCAGAAGGAGGCCTTTCCCCCCCCCCCCGAGATGGCGACCCCTCCCCCCCCGAATGCCCTGGATCAGATAACTCCTGGAGAAGAGGCCAGGATGACCTTTAAACGCCTCTTTAAAATGTACACGTTTGCACCAAGTTGTCCTGGACTCTGCCTTCCTTTGCTGTTTTGAATAATGCTCAGTTTGGGTGGGAGCCAGTGAAAGTCTTCCCACAAAGGGCAAAGACTGCTGGCTGCCCAATAGAACTTCCCTTCCCTCTCCCCTCCCCTCCCCACCCCCTAAATCTGTTTGGGGGGGGGTTCCCGCCACCCTCCAGAGCAGGTTTTCAGAGGGCAACGTGGCCAGGCCAGGGCAGCTGCGGGAGGGGCAACAGGGACTTTGCATTTCTCCTGCAGAAACCCTTTTGTGCGCAGGGAGACTTCATTGACTAAAAGGCCTCCATTTGTGATTATAAAAAGGTAAAGGGACCCCTGACCATTAGGTCCAGTCGTGTCCGACTCTGGGGTTGCGGCGCTCATCTCGCTTTACTGGCCGAGGGAGCCGGCGTACAGCTTCCGGGTCATGTGGCCAGCAGGACTAAGCCGCTTCTGGCGAACCAGAGCAGCGCACGGAAATGCCGTTTACCTTCCCGCCGGAGCGGTACCTATTTATCTACTTGCACTTTGACGTGCTTTCGAACTGCTAGGTGGGCAGGAGCAGGGACCGAGCAACGGGAGCTCACCCCGTCGTGGGGACTGCAACCGCCGACCTTCCGATCGGCAAGCCCTAGGCTCTGTGGTTTAACCCAAAGCGCCACCCGTGTCCCTTGCATTTGTGATTATATGGTTGCATTATTATTGTTTTTAAATAGTTTTCAGTGAATTTTATTTATCTGCTTAAGGAACATGAAAGGGAACAGTTATATGAACTTCCTTGGGAGGTTTTTAAGCAGAGTTTGGAGGGTCATCTGTCAGGGATTGCTTTAGCTGAGATTCCTGCATTGCAGGGGGTTGGACTAGAGGACCGCTGTGGGTCCCCCTTCCAACCCTACAATTCTATATGATGCTTCGTATTTCACAGGAAAAGCCAGATGTGAAAAAGGTTAACCTCCTGCCATCACTCTGGGTGCCTTTTCTGCTGGTCTCCCAGGCCAGGAAAAGATGCCGTGTTGCTTCCCTGGACCCAAATTTCTCCCTCCCGCCTCTGTGCAGGTTTGCCATCCTTTGCCCCCTTGCTCACACCTCCCCATTCATCTGGAAAACAAGAGTGTTTTGGTGCTTAAATATAGCAGCTCCCAAGGCCCCAGGCGCTGATAAAACGCCTTGTTTACGCCTCATGAATGTTTACTGCCATCCTGGGAAGATGGAGAGCTGGAACTTTCACCCTGATATTCAAGAACTGCTGCTCTGACACGCAGCCAGTTTTCGCGGCCAACTTCCTCTCTGAAAGATAACAGCAGCGTTTCCCAGATCTGAATATAATATATAGCTAGAGATGCTGCCTGAGGCTATCTGGAAAGCCTGTACAGTGGTACCTCGGTTCTCAAACTTGATCCGTTCCGGAAGTCCGTTCCAAAACCAAAGCGTTCCAAAACCGAGGCGAGCTTTCCCATAGGAAGTAATGCAAAATGGATTAATCCGTTCCCGACTTTTAAAAACAACCCCTGAAACAGCAATTGAACATGGATTTTACTCTCTAACAAGACCATTGATCCATAAAATGAAAGCGATAAACAATGTACTGCAGTCACACAATCCAGCAGCTGAACTGGGTTCCGCACAGTCCGAAAAACAAAACAAAAAGAGCCGCAAAAACAAAAACTCAAAATAAATAGCAAAAACAGACAGACCTCAGCGTAACATTCAAAACGGAGCACGTTCGGCTTCCGAAAAAAGTTTGCAAACCAGAACACTTCCTTCTGGGTTTGCAGTGTTTGGGTTCCAAGTTGTTTGAGTACCAAGGCGTTTGAGAACCAAGGTAAAAGGATGGCTCTCGTATCTCCTCTCAGTCTCCTTTTTTCCAGGCTAAACATGCCCAGCTCCTTCAACCGTTCCTCATATGGTCTGGTTTCCAGAAACCTTGATCATCTCAGTCGCCCTCCTCTGCACACCTGCCAGCTTGTCAACAACCTTCTTAAATTGTGGTGCCCAGAATGGGACATAACATTCCAGGTGTGTCACTATTACTTCCCTTGAGCTGGACGATAGACTTCTGTTGATGCAGCCTAGAATAGCGTTCGGGTGGCGCTGTGGGTTAAACCACAGAGCCTAGGGTTTGCTGATCAGAAGGTCGGCGGTTCGAATCCCCGCAATGGGGTGAGCTCCCATTGCTCGGTCCCAGCTCCTGCCCACCTAGCAGTTCAAAAGCACATCAAAGTGCAAGTAGATAAATAGGTGCCGCTCCGGCGGGAAGGTAAATGGCATTTCCGTGGGCTGCTCTGGTTCGCCAGAAGCGGCTTAGTCATGCTGGCCACAAGACCCGGAAGCTGTACGCCGGCTCCCTTGGCCAATAATGCAAGATGAGCGCCACAACCCCAGAGTCAGTCACGACTGGACCTAATGGTCAGGGGTCCCTTTACCTTTACCTAGAATAGCGTTAGCCTTTTTTGCTGCTGCATCACATGGTGGTCTCATGTTCAGCTTGTGGCATAGCTGTCAACTTTCGGATTTGAAAATAAGGGATTTTTCCAAACTTTCAGATTTGAAAATAAGGGATGCCGCCAGGGCGGTGCAATGGCACCAAGTAGCCTCGCCACCCTGCGCTCCAGAGGCTGCGCGCGAACGGGTGAGCGAAAGAGCGAGCGCGTAGACGGCAGGCAGGCTGTCTGTCTGGTTGAGCGTGAGGGTCTGGCTGCACAAGGCATGCAAGCTCCGCCCCCAGTCGGTCTCAGACTCCTTATTGGCAGCCCAGCAACGCAGCTGAGGAGCCTCCCTGGCCGGCAGGGAGGGAGAGGAGCTGCTTCCTTGGAAATCCGGGGAATTGAAGGGATATCAACAATCCGGGATAGCAGCGGGAAATGGCATTGGAATAAGGGAGTTTCCCGCTTGTGGTCCACCAAGACCCTGAGATCCTTTTCACATGCACTGCTAGTAAACCAAGTGCCCCCATCCTATATTTGTGCACCTGGTTCTTCCTGCCTAAGTGCAGAACCTGACATTGGCCCCTATTGAAATTCATTTTGCTAGCTTGGGCTGGTTCTCCGATCAGAACCTGAGCTCTTCGAACCCACCAAGTTGTGGCCATTCCCGGATGCTCACTGAGCAACTCATTTCCGTGCAGAGGCTTCCCTTCCCAAATCACAGCCACAAACTATCCCTCCCCGCCTCCAATCCTTCCCTGACAGTCCTGAGCTGCCCCAGGATCGATGGCCGTCGCATGTCAGCCGCAGCCAGGAGCATAACCATTGGCGCATCAGCAGCGAGAAGCGGCTTTTGCTTTCCGGGGGTTATGAATATTGCAGGGGCGGCTGTGCCTTTCATCTCTTGCTCTGCCTCCCGCGGAGCCTCAAATCGGCAGACCGGATCCCATCTCGTCCTGCCTTTCCCAGGCCCTGAATTATTTACCGTTTTGCTCCTCAGAAGCAATTTGTTGCAGGCCTCAGTTTCAAGCCGAAAGTTGTGCCGCAATCGAGTCTTTCAGGGGGAAACTACCGATGAAGTCCACGGTGCCTATTTCTGAATAGACACGTAGAGGATTTCTGCTTTTTATTTCCTTTTTCCTTGGAAATAACCGCAAGAGTTTGGGAAGTTGATTTTAAAAGGAACCAGTCCGGGTTCAAGTTCACCCAAATGGGCCTCAACAAGAGAGAGAGAACGAAGACATAGCTTTCAAAATGTTCCAAGCTGGCTCAAAACATCAAAACACACACAGAGAGAGTGGAATGGAAATAGTGTATTCCCCCCTAATGGGTTGTTGTTGTTGTTGTTTAGTCATTTAGTCATGTCCGCCTCTTCGTGACCCCATGGACCAGAGCATGCCAGGCACTCCTGTCTTCCACTGCCTATCTATCTATCTATCTATCTATCTATCTGCCTGTTGTTGTTGTTTAGTCATTTAGTCGTGTCCGACTCTTCGTGACCCCATGGACCAGAGCACGCCAGGCACTCCTGTCTTCCACTGCCTATCATCTATCTATTTATCTATCTATCTGCCTGTTGTTGTTGTTTAGTCATTTAGTCGTGTCCGACTCTTCGTGACCCCATGGACCAGAGCACGCCAGGCACTCCTGTCTTCCACTGCCTATCTATCTATCTATCTATCTATCTATCTATCTATCTATCTATCTGCCTGTTCTTGTTTAGTTGTTTAGTTGTGTCCGACTCTTCGTGACCCCATGGACCAGAGCACGCCAGGCACTCCTGTCTTCCACTGCCTATCATCTATCTATCTATCTATCTATCTATCTATCTATCTATCTATCTATCTATCTATCTGCCTGTTGTTGTTGTTTAGTCATTTAGTCATGTCCGCCTCTTCGTGACCCCATGGACCAGAGCACGCCAGGCACTCCTGTCTTCCACTGCCTATCTATCTATCTATCTATCTATCTATCTATCTATCTATCTATCTATCTGCCTGTTGTTGTTGTTTAGTCATTTAGTCATGTCCGCCTCTTCGTGACCCCATGGACCAGAGCATGCCAGGCACTCCTGTCTTCCACTGCCTATCATCTATCTATTTATCTATCTATCTGCCTGTTGTTGTTGTTTAGTCATTTAGTCGTGTCCGACTCTTCGTGACCCCATGGACCAGAGCACGCCAGGCACTCCTGTCTTCCACTGCCTATCTATCTATCTATCTATCTATCTATCTATCTATCTATCTATCTATCTATCTGCCTGTTCTTGTTTAGTTGTTTAGTTGTGTCCGACTCTTCGTGACCCCATGGACCAGAGCACGCCAGGCACTCCTGTCTTCCACTGCCTATCATCTATCTATCTATCTATCTATCTATCTATCTATCTATCTATCTATCTATCTGCCTGTTGTTGTTGTTTAGTCATTTAGTCATGTCCGCCTCTTCGTGACCCCCATGGACCAGAGCACGCCAGGCACTCCTGTCTTCCACTGCCTATCTATCTATCTATCTATCTATCTATCTATCTATCTATCTATCTATCTATCTACCGTCTTTCCCCCTTTTTAAGACACCGTCTTATAATTTTTTCCCTCAAAAAAACACAGGGTGGATTATTTTCGGGGGATGTCTTATTTTTTATTACATCAGTATGGTACGGTACAACCTCCCCCTGCGCGCTAAGCAGGTGGGGCAGAACTCCGCAATAGGTGTGTTCCCCCCCCCCGTGCCTCTCACTGGTTCGCTGGCTCCCTGCGCATGCAGGAGGGGCTGAGGAGGCGACGGGAACAATGACGGCACCATGGCTTACTTTTGGGGTACGTCTTACTTCTCACAAAGGTACACAAACCCTGCCATGGCTTACTTTATGACTACGTATTAAAAAAGGGGAAACGGGGTATCTATCTCTACCTACCTACCTACCTATCTATCTTCCTGTTGTTGTTTAGTCATTCAGTCGTGTCCGCCTCTTCGTGACCCCATGGACCAGAGCACGCCAGGCACTCCTGTCTTCCACTGCCTCCCGCAGTTTGGTCAAACTCATGTTAGTAGCTTCAAGAACACTGTCCCACCATCTCATCCTCTGTCGTCCTCTTCTCCTTGTGCCCTCCATCTTTCCCAACATCAGGGTCTTTTCTAGGGAGTCTTCTCTTCTCAGGAGGTGGCCAATGTCTTGGAGCCTCAGCTTCAGGATCTGTCCTTCCAGTGAGCACTCAGGGCTGATTTCCTTCAGAATGGAGAGGTTTGATCTTCTTGCAGTCCATGGGACTCTCAAGAGTCTCCTCCAGCACCATAATTCAAAAGCATCCATTCTTCGGCGATCAGCCTTCTTTATGGTCCAGCTCTCACTTCCGTACATTACTACTGGGAAAACCATAGCTTTAACTATACGGACCTTTGTCGGCAAGGTGATGTCTTTGCTTTTTAAGATGCTGTCTAGGTTTGTCATTGCTTTTCTCCCAAGAAGCAGGCGTCTTCTAATTTCGTGACTGCTGTCACCATCTGCAGTGATCATGGAACCCAAGAAAGTGAAATCTCTCACTGCCTCCATTTCTTCCCCTTCTATTTGCCAGGTGGTGATGGGACCAGTGGCCATGATCTTAGTTTTTTTGATGTTGAGCTTCAGACCATATTTTGCGCTCACCTCTTTTACCCTCGTTAAAAGGTTCTTTAATTCCTCCTCACTTTCTGCCATCAAGGTATTCTGTTGCATACTTGCAAGGAGTAAAAAAATTATTTTTATGGGTTTTGCATATGTGTGTCCCTAGAGAAAGGGCGAGGAATCTGCCCATTTTTTTGGTCTCCAAGCTCCCAACAGCCCAAGCCAAGCTGGGAGTTGTAGTGCAGCCACAACCAGAGAGTGCCAGGTTTCGGAATAATCCATACCAATGGTTTATATTTGGTACGCCTACTCACGGAGCCTCTGCCACTCATCGATATATGCTGTGCCTGGGCTGATAAAAGCTCCCCCCCCCCCAAACCGATTCTAACCCTGTTTAAATTAATCATTAGCAGCACTCTTGCAAATACTGCAATTTGGTACTTAAAAGGCATCGTCTAGATGAAAAATTAATCACCCTAAATGATAGATGGGCTGGCCTCCTTGGCTGCAGGCTGTGTGTGTGTGTGTGTGTGTGAGGGAGGAAGAGAAACTATACTTCTCACTCTGGGGAGCGAGCTTTCATGTCTGGATGCAGGTGGCGCTGTGGTCTAAACTGAGCCTAGGGCTTGCCGATCGGAAGGTCGGCAGTTCGAATCCCCGCGACGGGGTGAGCTCCCGTTGCTCGGTCCCTCCTCCTGCCCACCTAGCAGTTTGAAAGCACGTCAAAGTGCAAGTAGATCAATAGGTACCGCTCCGGCGGGAAGGTAAACGGCGTTTCCATGCGCTGCTCTGGTTTGCCAGAAGCGGCTTAGTCATGCTGGCCACATGACCCGGAAGCTGTATGCTGGCTCCATCGGCCAGTAAAACGAGATGGACGACCCCAGTTGTCTTTTTACCTGGGGTCCTTTTACCTTTACCTTTAAACAAGATACACACATGTTCAGCATCATTTGGCCTAACCAAATCAAGCCCAGCCTTAGCTCTCCAGCTTATTCCCCTTGCAGGGCAGTTATGTATTGCATATCCACCGCAAATGTCCTTTAGGATGCGATATATTTCTTCATTATTATTATTATTAATAATAATAATAATAATTTATACCCCACCCATCTGACTAGGTTGCCCCAGTCACTCTGGGTGGCTTCCAACATATATAAAAACATAATAAAACTTAAGCATTTAAAAACTTCCCTATACGCAGCTGCCTTCGGGTGGCTTGGGGGTCAGATAACTCCATACCCTCCAATGAAAACAGGGACACCCTAAGGAAAAGCGGATCAAATCAGAAACTGGAACAGCTGCTGTAAATCTGGGACTGTCCCTGGAAAACAGGGGCATTTGGGAGCGTCTGTTTATCTATCCACCCTTTGTGTCTAGCAAGGAAGCTTCTAGTCCTCATTGTTAACATTATTGTTGCAAAGGCACTTTGCTACCTGAACCACACCTAGAGATTTGGTGGAAAGGCTGGGTAAAATTCCAGCCAATAATCTGGAGTGGGTTTTGAGGTCAGGGGTATACAGAAAACAAAATCCATAGGATGGAGCTTTGAAGGAACCAGGTATTATTTTAGTCCAGAGAAGAGGTTGATAGGAGACAGGATGGCACAATTCAAAAGGCCAAATTGGTGTGTATTCAGAGCCCCAAGTTAGCAGGAAGGAGTGTCTGTTCTGCAGGCATTAAAGTCCTGTGTTCAAGTCCTGGCATCACCAGGTGGGGTTGGGAAAAGGGCAAGACCCCAGAGACCGGGATTAGATAGATCTACTAGGCTGGATTGGCAGGGAGGGCAGATCTCAGTTCAGCATTAGAAGAAACTGTCTCAATTCCCTTCTAGCTGCTGACTGTAGGCGCCTTGCGGACAGGGACTTGTTCTCTCCTTTGTAAAATGGCACATCTTAGCATCATAGAATCCTAGAGTTGGAAGAGACCACAAGGACCATCCAGTCCAACCCCCTGCCAAGCAGGAAACACCATCAGAGCATTCCTGACAGGTGGCTGTCAAGCCTCTGCTTAAAGACTTCCAAAGAAGGAGACTCCACCACACTCCTTGGCAGCCAATTCCACTGTCAAACAGCTCTTACTGTCAGGAAGTTCTTCCTAATGTTTAGGTGGAATCTTCTTTCTTGTAGTTTGAATCCATTGCTCCGTGTCCGCTTCTCTGGAGCAGCAGAAAACAACCTTTCTCCCTCCTCTATATGACATCCTTTTATATATTTGAACATGGCTATCATATCACCCCTTAACCTTCTCTTCTCCAGGCTAAACATACCCAGCTCCCTAAGCCGTTCCTCATAAGGCATCATTTCCAGGCCTTGGACCATTTTGGTTGCCCTCCTCTGGACACGTTCCAGCTTGTCAGTATCCTTCTTGAACTGTGGTGCCCAGAACTGGACACAGTATTCCAGGTGAGGTCTAACCAGAGCGGAATACAGTGGTACTATTACTCCCTGGCTGGCTCTGAATTGGCAGCAATTCTTAATTCCCTCTTCCTCGCAAGCTGTGTGCGCTGCTGTTGAGATACGTAGAAGGGTATCATCTGTGCGGCCAAGGAGGCTAGGGATGTTGCAGTTTGCAGAAAGAAAAAACGACGTATTGCGTGGAAAGACAGTTGCTCCTGCACGGACTGGCAGCAGCTCTGCAGTTTGAGGCAGGGGACCTTCCCGGCCGACACCGGGGATTGAACAGACAACCTTCTGCACGCCAAGCAAAGACTCTCTCTCTCTCCCCCCCCCCCCAAAGCTGCAGCCCTTCATTGCAATCTGTGGAAGGGAGTTTTGTTAACATTCAACAGCGCCCTCTTGTGCACAAAATATTGCCTGCATCTCGGGCGAAAAAGGAGCCTCAAATTAAAAAGCCATATTCACTTGATCCACAATATACCGTATTGGCCTGAATATAAGCCACACTTTCATTCCCCAAATTCCGACTGTGAAAAGTTAAAAGGGCGGCTTAAATCCGCGACCTTACAGAAAGGGGCTTTTACGCTATTGCTGCTGAAATATACGGTAAAACGGAAGGGGCGCAAGTGCCTGCAGAATTTAAGAGTGCGGCTTATATTCGGGTATTCTCTCTCCCCATGAATTTTAACAGTGTGGCTTTTATTCGGGCCAATACGGTACACAATTACGACACCTGTATCAACACCCCTTGAACACCTCCCTCGTCCTCTCAGAATGGCAATGGCGCCCCCCTTGCTCCTCTTCTCTCTAAACAGGGGGTTACACAAACTGGGATCTCCAGCGGGACTACAACTCCCATCATCCCTAGCTCACGGGACCAGGGATGATGGGAATTGTAGTCTATAAACACTGCTGGAGACCGAAGTTTGGGGAAACTGCCCCAGCCCTTCTCAATCAACTACATGGCATTTAGAAAACACCTGAAGGCAGCCCTGTTTAGGGAAGTTTTTAATCTGTGATGTGTTAATGTAGTTTAATGTTTGCTGGAAGCCGCCCAGAGTGGCTGGGGAGACCCGGCCAGATGGGCGGGGTACAAATAATAAATTATTATTATTGCTAGCTCTTAAAAGTGAAGATAAAGGTAAAGGGACCCCTGACCATTAGGTCCAGTCGCGGACGACTCTGGGGTTGCGGCACTCATCTCGCTTTATTGGCCGAGGGAGCCGGCGTACAGCTTCCGGGTCATGTGGCCAGCATGACTAAGCCGCTTCTGGCGAACCAGAGCAGCGCACGGAAACGCCATTTACCTTCCCGCCGGAGCGGTACCTATTTATCTACTTGCACTTTGACGTGCTTTTGAACTGCTAGGTGGGCAGGAGCAGGGACAGAGCAACGGGAGCTCACCCCGTCGCGGGGATTTGAACCGCCGACCTTCTGATTGGCAAGCCCTAGGCTCTGTGCTTTAACCCACAGCGCCACCCGTGTCCTTAAAAGTGAAATAACGCAACAAAAACACTAAACCGAGACTTTTGAGTTTTGGTTTCCTCCTGTTCTTGCCTCAGGCCTCTCAGTGGCTCGGCAAAACATCTTGGGGAGTGGAGTGGGTGGGAGAGTTATTCAAACTATGGGTAATGGGGCAGTGTGATCACACATTTCGCAAAACCCATAGTTAGAACCAGGGGCAGCTCTTTGTTGTTGTTTGCGAACTTTTTTCGGAAGCCGAATGTGCAACATTTTGAGTGTTACGCTTCCGTTTTGGGCGTTACGCTGAGGTCTGTCTGTTTTTGCTATTTATTTTGCGTTTTTTGTTTTTGCGACTTTTTGTTTTGTTTTTGTGACTGTGTGGAATCCAGTTCAGTTACTGATTGATGGATTGTGTGACTGCAGTACATTGTTTATTGCTTTCATTTTATGGATCAATGGTCTCATTAGAGAGTAAAATCCATGTTAAATTGCTGTTTTAGGGGTTGTTTTTAAAAGTCTGGAACGGATTAATCCATTTTGCATTACTTCCTATGGGAAAGCGCGCCTCGGTTTTGGAACGCTTTGGTTTTGGAACGGGTTAAGTTTGAGAACCAAGGTACCACTATATTTCTTGCGAACCCTTGTCTGTCTGGTTTCCCGCCAAGACTCCATTTCAAATGTAAGCAGTATTTTTGTTTCGTGAAATGAAATGCTCCCCCCCCACCCCCCCGGCGGGACACGCAAGGCACCAAAGAACGGAAGCAGGATCTCATAACGTTTGCAACGGTTGGTTTTAAAAAACTGAAGTCTTTTATTAAAAGTCTTATTCAAATTTCTCTTAACAAAAAGGAGATATATAAAAAAGGACCGGAAAACCCCAGAAAGAACAACAACAAAAAAAACCCCGCACGCACAAAAAAAGGGGAGGGGAATCTTCATTTCTGGGTTTAGCTTTTGACGACATCGAAAGGCCTGATTTTGAACTATAATAAAACTCAGAAAAACCATGTTCTGTCGTGAATTGGGTGCAGGCTATCCCAGTGAAGATGGAAACACAACTCTGAATTTATTTGTGGTGGTGTTTTTTTGGGGGGCGCACGCAAAAAAGAAGATAGCGTCCACCTGCCCTGGGACAAGATGGTGAACCCCAAAATCTCCAGCAATCCAGCTATTCCCCCCCCCCACAGCAAAGACCCGGGATTCGGTAGGGAAGATCTTCCCCCATCTTGTAGGATTTCTATCGCCAACCTCATTCCTAGGCCCCAACGCCATGCCCAGATGTGCAGCCGTCATCGCCTCCCCAACCCCGAAGATGGGACCCTGAGACCGCCCCCCCTACCCACCTTGTTGCATCCTCCGAGAAGAGAGACCCCAAAAAAGAGTTTCCGGACTGAAACTGGGCTGGACACAGAAATATCGCCGTCTGCTGACACAGGCAAGGAACTATTTCGAATTTAAGGGTTTGTGTATACACCAACCCCATTGCCCCCAAACAAAACACTATATATGTTTTGGCAGCTATTTTGCACCACAGTTTCGGTTCATTCTTGTCCTCTCCATCCCATTGTTGTCATGTTTCTGTGCAGCCCTTGCAAGCTAGAAGCCTCATGTGGGATTTGAAAACCGGGGAGGAAAATAATAAAAAAAATAAAGGATTCAGGAAGACGGCTCTGTTTTCCTTCTAAACCACTCGCCTTGTTAAGGATAAAGCAAGTTAAGGAGTAGGGGCTGGGATTCAAGACCCCCACTGGGGGGGAACAGGCGAGCTCTGAAATAATACGTCAGCCTTCCATCGGGGAGCAGGGAGCCCCTCAAATTAAATTACAAATATGAGCAGTTAACGAGGAATTCTTAGGTGACTCAAGTCCAACCCAACTGGGGAATGAGTATCAGAACAGCGGAGGGGTGGGGGGGTTTCAGGGACACACCACAAATTTTAAAAAAGCCCCCCCCCCAAAAAGAAAAAGTGTTGGCCCAACGACTGCAGACCAGCTAGCTGCAATTCATGGCTTTAAAAATAGGCTTTTTTTCTCAGAAAAAAAAAGAATACAGTTGGAAAAATGGAACAGCATCCCTAGTGGTTGGGAATCTGCCACGAGAGCTGGAGGATTCGTCGCCCGTCGTCATCACCGCAGAGCGGAGAGCTTGTGGTTTTCGGGGAAGGGGGGTCAAGTGGTGTGGAAGAGGGGGGGGAAAGAGCTTGTCTGACGCACCATCCGATTCGCGAAGCCTTTGGTCACAAAATACCCAAAAACAGGAGGGAGTTGAAGGGGCTGGGGTATTTGGGGGGGGAGGAGAAAAACTGTGCGCATTTTCTGGGGTTGCGGGATGGGAAAGGGGGCGGGGGGGGGAGAAAGCCACCCAACGACGTCTCCTGAAACACCTAAACTGTATTCTACGTTTTAAAAAAATATACTGTGGTTGTCGCAGCGATACAAAGGGGGGTGGGCGGGCCCGGAAGCAACTGTGGGGGGGCTGGAGAGCGGGTGGGGTGGGGCCCACAGGGGTGGGAGAGGAGAAATTTGTCGTCACAGTCTCACTTGCGGAACAGCAGGGGCCAGGAAAGTCACAGTCCGTAAAAAAAACGGATCGTCTTCTGGCTACGAGGAAGAGGAGCCGGTCAGTCATCTTCATCGTCATCATCGTCTTCATCAGGGTCGTCTTCTCCCTCGTCCTCAATCTCTCGTTTCCGCTTCTCGCCCTGAGGGAGATCTGATTGGGGGCGGGGGTGGGGGAGAGAAAGAAAATATACATATTTTAAAACAAACAGCAATGTCCACTCCTGACAAATTTATTTCTTTGTTCCGTATTTGAAAGAACAAGGCCGGGGCTAAACATTGGAACTCACTGCCTATTGAAACCAAGCAGGCACCTGCTGAAAATGTTCTAGACAAGCCTTGTAGGAAGCCGGGGTAATTTTAAATCTCCTAGTATTTTAACTTTTGCATCCATCGCAGGTGCCTTAAAAACCACCCGAGTGACGCTCCGTGCATTTTCACGGGCGCACTCTGCACACCAACCTTGTAAGGTAAAGGTAAAGGGACCCCTGACCATTAGGTCCAGTCGCGGACGACTCTGGGGTTGCGGCGCTCATCTCGCATTATTGGCCGAGGGAGCCGGCGTACAGCTTCCGGGTCATGTGGCCAGCATGACTAAGCCGCTTCTGGCGAACCAGAGCAGCGCACAGAAACGCCGTTTACCTTCCCGACGGAGTGGTACCTATTTATCTACTTGCACTTTGACGTGCTTTCAAACTGCTAGGTGGGCAGGAGCCAGGGACCGAGCAACGGGAGCTCACCCCGTCGCGGGGATTCGAACCGCCGACCTTCTGATCGGCTAGCCCTAGGCTCTGTGGTTTAACCTTATGTATGGCATGTATGTGGTTTAATTTATGTATGGTATACATAAATAACCAAAAATAGCCCTTGGATTAACTATCCTTGTCACCTCTCCACCATCCCTCAGAGACCGGAGCCCCGATTTTAACAGGCTCACCTTCGTCGTCATCTTCATCCTCGCCCTCCTCTTCCTCCTGAAGTCAAGACAGGAGCAGAAACTTTTTAAGATGCCCATCTTAGTTGATCTCCTAACTTTTGACATCCCTCTTTGAGGTTGGATTTTCAGCTTGACGCCACCCCCCAAATTTAACCTGTGCCCATTCAGCTATTGTTATTAATTCAATTTATAAACCTCCCACCATCGAAAGATCCCAGGGCTGTGTGCAACATTAAAAGGACATTACGGAACATCAATAATAATAAAATAAAATAAATGAAGACGCATACTGACAGACAAGACAGGCAAAAGAATAATGGTTAATAACAGCCCTCTGACCCACACTCTCACAGGCCACAGTTTTTTTTAATGCAGGCATGGCCAAAGTCTGTTTCGGGGGCCTAATCCGGCCCGCCGATCGATTTAATCCGGCCCCCTATTTAATCAGGCCCTCTCTGAAAAAAGTTTGGGCACCCCTGATTTAATGGGTAAAGAGGAATGTTTTTTGCCTGGTGCATAAAGACATGAAATGATGGCCCCAGGAGAGTCTCTCTGGGGGGGGGGGGGGAGCCGCTTGGCAGTTAAAAAAAAGAAATAAATTCAAAGCAGGTGCCCGGGAAATCTGTTTCCACCCTCCCCAATCCCACCCAACACAGACGCCATGAGACTTTTAATCTCAGGGTCGTGGATTTCAAGCCCCAACGTTGAGTAAAAAAGAATAAGAAGAGTTTGGATTTGATATCCCGCTTTATCACTCCCCGAAGGAGTCTCAAAGTGGCTCCCATTCTCCTTTCCCTTCCTCCCCCACAACAAACCCTCTGTGAGGTGAGTGGGGCTGAGAGACTTCAGAGAAGTGGGACTAGCCCAAGGTCACCCAGCAGCTGCATGTGGAGGAGCGGAGGCGCGAACCCGGTTCACCAGATTACGAGTCTACCGCTCTTAGCCACTACACCACACTGGCTCTCAGTCCTTCAGGACCCTCGCAGTCCCTTCCAACTCTAAAAGCCTATGATTACAGCTTTGAAACACAGCCCCAGTGCCAAGTTGAGAGTCGTCTGTATCTTAAAAAAACCCCACCCCCCACAACCCTAGATTTTGGGGGCAGCTGATGTAGCACAGTGACAGAGAAGAGCCCTGTCTCTGAAGAGCTGGAAAGTCACTGCGGCTAAAATCAAGCTAAAGGTAAAGGGACCCCTGACTGTTAGGTCCAGTCGTGTCCGACTCTGGGGTTGCGGCGTTCATCTCGCTTTACTGGCCGAGGCAGCCGGCGTACAGCTTCCGGGTCATGTGGCCAGCAGGACTAAGCCGCTTCTGGCGAACCAGAGCAGCGCACAGAAACGCCGTTTACCTTCCCGCCGTAGCGGAACCTATTTATCTACTTGCACTTTGACTTGCTTTCGAACTGCTAGGTGGGCAGGAGCAGGGACCGAGCAACGGGAGCTCACCCCGCCGCGGGGATCCGAACCGCCAACCTTCTGATCGGCTAGCCCTAGGCTCTGTGGTTTAACCCAGTGTTTCCCAACCTAATCTAGGCAACGGCACACTTGAATCAATGAAAAAATCTCGCGGCACACCGCTCCTCCCCCACCCGGCTGCGCCAGGTCTCCTGACCCAGAGTTACCTCTGGGATCAGCTGTAGCGCGGCACGCGCGAGGCTTCCGGTTGGGATTCTCGCGCGAGGCTGCTGTTGCTGCTGCTACTGCAGCAGCCAAGGGAGCAGCGCCGCCCTGGCTTCCGCTTCGCCGCCGGGCTCCAGCAGCGCCGCCGCCACGGTCCTGTGCAGCCCTGGGCTGCAGGTCCCTTTTCCCGCGGCACATCAGCTGGTGTCTCGCGGCACTAGTGTGCCGCGGCACACCGGTTGGGAAACGCTCGTTTAACCCACAGCGCCACCTGGGTCCCTAGCCCTAGGCTAGAGGGCCCCTATTTGAAACAGCTCTTTAACCACAACAATGAGGACCAGCATCTTGCGTCCCCCTTTAGAGCATGCATTCTAAGGTTTGATCTCTGGGTTAAGCAGGCTCTCCTGGGTACCCGTACAGAGGAAAAGAATATTGTTATTATTTAAATGGCCTGACTTTGTGCAAGGCAGTTTCTCCCTGTCTGAAGGATTAGCTACCTGCAAAACATTTTTCCTCTATATCTCTGGGGGTGGGATGTTGTTAATGAACAGAGCACCCTTTGTTCTAACCGCTCGGGGAAATGAATGAACAGCAGGCGAAGTTAAAAGCAAACTTACTTCATCGTCAACTCCGTCCTCCTCCTCTTCCCCATCCAAATCTTCTTCGTCCTCCTCGTCATCAACTGCATCCTCATCGAGTTCTTCGTCGTCTTCTTCATCTTCTTCTTCGCCTTCTGGGAAAGCGGAAGGATCCATGAGAGACCCGAAAAGGAGGTTTGGGGGAGAGGAAGGATTCTTCCCGCCACAGCACGTAAAACAACAACGACAACAACCGCGATTTGCGTGAAGCTTTTCTCCCAGGGATAATCGGTTCAGAAGTTCCCAAAAAAAGTCGATTAAGCGGTTTATTAAAGCAGCTGGAGATTCTCCATGCACAAAAACTGGACAGGAAGTTGTTCCCACCAAGTAAAAGCGATGGGGCGATGCAGAAATGGCAAAGTAAACAGCTAAAAACAAGAGAACCTAAAGCTTTAGCTGGGATCTAAGACTCACCTGCAGGGTAGATTTGATTTAAATCACTAGTCTGTAAAGGTAAAAGGACCCCTGACCATTAGGTCCAGTCGTGTCCGACTCTGGGGTTGCGGCGCTCATCTCGCTTTATTGGCCGAGAGCCGGCGTACAGCTTCCGGGTCATGTGGCCAGCATGACTAAGCCGCTTCTGGCGAACCAGAGCAGCGCACGGAAACGCCGTTTACCTTCCCGCCGGAGTGGTACCTATGGATCTACTTGCACTTTGATGTGCTTTCGAACTGCTAGGTTGGCAGGAGCTGGGACCGAGCAACGGGAGCTCACCCCGTCGCGGGGATTCAAAACCGCCGACATTCCGAACAGCAAGCCCTAGGCTCTGTGGTTTAACCCACAGCGCCACCTGGGTCCCAGTCAGTTGATTTAAATAATTTTTTTACAGAAAGACTCATTCTTGCTGGTACAATCTTAATATTTACAACCATATGAAGGTTTCATTTTTGGAATAATAAATTTCCAGAGTAGTTTTTACAGTTATATCAAAAATTACTGATTTGGTTATACTACTAGAAATACATAGACAGATAATTATGAAATTATGGTGAGGTTTTATAAGTTAACTGTTTAAATTGGGACAACTTTTCCGCTGTACTTTATTGGAAGGAGAAAAACAATCATTTCCTTAATAACCATTTAAACAATTTATTTAACTAAAACAATAACATGATAGCATATGTATCCATGTTTGTTAACTGATGTGGTTAAACATAAAAAAACAACAACTTAGACTGAGTTTTAGCACACTTGATAAACTTAAAACAAATCCTTATTTCCTGATGAATAGCCTTTGGACTACAATGTAACTTAAATAGAAGACTATATTTAGAAAGATTTTTCCTCCAAAAGCATTTTATAATAATAATAATAATTTATTATTTATACCCCGCCCATCTGGCTGGGTTTCCCCAGCCATTCTGGGTGGCTTTCAACAGAACATTAAAATACAATAATCTATAAAACATTAAAAGCCTCCCTAAACAGGGCTGCCTTCAGATGTCTTCTAAAGGTCTGGTAGTTGTTGTTCTCTTTGACATCTGGTGGGAGGGCGTTCCACAGGGAGGGCGCCACCACCGAGAAGGCCCTCTGCCTGGTTCCCTGTAACTTGGCTTCTCGTAGTGAGGGAACCGCCAGAAGGCCCTTGGAGCTGGACCTCAGTGTCCGGGCTGAACGAGTTTTAAAATTTTAAAAATCCAATTTAAATAAAAAAAATCCGATTGAAATAAAAAAAATCTGATTTATTGTTTTTTAAATCGTTGATTTTTATCCACCCTGCTCACCTGTAATGTCACTATGGAAGACTTGGAAAAAGGGAATTTGAATAATGGAATGATATGTAGCTATAAACATTGTCACAAGGAACCACGGAGGGGACAGGGCGAAGTCAAGCGATTCAGAGAATCTCAAGAGATGGTTATATAAACTGTTTCGATTGTAAAATCGTATTGGTAAAAACAGAAAAAAATCAAAAAGAGAGAGATTATTGTACTGTTATGGTATAAGGCAGGCACCCCCAAATTCGGCCCTCCAGATTATTTCGTGACTACAACTCCCATCATCCCTGACCACTGGTCCTGTTAGCTAGGGATGATGGGAGTTGTAGTCCCGAAACATTTGGGGGGGGGAGTTTGAGGGTGCCTGTTATAAGGGACGGAAGTTAGGGCGCAGCAAATGGGGAAGAAATTTTTTAAAAACAGCGTGGGAAACAGGGCCGGAAGTTGACGAAAGGAAAAATCCACGGCGCATTGGAGTGTACGGCGCGGGTTCGATTTCCGAAAACTCAAAACGTCTCACCTTCCCCATTCTCGTCGTACTCGTCTTCCAGCCCGTCCACCTCCGGGTCGGAGTCCGGCGCCTCTTTGTCGTTCGTGTCGAAGCCGTCGAGGTAAGTGAGTTGCGGGAGGAGGGTGAAAATGCTGTCCCGGTAACTGATGAGCGTAGTGACTTCGCAGTTGAAGAGGTCCAAACTTCGTAGGTGAGACAGCTTTTTCTGTGGAGATTCTGGAGGTGAACTGGGTGCACGGGGGGGGGGAGGGTAATCGGGTGACACCACCCCCCCGTTTCTGTCCCAGCAAATCCGAGCCGGGAGCTGCAGTCAGCACAGAATGCTGCAGCAAAACTGCCGACCCCTTGGCTCACCGGCCACGGGTTTTGTTACTGGGACAAATTTAAAGTGTGCTCACTGGAAGGACAGATCCTGAAGCTGAGGCACCAAGACTTTGGCCACCTCAGGAGAAGAGAAGACTCCCTGGAAAAGACCCTGATGTTGGGAAAGATGGAGGGCACAAGGAGAAGGGGACGACAGAAGATGAGATGGTGGGACAGTGTTCTCGAAGCTGCCAACATGAGTCTGACCAAACTGCGGGAGGCAGTGGAAGACAGGAGTGCCTGGCGTGCTCTGGTCCAGGGGGTCACGAAGAGTCGGACACAACTAAACGACTCAACAACAACAGGAAGATGATAGATAGAGAGAGAGAGAGAGAGAGAGAGAGAGAGAGAGAGAGAGAGAGAGAGATAGATAGATAGGCATTGGAAGACAGGAGTGCCTGGTGTACTCTGGTCCAGGGGGTCACGAAGAGTCGGACACGGCTAAACAACAACAGGCAGATAGATAGATAGATAGATAGGCAGTGGAAGACAGGAGTGCCTGGCGTGCTCTGGTCCAGGGGGTCACGAAGAGTCGGACACAACTAAACGACTCAACAACAACAGGAAGATGATAGATAGATAGATAGATAGATAGACAGATAGATAGATAGATAGGCATTGGGAGACAGGAGTGCCTGGCGTGCTCTGGTCCAGGGGGTCACGAAGAGTCGGACACAACTAAACGACTCAACAACAACAGGAAGATGATAGATAGATAGATAGATAGATAGACAGATAGATAGATAGATAGGCATTGGGAGACAGGAGTGCCTGGCGTGCTCTGGTCCAGGGGGTCACGAAGAGTCGGACACGACTAAACAACAACAACAACAACAGGCAGATAGATAGATAGATAGATAGATAGATAGATAGATAGATAGACAGACAGACAGGCAGGCAGGCAGGCAGGCAGGCAGGCAGTGGAAGACAGGAGTGCCTGGCGTGCTTTGATCCATGGGGTCACGAAGAGTCAGACACGACTAAACTTCAACAGGAAGATGATAGATAGATAGATAGATAGATAGATAGATAGATAGATAGATAGATAGATAGATTCCGGCACATTATGTCCATTGATTTCAATGTGTCTACTCCGAGTAGGACCCAAAGCAGTTAACTTAGAAAGCAAAGCAGCAGCAGCAGAATTCTGGCAGGGGAGAGAATAAAAGGATCTCAGAATTTGAAGATGAAAGAAGGGGTGCACCCCTAGGACGAAAAGAGGGGAGAGGAGACTTCGCTGAAAGAGGAAACGTTTCCTCCAGCCCTTTGAGAGAAGCGTTTATTATACTCACCAGCGGTTCTAAAGTGTTTATATCCTTGATTTTGTTCCCGCTAAGGTTCAAGTGCGTCAAGTTTGGAGTTTTCTCAGCAAGGACTTCCAAGCCACCGGAAATCCTGTTGTCGCTCAGCTCCAGCTACGGACGGGAGAAACAGGAAAAGCTTCAGACGTCACACAGCGAGGAGTTCCACAGTTCAACAATGGGCTCCGCGAACAAAGTTCCTTTCTTTCGTCAGCCTCAAACCTTCAAATGTTCAGCTTCCTTGGGTGTCGGCAAGTTTTTAAAACAGAGTCTGCCCTCCAAACTTGGGTCTCCAGCTGTTTTTGGACTACAACTCCCATCATCCCTGACCACAAGGATGATGGGAATTGTAGTCCCAATTTAAATCACAATTTAAATCACTAGTCAGTAAGACTTGATTTAAATAGTTTGTTTTTTTTACAGAATGACTCATTCTTGCTAGCATAATCTTAATATTTACAACCAGATGGAAGGTTTCATTTTGGGAATAATAAAATTTCAGAGCCAGTTTTTGCAGTTATATCAAAAATTACTGATTCGGTTATACTATCAGAAATACACAGACAGGTAATTATGAAATCGTTGTGAGGTTTAGTAAGTTAACTGTTTATATTTGGACAACTTTTCTGCTGTACTTTACTGGAAGGAGAAAAACAATCATTTCCTTAATAACAATTTATTAAAGTAAAACAGTAACATTATAGCATACGTTTCCATGTTTGTTAACTGATGTGGTTAAACAATTTATTTTTATATCGAGTTTTAGCACACATGAAAAACTTTCTAAATCCTTATTTCCTGATGAATAGTCTTTGGGCTTTAATGTAACTTAAATAAAAAAATATTTAGAAAGATTTCAAAAGCATTTTATTTTAAAAATTCTATTTAAATTTTTAAAAAACCACATTTTTTATTTTATTTTTTAAAATTAATAACAATAAAATACAATTTTTTATTTTAAAAAATCATTTATTTTTATCCACCTTGGGAGAACCAAACTCCACCCGTTGGTGGCTGTTTTCTGAACCCTTTCCCATCTCACAATGAGACCAGACTACCTTACAGGGCTGTCGTTAAAATCCCCACAGGCCAAAGTGCTTCCCCCCAAAACCCCTCGCACCCTTTCTCTTCCCCAAACCTTGATCTTATATAGGGAAGATGAAGAAGAAGAGTTTGGATTTGATATCCCGCTTTATCACTACCCGAAGGAGTCTCCAAGCGGCTCACATTCTCCTTTCCCTTCCTCTGTGAGGTGAGTGGGGCTGAGAGACTTCAGAGAAGTGGGACTAGCCCAAGGTCACCCAGCAGCTGCTGGTGGAGGAGTGGGGAAGCGAACCCGGTTCACCAGATTACGAGTCCACCGCTCTTAACCACTACACCACACTGGCTTTCTGACGGTAAGAGCTGTTTGACCGTGGGGTGATGAACTCTCCTTCCTTGGAGGTTCCTAAGCAGAGGTTGGGTGGCCATCTGTCACGGATGCTTTAGCTGAGATTCCCGCATTGCAGGGGGTTGGACCAGATGACCCTTGGGGTCTGTTCCAACGCTACGATTCTATGATAACTGCACACCCATCATCTCTAACCACTGGCTGACAGGCCCTGCGGGGTTTCAGAGGCAGGGCTTGTCCCCAGGGCTACCAGCAGACGCCCAGGACTGAAACAACAAGAAGAGGAGTTTGGATTTGATATCCCGCTTTATCACTCCCTGAAGGAGTCTCAAAGCGGCTCACATTTTCCTTTCCCTTCCTCCCCCACAACAAACACTCTGTGGGGTGTGTGGGGCTGAGAGACTTCAGAGAAGTGGGACTAGCCCAAGGTCACCCAGCAGCTGCATGTGGAGGAATGGGGAAGCGAACCTGGTTCACCGGATTACGAGTCCACCACTCTTAACCACTACACCACACTGGCTCTCAAGATACCAGTTCCTGGAAGGATCCCCTTAGCGTTCCGCCAATGCTGCCCCATCCCGCCGCTTACCTTGCGCAGTTTATTGAGTTTTGGGAGGTTGGCGACGGAGAGGAGGTTCACGTTGATCATGCTGAGGAATTCGAGGTTTTCGAAGTCGGAGGAGAGCCCTCCGATCTTGCCGTCGTCAGAGCGGCAGTTGTCCAGGACCAACTCCTTTACCTGGGAAGGGTTTCGGAAGAAGGAATTGTGGTGGAATTGCAAAATGATAAAAGGAATTCTGGGAAATGATATACAGGGGCGCCTTGGTACTCAAACAACTTGGAACCCAAACACTGCAAACCTGGAAGTAAGTGTTCCGGTTTGCAAACTTTTTCCGGGAGCCGAACGTGCTCCGTTTTGAGTGTTACTCTTTCAGTTTGAGGGCCACGTTTCCGTTTTGAGTGTTACACTGAGGTCTGTCTGTTTTTGCTATTTATTTTGCGTTTTTGTGACTCTTTTTCTATTCTTTTTTTGTGACTGTGCGGAACCCAGTTCAGCTACTGATTGATTGATTGATTGATTGAATGAATGAATGAATGAATGAATGAATGACTGTAGTACAGTCGTACCTCTGTTTATGTACTTAATTCATTCCGGAGGTCCGTTCTTAACCTGAAAACGTTCTTAACCTGAAGCACCACTTTAGCTAATGGGGCCTCTTGCTGCCGCTGCGCCGCCGGTGCCGGCCGATTTCTGTTCTCATACTGAAGCAAAGTTCTTAACCCGAGGTAATATTTCTGTGTTAGCAGAGTCTGTAACCTGAAGCGTCTGTAACCCGAGGTACCACTGTACATTGTTTGTGCCCCTGAAGGACCAGGTGTGCAGCCTGGGAGTCATTTTGGACTCCCAGCTGTCCATGGAGGCGCAGGTCAATTCTGTGTCCAGGGCGGCCGTCTACCAGCTCCATCTGGTACACAGGCTGAGACCCTCCCTGCCTGCGGACTGTCTTGCCAGAGTGGTGCATGCTCTAGTTATCTCCCGCTTGGACTACTGCAATGCGCTCTACGTGGGGCTGCCTTTGAAGGTGACCCGGAAACTGCAATTAATCCAGAATGCGGCAGCTAGACTGGTGACTGGGAGCGGCCGCCGGGACCACATAACACCGGTCCTGAGAGAACTACATTGGCTCCCAGTACGTTTCCGAGCACAATTCAAAGTGTTGGTGCTGACCTTTAAAGCCCTAAACGGCCTCGGTCCTGTATACCTGAAGGAGCGTCTCCACCCCCACCACTCAGCCCAGACACTGAGATCCAGCGCTGAGGGCCTTCTGGCGGTTCCCTCGCTGCGAGAAGCAAAGCTACAAGGGAACCAGGCAGAGGGCCTTCTCGGTAGTGGCGCCCGCCCTGTAGAACGCCCTCCCAGCAGAGGTCAAAGCAATAAACAACTCTCTGACATTCAGAAAATACCTGAAGGCAGCCCTGTTTAGGGAAGTTTTTAACCTGTGATATTTTAATGTATTTTAATATCTGTTGGAGGCCGCCCAGAGTGGCGGGGGGGGGGGGGACCCGGCCAGATGGGTGGGGTACAAATAATAAATTATTATTATTATTATTATTTATCGCTTTCAATTTATGGATCAATGGTCTCGTTAGAGAGTAAAATTCAAGTTAAATTGCTGTTTTAGGGGTTGTTTTTAAAAGCCTGGCACGGATTAATCCGTTCTGCAACACTTTCTATGGGAAAGCGCGCCTTGGTTTTGGAACGCCTTGGTGTCGGAACGGATCTAGAGGATGCCACATTGACTTTAGTGCTGATGTATTAATTAGATGGACCAACTTAAGGCAGATTCCTCTGTCCTTACTTAAATCTGCTCTTATTGGCATCCCACCCTGCTGCTTTCCGGCAGAAAGGCAAGAAACGACTCGCTGGGAAAACAACCCCCTGGCATCTCTATGCAGGTCGGTGAAGACAAGACCAGGCTACGCAGACAGACTCTGGGCAGCCCGATCTTGGCAGGGGGGGGACACAGCTTCCTCTGCAACAGCCCCACAGCCTGGGTGAGTCAGCTGTTACGGTATCCCAACTAGGCAAAAAAGACAGTCACAGGAATAACTGAATTACAACAAAGGAAATCTACACCGTGAAAGATCCCTGAAACGAGATGAACGCATATTTATATAATGATACTCAAACAAGCAATATGTTTAATGATTCAAGAGCAGGATTGCTCAAAAGCAAAAATCCTTAAAAACGTTGTAAACTAATTCAAAGAAATAGAAATAACTCAAGAAAACCTTCCAAATAGAAGAAGAAGAAGAGGAGTAGTTTGGATTTGATATCCCGCTTTCTCACTCCCCGAAGGAGTCTCAAAGCGGCTCACATTCTCCTTTCCCTTCCTCCCCCACAACAAACACTCTGTGAGGTGAGTGGGGCTGAGAGACTTCAGAGAAGTGGGACTAGCCCAAGGTCACCCAGCAGCTGCATGTGGAGGAGCGGAGACGCGAACCCGGTTCACCAGATTACCAGTCTACCGCTCTTAACCACTACACCACACTGGCTCCCAATATCCCAAATAGCTCCAAATAACAAAAAATAACTCAAGATAAACAAATAACTTTAACGAGTTGCCGGCTAAGACACTCGTTTCCTCAGAAGGAAAAAAGTTAATGTATTTATATAACTCAAAGTAGCTTGTTTGCTATTAAATCTAGAGGGAGGATTAAAGAAACTTCAGAAAAGAAGAACACTCCCAAACAGAAAGTGGTAATTATCCAAACTAGGAATTCTAATCTTGCTTCATCCAAAAAGGTTAAAAACCTAAACTAAAGTTCGAAAACAAGCTCCATGGCTTGTAAAACACATCGACGAGGGGCTATGGAAGCTCACACGATCTTATTGTCACGAAGCTATTGCGGTATCACGGCTGAGTGACCTAATCCTGGCCAGCAGCAATGCCGCCGAACCGGCTGCGCTAGCAGACGGCGCAAGAAGCAGCCGCATTCTTCGCAGTGCAAAAACCAAGCTGTTTTCCAGTCTCCTCCTTCAAACCCAGTGGAAGGTGCGGCCGTCCGGATACAGCGAACCCAACGTCGAGATCAGGGAAGGGGAAGGCTTGGGTTAAGGAAGCCGGCACCCCATTATGGCAATGGTTGTTCAACATCAACTTGGACCGGTCATGTTGTGCAGATGCCCAATTATCGTCTTCCAAAGCAACTCCTCTATCCCGAACTTAAAAATGGGAAGCGTAATGCTGGCGGTTGAGGACCCAGGTGGTGCTGTGGGTTAAACCACAGAGCCTAGGGCTTGTTGGTCAGAAGGTTGGCGGTTCGAATCCCCGCGAAGGGGTGAGCTCCCGTTGCTCGGTCCCAGCTCCTGCCCACCTAGCAGTTCGAAAGCACGTCAAAGTGCAAGTAGATAAATAGGAACCGCTCCGGTGGGAAGGTAAACGGCGTTTCCGTGCGCTGCTCTGGTTCGCCAGAAGCGGCTTAGTCATGCTGGCCACATGACCCGGAAGCTGTACGCCGGCTCCCTCGGCCAATAAAGCGAGATGCGTGCCACAACCCTAGAGTTGGTCACGACTGGACCTAATGGTCAGGGGTCCCTTTACCTTTACCGCTGGCGGTCAACAAAAGAGGTTCAAAGAGTCTCTCAAGGCAAATGTAAAAAAATGTAGTATAAACACCGGCGACAGGGAAACAGTGGCCTGCGAGCGCTTCAGTTGGAGAGCAGCCTTTAGCGAAGGTGTCGTGGGCTTTGAAGACACTCGAACTCAGGACGTAAGGGAGAAACGTGCTAAGAGGAAGGCACGCTTGGCAAACCCTCACTGGGATCAACTCCCGCCCAGAAACCAATGTCCCCACCATGGAAGGATGTGTGGATCCAGAACTGGCCTCCACAGTCACTTATGGACTCAGGTTCATGGAACGTGTTCATGGAAGACAATCTTACTCAGCTATGAGGGATCACCGAAGAAGAAGAAGAAGAGGAGGAGGAGAAGAAGACTTAGCCTTGGTATGCACTATCTCACAAAAGACATTAAAACAATCCTATGAGGTGTTAGGGACGCGGGTGGCGCTGTGGGTTAAACCACAGAGCCTGGGGCTTGCCGATCAGAAGGTCGGCGGTTCGAATCCCCACAACCTTGTTCATGGAAGATCGTAAAAGGTAGACCCCTGGACGGTTGAGTCCAGTCGAAACCGATTATGGGGTTGCGGCACTCATCTCGCTTTCGGGACGAGGGAGCCGGCATTTGTCCGCAGACAGCTTTCCGGGTCATGTGGCCAGCAGGACTAAAATCGCTTCTGGCGCAAGTGTGTATCTGAAGTAGTGTCATAGCTGTCAACCCTCCCTTTTTTGCGGGAAACTCCCTTATTCCAATGCCGTTTCCCGCTGCTATCCCGGATTGTTGGTATCCCTTAAATTTCCCAGATTTCAAAGGAAGCAGCTCCTCTCCCTCCCTGCCGGCCATTGGATGCAACCCAATGCAATTTCCTCTCATTCCCCCCCTTGCCTATTTTAAACTGCAAGTTCCTTGAAGAGAAGGATCTGAAATGTTTTCCTTGATGTCTGAATTTGTTTTATTCCAGATCATTTGACTGGACATTTTAATGTGTTGTGACCCAGGTGGCACTGTGGGTTAAACCACAGAGCCTAGAGATTGCTGATCAGAAGGTCGGCGGTTCGAATCCCCGCAACGGGGTGAGCTCCTTTTGCTCGGTCCCTGCTCCTGCCCACCTAGCAGTTCGAAAGCACGTCAAAGTGCAAGTAGATAAATAGGAACCGCTCCGGCGGGAAGGTAGACGGCGTTTCCGTGTTTGCCAGAAGAGGCTTAGTCCTGCTGGCCACATGACCCGGAAGCTGTACGCTGGCTCTCGGCCAATAAAGCGAGATGAGCATCGCAACCCCAGAGTCAGACACGACTGGACCTAATGGTCAGGGGTCCCTTTACCTTTACCTTTTAATCCGCTTTGAGATTCCCCCCCTTTAAAACATAAAAGCAGAAGAGAAACCGAAATAAATAACGGTAATAATAAAGTTCACTGCACAACTGAAAACAGGCACCTAGTCATTCCATTGCGGCAACCATAATCTAGGTCTAAGGTGCAAGTTTGGCGATTAGCTTATATATCGAGAGTTTCTCGCACCAAATAGAGCCACCAAATTGGGAGGCTGCCCCCCCCAATCACCCTGTCTCAACAAACGGGGTCAAGCTGTTGCGATGAATACATAGGTTCTCGGTGGCAGAGCAACTGCTTGGAGTGCAGAAGGACCCCCAGTACACCTGCCTAAGCATGCAGAAGGCCTCTCGGCTGGAGAGCTGCTACCATCCAATGCAGACAATGAACTGACTCAAGCGTGGCTCTTTTTAATTTTTAAGGGAAGGTGTTTTCTAAGTGCAACACGCTGAAATTATTCCTTAAGCACAGGTACAACGATCGCGGCCTTCTCCTTGAAACCGCCCCCCTCCAAACAGGAACCCCGGGGAGGTGCCAGTTTATAGTCCCTTCCCTAGCCTTCCACCACAGAACTACAATTCCCAGAGTTCCTTGCTGGGGGGGGGGGAAGAGCCATGATACTGCCCAAGCCATCAGTAGTGGAGGCGGCAGTCCTGGCTCCTCCCAAGAGAGGCAGGGAAGGGGAGGCTTAACCCCCCCCCCCCACAATGGCAGCCACACATGAACCCAGGCGGCCGGAAACCAAGCAAAGCAACAGCAGAGGACCAGCAAGCCCCCCCCCCACATACACAAAATGCACCCCCTAAAATGTGGCTGATCCAGCAACCCTCAGGAATAAGGGTCAGCTTGGCCACTGGTTCCAAAAGCATTGCTCAAAATGGACCAGAAACCTTACAGAAAACACACACACTGAGATTGTGTGTGTGTTCTGCAATACTTCTAACAGCAGTTTCAGACGACCCCCCCCTCCCGTCCAAGTCAGGGTCAAAGCTCTTTCTCCAAGCTCCTGGGTGCAGCCATAAATTCAATTGGTTCTTGTGTGTCTCACCGCTCTCTCCCCCCCCCCGCAAACCCGCCTTTCATTCCGCCCAAGCCACGCTCCCCCCCTGCTGCTTGACCATCTTGGATGACCCCTTTAAACCCCCCAAACCATAAAAGGCCCCCTTGCTCCGCCTTGGCCTCTCCATCCGCCTGCCTGACCCAGTCCCCCTCCCTCTTCCAAAAAGTTACACGTGGACGCGGCTCGGCATGCATCCACTCCCCCCACCCCTCCCAAACATCCCCTTCCTTTCCCTTTCTGCTTCTCTCCCAAAACCAAGAGGGGGGGGAACTCTTGAGATTTTAATCTCCCCCCCTTTTTTTTTTACAAAGCAGCGCCTTCTTTGGCGAGCCGGGCAGCCACCCAGCGCCACCCCCCACCCCGCTCCTTTCCTCTGCGCTCTCAAAAGCTCCACTGTGGTTTTCTCCTCCCACTCCCCGAGGTGATAAAACGGGGGGGGGTGCAGGAGGAGGGAATTAAAGAGGGTGGGAGACAAACTCTTCCCTCACTGATCGCCCTCCTCCCAGCACCAATAGCTATATATAATCGTCTGGTGTGTTTTTTTTAGTAAACGCGTTTCCACGTGCGCAGCTGGCGGGAGGGGGGGAGAATTGTGCTTTTGAGAGGGCGCAAGGAAGCGGTTTACGGGGGGGAAGAGTGCCTATGGGTAGGGAGGAAACTGCCGCCACCCTTCCTCCCCCCCCCCACCCAAGATTGCATTTTTTTAAAAAAGAAAAACCCACCATGTGCGCTTTAGTTACGCATAGACCGGGTAAAGCGAGCCGGACAAACGACGCCGGGGGTTCACAGTTCACAACTCTGACCCACGTTCCCGGGATGGAGGGGGGGCGGTCCAAGGCCTACAGGGCATTTCCTTCTCCCTTTGGGGTGTGGGGGGGGTTGTTATTCCGCTCCACCTTTCCGGAAAATATTCAGATGCCTGCTCCAACATTCCTGGGGTGGGAATATTTTAAGCCCCCCCCCCCCCGCGGCCCCATAACTACCCCACTCACCGAGCTCTCTCTCTCCGTCCCCGAAAAGAAACAAGCAATTCCTTCCCCCCCATTAAAAAAACCCCCCTCAACTAGGCGTAGGAAGTAGCCAAGTAGGCCTCGGTACAACCCCCCCAAGCAAACATTAAGAATGTAGGGGAAACCAGATCCCCCCCCCCCACAGAAAATTTACAAAACACATGGGTCAAGGGGCGGGACAGGACACCCTTCCCCCCAAAAAAGAGATCCCAATTTGATTATTTTATTTTTAAATCCGCCTGTTCCAAGAAGATCCTAAAACTTATCTTGTGCGTAAAAACACACTTTTGGAGAGGCGAAATGCAAAGCGGCGCATGTGTTGCTGTTGGGTTTTTTTGGGGGGGGTGTTCTTAAAAGGGGTTGTAAAAAAAAATAGGTCGAGCCCCCCCCCTTTTCTCTCCAAGAGGCAGGAATGTAAAGGATCGGGGAAGAAAGGAAGAAGACGAGGAGAAATGGGAAGAGATGGGGGAAAGGGCACTCCAAAAAACTGCATGGCGAGGATGGGTTTCCGTGCGCCCAGGAGCGCGGAGCGCGTCTCCAACATGTCGGCCGCGCACACGTGTGCGCGAAGCGGGCCGGAGGCGGGGGAAGGCAGCCGGGCCTGGGCCGGGGGAAGGAGGGAAGGCTCACCTCGGCCGGCTTCTTGTTCCGCAGCTCCAGGTTAAGCCGTTTCTTCATCTCCATGGCGGCCGAGCGACGTCTCCGCGCGGCGGGGCGAGTCTCGGGCGAAGAGCAGCAGCAGGCGGCCGCGCGGAAGGGAGCAGCGAGCTGCTGGCTCCTCCCCGCCGCCGCTTATATAGCAGCCAGGCACCCCAGGCAACAAAAGGGAGGCGGGCGCGCGGGGTGGGGGGAGCTTTGCAAATGCAGCGGCAGGGAAGCCGACGGAGCCGGGAGAAGCGCTCGCCCCCTGGCGCCGGAGAATCGCCGCTGCGACGCGCCCGCCTCAGATGAACCCGCCAGGCAGCGTCCTCTGCTGGGCGCGGGGCGCCTTCGTTCGAGGGCGCGTTTTCCTTCAAACGGGAGAATGGATGAGCGCAATGGATTGGATTGGCCCACGCTGGCCATGCGAATAGTGCTTTTTTAAATGGTGGGGGGACTCATCACGAAGTTCATTTCATAGAATCATAGAATCCTAGAGTTGGAAGAGACCACAAGGCCATCCAGTCCAACCCCCTGCCAAGCAGGAAACACCATCAAAGCTTTCCTGACAGGTGGCTGTCAAGCCTCTGCTTAAAGACCTCCAAAGAAGGAGACTCAACCACCCTCCTTGGCAGCAAATTCCACTGTCGAACAGCTCTTACTGTCAGGAAGTTCTTCCTAATGTTTAGGTGGAATCTTCTTTCTTGTGGTTGGAATCCATTGCTCCGTGTCCGCTTCTCTGGAGCAGCAGAAAACAACCTTTCTCCCTCCTCTGTATGACATCCTTTTATATATTTGAACATGGGACCCAGGTGGCGCTGTGGGTTAAACCACAGAGCCTAGGGCTTGCTGATCACAAGGTCGGCGGTTCGAATCCCTGCGACGGGGTGAGCTCCGGTTGCTCGGTCCCAGCTCCTGCCCACCTAGCAGTTCGAAAGCACGTCAAAGTGCAAGTAGATAAATAGGTACCGCTCCGGCGGGAAGGTAAACGGCGTTTCTGTGCGCTGCTCTGGTTCTCCAGAAGCGGCTTAGTCATGCTGGCCACATGAGCCGGAAGCTGTACGCCGGCTCCCTCGGCCCATAAAGCGAGATGAGCGCCGCAACCCCAGAGTCGGACACGACTGGACCTAATGGTCAGGGGTCCCTTTACCTTTACCTATCATATCACCCCTTAACCTTCTCTTCTCCAGGCTAAACATACCCAGCTCCCTAAGCCGTTCCTCATAAGGCATCGTTTCCAGGCCTTGGACCATTTTGGTTGCCATCCTCAAAAATTTGTTTGTTTAGGGCCCAGTTGCAGCGTTGTACCCTCACCCCAACCCCGGGCTGTGGCGAAATGTAAGATTGGATGACAATGATCTGGATTAGAAATGGCCACAAACTTTATTGATTAGAGACATAGGTGGAGTTTGGGTGTATATACAGGAATTGGGTGTATATACCTGTATCTGCCCCAGCCCCTCCCTGACCAAAAAAATAATTATTTAATTTAAACAAGAGTAAGCTAACTCATTTCCCTTGAGTTTCTACTCAAAACCCCCTCTAATAATAAATAATAATAATAATAATAATAATAATTTTAATCCACACAGGGACATTGTTTGTTTTGATTTATCTTGCTTGCTGGAATACATCAGAGGCTGTGATAATATAGGAAGGGTAAAAAGCAAGGGTAAATAGTTGATTAGATACCTCCAGAGTTTGAAGCGTGGGAAACCTCCAAATAAATTTAAAAAATAATTTGGCAGTATTGGAGCTTTTCTTTTTTATTATTATTATTGACAATTGAATTAATAATTTGGAATGTTTCAATGTGATTTTGTTGTATTGGAAATCTGAATAAAAATGATTTGAAAATAATAATAATAATAATAATAATAATAATAATACCGGTAATAATAATTTTAAAATCCTATCACTACCAGAAAGATGGTGGTGGTGGTGGTGATGATTTGTACCCTGCCCATCAGACTGGGGCAACTCAGCCACTCTGGGTGGCTTCCAACAGATATAAAAACATAATAAAACATTATATATCCCTCTACAGGGCTGCCTTCAGATGTCTTCTAAAGGTTGTATATATACTCATCTCCTTGATGGGAGGGTGTTCCACAGAGCAGGTGCCACTACCAAGAAGGCCCTCTACCTGGTTCCCTGTAACTTTACTGGACGATGGGGAGGAGACGCTCCTTCAGGTATACAGGACCGAGGCCGTTTAGGGCTTCAAAGGTCAGCACCAACACTGAATTGTGCTCGGAAACATACTGGGAGCCAATGCAGATCCTGTAGGACCGGTGTTATATGGTCCCGGCGGCTGCTCCCAGTCCCCAGTCTAGCTGCCACATTCTGGGTTAGTTGTAGTTTCTGAGTCACCTTCAAAGGCAGCCCCACGTAGAGTGCATGGCAGTAGCCCAAGCGGGAGATAACCAGAGCATGCACCACTCTGGCGAGACAGTCTAAACGACTCAACAACAACAACAGCTGTGTGTGTTTCTGTTGAACGTGCATTTGTGATCTGGGCCTTTGCTGCACAAATTAGTCTGGATGAATACTAGCAAAATTCAGACTGAGGGTGGGGGACCTTGCAAGATGCCCCGGCCCCAGGGCATGGAGGAGAAGAGGGGGATTTCCGCTTTTCGCCTCAGGTGAGAGGTGCTTGTGGAGTCAATGGCTCCATCCTGCCCTCTTTCAAGACATTGTCTCTATTCAGTCCTTGTGCCCCAACTGGTGAAGTGGAGCAATTCAGAACTGATTGGGAAGGAGATCTAATCAGGCATGACAAAGTGAAGCAGCTTTATGGGGTGGAGACACAACAATGGGGCATTGTGGACAGGGTGCTGGTGGCACAAAGCTCTGCCTTTTGAACCCCCCCTACCGCGGGTGGCGCTGTGGGTTAAACCACAGAGCCTAGGGCTTGCCGATCAGAAGGTCGGCGGTTTGAATCCCTGTGGGTTAAACCACAGAGCCTAGGGCTTGCCGATCAGAAGGTCGGCGGTTCGAATCCCTGTGGGTTAAACCACAGAGCCTAGGGCTTGCCGATCAGAAGGTCGGCAGTTCGAATCCCTGTGGGTTAAACCACAGAGCCTAGGGCTTGCCGATCAGAAGGTCGGCTGTTTGAATCCCCGCGACGGGGTGAGCTCCCGTTGCTCGGTCCCTGCTCCTACCCACCTAGCAGTTCGAAAGCACGTCAAAGTGCAAGTAGATCAATAGGTACAGCTCCGGCGGGAAGGTAAACGGCGTTTCCGTGCGCTGCTCTGGTTTGCCAGAAGCGGCTTAGTCCTGCTGGCCACATGACCCAGAAGCTGTGCACCGGCTCCCTCGGCCAATAAAGCGAGATGAGCGCCGCAACCCCAGAGTCGGTCCCTTTACCTTTTTACCCAATACCTTAGCTTTCAGGAGGAGTCCCAAAGCTCAACCATCAACCAGGGATATAGTCCTGGGGGTGTCCTTGGGATTCAAAGACCCATTTCTTTTTGGGGAGCAGAGTTCCACCAGGGTCTCTCCCTCCTCTATATGACATCCTTTTATATATTTGAACATGGCTATCCTATCACCCCTGAACCTTCTCTTCTCCAGGCTAAACATACCCAGCTCCCTAAGCCGTTCCTCATAAGGCATCGTTTCCAGGCCTTGGACCATTTTGGTTGCCCTCCTCTGGACATGTTCCAGCTTGTCAGTATCCTTCTTGAACTGTGGTGCCCAGAACTGGACACAGTATTCCAGGTGAGGTCTGACCAGAGCGGAATACAGTGGTACTATTACTTCGGTTGATCTAGATGCTATACTCCTATGGATGCAGCCCAGAATTGCATTGGCTTTTTTAGCTGCTGCATCACACTGTTGACTCATGTCAACATAAAGTCCCTACCAGAGAAGAATGGCAAATTAAATTGTCGGACTACACCAAAATGGCGAAACTGACCGGAAAGCTCAGGAACCAAGAAGACCAAAACTTCAATAAGGAATGGGGGGCAATTTATAATTTATCTTAGAGACCACTGCAAGCAGATGGAAACATTGGAAAAAAATATGAACAAATTCCTATGCCCCACAAATAACCCAGAGATGCATTTTAGATAAAAGCACACATTCTACTCATGTAAAAACACGCTGATTCCTGGACCGTCCGTGGGTCGGATTGAGAAGGTGATTGGGCAGGATCCGGCCCCCGGGCCTTAGTTTGCCTACCCATGGAATGCAAGGAGGGGAGTGTGTTCGAATCGAAGGTTTCCCAGGGGCATCTGTGTGGCCACTGTAAGAAAGGATGCCAGACTGATCCAACAGAGTCTTCTTAATCACACTTTGTGGACCTCTGCTGGCATGCGGTGAGTTACACAATTGCACAGCACATGGGGCTGTCAGAACAACCTGGCAGAGAGTCAAGGAACCGAGGAGGTCAATAGAATCCACAGTCTCCGAAATTAAACTCCTGTCCTTCAGGAGGCAGCAACACAACAGAAACAACAATGTTGCTGGAGCCTGCTTTGTGGAATTGGAAGTGGGGCCAATTCCAACGAGGTGGGGAGCTCTTTGAAGCTCTTTGAAGCACCCCTGCATTCTGAAATCCATCAGAAAAGGAGTCCTGGGTGCTTTGCAAAACCACTGAGCCTCTTGGGCTTGCCGATCGGAAGGTCGGCGGTTCGAATCCCCGCGACGGGGTGAGCTCCCGTTGCTCTGTCCCAGCTCCTGCCAATCTAGCAATTCAAAAGCACGCCGGCACAAGTAGATAAATAGGTACCACTGTGGCGGGAAGGTAAACGGTGTTTCAGTGCGCTCTGGTTTCCGTCACAGTGTCCCATTGCGCCAGAAGCGGTTGAGTCCTGCTGGCCACATGACCCGGAAAGCTGTCTGTGGACCAACGCCTGCTCCCTTGGCCTGAAAATGAGATGGGTCATGGGTGCCGCAATCCCATAGTCACCTTTGACTGGACTTAACCTTTTACCTTTTTGCACAGCACATGCTGCTATCAGAACCACCAGGCAGAGAGTCAAGGAACCGAGGAGGTCAATAGAAATTACAGTCTCCGAAATTAAACTCCTGTCCTTCAGGAGGCGGCAGCAACTATAGAAACAAAAACGTTGCTGGTATCTGTTTTGTGGAATTGGAAGTGGGGCCGATTGTAACGAGGTGGGGAGCTCTTTGAAGGACCTCTGCATTCTGAAATCCATCAGAAAAGCAGTCCTGGGTGCTTTGCAAAATATACGTAGTACGCCACCGCTGTGATCTTAAACACTGAGCCTCTTGGGCTTGCCGATCGGAAGGTCGGCGGTTCGAATCCCCGCGACGGGGTGAGCTGCCATTGCTCGGTCCCTGCTCCTGCCCACCTAGCAGTTCGAAAGCACGTCAAAGTGCAAGTAGATAAATAGGAACCGCTCCGGCGGGAAGGTAAACGGCGTTTCCATGCGCTGCTCTGGTTCGCCAGAAGTGGCTTAGTCATGCTGGCCACATGACCTGGAAGCTGTACGCCGGCTCTTGCCAATAAAGCGAGATGAGCGCCGCAACCCCAGAGTCGGACACGACTGGACCTAATGGTCAGGGGTCCCTTTACCTTTACCTTTATTCCATAATAATAATAATAATAATAATAATAATTATTATTATTATTATTATTATTATTATTATTATTTTACTATTTATACCCCACCCATCTGACTGAGTTGCCCCAGCCACTCTGGGCTGCTTCCAACGAACCTGCTACCTTGTCGTTATCATGCTGATAACCGAGGGATCTGATGATGCACACAAAATCTAAGATTGGGTGTGAGTGTGGGTATCTGAAAATTAGTATGCAAATGAAAACACCCAACTTTAACTACACCCCAGTGTTAAAATGCACAAGATATCTGCAGTGACAATATATAAAACTAACTTACAACCGGTGCTGACATTTCCACATTATGCAAGGATGCAGTTTGAGAAATGTTCGTTTGTGTTCTGGCTTTGTACTTGCGGCTGGATTTGGATCTCCTCGTTTCGTGATGCATACAGGGGGGGAATTCTGCAAATAAATAAAGATTTGAAAAAATGGATGCATCCATAGGTTTCACTGTACCTCGGATGGCCACAAGGTGGTGATCAAGAAAGCATAATCTTTGCATTGGAGGAAGCGTACAAAGGAAAATCAGATATTTGCACGTGTGTGTGTGTGTGTGTGTGTGTGAGAGAGAGAGAGAGAGAGAGAGAGAGAGAGAGAGAGAGAGAGAGAGAGAGTGGGATAAAACAAGGACCTCATCCTGGGTCTCCCTCTGCTGTCTTCGCAATTTAGATTATGAAGTGGCCTGCAAGTGGCTAGCTGGCCTACGGAGACGTTCCAAGCGCCCCTATTTTCCACGGAGAGTCCCGGATTTACAGAAGCTGTTCCGATCTCTAATTTGGTCCTGGAACGTCTGGCTTTTCCTTAGGACAGAGGTTTTCAACCTTCCTGAGTCCACGGCTCCCTTGACCAACTAGGAACGCAGGTGGCCCTGTGGTCTAAACCACTGAGCCTCTTGGGCTTGCCGATCGGAAGGTCGGCGGTTCGAATCCCCCGCAACGAGGTGAGCTCCTGTTGCTTGGTCCCTGCTCCTGCCAACCTAGCAGTTCGAAAGCACGTCAAAGTGCAAGTAGATAAATAGGTACTGCTGTGGCGGGAAGGTAAACGGCGTTTCCGTGCGCTCTGGTTTCCATCACGGTGTCCCGTTGCACCAGAAGCTGTTTAGTCCTGCTGGCCACATGACCTGGAAAGCTGTCTGCAGACAAACGCCGGCTCCCTCGGCCTGAAATGAGATGAGCGGCACAACCCCATGGTTACCTTTGACTGGACTTAACCATCCAGGGTCCTTTACCTTTTGCCTTTACCTTACATTATTTTTGCGGCACTCTTATGGGGTTCAGAAGCCCAGTTTGGTCCCCACTTGCCTGCAGAGCTGGCAGCCTCTCACCCTTTCCCAGAACCCATTGTTATAGGAATTCTAACGTCTCATATATATATAAATCATATGTTCATAAATTTACAAGGCAAACACATACATAAGTATACTAGCGGACCCGGCCACGTGCTGCTGTGGCTCATTTTATGCTTATTACCATCAGTAGCAGCCGCAGCCAAAATAAACCCCCACCTACCCCCGCTGGTGTTGTGTGCACTCTACACGCGCTCAGGTGCCCTCTCACGGCCTGTGGCAGAAAAAGCCGAAGAAGGAGGCCTCTGACGCCATCTGAGGGAAAAGCACTATGGAAACGCACAGATAAAAAACACGCATCAGGAGATCACTGAGGGATGATCACGGTGGCCATTTCCTGGCGTGCCTTGCCTGTGGCCTTTTCAAGGGGAAAAGTGCTAGTAACCCTCTAGAGAGGATTTGATTCCATTTCCCAGAGTGCCTTGAGCGCGCGGTTGGTTGGGATAATAAGCCCACCATTTCCCAGCATGCCTTGCGGTTTGGGTGAAAGAGCTTAGTTCACCCACAGGGCGCCTTGACTCCATTTCCCAGCGTGCCTTGCAGGTCCGGCCTAGTTAACTGCGAGAGGCGGCGGCCTCCATTTTCCAGCTTGCCTTTGACAAAAGAGATATTTACATTTCCCTGTTTCCCAGCCAAGTTAATCACACCATTTTGTCTGGCACTCAGGTATCAGGAAGCCATGAATTATCACTGAGACAATCACCCCATCCTTCCTTGCAGAGAAACAGTTTGTCAGTTTGGGAGTGAAAATTGAGACAGGCCTGTGGCCTGTCTTATGCACACTTATGAACAATTATTATATATATAGATAAGACCTTGATATTCTTACAACACCTTGCAGGTCTGGCCTAGTTAACTGCGAGAGGCAGCGGACTCCATTTCCCAGCGTGCCTTGCGGCTATTAAAAGCCTATTAAAAGCCGAGTCGACTATCAGGGAAAGAGGCAGGCCATCGCTTCTTTGAACTCATTTCCCAGACATCCTTGCGGCCCTGGCCTGAAGAGTCCATTGAGATATGATGCTGCCCTGCAATGAGCCTTTCTATTGGAAGCTGCTGATGACGTCTAATATGTGCGCCAATTTTTTTTAGCGTTTATTCTATATTTTAGGTATGTCAGGTGTCGTTTTTTTGAATTTTTATTATGCCAGATCCTTCCTTGATGGTCATGGTACGCTGTGTCCAAATTTGATGAGATTTGGTCCAGCGGTTACGCAGCAAGGTGGTGTCCGCCGTGCACGCAATGGGAACATTTTTATATATATAGATAAACCATCTGTCTGAAATAGTACAGGAGAACAACCCTGAAGCCATTTTGACTCTCCCAAATTGACCTCAAATATTTCTCTGCTAGGAGGAAGGAAATGAGAAAGCCTCTCCATTGTCTTTTGCTTACCTGTCTTAAGGGCGTATTTGTGTATGAATAGGGTGAGCCTGTGACCTGGATTCAGGAATTAAAGTTGTTGTTGTTCAGTCGTTCAGTCGTGTCTGACTCTTCGTGACCCCCTGGACCAGAGCACGCCAGGCACGCCTATCCTTCACTGCCTCTCGCAGTTTGGTCAGACTCATGTTAGTAGCTTCGAGAACACTGTCCAACCATCTCATCCTCTGTCGTCCCCTTCTCCTTGTGCCCTCCATCTTTCCCAACATCAGGGTCTTTTCTAGGGAGTCTTCTCTTCTCATGAGGTGGCCAAAGTACTGGAGCCTTAACCTCAGGATCTGTCCTTCTAGTGAGCACTCAGGGCTGATTTCTTTAAGAATGGATAGGTTTGATCTTCTTGCAGTCCATTGGACTCTCAAGAGTCTCCTCCAGCACCAGAATTCAAAAGCATCCATTCTTCGGCGATCAGCCTTCTTTATGGTCCAGCTCTCACTTCCGTACATTACTACTGGGAAAACCATAGCTTTAACTATACGGACCTTTGTTGGCAAGGTGATGTCTCTGCTTTTTAAGATGCTGTCTAGGCGGACTTCCGGAGCGGCGCGCTTGGGACCGGGTGGGAGTCCGCGCTCCTGAGCACTTGAGGCGGACTAGTGCGGACGGAGGAGAAAACGGACGGCAGAGCGTGAGTCGACCGACCCCAGGGGGGGAGCCTGGGGGCCAAGCCCACGGAAGCACGCGATGGGGTTACCCGTGAAGACGGCCGTACCAGCGGGCAAATATTAGGGGATCCCAGTGCAAACGGGCGAAAAACCCTCCCCCAGCACAAACGCCCCAAATCCCGGAGGAGTAGCGCCGAACTCCCTTTCTAAAAGATAACGCGTAAAGTGAGCTCTCTCCCCAGAAGGAAAATTAATACTAAAGAGACTGGTGAATCTGCCGTGTGCCTGAAGGTACACGGAGGGGAGAGGAAGCTAGACGTCTTCTATTATAATTTTATAGACGCGAAGAGTGAGAGGAATAAAAGGGGGCTACAGTGCGACGCAAATTTCTTTGTCCGAAATATCTGCAGGAGGTGCACTAGTGGCAAACCCCCAAGTCCCTTCAAAAGACAATATATAGGTTTCTTGGATTTATATACCCCATAAAAGTCCTTACCAGTAACAATAAGGGACAGGCAAAAGGGTGCTGAGTCATTGAGAAGCCTCCATTACTGCTGCCGGAACTCACCAGGAAAAGAAGCGGAGGAGTGGCTAAGGGGAAAGATTGACAGAGTGAGAGAATTAAGGACACCACAGCGGCCACTAGTGGAAGGCGGGGAAACTGCAAGGATATTATAAATGAGACTCCTTTTCAATGGGAACTAAAAGAGCACAAACTGCAAATCACGTCACAGCTTTGAACCAATCGCGCAGAATTTCTGTTACTGGCAGCGATAGCAAAATGGAGCTCAAAGATCTAATGGCAGCAATGGAAAAGATGGAAAAGAATTTAGGAGACAAAATCACTACGTTGGATGGGAACATTAGAGCACTGGATGGAAAAGTGGAGAACATGGGGGCTAGCATCGAAAAAAACGCTAGCCTAATAAAAGAACTTTCGGATCAAATGAGCCAAATAACAACTAAACAGTCAGAGTTGGAGACAAAGGTGCAAGAGGTAAAGATAAAGACGCAGAAACAGGAAGATGTTTTGAAAAAGGTCCAAGCTGATCAGAGAGAGATGAGGAGGTACCAGGAGAAAGACAGAAATGAGGTGGAGGAAGTGAAAAAGATTCAAGAAGACATCTGGGATGCAATAGCCGTCCTGGAGATGAAGCAAAAGGAACTGACTCTCCGCATAAGGGGGGTAAAAGAAAGAAGGGACGAGGACATCAATGATATAATCACCAAAGCCCTGGCAGAATGGCTGGATGTCCAAGCGGACGACTTGGCACTAGACATAGATAAGATTTTTAGAATAAAAACAAATAAAACAAAGGGCAAAAAAGGACCTGGTGACTGTCTCCTCTTCTTGAACTCCAGACTTTTAAAAGAAAAGATGTTGATGAAGGGAAGAAGAGACCCATTAATTATAGAAGGGAACCCAGTGGAAATAATGAAGGAAATACCTCCTCGTCTCCGGAAAAAGAGAGAGAATTATAGACTAATTACATCAGCTTTAAAGAAAAACAACATCAGGTTCAGATGGGAATATCCGGACGGTTTATCCTTTACCTTTAAAGAAAGGAGAAGATTTTTCAAATCAATAGAAGACATCGAGATGTTCTGGAGAAAGTACGGGGACGAATTGGAGGGGAAGAAACACCCAGACAATAGCGTTCAAGACTCATGATTGTTGTAAACCTGGGAGAAGTGTATTGGATTTAAGTGTCTGATCTTTTTTCTTTCTCTTTCCCTCACCTGTAATATTTGTTGAGTAATAGAAGTTAATTGTAATTAACGGAGAGACACCTCTCCCTATAGACCTCTTCAGGGAGTGGGTAATTAAGTACACTGAACCTAATTTTTCACTCTCCTCTCTAGATTATTTTTAAGTGACAAGATAGAAACTGAATAAAGAGACATGTCCTTGAAGTGTATAACGTGGAATGTGAACGGGATGAACAGTAAAATTAAGAGAAATAAGATAGAGTGCTTGTTAAAGAAAGGAAAATGGGATGTTATTTGTTTACAAGAAACCCACATACCACAAAGTCATATAAGAATTTTAGAGAATAACAGATTGGGGAAAGAGTATGTTTCTGCCGGTAAAGAGAAAAAAAGGGGGGTGGTGATATATGTAAATTCGTTACTAAAACCGAAGCTGTTGTTTAGTGATGATGAAGGAAGGTCTGTAGGAGTAGAGATTCAAATAAAGGGAGGGAAGGTGATAGTAATAGGTATATATGCCCCAAACAATAAGAAGGACGAGTTTTACAGGAGATTGGAAAGTAAATTATGGGACTATATGGGAGAAAATATTCTTCTTATGGGTGACCTAAATGGAGTGGTCTCAATCGAGATGGATAGGACAGATAGGGATGGTTGTTCCAAATCAGGGAAACTCCCTTTATCTTTTTTTGAAATGATAACAAACTTTAACCTCTATGACACGTGGAGGATAAAAAACCCAACTACCAAGGACATAACTCATTACTCAGAAGTACACAAGTCAGGAGCGAGATTAGATGCCATTTGGGTCTCCAAAAAAATGATATTACATCTAGAAAAGGCTGAAATTAGAAACAAGTCAATCTCAGACCACAATCCGGTGTCCGTGAATATGAAATTCCAGAGACAGACAAAAGGGAGATGGAGATTGAATGAAGAATTATGGAGAGAGGATAAAAGAATAAATAGAATTAAGGAAGCAATGAAAGGATTTTTTGAAATAAATGAAAGTCAGGATACGGATGAAGCGATAATTTGGGACGCCAGTAAGGCCTATATGAGGGGTTTGGGAATCCAGATGATGAAGGAGATTAAGAAAAAGAAGGAGTTAAATATGGTAGAGATTAATAATCAGATAAGAGATAAGGAAAAAGAATTAGTAAAAAACCCTAAGAGTGAGGAATTATTAAAAAGTGTGAAAGATCTACAGTTACAACTAGTAATGTTAGTTAATAAAGAAGTAGAAAGGAAGATTCTCTGGACGAAACAAAGATATTTTGAACAAGCGAATAAACCGGGGAGGATGTTATCATGGCTGGCTAAAGAAAGAGAGATGGACAGAGTGATTAATAAGATAGTAGAAGGTGGAAAGGATATAACAGAGTTAGAACATATTAAAAAAAGCTTTAAGGACTATTATGAAAAGCTATATAAGAATTCGGATGAAGGAGATGAAAATGAGATGATAAGTTATTTATTGGAAAATGGGGTTTCAAAGTTAAAGATTGAAGAACATAATTGGTTAAATTCAGAAATCAAAACAGAAGAAATAGAGAATGTAATAAATAAGATGAAACTAGGGAAATCTCCGGGTCCGGACGGTATAGCGGTAAGCTATTACAAAAATTTAAAAGAAGTAATTGTCCCAAGATTAAAAATAATTATGGGGAAAATTTTAGAGAAAGGAGATACTCCGAAATCTTGGCAAGAAGCCTTGATAACACTCCTCCCCAAATCAGGATCCAACTTAAATTTAACTAAAAATTATAGACCCATCTCCTTATTAAATATTGATTATAAGATTTTTACTGGAGTATTGGCAAACAGATTGAAGGTGACTTTGGGTAAAATAATTGGGAGAGACCAAGCGGGTTTTCTCCCCGATAGACAAATTAAAGATAATATCAGAACAATATTAAATTTATGGGAATATATTGAGATGAACCCAAGCAAAAAAGTCGCAATGCTTCTTGTTGATGCCGAAAAGGCTTTTGATAGTTTAGCCTGGAGATTTATGATGAAAACATTGGAACAAATGGGAGTTGGAGAGAAATTTTTAAGGGGGATAAAGGCTATTTATAAAAAACAATCGGCCAAACTAATTATAAACAATGAGATTACTGAGGACTTTAGTATAGAAAGAGGGGTGAGACAGGGTTGCCCCCTGTCCCCGTTGTTATTCATTTCAGCGCTGGAGCCATTGCTTAACAAGATAAGACAAGATAAAGATATTAAGGGAATTAAGGTAGGAAAACATGAGTTTAAGGTGAAAGCTTATGCTGACGATGTAATAATTACAGTTGAATCTCCAGGCGAAAGTTTACAGAATGCATTGGCCAGATTGAAAGAATTTGGGAAATTATCAGGGTTTAAATTAAATGAAGAAAAATCTAAATTGTTAATTAAAAATCTATCGGTAAGTGAGAAACAAGAACTTGAAAATACCATTAAATTAAAAATAGAATCGAAGGTAAAGTATTTAGGCTTGACTATCACAAATAAAAATAATGACCTATTCAAAAACAATTATATTCCAAAAAGGAAAGAGGTTAAAGAATTAATGAAGAAGTGGGGAAACCTGAAATTATCATTGTTAGGTAGAATATCGATGGTTAAAATGATTATTCTCCCAAAATTCATGTTCCTCTTCCAGTCAGCCCCTATAATTATTGGCTTGAAATACCTAAAGGACTGTCAAAAAGACCTTGCCAACTTCATCTGGCAGGGGAAAAAAGCAAGGATCAAGCATGAAACTATGATTAAATTGAAAGAGAAAGGAGGCTTTGGAGTTCCCGATTTGAAAACTTATTATGAAGCTGCAAGTTGGAGCTGGATAATTGAATGGATAAATTTGGAGAATAAAGAATTATTAGGGTTAGAGGGTTGGGATAAAGTATTCGGCTGGCATGGGTACCTGTTATATGATAAAATAAAACTAAATAGAGGATTCACAAATCATTTGGTTAGAAAGGCGTTGTTTGGAGTCTGGGAAAGGACGAGAAAGAAGGTGATACGGACAATCCCATGGTGGACCTCTCCAATAGAGGCCAATTCCACTTTAAAAAGTAATCGGGGAAAGAGTTGGTTGAGATATGAAAGCTTAGTGGAGGAGAAAGGAGAGAAGCCTAAATTGAAGGATTATGGAACTTTAAAGACAATGGGAATAAGCTGGCTGGAGTATTTTCAATTAAAATCTACATTTGAAAAGGATTTAAAGGATAAGCGTTTCCAGAAGAAAACAACCAAAATAGAAGAGATATTAGCAGGTAAACAGAAAATTCTTTCCAAAATGTATAAGATATTAATGGAAGATGAAAAGGAAGAAGAATTTAAAAGTAAAAACATACAAAAATGGGAACAAGATATTGGACATACAATAGATAAAAATAAATGGGAGAAATTTTGGTCTGAAACAATTAAGTTTACGGCGTCCTATCAAATTAAAGAAAATTATATGAAAATGTACCACCGATGGTATATGTACCCTGTTAAATTAGCTAAGATTAACAAATCAGGGGAAAGTCAATGTTGGAGATGTATGGAAGGGGGTGGATCCTTTTTTCACATGTGGTGGACGTGCCCGGCAATACAAAAATTTTGGAAAATGATCCATGAGGAAATTACCAAATTAATCCAAGTAACTCATAATAAAAGAGCTGAGATGTATCTATTAGGTTTAATGGATAAAAATATACCTAAAGATAAAATAAATATCTTTCTATATGCCTCAACGGCGGCAAGATCCTTGGTGGCCCAACACTGGAAGGGGACACATGTCCCGACGATAAGAGAGTGGCAAACTAAAGTAGCAGAAAGTCTAGAACTTGCGAAACTGACAGAAGTGATCAGAGGGGGAACAAATGAGACAATTCAGAAACAATGGAAATGTTTTAATGATTATATGACCAAGCAAGGCTTGAGTGGTAGATACTGGTTGCACTTAGAATAATAGAAATATAAATAGGTTAATGTAAGGGATACAATATGTATTTAGTTAATATCTGATGTTAAGGAGAGCAGACTAAAAGGATAGAGACAGTTAGAAGAGGAATAAAAACAGGAAACGTCGTATGGGTAGTGGAAGTCTTTTATTTATATTGTTTGAAGAACAGTTTCTTTTTCTTTTTAATATTTGAGAGAGAATTTCGGTTAGAAATTCTACGCTCTTTTTTCTTCTTTTCCTTTTTCTTTCTCTTTTTTTTTTCTTCTTCTTCCCTTTTCTTTCTCTCCCTTTCCCTTTCTCTTTTCTTTTCGAGTAATGTCTTATCTTTTGTTTTATTAATGCACCTTATCAGTTGTATTTGTGTCTTTAGTTTAGGTATTATGGGTAATTTCTTGGAAAACTTTTTTGGATTGTACGTCCTTGGTTTTGTACCTGTAATTTAATATGTAATGTGCAGAATGAATCTTAATAAAATCTTTAATAAAAAAAAAAAAAAGATGCTGTCTAGGTTTGTCATTGCTTTTCTCCCAAGAAGCAGGCGTCTTCTAATTTCGTGATCCCTTCATGGATCACTGCCTTGTCATGGCGAAGGGGCTTGAATTACTCAGGGAAGCTATGGACAGGTCAAGATGGACAGGTCGTAGTGGAGAGTTTGGACCAAACGTGATCCACCTGGAGAAGGAACTGGCAAGCCACTCCAGTATCCCTGCCAAGAAAACTCCATGCACAAAGGAATTAAAGTATTTACCATCATAAAGGAATGGCCAGGCTGCCCAGGTAGTGAAATCAGTGACCATTGTCAGGTGATATAAATGGAATTGAAGGGGGGGGGGTCTCTTTGTCTTTGTCACAGTCTTGAATCTGATCTTAATAAAGTGTATACCCAAAGATTAACTGAACCATATGCGAATTCCAAGTTGACACAATCCTGAAAAATGTATATTCTGCGAATGTCTAAGACAGGGGTCAGCAAACTTTTTCAGCAGGGGGCCGGTCCACCGTCCTTCAGACCTTGGGGGGGGCAGACTGTATTTTTTGGGGGGGGGGGAAATGAACGAATTCCTATGCCCCACAAATAACCCAGAGATGCATTTTAAATAAAAGGACACATCCTACTAATGTAAAAACACGCTGATTCCCGGACCATCCGCAGGCCAGATTCAGAAGGCGATTGGGTCTGAGATACCCTACCCATGCCTACCCATGGTCTGAGATACCCTATGAAAATATGTAGCGAAGTGAATGTAACCAAAGAAATAACTGTTTTATGTGTAGATGTAAAACTGTTGCAGTTCTGACATACTTATGTAGACAGTTCCCGCCCCCCCCCCCCCACTGCCATCTACCGCGTCTACACAGTAACCACACAACCATTCAAGGGAAATAAGGTTTATTAACAGTTACAGGTAGGTAGCCGTGTTGGTCTGTCATAGTCAAAACAAAATAAAAAATAAGAAAATTCCTTCCAGTAGCACCTTAGAGGCCAACTCAGTTTGTTCTTCGTATGAGCTTTCGTGTGCATGCACACTTCTTCAGATACACTGAAACAGAAGTCACCAGACCCTTACATATAGTGAGAGGGTGGGAGGGGTATTACTCAGAAGGGTGGTGGGAATGGGTGATAGGCTGATTGTTGTTGTTGTTCAGTCGTTCAGTCGTGTCCGACTCTTCGTGACCCCCTGGACCAGAGCACGCCAGGCACGCCTATCCTTCACTGCCTCTCGCAGTTTGGCCAGACTCATGTTGGTCGCTTCGAGAACACTGTCCAACCATCTCATCCTCTGCCGTCCCCTTCTCCTTGTGCCCTCAATCTTTCCCAACATCAGGGTCTTTTCTAGGGAGTCTTCTCTTCTCATGAGGGGGCCAAAGTACTGGAGCCTTAACCTCAGGATCTGTCCTTCTAGTGAGCAATCAGGGCTGATTTCTTTAAGAATGGATAGGTTTGATCTTCTTGCAGTCCATGGGACTCTCAAGAGTCTCCTCCAGCACCATAATTCAAAAGCATCAATTCTTCGGCGATCAGCCTTCTTTATAGTCCAGCTCTCACTTCCATACATCACTACTGGGAAAACCATAGCTTTAACTATACGGACCTTTGTTGGCAAGGTGATGTCTTTGCTTTTTAAGATGCTGTCTAGGTTTGTCATTGCTTTTCTCCCAAGAAGCAGGCGTCTTCTAATTTCGTGACTGCTGTCACCATCTGCAGTGATCATGGAACCCAAGAAAGTGAAATCTCTCACTGCCTCCATTTCTTCCCCTTCTATTTGCCAGGAGGTGATGGGACCAGTGGCCATGATCTTAGTTTTTTTGATGTTGAGCTTCAGACCATATTTTGAATATGTTGAGCTTCAGACCATATTTTGCGCTCTCCTCTTTCACCCTCATTAAAAGGTTCTTTAATTCCTCCTCACTTTCTGCCATCAAGGTTTTATCATCAGCATATCTGAGGTTGTTGATATTTCTTCCGGCAATCTTAATTCCAGTTTGGGATTCATCCAGTCCATTCATCCAGTTCATTCATCCAGTTCATTCATCCAGCTGTGGTAAACCTGTTGACGACTGTTAACGACTGTGATTAGTCTTACAGGAAAAAGCAAGGGGTGAGAAGGTTAAAAATAGCTTTGTCATGTATAATGAGATAAGAATCCAATGTCTCTATTCAGACCAGGTCTCTCCATGGTTTTAAGCTTGGTAATGAGTGGCAATTAAGAAAGCCATCCAAATATTGTGACACCAAAGGCTGCTGCCTCAAGGTAATGGACCAACAGCCTACACAAAAAGGAGTATAGGGGAAACGCCTGGACATGCCGTATTGTCTCACAGAAGCCTTGCCTCCTGCACGTCCGCTCCTGCCAATCAAATAAAGGACACAGCCATTAACAGAACTTTTGTTGTTGTTGTTGTTTAGTCGTGTCCGCCTCTTCGTGACCCCCTGGACCAGAGCACGCCAGGCACTCCTGTCTTCCACCGCCTATCATCTATCTATCTATCTATCTATCTATCTATCTATCTATCTATCTATCTATCTATCTGCCTGTTCTTGTTGTTGTTTAGTTGTTTAGTCGTGTCCGACTCTTCGTGACCCCCTGGACCAGAGCACGCCAGGCACTCCTCTCTTCCCCTGCCTATCTATCTATCTATCTATCTATCTATCTATCTATCTATCTGCCTGTTCTTGTTGTTGTTTAGTTGTTTAGTCATGTCCGACTCTTCGTGACCCCATGGACCAGAGCACGCCAGGCACTCCTGTCTTCCACTGCCTCCTGCAGTTTGGCCAGACTCATGTTGGTCGCTTCGAGAACACTGTCCAACCATCTCGTCCTCTGTCGTCCCCTTCTCCTTGTGCATCTTTCCCAACATCAGGGTCTTTTCCAGGGAGTCTTCTCTTCTCATGAGGTGGCCAAAGTACTGGAGCCTCAGCTTCAGGATCTGTCCTTCCAGTGAGCACTCAGGGCTGATTTCCTTCAGAATGGAGAGGTTTGATCTTCTTGCAGTCCATGGGACTCTCAAGAGTCTCCTCCGGCACCACAATTCAAAAGCACCCATTCTTCTGTGGCAGCTGAGCATGCTCAGTCTGTGTACTTTCTCCCAAAGAATTCTGGGAAGTGTAGTTTGCAAAGGGTGCTGGGAAATGGAGCTCTGTGAGGGACACACTACAGTGCCCAGTATTTTTTTGGGGGGGGGAGTGTCAAGTCTTCACAGGTATTTTAGACTCTGGTAGAAGAAGAAGAAGAAGAAGAAGAAGAAGAAGAAGAAGAAGAAGAAGAAGAAGAAGAAGAATAATTTGGATTTGATATCCCACTTTATCTCTACCTGAAGGAGTCTCAAAGCGGCTAACCTTCTCCTTTCCCTTCCTCCCCCACAACAAACACTCTGTGAGGTGAGTGGGGCTGAGAGACTTCAGAGAAGTGGGACTAGCCCAAGGTCACCCAGCAGCTGCATGTGGAGGAGTGGGGAAGCGAACCCGGTTCACCAGATTACGAGTCTACCGCTCTTAACCACTACACCACACTGGCTCTCCCAAGAAGCAGGAAAAAAAGTAAAAGAAAACAAAGAGGACATTTTGGCAAATTCCAAAAACCCGCCAAGACAGAAATTTCACCCCTGAAAAAGAGGACATGTCCTGGAAAAAGAGGGCGCATGGCAACCCTAGTCTGACAGACGTCCATCCAACCTCTGCTTAAAAACCTCCAAGGAAGGAGAATCACCACCTCTCGAAGGAGACCGTTCCACTGTCAAACAGCTCTTACTGTCAGAAAGTTCTTCCTGATGTTTAGTCGGAATCTCCTTTTTTGAAGCCATGAGTTCGAGTCCTACCCTCTGTTGCAGAAAGAAGCAAGTTTGCTCCATCTTCCATGAGACAGCCCTTTAGCTATTTGAAGATGTCTATCTTATCACCTCTCGGCCTCCTCTCAGCCAAGCTAAACATACCCAACTCCCTTAATGTTCCCGACTGCAGGTTTGAAACACAGCATGTGTTGATTAAATCCACAAGCTGATAAGCTATTTTCTGCCACCAAAGCTGGCAGTCTGTTGAAATCTGCCTCCTGGGTGTGGTTTGCACAAAATTCCCATGCACAGAGAATCCAAGTAGGGAGCGGTGGATCTTGAGAAGCTTCTGCAAGTGAATGAATGAATAAATGAATATTTATGTGCAAATGAATGAATGAATGAATATTTATTTGCGTCAGCCATCGGGCATAGCAATAAAACAACAATACAATATATGAAAAACAGAAATAAAATGTCAATTATATAAAATACATTTTAGGGTTTCGAATCCATAGTCAAATAGCGGATGTTATTCTGATTGCCCCAGCTAAAAACCTTGCCACCATTGCTGTCACCTGCTCATCTTGATCTGCCAAGAGAAAGGACACTGCCAGGGTGCCAGGGCAGGAACTGGGCACAGCTCAGCAATCTCTCACGAGGCGCCGGTGAAGTTACTGTATTTTTCGCTCTATAAGGCGCACCTGACCATAGGACGCACCTAGTTTTTAGAGGGGAATTTTTTTTGGGAGGATCAGCTCAAATTTCTGCAGCTTCTTTTGCAAAGGAGAAAAGCCCCATTTTCTGAGGATCAGCTCAAATTTCTGCAGCTTCTTTTGCAAAGGAGAAAAGCCCCATTTTTTTGAGGATCAGCTCAAAGTTGTTGAGCTTACTTTGCAAAGGGAAAAAACCCTGTTTTATGGGGTTTAACTCACAGTTCTGCAGCTTCAGGAAGCCATTTCTACAGTTTCCAGACAGATAATCTAATCAGCCAGTCACATGTCGCTGGGGAAACAGCCTCCCTCTGCAAAGGGGCGGGGCCGGAATCTCTCTCCCTTATCTCTCTCCCCGATCGTTTGCTGAGCAGCTGCTCAAGGGGCTTCCTTTCAACACCCCCTTCTCTCTCTTTTTTAAAAAAAGCACGATCTGCTTTTGCCCCTGGGCAGTTCAGCTCCAGGGATCACACATTCGCTCCATAAGACGCAGAGACATTTCCCCTTACTTTTTAGGAGGGAAAAAGTGTGTCTTATGGAGCGAAAAATACGGGTAACTCCTTGTCCAAAGTTGGGTCTGTTAATTTCTGTGGCTCTGTTCTGAAGAGCATTTCATCTGGTTGACCTGTGGGAACAGGATGCCGGACTAGATGGGCTCCCTATGGCGTGATCCAGGAGGGCTCTTCCGGTGCTCTTATAAGGCCATCATAGCATTAAAGCATCAACAGAAGTCTAGTGTCCGGAAGGTGTGCAGGGGAGGGCGACCAAGATGATCAAGGGTCTGGAAACCAGACCATATGAGGAACGGTTGAAGGAGCTAGGCATGTTGAGCCTGGAAAAGAGGAGACTGAGAGGGGGGTATGAGTGCCATCTGAAGGGTAGTCACCTGGGGGATGGAGCAAGCTTGTTTCCTCCTGTCCCGGAGGGTAGGACTCGAACCCATGGCTTCAAGTTGCAAGAAAGAAGATTCCGACTCAACATCAGGAAGAACATTCTGACGGCAAGAGCTGCTTGACAGTGGGACAGACTCCCTCTGGAGGTGGTGGGCTCTCCTTCCTTGGGGGTATCTAAGCAGAGGTTGGGTGGCCACCAGTCATGGATGCTTTAGTGGAGATTCCTACATAGCTGTCAACCCTCCCTTTTTTGCGGGAAACTCCCTTATTCCAATGCCGTTTCCCGCTGCTATCCTGGATTGTTGATATCCCTTAAATTTCCCGGATTTCAAAGGAAGCAGCTCCTCTCCCTCCCTGCCGGCCAGGGAGGCTCCTCAGCTGCGTTGCTCGGCTGCCAATAAGGAGCCTGAGACCGACTGGGGGCGGAGCTTGCATGCCTTGTGCAGCCAGACCCTCACGCCCAACCAGACAGCCAGCCTGCCTGCCGTCTACGCGCTCGCTCTTTCGCTCACCCGTTGGCGCGCAGCCTCTGGAGCGCAGGGTGGCGAGGCTACTTGGTGCCATTGCACCGCCCTGGCGGCATCCCTTATTTTCAAATCCAAATGCCCAAAAAAATCCCTTATTTTCAAATCCGAAAGTTGACAGCTATGGATTCCTGCATTGTAGGGGGTTGGACTAGAGAAGAGAAGAAGAAGAGTTTGGATTTGATATCCCGCTTTATCACTCCCCGAAGGAGTCTACAAGGGGCTCACATTCTCCTTTCCCTTCCTCCCCAACAACAAACACTCTGTGAGGGGAGTGGGGCTGAGAGACTTCAGAGAAGTGTGACTGAGAGACTTCAGAGAAGTGGGGCTGAGAGACTTCAGAGAAGGTCACCCAGCAGCTGCATGTGGAGGAGCGGAGATGCGAACCCCGTTCACCAGATTACGAGTCTACTGCACTTAACCACTACACCACGCTGGCTCCGAGGACCCTCGGGGGTCTTTTCCAACTCTACAATCCTTCGACTCTACATTATCCATTCTGAGGGGAGGTGTCCAGAAGTGTGCACAGTATTCTATGACAGCAAAGGCAAAAAAGGAAAGTCATTAACAGATCCCCAGACCTCTTAAGGCAGGGAGGTCCACTGTCTGGGCAACCCCACCGCAACGCCCCTTTCCCTGCAGCCCAGCCAGGTGGACACCCCAATTTTCAACGGCCACAAAGAACTACCATAATTGCTCTGGAGCCAGCTTAGAATCCTAGAGTTGGAAGAGACCCCAAGGGCCATCCAGTCCAACCCCCTGCCAAGCAGGAAACACCATCAAAGCATTCCTGACAGGTGGCTGTCAAGCCTCTGCTTAAAGACCTCCAAAGAAGGAGACTCCACCACACTCCTTGGCAGCAAACTCCACTGTCGAACAGCTCTTACTGTCAGGAAGTTCTTCCTAATGTTTAGGTGGAATCTTCTTTCTTGTAGTTTGAATCCATTGCTCCGTGTCCGCTTCTCTGGAGCAGCAGAAAACAACCTTTCTCCTTCCTCTATATGACATCCTTTTATATATTTGAACATGGCTATCCTATCACCCCTGAACCTTCTCTTCTCCAGGCTAAACATACCCAGCTCCCTAAGCCGTTCCTCATAAGGCATCGTTTCCAGGCCTTGGACCATTTTGGTTGCCCTCTTCTGGACACGTTCCAGCTTGTCAGTATCCTTCTTGAACTGTGGTGCCCAGAACTGGACACAGTATTCCAGGTGAGGTCTGACCAGAGCGGAATACAGTGGTACTATTCCTTCCCTTGATCTAGATGCTATACTCCTATGGATACAGCCCAGAATTGCATGGGCTTTTTGAGCTGCTGCATCACACTGTTGACTCATGTCAAGTTTGTGGTCTACCAAGACTCCTAGATGCTTTTCGCATGTACTGCTCTCAAGCCAGGTGTCTTGCTCTGCTTGATCTGCTCTGCAGCCACACGACACCTGCCTATTGTGGGAATCTGGGTGCTGGGTGCTTTTGAAATCTCCAGGCTTTCTGATTGCAGAAAGTTCCCCTCCCTCCCTTGTGAAGATCTTGGTTTAATCTGCTCTGCAACTGGGAGGGCAAAGCCTGCCTTAAATTAGCCAACCCTGCATTTGCATACCGGTGGGAAAATTATCCCCAGCTCTGCTTGCAAACGCCTTTCTGCTAGTCTGGATACGCATGGGATTGCTCCATTGCAGGCAAGGCTTGCTTAATTGGAAATGTGGCAATGGGGATGTGTGGGACGGATGAAGCCTCGAGGCAGCCAAGGCGACAAATCTCACTGCAGACAACCAAAGACAACCAACGACACCCTAGGCCAGGGGTAGGCAACCTAAGGCCCGGGGCTGGATGCAGCCCAATCGCCTTCTCAATCCGGCCCGCGGACGGTCCGGGAATCAAAGTGTTTTTACATGAGCAGAATGTGCCCTTTTATTTAAAATGCATCTCTGGGTTATTTGTGGGGCCTGCCTGGTGTTTTTACATGAGTAGAATTTGTCCTTTTATTAAAAATGCATCTCTGGGTTCTTTGTGGGGCATAGGAATTCGTTCATTTTTCTTCTTCAGAATATAGTCCAGCCCACCACATGGTCTGAGGGACGGTGGACCGGCCCCCTGCTGAAAAAGGTTGCTGACCCCTGCCCTAAAGGTAAAGGGACCCCTGACCATTAGGTCCAGTCGTGACCGACTCTGGGGTTGCGGCACTCATCTCGCTTTATTGGCCGAGGGAGCCGGCGTACAGCTTCTGGGTCATGTGGCCAGCATGACTAAGCCGCTTCTGGCGAACCAGAGCAGCGCACGGAAACGCCGTTTACCTTCCCGCCTGAGCGGGACCTATTGATCTACTTGCACTTTGCCGTGCTTTTGAACTGCCTGATTGGCAAGAGCTGGGACCGAGCAACGGGAGCTCACCCCGTCGCGGGGATTCGAACCGCCGACCTTCTGATCAGCAAGCCCTAGGCTCTGTGGTTTAACCCACAGCGCCACCCGCGTCCCAGGTCACCCCAACCTCTCTCACCACCAAGGAAACACAAGGAGCGAATAGTACAAGTATTACCATACAAATAACGCTGACGCAAAACCCCACACATACAGTAGGTAGAAGAATAGAAGCATAGCTACCCCACCCCACTCACCGTTCCCCCTCTGTCCCCGTCTTTTCTTTCTAACCTAATATTGTATGTAACACCAATGTCTCACAACAAAGGGAACAGAACTGTAGAAAACACAACTTGGAAAAAGAGACAACGCATGTGTTTTTGTACGCTAAGAAATCTTTACTATATATATATATAATATATTTAAAAAGTTAATCGGCTGTCATTGACTGGCTGGTTGCAGAGGGGTGGTGGGAGGCACCAGCTGGGGAACCCCCCCAAGGGAACCCCCAGGGGAAGAAGGCTCAGAGCCTTCTTGGTGGCAGGACAATGATGAAGGAGAAGAGGGCAATGGTCTCATAGGACCTCCATGATTGGTCCTTGCTTCTGAATGGCACAAACCCCCACATCTGGTGGAAGTGCACTCCAGTACAGTGGATGCTCGGGTTGTGAACGTGATCCGTGCAGGAGGCACGTTCACAACCCGCAGCGTTTGCAACCCGCAGCGCCGCTTCTGTGCATGCCCAGGTCACGATTCAGCGCTTCTGCGCATGTGCAAGCGCCAAAACCCGGAAGTAACTTGTTCCGTAATTCCTGGTTCGGCGCAAGCGCAACCTGAAAAAGCATAACCCGCAGCGTTCGCAACATGAGGTATGACTGTATAAGGGTTTTCATCACATGCACATGAAGGACTCATTCATATTACAGTTGATCATAGTGTTCCAGCTCTACCTCTCTTTCAAATCAGAACCAGTGAAGGCGGTGAAGGTCCTGTGTGAGTGCCTGGAGGCGGTTGGAGGATGAATGGCGGCTAACAGATTAAGGTTGAATCCTGACAAGACAGAAGTACTGTTTTTGGGGGACAGGGTGCGAGCGGGTGTGGGGGACTCCCTGGTCCTGAATGGGGTAACTGTGCCCCTGAAGGACCAGGTGCGCAGCCTGGGAGTCATTTTGGACTCACAGCTGTCCATGGAGGCGCAGGTTAATTCTGTGTCCAGGGCGGTTGTCTACCAGCTCCATCTGGTACGCAGGCTGAGACCCTCCCTGCCCGCAGACTGTCTCGCCAGAGTGGTGCATGCTCTAGTTATCTCCCGCTTGGACTACTGCAATACGCTCTACGTGGGGCTACCTTGGAAGGTGACCCGGAAACTGCAATTAATCCAGAATGCGGCAGCTAGACTGGTGACTGGGAGTGGCCACCAGGACCACATAACACCGGTCCTGAGAGATCTACATTGGCTCCCAGTATGTTTCCGAGCACAATTCAAAGTGTTGGTGCTGACCTTGAAAGCCCTAAACGGCCTCGGTCCAGTATACCTGAAGGAGCGTCTCCACCCCCACCGTTCAGCCCGGACACTGAGATCCAGCGCCGAGGGCCTTCTGGCGGTTCCCTGACTGCGAGAAGCAAAGCTACAGGGAAGCAGGCAGAGGGCCTTCTCGGTAGTGGCGCCCGCCTTGTGGAACGCCCTCCCAGCAGAGGTCAAAGAGATAAACAACTACATAACATTTAGGAAATACCTGAAGGCAGCCCTGTTTAGGGAAGTTTTTAATCTGTAACATGTTAATGTACTGTTTTTTAATATTTGCTGGAAGCCGCCCAGAGTGGCTGGGGAGATCCAGCCAGATGGGCAGGGTACAAATAATAAATTATTATTATTATTATTATTATTATTATTATTATTATTATTATTAATTATTCCTAACCATATTGTACTCCAAGATTATTATTATTTTTGCTCTCTAAGTCTAGGGCCTGGCGGCGCATTTGCAACCTCTCACTTGACAGTGGAAAGGATCTAGATAAGCTATCCTTACAAGCACAGTACGAGTCGGACTTTAGCCCTGGCAGAGAGAATGGCACATAAAATCCCAGCTATGCAAGGAAAAGAATGGCCACAAGCAGTTCACAGCATCTGGTAGAACTTTATTGCACAAGCCTCCAGCAACGATTTGCAAACTGCACAACTACAGTTATGGATATCTGGCAAGCTCATTGCGTGCAACCTGAACCTTGGAGTGTTTTATTTCTTAAGGTTATGGTGTGTCTTGTATATTGCACCTGTGCCTTTTTTGGGGGTACTCCCTCTCCCCCCCCTTTGTTTTTATATTGAATTGTTTTTATTTTGAAAATTATACACACACACACACACACACATTTTTTTATAGAAACCTGATATGTCTTTGCAAAGCGATGCTCCCTAATATTTTACACTTTTTACTATTTTTCACTTCTATGCACACTTTATCAAAGTATGGGGCGTATGGGGAGGGGGCAGTCAGTGGCGGAGGAACCCTCTCCGTCACCCGGGCGGGACGCCGAGGGGCAGGGTGAACCGCCTGGTGACACATGCGCGGCAGCCCATACGGTCGCCACGCAAGCGGCAGCCTGTATGGACGACGTGGCGTGAGCGCCGCCCACACTGACTGCGTATGCGTCCTCTGCCGCTCTACAGCTGGGGGGAGGCAGCGGGCCATCTTGTCACCCCCCCAGGGCAGTGCCCAGGGTGGCCCGCTCCCTCAGTCCCCCCTTTGAACGCCCCTGGGGGCAGTGCCTCTGGTGTGGGGCACATCATGCCCCTTTTGGGGTAGTTTGCCCACCTTTGGTCCCCCACCCTGCACTCAGCTCTCACCTGTGGCTCTTAGGAGCTGCCAGCATGCAGGTGAGGGAAGCCGTCACTGATTTAGGGATAAACCACAGAGCCTAGGGCTTGCCGATCGGAAGGTCGGCGGTTCGAATCCCCGCGACGGGGTGAGCTCCCGTTGCTCGGTCCCTGCTCCTGCCAACCTAGCAGTTCGAAAGCACGTCAAAGTGCAAGTAGATAAATAGGTACCGCTCTGGCAGGAAGGTAAACGGCGTTTCCGTGCGCTGCTCTGGTTCGCCAGAAGCGGCTTAGTCATGCTGGCCACATGACCCGGAAGCTGTACGCCGGCTCTTGGCCAATAAAGCGAGATGAGTGCCGCAACCCCAGAGTCGTCCGTGACTGGACCTAATGGTCAGGGGTCCCTTTACCTTTACCTGCATGCGAAGACAGGCTCCGGTGGACAGAGCAGATGAGGCCAAGAGTGGGTCCAACGGTCAAGAAGGCGGTTTCTGCACGTGTTGCAGAAGGAAGTGATGGGCAGGTGGGGCTCCCCCACCTGGGAAGGGAGCCCATCTAGGAGAAGGAAAACTCTGGCCCTAAACCTCCACTGCCTTGGGGGACATCTTCAGGAGGAGAAAAGGCTCAGGAGTAAACCCTAAACAAATCCAGAACGTAGTCCCTAAGACGGTTGGGTGGCATCTGTCCGCCTCCTTCCAGCAACTCCTGCAGCCAAGATGGTGCTCTGCTTTCCTTTGGACCCCATCTTTGAGGCCGAGAGGGGGGTCTTGTCGTCTGGGGCAGCCCGGGACCTCCAGACACACGGCCCAGGCTTGCGCCCCAGGGAGGTCGCTTCGGTGCTGCTCCAGCAGCAATTTGGCTTCGCCCCCAGAGACCCCCTCCATTCTCTCTCAAGACAAGTTGGATGCCAACCGTCTCAGGTATATGCATTATTGAACAGCTTACTTACCTGGAGAGCTGCGTTGCGAAATTCAGGGAATTTCATTTTTGAAGGTTGAATGTGTTTTGGTTGCATCTTGTTTCTGAAAGTGCGGACTGAATCAAATCTCTCCCCCAACCTTATTCAGAAACCACGAGGACTGAATTCTGACGCCGTAGAATCGTAGGATTGTAAGAGACCCTGAGGGATCATCCAGTCCAACCCCCTGCAACGCAGAAATATGCAGCTGTCCCCTACGGGGATCGAACCTGCAACCTTGGCATATAATAATAATAATTTATTATTTGTACCCCGCCCATCTGGCTGGGTCCCCTCCCAGCCACTCTGGGCAGCCTCCAACAGATATTAAAATACATTAAACTATCACAGGTTAAAAACTTCCCTAAACAGGGCTGCCTTCAGGTATTTTCTGAATGTCAGATTGTTGTTTATCTCTTTGACCTCTGCTGGGAGGGCGTTCCACAGGGTGGGCGCCACCACCGAGAAGGCCCTCTGCCTGGTTCCCTGTAGCTTTGCTTCTCGCAGCGAGGGAACCGCCAGAAGGCCCTCGGCGCTGGACCTCATGTGTCCGGGCTGAACGATGGGGGGTGGAGACGCTCCTTCAGGTATACAGGACCGAGGCCGTTTAGGGCTTCAAAGATCAGCACCAACACTTTGAATTGTGCTCGGAAACGTACTGGGAGCCAATGTAGATCTCTCAGGACCGGTGTTACGTACTCCCAGTCACCAGTCTAGCATTATCAGCACCGCCGCAAAGGCAGCGGCAGAGACCGCAGAGGAAAGGGTGGGGGGCCAGCAGGGAATCTCTGGAGGAAAATGTCTGTTCGGTCCCTGCCATGCCCATTCCTAGCATCGGCCCTGCGAGCCCCTTGCGCCTTTGGGGAAACTGAGCCAATCTGCAAGGAGAGGTGTTGAAACGCAAACACATACAGGTGCGCAAAGCGAGGGAGCAAAGGCCCGATGGGAAGAGATAAGCAACTTAGCATATGTCGAAATGTGTGTGTGTCTGTTTGAGCTTCAGGGCTCGGCTGTGGTGCCTTTGCCACCCGGCCCCTCCCCTCTCATCAAAGCATGCAGATTTATTTAAATTTCCCCCAGCCCTGCGATTCGCAGAGGTTATAGAAGCCAGGTGGGGACGGCTCCCTGAGCCAGAGCCATCGCTCGCCTTGCCGGTCTTGTCAGCTTCCATCCTGACTTCCCTGGGCTGGTTCTCTCCTAGAGAAGAGCAGGTGGCAGGAGATACTCCAGGAACGCTCTTCAAAAGCTCTGGCGTTTCGGCTTTGCGGAGGGAGCGGAGACGCAAGCAGGTAAGCGGAAGGGCTCATCTTTAAAACAAGGAATTCCAGGTCTATAAAAGCGGGTAACCCGAAAGTCTTGTTTCGTGTGAAACCTCGCAAGGTCCCCCCCCCTCTCTACAGCTTCAGCTCTCTGCATATACTCTGTGCCGCTCTGCACATGCTCAGGGGAAAGCAGTGTCTGATTGCTCTGAGGAAAGATCTTCCTTCATCGATGTGCATGGAGAGGCGAAGGAAGTGGGGGAGGGGGGGGCGGGTCGCCCCAGGTTCCATCATGGAGGGAGGTGACAAATTATCAAGGAACAATTACTGCCCTACTAGGGTGGTTCATAAAAAACTTTTTTTTTAAAATGCCTGTTCCAAAGGTCTTATCTTACTACACTAGGGATTATATAGCTATATATGAAATTTCATGCATATCAGTTAATATCTTGACCCTCCTCCACGGAAATAGCTGTTCACTTGGCCGTTTTCTATGTCGTGAAGGCTGAAATTTCAATTCAGTGGAGCACCTACTGTTCCCAACTCTAATCCTGCGGAAAGCCATCTCATTAGTCTTTAATTTGATTTTGACATGTTTTTAGGAGGTAATTTAATTATTATTTTATATCAATGTTATGTATCTGATGATAGCCGCCCTGAGCCCGACTTCGGCCGGGGGAGGGCGGCATATAAATAAAAGTTTGTTTTGACTTATTATTATTCCTTTGTAAGAAAATACGAAATAACGTAAAACCATTTTTGCAGGCAAAAAAAACCCCCCAACAATGTGTGTGTGTGTGGGGGGGGGGGTGACAAGAAATTTTCCGCACCAGGTACCACCTGACCTTCCTACGCCTCTGTGTGCATGAAGAGGCTTTTGCAGGTGATGGATTGGTAGGTTGATGCAGGTTTTATATAACAAGGGTTGGATTTTGAAAGGTGCACGTTCTTTTCAAACAATCCCCGTTTTAGAAGTTGCAAGGCTCTCGGGCTGTGCTTGCCTTCCTCCGAGTAGACCCATTGGAATGAGAGGAATTAACTCAAAAGTCCGTTGCTCTCAGTAGGTCAACTCCAAGTTCGGGCTTCATCCAATGCAACTTATTCTTACTTCTGCGGCTGTCCCTTGTATCTTCGCAAAGTTCAAGAGTGCAGGTCTCTGCCCCGAAAGGCTTACAATCTAAAATGCAGCGCTCCAAGAAGCCAGAATTTAAGAGGATGGAGGCGTCAAACTGGCTGATTGCAATTTGAAATTTTCCAAAGAGTTGGAAGCCGACTCAAGTGCAGGCAAGAGTTTCAAATGTTAAATGAGCAAATTGCTTTAAAAAAAAAAAAAAAACCTCTGTATGCTGTTAAGAGTCACATTCCTATATCATCTGCTATTGAGGTGGCAGAGAAATTTGATTGGGTTTTCATTTAAAGATGAACCTATCAGATTTTATCGTCCGAAATATTTCACAAACTGAAACACAGGCATCCATTGAAATCTGCACTTCTCTGAATTTGCAACGCAATTCCTCCGCAAGTAACGTGTTGAAAAATTGCACAAACCAGGGCAAACTGTACATAAAAAACGCACAGACCCATAGAGTTGGGAGGTACCATGAGGGTCATCTAGTCCAACCCCGGCATATTAGTAAAAATAACATGCAAAAAAAGGGCATTAAATTAGGAGAAATTGCTTTCCAAAATATAAATATCGGCTAAAATTGCAAGCGAACATAGGTATTCTAGGACAGGCACGTCCAACAGGTAGATCACGATCTACTGGTAGATCGTGGGGGTGTTCCTGGTAGATCTCCAGTCTCTCGGGGATCTCCTCCCCCCCCCACAAATAAAAAGTTTTGTTTTTTTAAGGAATAAAAAAGCTCAGCAACTACTGTTTCATTAAAAAAAACGTTCACTTCCTAAGAAAAGCTGAACAACTTTGTCTTTCCCTAAAAAGCTCAGCAACTTTTGGTTCCTAGCCAAAAAGGTTGTCCATCAGATTAAGGTCCACTATTTGACTGCGGAGTCAGGACCCTAAACTGTGTTTTATATAATCGACTTTTGATTATGTTCTGTGCATATCACAATGCTCATTCAGTGCCATTCATTCATATATTCCATCTTCCTTCATTTCCTTCCTTAAAAGAAAGCTGAACAACTCTGGCTTCCCAGAAAAAGCCCAACAACTTTGATCCATCCAACGACAATGGGTAGATCACTGCCAGTTTTTTTACACTGTGAGTAGATCGCAGCCTCATGGGAGTTGGACGTCCCTGTTGTAGGATAAATGCACAACTACTGCACCTGACTGTGTAAGCATCATTACACAACAGATGAAACATGTACAGACAGTTTCTTCTTTCTTTATGCTTCTACTGACACCTTAATTTTATTCAGTGCTCCCCAATTGTACCTGTGGCTACTTCTGACTCCTCGGATTGTTCCAGCGCCCCCCAGGTGCCCACTTTGGGAAACACTTTCAAAGGGTGCTTTGATTCACTAATAATAATAATAATAATAATAATAATAATAATAATAATAATATAAGGTTCTTTCCAGGCTGAATGTCCCTGCAGGTGCAATGCTCAAACTCTCAGCTCAGAGAGCCAGTGTGGTGTAGTGGTTAAGAGCGGTGGACTCGTAATCTGGGGAACCAGGTTCGCTTCCCCGCTCCTCCACATGCAGCTGCTGGGTGACCTTGGGCTAGTCCCACTTCTCTGAAGTCTCTCAGCCCCACTCACCTCACAGAGGGTTTGTTGTGGGGGAGGAAGGGAAAGGAGAATGTGAGCCGCTTTGAGACTCCTTCGGGTAGTGAGAAAGCTGGGTATGAAAACGAAACTCCTTCTTCTTCTTCTTCTTCTTCTTCTTCTTCTTCTTCTTCTTCTCAGATTTCACCAAAGGCTTAAGGCTTAGTAAAGGTAAAGGGACCCCTGACCGTTAGGTCCAGTCGCGGACAACTCTGGAGTTGCGGCGCTCATCTCGCTTTACTGGCCGAGGGACCCGGCGTACAGCTTCCGGTTCATGTGGCCAGCAGGACTAAGCCGGTTCTGGCGAACCAGAGCAGCGCACAGAAACACCGTTTACCTTCCCGCCGGAGCGGGACCTATTTATCTACTTGCACTTTGACGTGCTTTCGAACTGCTAGGTTGGCAGGAGCAGGGACCGAGCAATGGGAGCTCACCCCGTTGCGGGGATTCGAACCATAGAATCATAGAATCATAGAGTTGGAAGAGACCACAAGGGCCATCCAGTCCAACCCCCTGCCAAGCAGGAACCGCCGACCTTCTGATCGGCAAGCCCTAGGATCTGCGGTTTAACCCACAGCGCCACCCGCGTCCCAAACTTAGAATAGGTCAACTCCATTTGCCAGCAGTTTCTCCTGCATTTTGTCTTCTGAAGTCCTCCATCACTCTCCAATATACAGGCCAATTTTCATTAAAAAAAATTTTTTTTATTTGGTTTTTCAAGTTAAAATTTTACGATCACAAACACACAACACACAACATAAAAACAAGATTCCAAAGAATCTCCAGGACTCCCCTCTTCCCCTATTATTAATCATTTCCTCCTGCATTTTTATAAAAATCCAAATCTTTTACATCCAAAATTCACCATTAAACTACAAGCGTTATTCCAAATCCTACCAACATTTTAAACTGTTTACAATGGTGTCTATGATAAATAATAAACTTTCCCCATTCCTTATTGAAATTTTGGTCTTCCTAATTTCTGATTCTTCTGGTCATTTTTGCCATTTTGGCATAAATCCATCAACTTAATCTGCCATTCTTCTCTGGTCGGGAGTTTTATCTTCTTTCTATCTCTGGGCCAATAACATCTGCACAGCTGTGGTCGCATACATAAATAGTATTTTCTGTGCCGTTTGGATTTCAGCACCTAATTTTCTTTATTACACTTTCAGCAAAGCTATCAATCTTCCGCAACTCATCTGGGATGTCAGCATCTTGCATCCTCACCTTGAGGTCAGGGATGGGGAACTTGTTGTTGCAGGGAAGATTGTAAGATTATAATTTTAGTATATATTCCCCACCCACATGGTTGGCTTTGGCGGTGTATTATAATTATATACAGAGGGCCTTCTCGGTAGTGGCCCCCGCCCTGTGGAACGCCCTCCCAGCAGAGGTCAAAGACATAAACAACTATCTGACATTCAGAAAATACCCGAAGGCAGCCCTGTTTAGGGAAGTTTTTAACCTGTGATATTTTAATGTATTTTAATATCTGTTGGAGGCTGCTCAGAGTGGTTGGGTACAAATAATAAATTATTATTATTATGCTTCAGACGTCGTCGTTTTCATCCTTACAACAGCCTGGGAAAGCAGACCAGACCGTGTGACCCCCCCGTCATGGCAGGTGGAAGGGAAACAGGACAATTATGCAGCCAAGGGAGGCGTCTAAAAATGCATATTCCGAGGTGAAAGCGCACGCGAAAATTAGTGAAAACAACATAGTAGATCCATTGCGTTATGCTTTATACGAAGCAAAATTGCAAAGATTTGGAGAAAATTGGGCCGGTGAATTTTCACGAGGGAAAATAAAATCTCAAATTGATGTGGAAATGTGGAGTGCCGAATTTAAGATTGGGGGGGGGGGTCAGAAATTGAAATTGACAGATCTGTCCATCCCTAGCCTCACTGAGACTGTGATAACATCAACCCAGGAGAGATTGCAGTCATGCCTTAGCTGAGGGCTTAGCATCTGTTCTCGCAACCTCCAATTGCATGGCGGAATTCCGAGAAGGGCGGATTTTAAAAGAGGGCTGGGTTCAGGTTTGTGTATCATTCTGCAGAGCGCAGGTTAGGGCAGTTGCCTTTAAATGTGGACGGAATCGAATCCCTTCCCCATCCATCTTAGGCAGTATGAACTCTGCCCTGCTCTCCGAAGCACCTTGCAATTGGCCTGACGAAACCGACTGCTTGGCAATAAAATGTGAATTGCCACCAATTTGCGATTAGCTAGCTCTAAAAAGCTAGTTTACAGCCACCCCTGCCCGCCGCCTTCATTCTTATCAAGAGGGAGGCAACTGGCGTGGGAGAATCTCTTACCTCAATGCAGAGAGAGAGATATATGTTGTTGTTGTTGTTTAGTCGTTTAGTCGTGTCCGCTTCTTCGTGACCCCCTGGACCAGAACACGCCAGGCACTCCTGTCTTCTACTGCCTATCTATCTATCTATCTATCTATCTATCTATCTATCTATCATCTATCTATCTATCTATCTATCTATCTATCTATCTATCTATCTGCCTGTTGTTGTTGTTGTTGTTGTTGTTGTTGTTGTTTAGTTGTTTAGTCGTGTCCGACTCTTCGTGACCCCCTGGACCAGAGCACGCCAGGCACTCCTGTCTTCCACTGCCTGTCTATCTATCTATCTATCTATCTATCTATCTATCTATCTATCTATCTGCCTGTTCTTGTTGTTGTTGTTGTTTAGTTGTGTCCGGCTCTTCGTGACCCCATAGACCAGAGCACGCCAGGCACTCCTGTCTTCCACTGCCTCCCGCAGTTTGGTCAGACTCATGTTGGTAGCTTCGAAAACACTGTCCCACCATCTCGCCCTCTGTCATCCCCTTCTCCTTGTGCCCTCCATCTTTCCCAACATCAGGGTCTTTTCCAGGGAGTCTTCTCTTCTCATGAGGTGGCCAAAGTCTTGGAGCCTCAGCTTCAGGATCTGTCCTTCCAGTGAGCACTCCGGGCTGATTTCCTTCAGAATGGATCGGTTTGATCTTCTTACAGTCCATGGGACTCTCAAGAGTCTCCTCCAGCACCAGAATTCAAAAGCATCAATTCTTCGGCGATCAGCCTTCTTTGTGGTCCTTCTTCCAGTAGCCAATTCAATTCCCCACAGGATGCCGCAAATCCAGAGCCCCTCTTGTTCTTATTCCTAACCAGAGCCCTACTAGATCAGGCCAAAGCTGTGTATGTGTGTGTGGGGGGGGTAGCATCTAGTCCAACAGATGTCCTGAGCAGGACCCGAGTGCGAAATCAGCTCTCGCCGCTTGCAGGTGGCATTCAGAGGCATAGCACTCCCTACGGCAGTGGGAGGTGAACACAGCCATCGTCGCTCGTAGCCAGATGTCAGAGTTGGACAGAACATTTTGGCAGATTCTCCCCCCCCCCCTTTTTAATAATCTTTATTGCATTTTTAAAATTTACAAAAAAGAATAAATAAATCCTTACACCCACATATACCGAAAAGAAAAGAAAATACCTAAAATAAAAATATAAAAGGGGGGGGGAGAGATGTTTGTCCAATACACAAAATTATTTGAGGAGTACAAACCATAATCTGAATGTTCTATACACAAAATTCCTAGAAAAAAGTTACCTTCGCATTCCTTCTTTTCTTTCCTCCCCTTAGAGTCACATTCCTTCTGTTCCACTAAACTGGTTTGAGTCCCTTATCTGTTTATTGACTTCCCTCTATCTCTTTTTGCGGCTTCAACACTACTGTTTAGGGAGGCTTTTAATGTTTAATATATTACTGTATTTTAATGTTCTGTTGAAAGCGCCCAGAGTGGCTGGGGAAACCCAGCCAGATGGGCGGGGTATAAAAAATAAATTATTATTATTATTATTATTATTATTATTATTCTCTTACATTTAAGTAATCTGTATTCAGTTATTAAAAGAAAATTCCCTTATATCTGTGAAATTAATCTAGGCACAACCAAGTGTTATTGGAACCATATTTTGTCAGGTAATTTTTAAAGCAATCCCATTTTTTTTTTAACCTTGTCACTGAGTGATTTCTTATTCATTCTGTCGTTTTGGCTAGTTCGAGGTACTGGCACAACTTTAATTTCGATTCGTCTTTTGTTGGTGTTAACTCGTTTCTCCAATATTTTGCTATTAACATTCGGGCTGCTGTTGTCGCGTAAAGAAACACTCTTTTATTTCCATTTGGGATGCTTATCTTTAAAAAGCCTAATAAAAAAGCTTCAGGTTTCTTTAGGAATGTATGTTTTAGCATTTATTTATTTTTAGTTCCTCATGAATCATGTCCCAAAATTTACTGATTTGGGGACAAGTCCACCACATGTGAAATAAGGTTCCTTCATTTTGTTCCTCCCCACCTAGCAGTTTGGTCTCTGCTCCTGCCAACCTAGCAGTTCGAAAGCACGTCAAAGCGCAAGTAGATAAATAGGTACCACTCCAGCAGGAAGGTAAACGGCGTTTCCGTGCGCTGCTCTGGTTCGCCAGAAGCGGCTTAGTCCTGCTGGCCACATGACCCGGAAGCTGTACGCCGGCTCCCTCGGCCAGTAAAGCGAGATGAGCGCCGCAACACCAGAGTTCTCCGCGACTAGACCTAACAGTCAGGGGTCCCTTTACCTTATTCATTCATTCATTCATTCATTCATTAAACAAATAAGGTTCCTTCATTTTGTTTGCATCTTTTCAGCAGATTCTTGCACACCAGCTCGGAGCCGTCGCCAGGCCCAAAAGTGTGTGCTGCAATATTTCAGAGGGAAGGAGATTTTAAAAATTGGATAGGCAGGTTCTGTTTCTCCACCGCAATCCTCTGTAGGTCCTAAGGTGTTGTGTTCCACCCCACCCACTTCTACTTCTTCTTTTTTTTAAAGGTGTTGCCAGCATGCCAAGTATATTTGCCTACCAAAGTGCTGAAGTAGACTGGTGCGAAGAAAATTTTGCACACTCAGAGTACATTGCAGAATACTACAACACGGTAAGCCTCCGTCCTTGTCTGCCATCATTTATTTCATCTTATTTATTTATTTATTTGGGATGTGGGTGCCGCTGTGGTCTAAACCACAGAGCCTAGGGCTTGCCGATCAGAAGGTCGGCGGTTCGAATCCCCGCGACAGGGTGAGCTCCCGTTGCTTGGTCCCTGCTCCTGCCCACCTAGCAGTTCGAAAGCACATCAAAGTGCAAGTAGATAAATAGGTACCGCTCCGGCGGGAAGGTAAACGGCGTTTCCGTGCGCTGCTCTGGTTCGCCAGAAGCGGCTTAGTCATGCTGGCCATATGACCCGGAAGCTGTACGCTGGCTCCCTCGGCCAGTAAAGCGAGATGAGCGCCGCAACCCCAGAGTCGTCCGCGACTGGACCTAACGGTCAGGGGTCCCTTTACTTTATTCATTCATTCATTCATTCATTCAATAAACAAAATGTAGTTGTTCACCAGGACCTGGTGAGGATGTGCTGACAGCCTTGGCTATGGTCTAGTCAAGAGGTGTCAGAATTTTCAGATGCTCCCTTGTCATAGCTGTCAACTTTCGGATTTGAAAATAAGGGATTTTTTTCAAACTTTCGGATTTGAAAATAAGGGATGCCGCCAGGGCGGTGCAATGGCACCAAGTAGCCTCGCCACCCTGCGCTCCAGAGGCTGCGCACGAACGGGTGAGCGAAAGAGCGAGCGCATAGACGGCAGGCAGTGTGTCTGTCTGGTTGGGGCGTGAGGGTCTGGCTGCACAAGGCATGCAAGCTCCGCCCCCAGTCGGTCTCAGACTCCTTATTGGCAGCCGAGCAACGCAGCTGAGGAGCCTCCCTGGCCGGCAGGGAGGGAGAGGAGCTGCTTCCTTTGAAATCCGGGAAATTTAAGGGATATCAACAATCCGGGATAGCAGCAGGAAACGGCATTGGAATAAGGGAGTTTCCCGCCAAAAAAAGGGAGGGTTGACAGCTATGTCCCTTGCAAATGATAAAATAAAATAAAATAAAATCAAGAGTAGCATCTTGCACCAGCCACACACGGACCGCTTCCTGCACAGAGTGAATATTTCGACAGCAAATTCTGCGCCTTTGCTCTGCGCAGCTTGACCGAGGGATGGGAAGAAAGACCATGGGGAAATATTGCAAGGGTGCATCAGAGGTGAAGAAGCTTCCTCTCCCTCAGCCCCGAAGCTCCAAATTCTGGCTCGATGCCCAAGACAGAGGAGGGTGTGGTGTTTGTTTCAGAACTGCTTCTCCTGGCACGGAGAAAGTGGGGCGCCCCATTTAAGCAGCTGACCACCCACACACCTTCACCGGGATCCAGAAAGTAAACTGGCTCTACCTGCTCAGCTTCTCCAGCTGTCTGGGCTGGCGTCTGCCCCACGGCAGGGCTCTGGGGGAGGCAGGAAAAGGGGATGGTCTCCGGAAGCCCCTGACCTCACCTCCTTGCTGGGATCTCGCGTTTGGGTTGCAGGCGCACCACAGAGCACGTTTGAAGCCTCTCCACCGCACCCCTCAACCCCCCACCCCAAAGCAGATAACAGGGAACTGTAATGTGCTGACATGTTTCACCAGAGAAAAGTCACGTGAAGCATTAACTAAAGACTGGAAACCTCTGTGTGAAAAATAAAACGACACTTTCGACACTTGGCTTGAGGACCGGCGGTAATGTTGCTTGACAGAAAGTGCTTTTACTGGGTGTTATCTTGGAGTGGGTGGGTTAAAGAACATTTATATCGAGCTGACGGACAAAGAATCGGAAGTTGTCTATTTTCCTTCTTTCTCTGTTTCCTCTCTTATGTCATTCTCTCTCTCTTTCTAGCCCCCCTCCTTTTATCTCTCCTTTTTTGGTTTTTTGGTTTGTGCTTTTATTTAGATTAATATTTTTGATTTTGAGTTTTTTAAAAAAGATGTTTGATAATAATCGTGACATCCCCTTTTTCCTAATTCTAATGAGATCTATTTTTGAAAAGGAGCTGGGATTGATTAAAGGTGCTGGAAACGAAGGGACGCGGGTGGCGCTGTGGGTTAAACCACAGAGCCTAGGGCTTGCTGATCAGAAGGTTGGCGGTTCGAATCCCTGCAACGGGGTGAGCTCCCGTTGCTCGGTCCCTGCCCCTGCCAACCTAGCAGTTCGAAAGCACGTCAAAGTGCGAGTAGATAAATAGGTACCGCTCCGGCAGGAAGGTAAACGGTGTTTCCGTGCGCTGCTCTGCTGGCCACATGACCTGGAAGCTGTACGCTGGCTCTCTCGGCCAGTAAAGCGAGATGAGTGCCGCAACCCCAGAGTCGTCCGCGACTGGACCTAATGGTCACGGGTCCCTTTACCTTTTAAGGGGTAAACGTGGCTGAAATATATTCAGAGTTGAGTGCTGATTTCAGGCTCTTTATTTCAGCTCATGGTAAACAGTGAGTGAGTGCTTTCCCCAAAAACCTCTGGCTATATATACATTATTTACACAATGGGTCCCGTGTGATTGGCTCCCCTCCTGGAGCCTGATTGGACTGTTCCTGCAGGCCAATCAGGTTGCTGATTCACTTCCTCCTGGAGCCAGATTGGGCAGCTCCTGTAGACCAATCATGTTGCTGCCTTCTAGTATCCTACCTGTCTATTGTTCTAGGATCCAAGCTCAGTACATAACAGTGGCATAGCGGGGTTGCCAGGACCCGGGGCTGCAGCTGTTACCATTTACCCCGCCTGGGGCAGTTTGTGAGACTGCCCCAAACCAGAGCAAACCGTGTGCGCACATCCCCGGCTACAGAGAGTCCGGTGGCGCAGTAATATGTGATTGTTCCCAGCATGAAGAACAACACGCACAAGCCATAATTAAGGCTAAACTAATTTATTGTAGGAATAGTGCAGAGAGATTCTCTGCTGCTAGCCCGTGAAGACGGAGAAGCCATAATGGTGTCCTTCCAGTTTGAGGACTAGCCAGAAGAGAGTGTGAGCACAAAGATTACAATAGTACAGTGATACATAAACATGTACATGTTCAAGAAGATAAAGCAGCTTTCTCACGGTTCAGCTGTTGTTGCTCGGTTTGGACAAAAATCACAACAGCTCTCACACCTCCACAGCATTCCTGAAAATATCAAAGCGAGGATTGAGTCAGCGGTTCTGTGCAGAGGCCTGGGAAGCCGAGGGGAGTGGCTGTGGTCGCTCGGAGTTGTGTCCTGACTCTTTGAATCTCTGCAGGGCTTATATTAATATCATTATATTTTTCTTTTCCCATGGCAGGGACTCAGGGAATGAGAGTGTTTAGGATCACAGCCCTAATTAGGATAGTGGTGCAAGTGGCTCTAAAGTTACACCCATCCCATAATTTGTGAAACACCTTTAAAGTGCTCCTCCAAAGGAATCCTGGGAGTTGTAGTATACACAGAGCAAACTGCAGCTCCCAAGATTCTTCAAGGTAAAGTATTTATTTCAAGGTGTGGTGCGGATATGCCCAAAAGAGTTCTAGCAAGATGACCTGCCACAGACCTGGGGGGTGGGATTCACAGAATCATAGAATTGCTGAGTTGGAAGGGGAGCCGAGGGTCATCCAGTCCAACCCCCTGCAAAGCAGGAATCTGAACTCGCGATCGGTTCCCCTTCCAATTTGAAACCATACCGGACCCTGCTTAGCTTTGCAAACGCGCTAGCACTTTTATGGCTGCACCACTAGGAGAACGCAAAAAACCAGCGCTCCTCAAAAGTTGACTATAAACTGATCTTAATATCCTATATAATAAAGTGCCTGTGTCCCTGCGTCCAACTTTCCGTGTGTCACGGAAGTGCGGTACTGTGCATGTCACTCACGGACGCAGGGATTGGAGCGTAGAGACCAAACAAGACCAATAGGCGATGGCGGTTACGCCTCTTCCTGCCCACCCCTGCAGCTCCGAGCCCCCGCCGCCGCCTTTATTGCTTGCAAAGCACGGGGGAAGCGGCGCAAAGCGCCGCTCCCGCCGCCGCCTTTACTGCTGCTACTGGAAGGAATTGACCCGGGAGCCCCCAAGCCGCCTCCCCCCCGGGGCCAGAGAGCCTCCTCCGGGGTCGAGTGCGGCCGGTAGCGCCGCCGCGGCCTCATGGCCGAGGGAAGGGGCAGCTCCGGGTGAAGGGAGGGAGGAAGGAGGTGGCGGCGCCGGCGCGGCGTCCCTGAGGGGGAGAAGGAGGCGGCGGCGGTGACCGAGGGAGGCGCGGCCGGTGGAGGGGGGAGGCGGGCTGAGCCAGGCCGCCTGCCTCGGCGGGAGGCCGGGCACCCTCTCAGCCCTCGCGTGGGTATCTAGCGCCCGTTTTTAACGGGCTAAATTCACTAGTACATAATAAATACCTAATTGTTCAATTTCGGATGGCCGCTGGAGCCACAATGGCTTGTTTCTAGAGACAGAGCTTAACAGAGCCCATTTTTCTTCTAGATATTCCCAGGGTTTGGGAACCTACTTTACTAGAAAAGATGACCCAGAAACGACGTGTTTCTGGAGGGAAATGTAAAAAATGGATAGATTTGCAGAGGTCATGTTTGATTTTATTACACATGCCAGAATATAGCCTGTCCCCTCCCTCTGCTTATCAATGGATTTGGTTAATTCACTAATATTCTCTTTTAAGTCTCTTTATTCTTAACAATGCTTTTTTCTGGGGGGGGGGCACAGGGGTATGCATACCCCAAAACATTTTGTGAATCTTTGTCCATTTACTGTATTTATTCCCCCCCCCCCGATCTGAACTATAAAATGGTGATTTTCTTGAGTCAAAATGAGAGTACCCCTAAACATTTTTTAAAGGGGAAAAAGCACTGATTCTTAATATAATGGGGTTGTTGTTGGGTTTTTTGCTTGTTTTTTGAAGCTGATGGTTGCAATCAAAACAAAACAAAACAAAAAAAATTCCTCCCAGTAGCACCTTAGAGACCAACTCAGTTTGTTCTTGGTATGAGCTTTCGTGTGCATGCACACTTCTTCAGATACACTGAAACAGAAGTCACCAGACCCTTATATATAGTGAGAGGGTGGGAGGGGTATTACTCAGAAAGGTGGTGGGAATGGATAAATGAATATAACGCCAAAGGATAAATGGACATAAATCTGACATCAGGAATCACAAGACAGAGAAACCAGTAGGAGAACACTTCAATCTCCCAGGACACTCTATACAAGATCTCAAAGTAGCTGTCTTATTGCAAAGGAATTTCAGAAATAGACTAGAAAGAGAAGTTGCTGAATTGCAACTCATTACCAAGCTTAAAACCATGGAGAGACCTGGTCTGAATAGAGACATTGGATTCTTATCTCATTATACATGACAAAGCTATTTTTAACCTTCTCACCCCTTGCTTTTTCCTGTAAAACTAATTGCAGTCGTTAACAGTCCTCAACAGGTTCACCACAGCTATCAGCCTTTCACCCATTCCCACCACCCTTCTGAGTAATACCCCTCCCCACCCTCTCACTATATATAAGGGTCTGGTGACTTCTGTTTCAGTGTATCTGAAGAAGTGTGCATGCACACGAAAGCTCATACCAAGAACAAACTTAGTTGGTCTCTAAGGTGCTACTGGAAGGAATTTTTTAATTTTTTATTTTGTTTTGACTATGACAGACCAACACGGCTACCTACCTGGTTGCAATCAAGCGAGTCAAAGTGCTGAACGCTCCAAATTACAGGGTAAAATCAATAACAAGAACATTCTCTCCTTGTTCGCTGCTGTTTTGCAGATCAGCAATGTTGGATTCTTCATCCTGCCACCGATGTTGATGTTCCTGAACCCAGAGTACATCCAGTATCGGCCAGTTCCCATCCCGGGTCTTACTCTCATGTCAACATTGATTGGTATGTTCTCTGGGGGAATCAGAAACCTGCCCGTTTTGGGAAGAGATGTCCCCCCTCCCCCCGATCAAAAGAATTTATTTCTTTATGCAATCACGGCATCCTGAATGATATCTGCCCAGAAACGAAGAGACGGAACAATGCCAACCATAGGAGGAATTGCAAGTGAAATGGTAGAATTAGCAAACTTAACTTATAGAGTAGGGACCCAGGTGGCGCTGCAGGTTAAACCACAGAGCCTAGGGCTTGCCGATCGGAAGGTCGGCGGTTCGAATCCCTGTGGGTTAAACCACAGAGCCTAGGGCTTGCCGATCGGAAGGTCGGCGGTTCGAATCCCTGTGGGTTAAACCACAGAGCCTAGGGCTTGCCGATCGGAAGGTCGGCGGTTCGAATCCCTGTGGGTTAAACCACAGAGCCTAGGGCTTGCCGATCGGAAGGTCGGCGGTTTGAATCCCCGCGACGGGGTGAGCTCCCGTTGCTCGGTCCCTGCTCCTGCCAACTTGCTTTGAGTGCAGAAGGCGCCAAGCTAGACCCCCCCCTCTTTTCCTCCTGCAGGCTTGTTCTCCGCCTACTTCCACATGACTCTCAGCTACGCAGGGCAGATGTTGGATGAGCTCTCCATCCTTTGGGCAATCGCCCTCTGCTACGCTTTCTGGTTGCCTGTTCACCATTTCCCATCGTTCATCAAAAACAGGTAAGTGGGGGGGGGGAATAAGGAACTGCTGGGGCACCAGGCAGAGGGTCTTCTCGGTGGTGGCGCCCTCCCATCCGATGTCAAAGGAAATGTTTATCTGACTTTTAGAAGACATCTGAAGGCAGCCCTGTTTAGGGAAGCTTTTAATGTCTGATGGGGAAACCCAGCCTGATGAGCAGGGTATAAATTAATAAATTAATAAATTAATAAATTAATATTGAAGCTACTAACATGAGTTTGACCAAACTGCGGGAGGCAGTGGAAGACAGGAGTGCCTGGTGTGCTCTGGTCCATCGGGTCACAAGAGTCGGACATGACTAAACGACTAAACAACAATAAACAACAACAACAACTATGATTATCTGAAGAAGTGTGCATGCACACAAAAGAAGTATCTGAAGAATTATTATCTGAAGAAGTGTGCATGCACACGAAAACTCATACCAAGAACAAACTTAGTTGGTCTCTAAGGTGCTACTGGAAGGAATTTTTTTTATTTTTTATTTTGTTTTGACTATGGTAGACCAACATGGCTACCTGTATTACTACTACAGTGGAACCTCGACTTACGAAGTTAATGCGTTCCAAATGCACATTCGGAAGTCGAAACACTCGTAAGTCGAAACGCGATTTCCCATAGGAATGCATTAAAAATGGATTAATGCGCTCCTATGGGAAGAGAAATCGAGGGTCACTTACTTTGTTGATGTGGACGGCCAGGCTCCCGCAGCTCTGAGGGGCGCTCGCCGCCGCCGCCGCCATGGCGCACAAAAAAAACCCGCGCCAAAAAAAAAATCACGGGGAAGAGGGGAGAGGGAGGGAGCGCTCTCTTGGCTCCGCCCTCAGCAGCTGCGGCGCTGCAGCAAGGAGTGGAGCCGCCGCCATGGCGCGCGAAAAAACACGACGCCATGGCCCCATAAAAAAAAGGCACGGGGAAAGAGGGGAGCGACAGGGAGCGGGCTCCTGGCTCCGCTCGAAGCGGCTGCGGCGCTTGCAGCCGCGCGAAAAAAAGCCTCGCCGCTATGGCGAGGTGAAAAAATAGTGGCGCTTGCAGGCGCTTTTCCCCCTCGGGGAGGCGCTTTTGTTTTTCGCCATGGCGGCGAGGCTTTTTTTTCCGCCCGCCATGGCAAAAAACAAAAGCGCCTCCCCGAGGGGGAAAAGCGGCGCTTGCAGGCGCGCTGCCATGGCGGGCGGAAAAAAGCGTCGCCGCCATAGCGAGAAAAAAAAAAGCTTCCCTGACAAAAAAGAAGTGGCTGCAGCGCTGCTGTAGGCAGAACCGCCCGCCTCCAGCCGCTCCGGGCTCCGCTCGCGACCAAAATGGCCGCTCGAGCGAAGTCCCGCCTTCTCTTCCCTTCTGAAAAACAAAACAAAACCCCACCAGAAATACAGTGGAACCTCGACTTCCGATTTGGAAGTCGAAGAAATTCGTAACCCCTTGGCAGCTTTGAACCTTCGTAACTCGAAAAATACGTAAGTCGGGTTACTCGTAAGTCGAGGTTCCACTGTACTATTATTATTATTACTAGTAAATTAAGCCCGTTAGCAAAAACGGGCGCTAGAATGGAGGCGTATGGCGGCAGCAGGAGGCGCCACTTCAGTGCTGGGTCACCGGCGCTCCGCGCCGGTTCCCCGCACTGTGGCGCGATGTTCGGCGGCTACAGCGGGAGGCTCGTGGTAAAGCGGGCGAAATGGAGGTGGCAACCGCGCTGCAATGTTCTGCGGCTGCAGCGGGAGCCAAAAGCGCCCAAAATGGAGGCGTCTGGCGGCAGCAGGAGGCTCCGCTTCAGTGCTGGGTCACTTCCCCGCACTTTGCCGCGATGTTCGGCGGCTACAGCGGGAGGCTCCTGGTAAAGCGGGCGAAATGGAGGTCGCAAAGATAACGCAGCAATTGCAAACGACGGCGGAAGGTAGACGACGGCAATGTAAGCTACTGTCTGCCCCAACGGTCGCTCACAGAATGACCGTTAAGGGCAGGCAGCGTTGGAAAGCACTTGGAGCTGTGAGGGTGGGGAGGTAGAGGCGTGGTCTCTACGCTCCAATCCCAGCATCCGTCTGGGACATGCGCAGTGGAAAATTTCCACTGACACGCACCCGCGGACGTGGGGACATTAGGGAATTATTATATAGGATTATTATTATATTCTGTTTTTGCAGCCCTCCAAATTGCAACTAGAACTTTTTCCTACACACTTTCTATTCCTACCACAAAAAACCCACGTACATAAACAACAAAAAAACACCAGCTGGGTGTCACATTCCAATGGCTGCAAAGAGATCCTGGGCTATTAAGAGCAATGGGTGTCCTGGTTCCATAAAGACAGGTTGATCTTTGCTAACACAAGCTGCCAAACCCACGGCGCCTTCTCGACACACTTGGCTTCATTTCCTCCTGTCCACGGGGAGAGGGCTCATGAAAATCTCCCTGCCTGTTCTGTAAAGGACCATGAGCTCTTCAGCGCTCAAACTGTGTCTCTTGTCTTTTTTCCTTTTTACCCATTTAGGGATCAGTTCACTTGGCTGGTGGCCGTCGTCACCTTCTTCAGCACCCTGATGTCCTTTGTGAAACCGACCATGAATGCTTACGCGCTCAACTCCGTTGCCTTACACCTTTTATACTTGTGTAACCAGGAATTCAGAAAGTAAGTTGTGGGCAGAAAGCCTATCTCATCATAGCTGTCAACCCTCCCTTTTTTTTGCGGGAAACTCCCTTATTGCAATGCCGTTTCCCGCTGCTATCCCGGATTGTTGATATCCCTTAAATTCCCCGGATTTCCAAGGAAGCAGCTCCTCTCCCTCCCTGCCGGCCAGGGAGGCTCCTCAGCTGTGTTGCTGGGCTGCCAATAAGGAGTCTGAGACCAACTGGGGGCGGAGCTTGCATGCCTTGTGCAGCCAGACCCTCACGCTCAACCAGACAGACAGCCTGCCTGCCGTCTATGCGCTCGGTCTTTCGCTCACCCGTTCGCGCACAGCCTCTGGAGCGCAGGGTGGCGAGGCTACTTGGTGCCATTGCACCGCCCTGGCGGCATCCCTTATTTTCAAATACGAAACTTTGGGAAAATCCCTTATTTTCAAATCCGAAAGTTGACAGCTGTGTATCTCATATATAAAAAAATTGTCCAGTAGCACCTTAGAGATCAGCTAAGTTTGTTCTTAAGGAACGCGGGTGGCGCTGTGGGTTAAACCACAAAGCCTAGGGCTTGCTGATCAGAAGGTTGGCGGTTCGAATCCCCGCGACGGGTTGAGCTCCTGTTGCTCGGTCCCTGCTCCTGCCAACCTAGCAGTTCGAAAGCACGTCAAAGCGCAAGTAGATAAATAGGTACCGCTCCGGCGGGAAGGTAAACGGCGTTTCCGTGCGCTGCTCTGGTTCGCCAGAAGCGGCTTAGTCATGCTGGCCACATGACATGGAAGCTGTACGCCGGCTCCCTCGGCCTATAGAGCAAGATGAGCGCCGCACCCCAGAGTTGTCAGGGGTCCCTTTACCTTTTAAGTTTGCTCTGGGTATGAGCTTTCGTGTGCATGCACACTTCTTCAGATACACTGAAACAGAAGTCACCAAACCCTTATATATAGTGGGAGGGTGGGGAGGGGGTTTTCACTGGAGGGTAGTGGGAGATGGGTTATTGACTCAATGGGTATGGCAAACCTGTGGACAACTGTTAACGAATTAATAATAAGTTGAAATAATAATAATAATAATAATAATGCCAATTTTGTCAACGTAACCCCCGGCCTCAGGGGAGCGCTCCAACCATTCCTGATTACAACCTCTTCCGCAGGTGCAATAACGTCCGCGTCCACCGTCCCATGTGGACTATGGTCGTATGGTGGGGCATAGCGATCACCTGTTGGCTAACGGATAAGTTTTTGTGTAGCATCTGTCAGAGGGCCAATTTCGCCTACCTTCACAGCATATGGTAAGAAAGACCTGCTCTTTATTATAAATAAATAATAATAATGATTATTGTAACTCGCTCTACGCGGGGCTGCCCTTGAGGCTGATCCAGAAACTCCAGCGGGTGCAGAATGCCGCGGCGAGGCTCCTTACGGGGTCCTTGCCGCGGGACCACATTCATCCAGTGCTTTACCAGCTTCACTGGCTCCCGGTGGAGTACAGGATCAGGTTCAAGGTGCTGGTTTTGACCTTTAAAGCCTTATGCGGCCTAGGACCCTCGTACCTACAGGACCGCCTCTCCCAGTATGCCCCGCAAAGGACCTTAAGGTCTACAAAGAATAACCTGCTGGAGGTCCCGAGCCACAAGGCTGTCAGACTGGTGTCAACCAGGGCCAGGGCTTTTTCAGTTCTGGCCCCAACTTGGTGGAACACTCTGTCACAAGAGACCAGGGCCCTGCGGGATTTGACATCTTTCCGCAGGGCCTGCAAGACAGAGTTGTTCCACCTGGCCTTTGGGTCGGACACAGTTTGATGGTTTCCTCCCCTTGGTTTTGTTTATGGGCGCTAAATGAATCGGCATTTTAAACTGGCTTTTAACTTGTATTTTAACTAATGGTTTTATATTCTACTGTAATTTTTGTTGATGTTAGCCGCCCTGAGCCCGGTTCAGGCTGGGGAGGGCGGGGTATAAATAAAAATTTATTATTATTATTATTATTATTATTATTATTATTATTATTATTATAAATGAAGACCATTAGACGAGATGTAATGGTCTTCATTTAATAATAATAATAATAATAATAAATTTATTATTTATACCCTGCTCATCTGGCTGGGTTTCCCCAGCCCCTCTGGGCTGTTCTGTCATTAGCACAAGATGGGCATCTTCCAACAAAAGATTAAAAATACATTAAAACAAGTCATTAAAAACTTCCCTGCCTTCAGATGTCTTCTAAAAGTCAGATAGTTGTTTATCTCCTTTGACATCTGACGGGAGGACATTCCACAGGGCGGGCGCCACCACCGAGAAGGCCCTCTGCCTGGTTCCCTGTAGCTTTGCTTCTCGCAGGGAGGGAACATGCAGAAGACCTTTGGAGATGGGCTGAACAATGGGGGTGGAGACGCTCCTTCTGGGCCGAGGCTGTTTAGGGCTTTCAAGGTCAGCACCAACACTTTGAATTATGCTCGGAAACGTACTGGGAGCCAATGTAGGTCTTTCAGGACCGGTGTTATGTGGTCTTGGCGGCCGCTCCCAGTCACCAGTCTAGCTGCTGCATTCTGGATCAGTTGCAGTTTCCGGGTCACCTTCCAAGGTAGCCCCCACGTAGAGCGCATGGCAGTAGTCCAAGCGGGAGATAACCAGAGCATGCACCACTCTGGAGAGACAGTCTGTGGGCAGGGAGGGTCTCAGCCTGCGTACCAGATGGAGCTGGTAGACAGCCGCCCTGGACACAGAATTGACCTGCGCCTCCATGGACAGCTGTGGGTCCAAAATAACTCCCAGGCTGAGCACCTGGTCCTTCAGAGGCACAGTTACCCCATTCAGGACCAGGGAGTCATCCACACCTGCCCGCCTCTTGTTCCCCCAAAACAGCACTTCTGTCTTGCTGATCAGAAGGTTGGCGGTTTGAATCCCTGCGAGGGGTGAGCTCCCATTGCTCAGTCCCTGCTCCTGCCAACCTAGCAGTTTGAAAGCACATCAAAAGTGCAAGTAGATCAATAGGTACCGCTCTGGTGGGAAGGTAAACGGCGTTTCCGTGCGCTGCTCTGGTTCGCCAGAAGCAGCTTAGTCCTGCTGGCTACATGACCTGGAAGCTGGAAGCCGGCTCCCTCGGCCAATAATGCGAGATGAGCGCCGCAACCCCAGAGTTGGGCATGACTGGACCTAATAGTCAGGGGGCCCTTTACCTTATTCCATCATAATAATTTGTTGTTTAGTCGTTTAGTCGTGTCCGACTCTTCGTGACCCCATGGACCAGAGCACGCCAGGCACTCCTGTCTTCCACTGCCTTCCGCAGTTTGGTCAGACTCATGTTAGTAGCTTCGAGAACACTGTCCCACCATCTCGTCCTCTGTCGTCCCCTTCTCCTTGTGCCCTCCATCTTTCACAGCATCAGGGTCTTTTCCAGGGAGTTTTCTCTTCTCAGGAGGTGGCCAAAGTCTTGGAGCCTCAGCTTCAGGATCTGTCCTTCCAGTGGGCACTCAGGGCTTATTTCCTTCAGAAAGGATAGGTTTGATCTTCTTGCAGTCCATGAGACTCTCAAGAGTCTCCTCCAGCACCATAATTCAAAAGCATCCATTCTCCGACGATCAGCCTTCTTGATGGTCCAGCTCTCACTTCCATACATCACTACTTGGAAAACCATAGCTTTAACTATATGGACCTTTGTTGGCAAGGTGGATGATGATGATTATTACCGTATTTTTCACTCTATAAGGCGCACCTGACCATAGGACGCACCTAGTTTTTAGAGGGGAAAAGCCCCATTTTTTGAGGATCAGCTCAAATTTCTGCAGCTTCTTTTGCAAAGGAGAAAAGCCCCATTTTTTGTGGATCAGCTCAAAGTTGTTGAGCTTACTTTGCAAAGGGGAAAAAAACCCTCTTTTATGGGGTTTAACTCACAGTTCTGCAGCTTCAGGAAGCCATTTCTACAGTTTCCAGACAGATAATCTAATCAGCCAGTCCCATGTCGCTGGGGAAACAGCCTCCCTCTGCAAGGGGGCGGGGCTGGAATCTCTCTCCCTTATCTCTCTCCCCAACCGTTTGCTGAGCAGCTGCTCAGGGGGCTTCCTTTCAACACCCCTTTCTCTCTCTCTCTCTTTAAAAAAGCACGATCTGCTTTTGCCCCTGGGCAGTTCAGCTCCAGGGACCACCCATTCGCTCCATAAGACGCACAGACATTTCCCCTTACTTTTTAGGAGGAAAAAAGTGCGTCTTATGGAGTGAAAAATACGGTATATTTCAAAAAGTAAAAGCAGGACACCCCGAACGTTGTTGAGAAACCCCCACCCTGACGTATGGCAGCCCTAGACAACTTTCTTTCTTTCTTTTTTAACCCGCAGGCATCTTTGTATCGTCGTAGCCATTTTCTACTGCGCCACCTCGGTCATCTACTTCGATGTCTTCTACGACTTGCCTAGCTGCGAGCCTGACGTGGCTTACTGGCCCAGCGAAGGTAGCTTCTTTTCCCTGCCGTACATCACCCTCCCGAAACTGAAGAAGCGGTGTTAGAGGGACTGCGAGACAGCTGACGATAACAGGAGCCCTGCGCCGGTCCTACAGCTTCGATCCGTTGCGACGACTGGGCGCTATGCTTGTTTGGCTGGCGAAAGGCTTCGCGCCGCCAAACCCTTGTTGCGAGGGAGACGGCGCCCGCAGGCTGCCGGAAGCTTTGTCGCATGGCTTGCCGCCCAATCTGTCGCGCAGCGAGTTTTTTCTGCCAGCCCAGAGGCCTCCGTTACGCGACATTGAAACTTGCCCGCCCCCCCGGCAGTCAGAGAATGACGGACACCGTATTTAAGCTATTTATGGAGGACATGTGGAGGGAAGGAGAGAACGAACGGATCTCCCGCTTTATGACATTCTGCGCATGTTCGCCACCGTCTTGTTCCGGCCTGTATTAAACTGCACTTTGAAAGAAAGAAATCGGCGCGTTCATTCGTACCGAAATGTTGTTTGCTCTCAAAACAATGTGTTTTAAAATACAACTTAGCCTCCAGAAAAAAAAAGACATATTGATACTTTTTTCATTTTTTCAGCGCCAGACCATCCAGCAGAGGCGTAGGAAGGTCAGGTGGTACCCGGTGCGGAGAATTTCTTCTCTAACCCTAACCCCCCTACATTGATTTTTTTTTTTTTTGCCTGCAAAAATGGTTTTACGTTATTTAATATTTTATTACAAATGAATATTAATAAGTAAAAATAAACTTTTATTTATATCCCGCCCTCCCCGGCCGAAGTCGGGCTCAGAGCGGCTAACATCAGATACATAACATTGATATAAAATCAAACAATAATTAAATTACCTCCTAAAAACATGTCAATATCAAATTAAAGTCTAATTAGATGGCTTTCCGCAGGGTTAGGGTTGGGAACAGTAAGTGCTCCACTGAATTGAAACGTCAGCCTTCACGACATAGGAAAACGGCCAAGTAAACAGCTATTTTCGTGGAGGAGGGTCAAGATATTAACTGATATGCATGAAATTTCAAATATAGCTATATAATCCCTAGTGTAGTAAGATAAGACCTTTGGAGCAGGCATTAAAAAAAATTTTTTTTATGAACCACCCTAGTAGGGCAGTAATTGTTCCTTGATAATTTGTCACCCCCTCCATGATGGAACCTGGGGCACACTGCCCCCCTGCCCCCCACTTCCTACGCCCCTGCCATCCAGAGATGTGCAAAATCTGATGTATAGTTCTGGTTGGGTCTGGACATTAATCTGAGACACGTGGGTCATTGTTGCTGCTGGGCTTGTGTTTCACAACCTGGTGTTTCGACCCAATAATTGCGCGGAATAAATCCATGATGGGTTTGTTCTGCTTTGTTCATCGCTATAACAACAACAACAATATTAATATTATTTATTATTATTATTATTATTATTATTATTATTAATTTATTATTTGTACCCCGCCCACCTGGCTGGGTTTCCCCAGCCACTCTGGGCGGCTTCCAACAGAACATTAAAATACAATAATCTATTAAACATTAAAAACTTCCCTAAACAGGGCTGCCTTCAGGTGTTTTCTAAATGTCAGGTAGTTATTTATCTCTTTGACATGGGATGGGAGGGTGTTCCACAGGGCGGGCGCCACTACCGAGAAGGCCCTCTGCCTGGTTCCCTGTAGCTTTGCTTCTCGCAGTAAGGGAACCACCAGAAGGCCCTTGGCGCTGGATCTCAGTGTCCGGGCTGAACGGTGGGGGTGGAGACGCTCCTTCAGGTATACAGGACCGAGGCCGTTTAGGGCTTTCAAGGTCAGCACCAACACTTTGAATTGTGCTCGGAAACGTACTGGGAGCCAATGTAGCTCTCTCAGGACCGGTGTTATGTGGTCCCGGCGGCCACTCCCAGTCACCAGTCTAGCTGCTGCATTCTGGATTAGCTGTAGTTTCTGGGTCACCTTCAAAGGTAGCCCCACATAGAGTGCATTGCAGTAGTCCAAGTGGGAGATAACCAGAGCATGCACCACTCTGGAGAGACAGTCCGCGGGCAGGAAGGGTCTATTCTTGCGTACCAGATGGAGGTGGTAGACAGCTGCCCTGGACACAGAATTAACCTGCACCTCCATGGACAGCTGTGAGTCCAGAATGACTCCCAGGCTGCACACCTGGTCCTACAACAACAACAACAACAACAATTTATTATTTATACCCCGCCCGTCTGGTTGGGTTTCCCCAGCAACTCTGTTGGCGGCTCCCAACAGAATGTTAAAAACACGACAACACATCAAACATTAAAAACTTCCCTAAACTTTTCCCCACTGTTCCCATCACACTGTCTAGAGACTACAGCATGGGTAGGCAAACTAAGGCCTGGGGGCCGCATCCAGCCTATCGCCTTCTCAATCCGGCCCACGGACGGTCCGGGAATCAGCGTGTTTTTACATGAGTAGAATGCGTGCTTTTATTAGGGGTGGCACCGTTCACAAGTGTACCCTCACGACACTCAGGAGGACTGATGATGGATCTGAGAGTCAGTACAGCGGGTGGCGCTGTGGTCTAAACCACAGAACCTCTTGGGCTTGCCAATCAGGAGGTCGGCGGTTCGAATCCCCATGACGGGGTGAGCTCCCGTTGCTCTATCCCAGCTCCTGCCAACCTAGCAGCTTCAAAGCACGCCAGGGCAAGTAGATAAACAGGTACCGCTGTGATGGGAAGGTGAAAGGCATTTCCGTGTGCTCTGCTTTCAAGTCACGGTGCCCCGTTGCGCCAGAAGCGGTTCAGTCCTGCTGGTCGCATGACCATAGCTGTCAACTTTCGGATTTGAAAATAAGGGGTTTTTTTCAAAACTTTCAGATTTGAAAATAAGGGATGCCGCGAGGGCGGTGCAATGGCACCAAGTAGCCTCGCCACCCTGCACTCCAGAGGCTGCGCGCGAACGGGTGAGCGAAAGAGCGAGCGCGTAGACGGCAGGCAGGCTGGATGTCTGGTTGGGCGTGAGGGTCTGGCTGCACAAGGCATGCAAGCTCCGCCCCCAGTCGGTCTCAGACTCCTGATTGGCAGCCGAGCAACGCAGCTGAGGAGCCTCCCTGGCCGGCAGGGAGGGAGAGGAGCTGCTTCCTTGGAAATCCGGGAAATTGAAGGGATATCAACAATCCGGGATAGCAGCTTGAAATGGCATTCGAATAAGGGAGTTTCCCACAAAAAAAGGGAGGGTTGACAGCTATGCGCATGACCCAGAAAGCTGTCTGCGGACAAACGCCAGCTCCCTCGACCTGAAAGTGAGACGAGCGCTGCAACCCCACAGTCGCCTTTGACTGGACTTAACCGTCCAGGGGTCCTTTACCTACCTTACTTTACCTCTACAGACAATACTATCCCAAGGTGGAGCAATGACCAGATGGTTTCCTGTACAACTTAAGAAAAGAAGACTTCACATGCTCAGGGCCACTTTGTCCAAAGTTGTTGTTGTTTAAAAAAATAAAACATAAGGACTTATAATCATAGAATAGAATCATAGAGTTGGAAGAGACCCCAAGGGCCATCCAGTCCAACCCCCTGCCAAGCAGGAACACCATCAAAGCATTCTTGACAGGTGGCTGTCAAGCCTCTGCTTAAAGACCTCCAAAGAAGGAGACTCCACCACACTCCTTGGCAGCAAATTCCACTGTCCAACAGCTCTTACTGTCAGGAAGTTCTTCCTAATGTTTAGGTGGAATCTTCTTTCTTGTAGTTTGAATCCATTGCTCCGTGTCCGCTTCTCTGGAGCAGCAGAAAACAACCTTTCTCCCTCCTCTATATGACATCCTTTTATATATTTGAACATGGCTATCCTATCACCCCTGAACCTTCTCTTCTCCAGGCTAAACATACCCAGCTCCCTAAGCCGTTCCTCATAAGGCATCGTTTCCAGGCCTTGGACCATTTTGGTTGCCCTCCTCTGGACATGTTCCAGCTTGTCAGTATCCTTCTTGAACTGTGGTGCCCAGAACTGGACACAGTATTCCAGGTGAGGTCTGACCAGAACGGAATACAGTGGTACTATTCCTTCCCTTGATCTAGATGCTATACTCCTATGGATGCAGCCCAGAATTGCATTGGCTTTTTTAGCTGCTGCATCACACTGTTGACTCATGTCAAGTTTATGGTCTACCAAGACTCCTAGATCCTTAGGACGTCTTCCTACTCAAGAAAAAAAAAGGCAAATTGTGACTTAGGTATCAGAATTTTGCAAAGGTAAAGTGAACACGCTTATCTAGATTCTCACCCTCATTTTTATTTCCATTCCCTACTATAATACTCATTTTCCCACCCTCTGACTGACGGTCGAATAAAAGAATGATGATAATGATGATGATTTTCCCACCTCTCCCTCTCGCATCTCTCTCAGTCAGAAAAAGCACAAGACTCTTCATCTCGGCAAGGTCGCGGGTTCGATTCCTGCACCCCAGGGGGGTGAGACTAGATGACCCTTGGGGGTCCCACTCCAACTCTACAATTCCAATAGCCCCTTCTCTGCCTCAGAACTTTACTGCGCCCACCTGGAACGCTTTCCCGAGTAACCATCAAAACAGAACTTTTTCTCCGTGGCGACGGCTCCAGGAAGTCAGTCCTGTGGCCGGCGCCCCTCGGCAAAGGGGGTCCCACATGGGCAGACTGCCCTTCAGCTCAACATAGGGATTATGCAGCAACCCAAACTATTTTACCCCCAGCATGAGACGTACACCCCTCGGCCTTTAGAGCGACCAGACGGCCAGTCAAACCGGCCCTTCCCGGCTTTTGTTCTCCCTGAAAACCTTGCCTCCGTAGGTAGGATCGGTTTACGCCAGCAGGGTTTCTTACCTCGTTTTTTCTGGGACGCTGCCAACCCCACATCTAAGGAGGACAGCCCACCTGGCAAGTCCCCGGGGGGTGCTTGGCTTGTTGGCTCAATAGCATATATCACGAGGACAGGCTCCCCACTTACAACTTCCTGTAAAACACCCCATATTATTGCAAGGAGGTAACTTGTCCTTCTCCTGCCAACCTAGCAGTTCGAAAGCACCCCCAAAAGTGCAAGTAGATAAATAGGTACCATTCCGGCGGGAAGGTAAACAGCGTTTCTGTGCGCTGCTCTGGTTCGCCAGAAGCGGCTTAGTCATGCTGGCCACATGACCCGGAAGCTGTACGCCGGCTCCCTCGGCCAGTAAAGCGAGATGAGCGCTGCAACTCCAGAGTCGTCCGCGACTGGACCTAATGGTCAGGGGTCCCTTTACCTTTAACTTGTCCTTGGGTCATGGCCTCTCCATCCTAAGGTCAACCTCGGCCCCATTTTCCTTCCCCTTCTCTCACATCGCTAGCAATGACGCCGGTGCCCTCGTGGGCCTCTTCTCCCCCTTGGCGTTCATATTTTGGGGGTGAAGTATTTCCACCTGAGGAATGTTGGGGGGCATGGCATTGTTGCTAAGGGATGGCACCCAAAGGGGTGACACCTTTTGCTCAGCCCTTCGGATCCCAGCCGGAAGCAGAGGAGGAGATTCCCGGGAGACAGAACGGGAGAAACGACGCAGAGGGCAGAGCATGAATTTTTCTGTGTGTTGACGTTACAGGGACACCCAGTTTGTACCATGCCCCCAGCCAAGAGAAAGAGCTATTTGCAACACCCCCGGCAGGTAACGCTTACGTGGTGCGTAGAAAGGAGCAACTCTCGTGGGCGCGTGGGTGGGCCTTTGCGGATCGTGGCCTGTAAATCTCGACTCGGGACAGGGCAGGGCGAGGCCTGGCTAGGTTTCCGACAGACTAAACCTGAGATTTGGTTGGAGAACCTCTCAGGTTTGAGAACCAAGGTACCACTGTACTCTAATTTATCAAGAATAATTAGGGGACTAACTTAGTACCCCTAGGCCACTGACCGCACCCCACTGCTGGGGATTGTGTCTCTAGGGGTGGGAGGTCTCCTAATAACTCTGAGCAGCACCCTTAACAAACTACACTTCCCAGGATCCTTTTGCGGGGGGTGGAAGGGAGCAGGGGCGTAGCAATGGGGGGCGGGGGGGGGCGGGCCGCCCCGGGTGCCACCCTGAGGGAGGGTGACACTTTGGGCGCTTAAAAAAAAAATTAAAAAAAAAAATTTTTTTTAAAGGCTATTTTCGGCAATGCCGGGGTGGACCTGCAGGGGCGCCAGCGAGGAGCGGTGTCACCCCCCCCTCGCTGGCCGCCCCTGCGGCTCCGCCCCGGCAGTGCCGAAAAGAGCACCCCCCCTTCCAGCGGCTTTTCCCGCCGCTGGCTTGCAGAGCCGGGGAATGGAAAGGGGCGGGCCAGCGCGGAAGGGTGACACCCCTCCTCGCTGGCCCGCCCCTCTCTCTGCCCCGGCGCACCAAGGGGGGTGACAGGCGGCGGCTTCGGGAGACTCTGCAGAGCCCCCCGAAGCCGCCGCCCGTCAGGCATCCCTTGGTGCGCCGGGCGGCTGCTCGTGCCGCCCGGCGCACCAAGGGGGGTGACAGGCGGCGGCTTCGGGAGACTCTGCAGAGCCTCCCGAAGCCGCCGCCCGTCAGGCATCCCTTGGTGCGCCGGGCGGCTGCTCGTGCACGAGCAGCCGCCGCACGCACCAAGGGATGCCGGGTGCCGGCTTCGGGAGGCTCCCGAAGTTGGCGCCCGGCATCCCCGGGGGCGGGGCGTCGCGCTTTACGCGTGCGTCATGACGTCATGACGCACGCACACGCCGCGACGCCCCGCCCCCGGGGGGTGCCTCTTGGCTTCCCGCCCCGGGTAGCCAAGAGGCACGGAACGCCCCTGGAAGGGAGCGCCATGGCCATTTGAAGTGGGATGATGGAGTGCAGATGGAGCCAAGCACTGCTCTCCATTCTCCATCCAGACAAGCAGGAGGCATCACCAGAGTTCAAGGACACCTGTTGGTGGTGCTCTGGGGAAGGGTGGGTGGCCTGGACAGAGCCACTAGGGCCATAGAGAGAGGGCTTGGGGGGGCTGCACCAAGGTTCAGCACCTCAACTAATTAGTAATAATAATAATAATAATTTATTATTTATTCCCTGCCCATCTGGTTGGGTTTCCCCAGCCACTCTGGACGGCTCCCAACAGAATATTAAAAACACATTACAACCTCAAACTTTAAAAACTTCCCTAAACAGGGCTGCCTTCAGATGTCTTCTAAAAGTCAGGTAGTTGTTTGTTTCCCTGACATCTGACGGGAGGGCGTTCCACAGGGAGGGCGCCACCACCGAGAAGGCCCTCTGCCTGGTTCCCTGTAGCTTTGCTTCTCGCAGGGAGAGAACCACCAGAAGGCCCTCAGAGCTGGACCTAAGTGTCTGGGCAGAACGATGAAGGTGGAGATGCTCCTTCAGGTATACAGGACCGAGGCCGCTTAGGGCTTTAAAGGTCAGCACCAACACTTTGAATTGTGCTCGGAAACGTCCTGGGAGCCAATGTAGATCTCTCAGGACCGGTGTTATGTGGTCCCGGCGGCCGCTCCCAGTCCCCAGTCTAGCTGCCGCATTCTGGATTAATTGCAGTTTCCGGGTCACCTTCCAAGGTAGCCCCACGTAGAGCGCATTGCAGTAGTCCAAACGGGAGATAACCAGAGCATGCACCACTCTGGAGAGACAGTCTGCGGGCAGGGAGGGTCTCATCCTGCATACCAGATGGAGCTGCCCTGGACACAGAATTGACTTGCGCCTCCATGGACCGCTGTGAGTCCAGAATGACTCCCAGGCTGCGCACCTGGTCCTTCAGGTGCACAGTTGCCCCATTCAGGACCAGGGAGTCCCCCACACTTGCCTGCCCCCCAAAGGAAGTGGCAGCCAGCCTTGCCTTGCCAGATTTGAGCAGGACACATGTTGGAGGTTGCTACTCGTCCGCCCCTCATTTTCCTCTCTCCTCGCCCCCTGCCAGGCTTCCACATGGCTCCTTGCGGGTGCTTCTTCGACCCCAGGATCTACCGCATCGAGTGGGCTACGGCCAACTTCGTCCAGCCCTCCGTGTACAAACTCTCTGGAGCGCCAGGCCCACAAAACACCTACCTGCTGGACGGCCAGAAATACCTCAAGAGTCCTGTCCAGCCAGTCCCGTACCCGCCCTACCAGCCGGTCGCCAGCAACCCCCCGTTCGTCTTGCCCTTCTTCAAGCCCGAGGGTCCCTCCACCCACTTGGCGGACCACATCGGCTTCGTGGGGAGCCCTGCGCACGGCTCCCCCTTTGCGGAGGCCATCTCTCTCCACGGTGAGGGCCCGGGGCAGAGCAAGGAGCGCAAACTTATCTCCACGCTCCCTGGACTGAACCCAAGCGAGCGGCCAGCCCTGGCGGCGGTCTATGAGCCCCTGAAGGACTGCCACGACTTGGCCTTCCAAACTTTCAAGGACTTCCAAGCGGACGAGGCAGACGACGTCCGGAACCCAGATTTTGCAGAGGACCCTCCGGCCCCGCTGAATGCCTCTCCTGAAGACCACCAGGCCATCCTCGGCGCGCCGAGTACGGACATAATGCCCGAAGCAGAGTCTTGCGTGGACCTGGAAAGCATCATCGCGGACGGGAACGCATTGATAGAGGAGGAGGAGGAATCTTTCAACCTCCCGGAAAAGGTCCTCTTGGAAGATGCCATGAAGTTGTTTGACTGCTCCCCGGTGAACTCGGACACCGAGGCCTCACTGGACGGCTTGGGCAACGGATGCCACAGCCGGCAATGGGGAGACAGCCTGAGGGACAGTTGCTTCTCTGGCGAGGATTCGACCAGTGACATCCGGTCCCTCAACTTGCCCGACGAACTGCTGTCCTTCGATTACAGCGTGCCGGAAATCCTCAGCGCCGTGACAAGCCTAGACTATCTCTACGACGTGAACGCTTTCGGGGAGGAGTCGCAGTGGGAGGTCCGGCCCCCCTCGCAGCCCCCCCTGCAGCACGAGTCCCACGTGGGCCTCGAGGAGAAAGCGAAGAGCGGTGCTGCCAAGAAAAACAAACCTGCGGCCGGCCAGTCCAAGGCGGCATCCGCGCAGGGAGGTGACGGTGAACCCCAGGGACAGGATTCCACCCCACTGGGAATCTGACCGGTGCATCTAACTGGACAGGGGGTTGTGCCACTAGATCAAGGATGGGGGGCAGAGTTCCTGCCATTTTGTCTATTAAAAAGAGAGAGAGAGCTTTTTAGAACTCGAACTGTGTGCCTGTCTCTCCGGGAGGACTCGCTATGTATCTTTGCAAAGTTAAAAGTGCGTGGAAACCCGGCTTTACGTTGCGCAGGTAAAACTGTAGTCGGTGGGGGGGCAGTCAAGGTCTTTGACTTGTTCGCACTACAGTGGTACCTTGGTTGTTGAACGGCTTGGCTCCTGAACAAATCGGCTCCCGAACGCCGCAAACCCAGTGTGCTGGTCCTGTGGGTTACCCAAAAGGCGAGGTCCGTGGTCAGAGGTGCAACGTAAAGGCAGTCCGTAGTCACTGAAGCTGGGTGCAGGGCAGGGAGTCAGGCAAAGTCAGGAACAGGTAGGCAAGCAGGGAACCAGGGCGGGTCAGGAGCTCAGGCAGGGAAGCAGGACAGGTTTCAAGCAGGAACTGGTATCCAACAATGTTGCTCCTGCAACTTGGGGCTGGGGCTGGCCGGCTTTTATCTGCCCTGAGGCATAGGGCGGCCCCAATCCTCCGGTGACTCGCCTCTCCTGGCCTGGAGGTGAGCACTCCTCCTGCGGGAACTCAGTTCCCTTCGCCTCTCTGCCCTGAGCCTCTGCAGCTCAGGAGAGGCTGGAGGGTTACCGGACCCAGAGGCAACCTCAGCTTCCCCTGACGGGGCTGGGAGTGGAGCACCTGCAGGCAATGGGTCCTCCATCCCAGCAGGAGCCAGAGCAGACTCAGCCGATGCCTGCACCTGAGGATCCAGCACAGGTGAGGCCCCTTCCGACTCAGGCCCTAGCCCCGGCTCTGCTGGTTCTGGAGGCGGGGAATCCTGTGCAGGCTGGGATCCCTCAGGTTCAGCGTCTGAGTCTGAATCCCAGGCCATCACACCCAGAAGTAGGTGTTCCAGTTTGCAAACGTTTCCAAATGTCTGATGCGAACGGGCTCCTGGAACGGATTAAGTTTGACAACCAAGGTACCACTGTACATGTCAAGTTGGGACTTGGGAGCAGGTTGGGAATAACTCACAAGTTGTCGAGTGAAGTTAACTCTTTATTCAAAGAATCCAAAACAGTACAGGCCTAGTGGTCCCAGCAACTCTTCCCAGTAGGTCTTGTCCAACTGAGGCAGTTGCGAGGACTGCCGCTCCCTAAGGCTCCTCCTCATCCAATTCCTTCCCAAGCAATCTGAGACGCCTCCACCTTGCCTGTCTCTGCTCTGCCCTTTTCATACCTCTTCTGGTTCCAGGAGACCAGGAGGGAGGGGAGCTGGTTGCAGCAGGAGAGGGAGACCCCCTGGCTTCTTCAGCAGCCTGACTCAGAGAAAGGGAATGGGAACAACAGGTGGGGGTTACAGAGGGGGTGGCACGATAGTTCACCTTACACAATTTTAAGCTTAGTTACAGCAGGAGTAGGCTGGACCCCCTCTGTCAGATTCGCTCATGAGTAACGACTAAGTCTGTCTTGTCTTTCAGCTATTTTATTGTGCAAAGTTTTAGCTATCCTAAAACATGACCACCTAGTCGCTAGCAGAATCCGGAAGTGCCCCCCTCCTGCTGCGGCGCCAACACCAGAGTCTCGGCACCCTAAAGTGCCGACTCCTTTCTCCCCTGACCCTTCTGCGTAAAGCAGGCGCCGGAAACGGTGTCTCCCCCTCGGAGTGGGTCTGCTGAGCGGTGCTGGGTCTCTCTGCATCATCCTGGAGACCCCTTCCCACCTGACTCCTCCCTGGTGACTCTTCCTCCCCCAGGGAGGAGCTGGCAGACTCACTGGGAGACGTGTCCGTCGACAGCAGAGGCCGAGGCTTCCGGTACCCACTATGTGCCGGACTGGCAGGGGAGGGCACGTCCCTGACACCCTCCTACCAGCAACCGCCCTGAAATCTACGGGGAATAGGGCAGCATATAAATTGAATAAATAATCTCAGCCGTCACGGCTAATTGTTAGGGACGAGGGGAGCTGTAATAGGACTTCAGGAGGAGCACACATTCCCTAGCTCCACACTTTGTTGTTGTTGTTTAGTGTCGATCAGTCTTGTGCAACTATTTGTGACCCCCTGGACCAGAGCACGCCAGGCACTCCTGTCTTCCACTGCCTCCCGCAGTTTGGTCAGACTCATGCTGGTCGCTTCGAGCCATACCGTCCAGCTTCCACGTATATTGTTTCCGGCTTCCAGAGAAGATAATTATTTTGGTTTTGGAATGATTTATAGTTAAATGCTTGGTTTGACAATAGGAGGCAAATATCTTCAGTGCTCTATTTAAGCCTACTCGCGAGTAGGAAAGAATTACTGCATCGTCTGCATACAGAAGCAGCGGGCATCTATAGTCCGCAAGGGGCATGAATGTTGGCATGTAACTCCTTTAGGGGCTTCCTCATGTCACTTATATACAGGTTAAAAAGTAGAGGGGCCAGGATACAGCCTTGTCGGACTCCCCTATTTATGGGCACCGCATCCGTGAGTTCACCTATGGGGGAGAATCTCACTCTGGCAACTGAACCCTCGTGCAATTGACTCATGAGCCATAACAGTCTTCTATCAATGCCCCAATAAGCCAGTTTCACCCATAACTTATTCCTGGGAATGCTATCTTCCACTGCCTCCCGCAGTTTGGTCAGACTCATGTTGGGTAGCTTCGAGAACACTGTCCAACCATCTCGTCCTCTGTCATCCCCTTCTCCTTGTGCCCTCCACCTTTCCCAACACTATGCATTGGTATTTAGAGCACAGGACTGCTGTGTATGTAGAAAAGGCTCCATTTTCACTCTCTAGTTAACTCTACAAGTTATGGTTCCTAGCATGAATTGGGAGGTTATATTTGTTCAGTGCCACGCATCAAAACATTCCCCGGAAACCCCCTTTTACCCGACGGTGACCTGTTCCCCAACCCTTCCCGCTCCCTCGGTGAGAAATGTCCCAATGCCTTCGGAAGTTTGGTTTCAGAAGAACCCCACACTACTTGCCGGCCAACGGCTCAACAGAGGCCACGCTGGAAAACTGGCACCGCGCAAGATCTGTGGGGAACAGAAGAGGCCGCACTTTTTAAGTCCCAGCTGCTCACCTGGCCCGCCTGAAGTCAGGAGCAGCTTAGCTCAAAGCTGTCAACTTTCGGATTTGAAAATAAGGGATTTTTCCAAACTTTCGGATGTGAAAATAAGGGGTGCCGCGAGGGCGCTGCAATGGCACCAAGTAGCCTCGCCACCCTGCGCTCCAGAGGCTGCGCGCGAACAGGTGAGCGAAAGAGTGAGCGCGTAGACGGCAGGCAGGCAGGCTGTCTGGTTGGGCGTGAGGGTCTGGCTGCACAAGGCATGCAAGCTCCACCCCCAGTCGGTCTCAGACTCCTTATTGGCAGCCGAGCAACGCAGCTGAGGAGCCTCCCTGGCCGGCAGGGAGGGAGAGGAGCTGCTTCCTTGGAAATCTGGGAAATCTAAGGGATATCAACAATCCGGGACAGCAGCGGGAAACGGCATTGGAATAAGGGATTTTCCTGCAAAAGAAAGGGAGGGTTTAAGGCCTCCCATCAGCCACAGGGGCACATTTCTTTCGGGGCAACTTTGTGTGCGAGGGGTAGGGTGGGGGAAGGACAAGAGGCAGAAGTGGCCAGACTTTTGCAAGCTTTACTTTCTTACGTTGGGTCATACCTGAACCATGCATTTAAAGCACACAGCTTCCCCTACACCCAGAAATCCTGGGGATCATAGTTTAAGAGTGGTGGGAATTTGTAGCTCTGCAAGGATCCCTTGTGGTTCATGGGGTTGGGAGCTGGGGGCACTGATATACAGTGGTTCCGCTCCTTCCTCCTGGGCTGTGTTCAGAACGTGGTGGTGGGGGATGAGTGTTCAGACCCCTGGGCTCTCACTTGTGGGGTGCCTCAGGGTTCTCTCTCCCCCATGCTTTTCAACATCTACATGCTGGGAGAGATCATCAGGGGGTTTGGGCTGGGTGTTCATCAGTATGTGGATGATACCCAACTCTTATATTATTGTATTTTAATATTCTGTTGGAAGCCGCCCAGAGTGGCTGGGGAAACCCAGCCAGATGGGCGGGGTATAAATAAATTATTATTATTATTATTATTATTATTATTATTATTATTATTATTATTTATACCCCGCCCATCTGGGTGGGTCTCCCCAGCCACTCTGGGCGGCACCCAACAGAATAAAAAAGCGATATAACATCAAACATTAAAAACTTCCCTAAACAGGGCTGCCTTCAGATGTCTTCCAAAAGTCAGATAGTTGTTTATTTCCTTGAGATCTGATGGGAGGGCGTTCCACAGGGCGGGCGCCACAACCAAGAAGGCTCTCTGCCTGGTTCCCTGTAACCTCACTTCTCGCAGGGAGGGAACCGCCAGAAGGCCCTTGGAGCTGGACCTCCGTGTCCGAGCAGAATGATGGGGGTGGAGACGCTCCTTTAGGCATACTGGGCCGTTTAGGGCTTGAAAGATCAGCACCAACACTTCGAATTGTGCCCAGAAACGTCCTGAGAGCCAATGTAGATCTCTCAGGACCGGTGTTATGTGGTCCCGGCGGCCGCTCCCAGTCACCAGTCTAGCTGCCGCATTCTGGATTAATTGCAGTTTCCGGGTCACCTTCAAAGGTAGCCCCACGTAGAGCGCATTGGAGTAGTCCAAGCGGGAGATAACTAGAGCATGCACCACTCTGGCGAGACAGTCTGCGGGCAGGGAGGGTCTCAGCCTGCGTACCAGATGGAGTTGGTAGACAGCTGCCCTGGACACAGAATTAATCTGCGCCTCCATGGACAGCTGTGAGTCCAGAATGACTCCCAGGCTGCGCACCTGGTCCTTCAGGGGCACAGTTACCCCATTCAGGACCAGCGAGTCCCCCACACCTGCCCGCCTCCTGTCCCCCAAAAACAGTACTTCTGTCTTGTCAGGATTCAACCTCAATCTGTTAGCCGCCATCCATCCTCCAAGTGCCTCCAGGCACCTTTCTCTTCAATCTCTCATGCCCATCTCTCTCCCCCTGCTACCCCCAGTGGGTGCTGCCTTTCCCTTCAAGACAGGACCGACCGCAACCAAAGAGTGCCCCACCCTCTGCTCAGGTGCCAAGACCCTCACTTTAAAAACTGCACCATTCCCAGCTTTGATGTGTTAAGCCCGAGTTGGTTGCGGGGCACCCGAAAACGACACCTGTCTCGCTTGCAGCTCGGTGCACAGAAGGGGGCGCATATGCACATCTGGGGGGCAGGGCGAAAGCCCTTCCACCACGGAGCAATTTAAAATAATCACAGAATCCTAGAGTTGGAAGAGACCCCAAGGGCCATCCAGTCCAACCCCCTGCCAAACAGGAAACACCATCCAAGCATTCCTGACAGGTGGCTGTCAAGCCTCTGCTTAAAGACCTCCAAAGAAGGAGACTCCACCACACACCTTGGCAGCAAATCCCACTGTCGAACAGCTCTTACTGTCAGGAAGTTCTTCCTAATGTTTAGGTGGAATCTTCTTTCTTGTAGTTTGAATCCATTGCTCCGTGTCCGCTTCTCTGGAGCAGCAGAAAACAACCTTTCTCCCTCCTCTATATGACATCCATTGATATATTTGAACATGGCTATCATATCACCCCTGAACCTTCTCTTCTCCAGGCTAAACATACCCAGCTCCCTAAGCCGTTCCTCATAAGGCATTGTTTCCAGGCCTTGGACCATTTTGGTTGCCCTCCTCTGGACACGTTCCAGCTTGTCCGTATCCTTCTTGAACTGTGGTGCCCAGAACTGGACACAGTATTCCAGGTGAGATCTGACCAGAGCGGAATACAGTGGTACTATTACTTCCCTTGATCTAGATGCTATACTCCTATGGATGCAGCCCAGAATTGCATTGGCTTTTTTAGCTGCTGCATCACACTGTTGACTCATGTCAAGTTTGTGGTCTACCAAGACTCCTAGATGCTTTTCGCATGTACTGCTCTCAAGCCAGGTGTCACCCATCCTGTATTTGTGCCTTTGAGTTGTGCTGGCACGAGAGGAGACCCACCCCATCCTGGAGGGTCAGCGGAGCTTTGTTGAGCTGCTTAGCCTCCCCGCTTAACAGCTGACATGCGGGGTAGCACAGCAGCAGTTGCCAAGGAAGCCCCGCTGCCCCAAGCCCAGCTTGTCCAGAGATCCTCTCCGGAGCCCAAAGAGGGCGTCCTCTGGGCTCTTGGGAGGGTCTCCTCACGAGCCAGAGGCTTGCTGAGGCAGCTCAGCAAAGGCCCTCTGATGCCTTGAACTGTGGTGCCCAGAACTGGGCACAGTATTCCAGGTTAGGTCTGACCAGAGCGGAATACCGTGGTAGAAGAAGAACCACAACAGGCTGTGTGCCACATTGTAAATTTATTTGGCAAGTAGGGGGAAGCACGGGGGGGGGGCAGACCAGACGCCCCCCCACCTCTGCCTCCCCACGAGGCGCAGTGGAAAGGGGTCTTCCGGGGAGGCAAACAGAGCTGCATCACAGTGGTAATATAGGGAACCCTGGAGGAGATGGCTGGGTCTGGGGCTGTCGCTGCCTACCCAGCGCCCGGTCTCCGAGGGATCCGCAATCCATTCAAAGAGTCAGTTAAGGCCAAGAGCACGAGGATATGAGGGAGAGGGGAATTGAGAGAGGGAGAGAGACAGACAGACAGACAGACAGACAGACAGACAGAAAGCTCCACGTTCAGCACAGAAGGGGCCAGGGATCCCCCCCCCCCATCGGAAGGGAAAAGCCGGCCGCTGATTCCCTTTGCCGCAACTGGGCCAGGGACAAGTAAACTTTAAGAGGAGCTAAGAGGCACTCGGATTGTGGAGGAGGTGGAAACCCAGCCTTTGGGGGTTTCCAGAATGCTTTGGGAACTCTTGCTTCCGGAGTCGGAATGCGAGGGGAGTTGGGCGTCTCCCGCCGTGCCAGCTCTTAGATCTCTTGCAGCGAGGGGCCGGGATCACTGCGCTCGCGCTTCACGAGGGGCTCGCCGGCGCACCGGGAATCCGCCTCCGCCTCGCTGCCCAGGTCGCTGATGTCGTCTGCGGGGAGAGAGGAGGGACAGGAGTCAGAGGGCTGCATCCAGCGACTCGGAGCAGACCCACCGGAATGAATGGGCACAGCTGACTCATTCTAGCAGGTTCGCTCCGAATTTAGCATAGCTGAATAGGGTCCGGGTTGCAAGACCCTGCAGCTGCCACCCACCCCCCTTTCCTCCAACCAGCCACCAATGACCCAACGGCCTCACCCCAAATGGTTTTTCAATGTATTGTCTTCTGCAAGTGTCTATAATTCAGGCATTGTGAATTGAGAAGCGACACATTGGATAACCAACAGCTAATCCACTTTTTGCTGTGACCGCGAAGGATCCTGGCCATAGTTACTATGACTTGTATTCATTGCTTTGATGGATTGGTTGTTTGTCCTGCATTGCCGAGGGTTCGACTAGAGGACCCTTGGGCATAGCTGTCAACTTTCGGATTTGAAAATAAGGGATTTCCCCCAAACTTTCGGATTTGAAAATAAGGGATGCCGCCAGGGCGGTGCAATGGCACCAAGTAGCCTCGCCACCCTGTGCTCCAGAGGCTGCGCGCAAACGGGTGAGCGAAAGAGCGAGTGCGTAGACGGCAGGCAGGCTGTCTGTCTGGTTGGGCGTGAGGGTCTGGCTGCACAAGGCATGCAAGCTCCGCCCCCAGTCGGTCTCAGACTCCTTATTGGCAGCCGAGCAACGCAGCTGAGGAGCCTCCCTGGCCGCAGGGAGGGAGAGGAGCTGCTTCCTTGGAAATCTGGGAAATCTAAGGGATATCAACAATCCGGGATAGCAGCGGGAAACGGCATTGGAATAAGGGAGTTTCCCACCAAAAAAAGGGAGGGTTGACAGCTATGATCGTTTTCTGCAAGTGTCTATAATTCATGTATTGTGAATTGAGAAGCAACGCATTGGATAACCAACAGCTAATCCACTTTTTGTTGTGACCGCGAAGGATCCTGGCCATAGTTACTATGACCAGGGCCGGCGCGTCCATTTAGGAGAACTAGGCAGTTGCCTAGGGCGCCAAAATGGAGGGGGCGCTGGCCAGCCCGCCCCCCGCCCCAACCAGCGGCGGAGCAAGCAGCTTGGGGCGAAAACCGCGGCGGCGGGGGCGCCAAAATGGAGGGGGCGCTGGCCAGCCTGCCCCTCACCCCCGCCTGGTGCCGCCCCAACCAGCGGCGAAAACCGCGGCAGCGCAGGGCGCACGGCGGGCAGGGGGCGGGGCACCATACGTCATGCGCAATGACGTCACGTGGCCCGCCCCCTCGCCTAGGGTGCCAAAATCCCCAGCACCGGTCCTGACTATGACTTGTATTCATTGCTTTGATGGATTGGTTGTTTGTCCTAGAGGACCCTTGGGGGTCCCTTCCAAACTCTACAACCCCACGTTTCTATATGCTGCTGTGTCTGGCATTATAGCGGTTGTCTGTCAAGGGCGGGATACAAATATTTAATCAACTCAGCCCCACCGCCCTCCCTACTTGGCCCATGACCGGAAGGAGCAAAGAGAGGGGAGATCTGAGGCAAGAAATACCTTTATCGAGCAAGGCTGGAGACATGGAGGCCAGGTCGCTGAACTGCAAGAGAGAACAGGCGGGTGGCATTTGGTTGTGAGCGAATCTTTAGAACATCCCCCGCCCCTGCTTTGCCCATCAATTCCCCACTGCTCGCTTGTTAACCGCCCCCCCCCCCCCGAGCGACCAAAGCTGCTTGTGAGTCAAAGCTCTTGTTCTGATGCACCAACGTCCTGAGCGATTCAGGTCCGGTGTGCTTTCAGGACTGCCTGAGGCCAGGCCAGTGCCGGATTAAACCCTTTGGCAGTCAAAATCAGGGGGGCTCCCTCGCAAATTATGTCCCGATATGTTTTTTGATTTCACCAACCGACAATTATAATAAGCCAATTTTATTACACAAAACGAACAGCATTTATTTTGATCCATTGTTGGGGAGGGGGGCTAGGTAAAGATTAAAAAAAGGTTAGCCAGAGAGGGAGTTGTGTGCAGAGAGAGGGGTGGAGAGCCATTTTACGTTGTGAACCGCACGGAGACCTGGGGGCAAAGGTAAAGGACCCCTGGACGGTTAAGTCCAGTCAAAGGCGACTATGGGGTTGCGGCGCTCATCTCGCTTTCAGGCCGAGGGAGCCGGCGTTTGTCCGCAGACAGCCTTCCAGGTCATGTGGCCAGCAGGACTGAACCGCTTCTGGTGCAACGGGACACCGTGATGGAAAGCAGAGTGCACGGAAACGCCGTTTACCTTCCTGCCGCAGTGGTACCTATTTATCTACTTGCACTTTGACGTGCTTTCGATCTGCTAGGTTGGCAGGAGCTGGGACTGAGCAATGGGAGCTTTCCCCGTTGTGGGGATTCGAACCGCCGACCTTTCGATCGCCAAGCCCAAGAGGCTCAGTGGTTTAGACCACAGTGCCACCCGCTCCTAAGCTAAACCCATATAAAAAGGTAAAGGGACCCCTGACCATTAGGTCCAGTCGCGGACGACTCTGGGGTTGCGGCGCTCATCTCGCTTTATTGGCCGAGGGAGCCGGCGTACAGCTTCCGGGTCATGTGGCCAGCAGGACTAAGCCGCTTCTGGCGAACCAGAGCAGCACATAGAAACGCCGTTTACCTTCCCGCCGGAGCGGTACCTATTTATCTACTTGCACTTTGACGTGCTTTCGAACTACTAGGTGGGCAGGAGCTGGGACCGAGCAACAGGAGCTCACCCAGTTGCTGGGATTCGAACCACCGACCTTCTGATCAGCAAGCCCTAGGCTCTGCGCGGTTTAACCCACAGCGCCATAGCAAACTCATTTTTTTCTCAGACGGTTTAGAAACTTCAGCTGGTGCAGGATCCAGCAGGCAGGTTGCTCACCAGGGCAAGACGGTCTGAGCATATTGCAACGACCCTCTGGGTTTGTGCAGCCCTGTGGCACCCCCAGAGCAGCTTCCATGCCTTTGGCTACTCTCGGACCCACAGCTTAGGCAGCCCTCACCTCTCCCATCACGGCAATGGGCGTCTCCCCCGTCGCTTGAGCCACGCGATGCTCCACTAGGTAGAACATGTACTCGTCGTACAGCAGGCGGATCAGGTGAAAGGAGCCGAAGCTGGCAGCGCTGCGCAGGGTGAGGTCTCGGATCACCATGGAGCTGTTGAGGGACAACACACACATAAAAACCGCTATCAACGCGATGCGAAGTCAACTTGCTTCAGCACGCAGGGGGTCGGAAGGAAAGCAGCTGAATGCGGCAGCTAGACTGGTGACTGGGAGTGGCCGCCGGGACCACATAACACCGGTCCTGAGAGATCTACATTGGCTCCCAGTACGTTTCCGAGCACAATTCAAAGTGTTGGTGCTGACCTTGAAAGCACTAAACGGCCTTGGTCCTGTATACCTGAAGGAGCATCTCCACCCCCATCGTTCAGCCCGGACACTGAGGTCCAGCTCCGAGGGCCTTCTGGTGGTTCCCTTACTGCGAGAGGTGAGGTTACAGGGAACCAGGCAGAGGGCCTTCTCGGTGGTGGTGCCCGCCCTGTGGAACGCCCTCCCATCAGAGGTCAAAGGGATCAACAACTACATAACATTTAGGAAATACCTGAAGGCAGCCCTGCCTAGGGAAGTTTTTAATCTGTGATGTGTTAATGTATTTTAATGTCTGCTGGAAGCTGCCCAGAGTGGCTGGGGAAACCCAACCAGATGGGCGGGGTATAAATAATAATAATAAATAATAATAATAATAATAATAATAATTATTATTATTATACAAGAAGTGGCTTTATACCAGCATGGACCATTCGTCCGTCAAGATACAGTGGGGGCAGCTGCCAAGGCGCATTCCGGATGTGGCTGCACTACAACTCCCAGCAGGCAGCCAATGGTCAAGGAGGATGGGAGTTGTAGTCCATCCAGGTCTGGAAGGCCACAAATCCTCCATCATTTTGGACTCACAACACCTTGGTTATAGAACGGACTTCCGGAATGGATTAAGTTTGAGAACCAAGGTACCACTGAATTATTATTATTATTATTATTATTATTATTATTATTATTATTATTATTATAGCTGGGGTTTTAACCCCGTGTGGCAACAGGGCCTGACCTGTAGAAGGACCACTTCAGCAAGAACTGCCTGGCTGCCTTTGGGAAGCCGGCTCCTCCCTCGTGATGCTTCAGGACCTGGGTCACCACGTTGTCCAGCCAGCTGGCCCACTGGTCCAAGGAGCTCTGCTGCTGGAGGGTCAGCTTGAAATCCTGCTCCAGCTTCTGCACCAGGCCTTCCTCGCATTGGCACACCCACGAGGCTTGCTCCTGGACCGGGGGAAGAGAAAAGAGAAGACGAGAAGAAGAAGAGTTTGGATTTGATATCCCGCTTTATCGCTACCCGAAGGAATCTCCAAGCGGCTCCCATTCTCCTTTCCCTTCCTCCCCCACAACAAACACTCTGTGAGACGAGTGGGGCTGAGAGACTTCAGAGAAGTGGGACTAGCCCAAGGTCACCCAGCAGCTGCATGGGGAGGAGGGGGGACGCGAACCCAGTTCACCAGATTACGAGTCCACCGCTCTTAACCACTACACCACACTGGCGTTTGAGGACCAAGGTACCACTGTATAGCCTTATTTGAGAGATTGAATCAAACGCAGCTTTCAGATCAATGAAAGCAGCGTATAGCACACCACCTGGTTCCTTAGCCTACTTATCTGTAAAATGGGCTAGTACAAAGCAATGGTCTGTAGTGGATCTCCTTGTCTAAATCCTGCTTGCTCTTTGGCAAGAATAGCTTCATCAGTTATCCAATCAACTAGCTTCTTGTAATGATGCTTTGCATATAATTTGCTATTTACAGGCAGCAAACCAACTGGACTAACTAGCTGGATTGGATGTAAGGCCCTGTTTGAATAAAGGGATGACTACCGCTGTGGCCCAAAGAGATGACATATCTATGAAGCAGGTAGAAGTAGTTTGGATTTGATATCTGGCTTTATCACTCCCCGAAGGAGTCTCCAAGCGGCTCACATTCTCCTTTCCCTTCCTCCCCCACAACAAACACTCTGTGAGGTGAGTGGGGCTGAGAGACTTCAGAGAAGGGTGACTAGCCCAAGATCACCCAGCAGCTGCATGTGGAGGAGAGGAGACGCGAAACCGGTTCCCCAGATTACAAGTCCACCGCTCTTAACCACTACACCACACTGGCTCTCAACCCAATAGCCCCCTCCCCACAAAAAAACACACTGTAAAAGGACATAGGATGTCAATCAGACCAACCAAAGGCCTGGTTAAAAGGAAAGAGGCGGTCCTTGAGGTATTGTGGTCCTGAGTCATTTAAGGCTTTATAGGTCAGAACCAGCACTTTGAATTAGGCCTGGAAACTAACTGGTAGCCAGTGCAGTCGGACCAGGATCGGTGCAATATGCTCAGACCGTCTTGCTTTGGTGAGTAACCTGGCTGCTGAATTCTGCACTGGCTGAAGTTGTCGAATAGTCTTCAGAGGCAGCCCTACGTAGAACGCATTGCAGTCATCTAACCTTGAGGTTACCAGAGCATAGACGACAGTAGTTAGGCTATCCCTGCCCAGATAGGGGCGTAGCTGGGCCACCAGCCGAAGCTGATGGAAGGCACGCTGGGCCACTGAGACCACCTGAGCCTCGAGTGACAGCAAAGGATCCAGGAGCCCATTGCAGGGGGTTGGACTGGATGACCCTTGGGGTACCTTCCAGCACTACGATTCTACGATGCTACGATGCTCCGGCTCACCTGGACGTTAGCAAAATCCACCCGGTTGAGGTCGCTGAGCATCTGGTTGATCTGCGAGGTGTTCTGGAGGACGGCGCGAGCCGCCTGCGCCAGGTGGTTGAGGGAGGTGTACCTGCGGAGAGTCTGTGCAAAGGCGCTCACCACACCCACCTGGTGTGTTCGGGATGTGGTGACAGGGATTGGGGAGGGGAGAGAGAGAGAGAGAGAGAGAGAGAGAGAGAGAGAGAGAGAAAGTGAGGCCAAACTCAGAGAAAGTGAAGCAGAGAGCGGATGGAATGCAAGAGACGTGGAGTCGTGCTTCATTTATTTATTAAATTTATACAAAGGTAAATATGCAAATACAAATATCTTTATTATGGTCAAAGACCAGAGAACAGATAATGACAACCCATAACCAGAAATAGTATTGGAGGTTGAGTTATATTACAGAATTAGAACCCATCTCATAGAACTGATACTTACATTTAAAATTAAAATTTAAAACTCAAGATTTTAAAATTTTACATTAATAGATCTTTACCACCTAATTAACATTCCTTCAGAGATTAAAGCTCAAGTCTCAGTCTCAGTCATTATTCGTCTTACTCTTGTCGCAATAAAACAAAATTTTGCGACGATCCTAGTGGTCTCCATATCTTTATCAGCTAGGAGGAGTCTGATGTAGGCTTCCTCCGAGCGGCCTGGCAGTTTCCCCAACAGCGGTTCAATCAGTTCTTTCCTTGAGTCACGATACAGTGGGCAGTATAAGAGAACATGCCCAGTGGATTCAATCTCATCACAATCACAGGGGCATAATCTTTGATCGATCGGTATCTTACTATATCTGCCCTCTAAGAGAGCTGAGGGGAGGGCATTAAAACGAGCCCTGGAAAAAGCCCAGTGGTGTTTGGGGTTGTCTAGTGACTTACTGTATTTTCTGGCATATAAGACTACTTTTTAATCCAGGAAAATCTTCTCAAAAGTTGGGGGTTGTCTTATACGCCCAGTCGTCTTATACGCCGGAAAATACGGTAAGACAGTTTGCTGGATGGAGCCTTTGAAGGTCATAGAGAGGCCTATAAATTGTAAAAATATAGGGAGGGATGTGGGTATGACTGATATGACTATGGTTTTATGAAAATAACTGTGTGTGTGCAGAGGCGTAGCAAGCCCAGGTGGTACCCGGGGCGGAATTTTTTTTGTCACCCCCCCCCAACTTTGCCAGGGCACTGGTAGAGCTGCACCCAGTGGCATAGCAAGTCACCCCCCCCCAAAAAAAGAAATGATGGTGCCACTTTGCGAGGTGTGGGTTTTTTTGTGTGTGTGTCTATTATCTCTCTTTTTTCAATAAAGTTAAAATTTATTTTTAAAAAATAAAAAATATTTTTTTTTTAAAAAATATAAAATAAAATAAAATAAAATAAAAAAGTGTCACCCCCTCTGATGGTGCCACTTTACGAGGTGTGGGGTTTTTGTGTGTGTGTGTCTATTATCTCTTTTTTCCAATAAAGTTAAAATAAAAATAAATAAATAAAATAAATAAATAAATAAAATTAAAAAGTGTCACCCCCCTCTGATGGTGCCACTTTGTGAGGTGGGGGGGGTTATGTGTGTGTCTATTATCTCTTTTTTTTCCAAAAGTTAAAATTTTTTAAAAAATAAAAAAAATTTTTTAATTTTTTTTTTATAAACAAAAGTGTCACCCCCCTGTGGGGTGGAACCCGAGGCGGCACGCCCCCGTCGCCCCCCCTTGATATGCCCCTGTGTGTGTGTGTAAAATACTTTGAAACTTTGGGAAAAAAAGTTTTTTTTTAAAAGGAAATTTGTGCTGCCGGAAAATCCACTTTCAAAAACCCCTGGCAATTCCCAGGGGTTTGGCAGAGCTGTTCAGACTGTAAGGAAGGAAAGGGATGCAACTTGCTGCACCCGCTGCTTACCTTTGTCTGAACGATCTGCTGGGGGAAGTCGCTCATGGCGTTTATTAGCCACCCCTCCAAACTTTTGGCGAAGTTGCGGATGGCCTGGGTCAACGTGCCTGCGGGGACAAAGCGAGATCTAGACAGAACGGCCTCGTCAGGCTGGCAAAACCTGCCAGGATATGTCCTGCACACAAGTAGGACCTTGGCAGGGACACATGCCTGACTGGCGTGTTCCCTCCCTCCTGGACAATCGTTCGGGAGCTTCAAAAGCATCCGAACATCACAGCGACTGATGCCAAGAACCATCAGCAGACTTAGGGATCCGCAGAGGTTTGCGCAGTTGCGTAACAGAACTCAGCAACTCAGCATCTTGGCTAATCTACTTTACATATAAATACACACAGAGCACTTCAACATGGCTCCCTCTCTCTCTGGCATCAGGCAGCAAAGAGAAAGAACAAAGGACAATAGTCCCACTTCAGGGAACACTGTAATACAAACATCCTGTATACGTCATATCCCATTTCTGTGGAATCAAAACACACACCGTCATGTGATAGACAACAATCCCATGACTGCACACGGGGAATGAATCTCCAACAAAACCTTCACAGCATCCCACATCCCCCCCCACTTTAAATTATAAAGTTTCGCCTAAGTAAGCAAAATCTGCAGAAGATCAACGCTTAGCAAGGGAGGAAACGAGGCCAGGGTGCTGCCAGTGAAGTCACAAGAGAAGAATAAGTGATATAGAATCCTTCTGAATAATGCAGGGGGGCCGGGGGGGCGGTGAACTTTAATCCAACCAAAGAATATGAAAATGCAATGCAAGTAGATACTAAAATGCAGTAATTTCCTTGCCACGTATTGGCCATTGACCTGAACAGGTAAGCCTGTTTGGTTTTTTTGTTTTGTATTTTAGCAATTGCATCTGTTTAAGCTACATTTTTGATATTCTCAGGCTGGATTAAACCCTGGGTTAGGGTTTCATCCATCCATTCATTTGCAAAAAAGGAAAAAAAAGAGAAAACCACCGGCAGCATTTTACTTCTCCGCACAGCACAGAGTTAAACTATGGAATTTGCTCCCAGAAGAGTGGGGGGCCGGGTTTAAAAGAGGGTCAGACCAATTTGGGGAGGACGTGGCTTCCGGCGGCTACTGGCCACAACAGCTGTGCTCTCTCTCCGCTGCCGGAGGAAGTATTCCAGTTGTTGGGAACTGCAGGAGGGGGGAGAGCTGCTGCGCTTAGGTCTTAGAATTGTAGGGCTGGAAGGGATCATTTCTGCAATGCAGGAATATGCAACTGTGCCGTACGGGGATCGAACCCTCAACCGTGGCATCATCAGCACCATGCTCTAGCCAACTGAGCTATCCAGGATCTCTTATATGGAAGCTCTCTTATTATATGCCGAGTCCAATGGGGACCACCTAGCTCAGCACTGTCCACTCTGACTGACAGCAGCTCTCCAAGGTTTCAGGCAGGAGGTTACTAAACCCCCGATCCCGCCCCAGATATCCTGAGGATTGGGATGTTCTGCATGCGCCGAGGGCCTTCTGGCGGTTCCCTCGCTGCAAGAAGTGAGGTTGCAGGGAACCAGGAACAGGGACTTCTCAGTAGTGGCACCCGCCCTGTGGAACGCCCTCTCATCAGATGTCAAGGAAATAAACAACTATCTGACTTTTAGAAGACATCTGAAGGCAGCCCTGTTTAGGGAAGTTTTTAATCTGTAACATCTTCCAGCCCGGACACTGAGGTCCAGCTCCAAGGGCCTTCTGGCGGTTCCCTCCCTGCGAGAAGCAAAGCTACAGGGAACCAGGCAGAGGGCCTTCTCGGTGGTGGCGCCCGCCCTGTGGAACGCCCTCCCATCAGATGTCAAGGAAATAAACAACTATCTGACTTTTAGAAGACATCTGAAGGCAGCCCTGTTTAGGGAAGTTTTTTAATGTTTGATGCTGTATTGTGCTTTTAATATTCGGTTGGAAGCCGCCCAGAGTGGCTGGGGAAACCCAGCCAGATGGGTGGGGTATAAATAAATAAATGATGATGATGATGATGATGCAAGGCTGATGCTCTCTCCCCTTAAAGGTAAAGGGACCCCTGACCATTAGGTCCAGTCGTGTCCTACTTTGGGGTTGCGGCGGTCATCTCACTTTATTGGCCGAGGGAGCCGGCGTACAGCTTCCAGGTCATGTGGCCAGCATGACAAAGCCGCTTCTGGCGAACCAGAGCAGCGCACGGAAACGCCGTTTACCTTCCCGCCGGAGCGGTACCTATTGATCTACTTGCACTTTTGATGTGCTTTCGAACTGCTAGGTTGGCAGGAGCAGGGACCGAGCAACGGGAGCTCACCCCATCGCAGGGATTCGAACCACCGACCTTCTGATCGGCTAGCCCTAGGCTCTGTGGTTTAACCCGCAGCGCCACCTGGGTCCTGCTCTCTCCCCTTAAGGAGCCGGAAATGTCCCTTGTACAGGGTGAAAATAATTTTGGCACTTTAAGCAGATGAAAAGAGCAAGAGGCAGCCTTGAGAGGGAGGGAGAGAGAGAGACGGAGAGAGAGGTGGTTTCAGTGGCGTCCTCCCCCCTCTGTACTTACTGGGAACAGGCCGGAGAACATCTGGGATGAGGATCTCCACAAGCGTCTGGTACAAGATGTGGTCGCAGCCTCGCATCCATTTCATGATGGGGATGTATTTGCACATGGCGATCAGCTTGTGCCTCGGGACCAGGGCGTCGCAGGGCTCTTCGCTGCATGGGGAGGGATAAGGGTGAGGGTCAGGAGCCCCCCGGCTTCCGAAATTTGAAACACGGGGGGCACTTGGGGTGGACGAAGGCAGGTAAAGGACCCCTGGATGGTTAAGTCCAGTCAAAGTCGACTATGGGGTTGCAGTGCTCATCTCGCTTTCAGGCCGAGGGAGTCGGCGATTGTCCACAGACAGCTTTCCGGGTCATGCGGCCAGCAGGAATAAACCGCTTCCGGCGCAACGGGACACCGTGACGGAAACCAGAGCGCACGGAAACGCCGTTTACCTTCCCGCCGGAGTGGTACCTATTTATCTACTTGAACCGGTGTGCTTTTGAACTGCTAGGTTGGCAGGAGCTGGGACAGAGCAACGGGAGATCACTCCGTCGTGGGGATTCAAACCGCCGACTTTCCGATCGGCAAGTCCAAGAGGCTCGGGGGTTTAGACCACAGCGCCACCCGCGTCCCATGAAGGCAGGAAGGGGGACAACAGAGCAGAACAAGCTAGGGATGCCAGGCGACTTTTTGAGCTATTGCTGGAGCAATAGCAATGGCACCAAGTAGCCTCGCCACCCTGCGCTCTAGAGGCTGCGCGCGAACGGGTGAGCGAAAGAGTGAGCGCATAGATGGCAGGCAGGCTGTCTGTCTGGTTGGGCGTGAAGGTCTGGCTGCACAAGGCATGCAAGCTCCGCCCCCAGTCGGTCTCAGACTCCTTATTGGACAGTTTGCAAACCAAGGAACCATTGTATATGTAACTCGATGAAAATGACTTCAATAATATTGAAACCATACGCAACCTTGATTTATTCTAAGCCATAAAAAGTGATGTACTATGTGAAAACATTGGCAGCATTAAGAAAAATTCAACAGCCCTGTTTAGGGAAGTTTTTGACCTGTGATATTTTAATGTATTTTAATATCTGTTGGAGGCCGCCCAGAGTGGCTGGGGGGACCCGGCCAGATGGGCGGGGTACAAATAATAAATTATTATTATTATCGATCGAGTTCTTACAGACACGGTGTTGGGTTTTCCTTTGCTCAGGAGGCACATAATCCCTAGAAATGGCCGTCAGTTTTTGACTGTGAGATGAAGTAGGGAATCTACTCTTTTTTTAATCTGTAGAATTTTCAACGAAATTCTCTTTTGTTGTTGGGGAGAGGGAGGGCAGGCTGTGCAGCGTGGTGTTTTACCTGGAAGGGACGGCGGCAGAGGCCGATTCGCTCGAGTGGGACTCCGAATTCCAGAAAGACTGCCATAGCTTCTCGATGTACGGGAACTGCAGGCTCATCACGACATCCACGTTGGCCTGCGGAGAGAGAGGGACCCCTGGAAATGTATTTTTTTAACAAAGGAATGTGGATTCAGAGCCTCTGATAACAAGTAGGCGACTATGGACAGATACATAGCGACTATGGACAGATACATACTCACCTCGCAGTGCCGCCTGTAGAGGACCTGAAGAGTCTTGACGTCGCTCGCATCGATTCCCTCCTGGAGGAGCAGGTTTTCCAGATCGAGGGCTGGGAACGCAGGGAGGATGTGGGTAACGTCTGCAGGGCAGGGAGGAAAACGTTAGGGGGAAGGAAGAAAACAGTGGCATCTGGTGGATTTTTTGGGGGGTGGGTAAACAATTTGGATTTGGAATAACACTTGTAGTTTAATGGTGAATTTTGGATGTAAAAGATTTGGATTATTAAAAAAAATGCAGGAGGAGATGATTAATAACAGGGTTAATAACAGGGAAAGAGGGGAGTCCTGGAGATTCTTTGGAATCTTGTTTTTATGTTGTGTGTTTGTGATCGTAAAATTTTAAATTGAAAAACCAAATAAATAAACTTATTTTTTTTAATGAAAATTGCCCTGTATATTGGAGGGTGATGGAAGACTTCAGAAGACAAAATGCAGGAGAAACTGCTGGCAAATGGAGTTGACCTATTCTAAGTTTGGGACGCGGGTGGCGCTGTGGGTTAAACCACTGAGCCTAGGGCTTGCCGATCAGAAGGTCGGCGGTTCGAATCCCCGTGACGGGGTGAGCTCCCGTTGCTCGGTCCCTGCTCCTGCCAACCTAGCAGTTCGAAAGCACGTCAAAGTGCAAGTAGATAAATAGGTATTGCTCCGGCAGGAAGGTAAACGGCGTTTCCGTGCGCTGCTCTGGTTCGCCAGAAGCGGCTTAGTCATGCTGGCCACATGACCCGGAAGCTGTACGCCGGCTCCCTCGGCCAATAAAGCGAGATGAGCGCTGCAACCCCAGAGTCGTCTGCGACTGGACCTAATGGTAAGGGGTCCCTTTACCTTTTTATATGGGTTTCGCTTAGGAGCGGGTGGCGCTGTGGTCTAAACCACTGAGCCTCTTGGGCTTGCCGATCGGAAGGTCAGGGGTCCCTTTACCTTTAAACAATTATTATTAATTCCCTAACAGATCATAGAATTACGGAGTTGGAAGGGACCGCCGCCCCATACAGGGATCGAACCTGCAACCTTGGCACTAGATAGCTCCTCACCAATGAACTGCTGGTGGTGCTGGCTCTGCGCAGCAACGGATTGCTCGGGCGTGGAGTGCAGGCTGCTGTTCGAACCGGCCTCCGCCAGGCCGTCCAACTTCTGCGAAGGTCTGTACCTACAGTCGGGAGGGACGAAAGCGTCAAACCGAGACTTCCATTTCTTCCAACACCGCTCCAAATCTCCTCATCGCTTTGGATTATTTCTCTCCTTTTGTAAAGTCACGGCAGACATCTTGTCAGGTTCTCTTATCGGTTGTTCAATAGAAATGCCAAAGCCATTTGTCTTTAAGTCCTTTTATTCAGTGCCAAACTATATACAGTGCAGAGCTCAGCCTTATCATGTCTGCTCAGTCACTAGCAGAATCCGAAAGTGCCTCCCTCCTGTTTTGGCGCCAACACCAAAGTTTCGGCATCCTAAATTGCCACCTTCTCCTCCTACGTGATATATGCGCCGGAACTGACGCTTCCCCTCCGATCGAGCCTGCTGGGTGGTTCCAGGTCCCCCACTATCTCTCTGGACACCTGGCCCTCCCTGGCTCCCAGCCACTAACTTGCTCCTCCCCAGAGACTGGACTGCTAGTTTCACTCAAAGATGAATCTGTTGTTAACACAGGTTGCGGCTCTCTATAAACACTCAGAGTTGGACTGGCAGATCCCTGACACATCTGTTGCAGCATTTTGAGCTTGCATTTCTCCTAACGACACACTTTTTTTTTTTTTTTAAAGCATCGCTAGCGCAGCGCGTTTCTGCATGCCGTTTTCGCTAACACACACGTTTCCAGACACCTCAAGCACACGCTGTTCGGTTGGGGAAACGGCAACATCCGTACCTTTGTTTCTGGTGGATGGGCTGCTGCCTCATCGCCATGTACTGAGCATCTTCCTGCAAGCGGTTGAGCGGGGAGTCTGGCTTGAGGCGGATACCGTAGTAATGGTATTTGGAATTTCCCCTGAGAGGGAGAAGATCGGTTAAGTAACAACAACAACAACAACAACAACAACAACAACAACAACCCAACAAGCAACTTGCAAGTCTAGGGTTTTCGTATCGCCGTGGCTCTGCGTTTGAAGACTCCGACTCCTTCGTAGAAAGTTCTGCTATACCCCCTTGGTCCATGTTGATTGGAATTGCTTTCACTGGCTGGCAGCTGCTCTCCAGAATTTCAATCAGGAGGGAGTTTCCAGCGCTACCTGGCAGCAGTTGCGTGGCGTTTTGGACAGAGCAAGTGCTTTCTTCCAATACGCAGGATGAGACCCTCCCTGCCCGCGGACTGTCTCGCCAGAGTGGTGCATGCTCCGGTTATCTACCGCTTGGACTACTGCAATGTGCTCTACGTGGGGCTGCCTTTGAAGGTGACTGGGAAACTGCAGCTAATCCAGAATGCGGCAGCTAGCCTGGGGACTGGGAGTGGCCGCCGAGACCACATAACACCGGTCCTGAAAGACCTACATTGGCTCCCAGGATGTTTCCGAGCACAATTCAAAGTGTTGGTGCTGACCTTGAAAGCCCTAAACGGCCTCGGCCCAGGATACCTGAAGGAGCGTCTCCACCCCATCGTCCAGCCCGGACACTGAGGTCCAGCTCCGAGGGCCTTCTGGCGGTTCCCTCCCTGCGAGAAGCGAGGTTACAGGGAACCAGGCACAGGGCCTTCTTGGTGGTGGCGCCCGCCCTGTGGAACACCCTCCTGCCAGATGTCAAGGAAATAAACAACTATCTGACTTTTAGAAGACTTCAGAGAAGTGTGACTAGCCCAAGGTCACCCAGCAGCTGCATGTGGAGGAGCGGAGATGCGAACCCGGTTCACCAGATTACGAGTCCACCGCTCTTAACCACTACACCACACTGGTGTATGTATGCCCTCCACCGCCGAGATGCAGTCCCTAGAAATAAAGCTAAGTTTCCGGTCCTCGGGGTTTTGAAGGAAGATCGACCCCAGTGTACGCAGAGGCCTCTTCAGCCCCCTCTGCCACAACCCCGCCTCCCCTGCAAACCTTGTGCCAAGCCGGCGTGTCCTCAGTCCCATGAAGACGGAGCGGATCAGCTTCCCGAAGGACGCGGCGTTCACGGGGTCGAGCTTGTGCTCTTGGCAGTGGCGCAGGTAATGGTTATAGAGAGAGCTGCGGGGCAGGCTGACCCCTTCGGCCGTCTCGTAGTTGTCCAGCAGCCACTGAAGCTGCAGATTTTATTTTATTTTTTTAAAAAAGGAGAGAAGGGGAAAAAGAGAATTTAAGAGGATTTCACATTCTGGGTCCTGTTCGTTCACACGCATCCAGCTCCTGCAGAGGACGCAATTGAAACCAAACATAAAAGAGAGCACCAGGATAGCTCAGTTGGTTAGAGTGTGGTGCTGATAACACCAAGGTTTCAGGTTCGATCCCCGTATGGGACAGTTGCATATTCCTGCATTGCAGGGGGTTGGGATAGGTGATCCACAGGGGCCCTTCCAACTCTACAATTCTATGATTCAACGATTTGATTCCATGAACCTCTCCCCTTAAGGTAAAGCGCCCCCTGACGCGGGGTCCAGTCGCGGACGACTCTGGGGTTGCAGCGCTCATCTCACTTTACTGGCCAAGGGAGCCGGCGTACAGCTTCCAGGTCATGTGGCCAGCAGGACTAAGCCGCTTCTGGCGAACCAGAGCAGCGCACGGAAATGCCGTTTACCTTCCCACCAGAGAGGCACCTATTGATCTACTTGCACTTTGACGTGCTTTTGAACTGCTAGGTTGGCAGGAGAAGGGACTGAGCAACGGGAGCTCACCCCGTCGCGGGGATTCGAACCACCGACCTTCTGATCGGCAAGCCCTAGGCTCAGTGGTTTAACCCACAGCGCCACCTGGGTCCCTCTCCTCTTACCACCAATCAAATGCACAAAAAGCAGGTGTCATCTTTTGCAAACCGCTTTGGGTGGTGTATAAATTTCATGCAATAAAATAAATTCTACTACGGTCGGACCGTAGGCCGCCAAAATGGTTAGACAGGCCAATTTTGGTGGTGGTGGTTGTTGCAAGAGACGAAACCTGAATTTGTCATGGGAAAAATGCAGCTTAGCGGTGGAGCATGTGTGATCTGGAATGCAGAAGCGCCCCCGCCTCCCAACTCATGAACCGATGAAGCACTGCTTTGGCAGTGCTTCATGCAGGAAACATGCTGGCGAGGGCTGGCCCATAGCTGTCAACCCTCCCTTTTTTTGGCGGGAAACTCCCTTATTCCAATGCCGTTTCCCACTGCTATCCCGGATTGTTGATATCCCTTAAATTCCCCGGATTTCAAAGGAAGCAGCTCCTCTCCCTCCCTGCCGGCCAGGGAGGCTCCTCAGCTGCGTTGCTCGGCTGCCAATCAGGAGTCTGAGACCGACTGGGGGCGGAGCTTGCATGCCTTGTGCAGCCAGACCCTCACGCCCAACCAGACAGACAGACAGCCTGCCGTCTATGCGCTCGCTCTTTCGCTCCCCCGTTTGCGCACAGCCTCTGGAGCGCAGGGTGGCGAGGCTACTTGGTGCCATTGCACCGCCCTGGCGGCATCCCTTTTTTTCAAATCCGAAAGTTTGGAAAAATCCCTTATTTTCAAATCCGAAAGTTGACAGCTATGGACAGATACTTAAATCTACAGGATGGATTGTGTTTTGGCTTGTGTTATTTTATTTATATTTACTGTTTATTTATTTAATAAAATTTTTAAAAAACCTGCAAAGCGGTTTACCAAAACGAAAAAAAACACCACAGCAGTAAAATCAAGAAAAATTAACAATCCTACTTTACAACACACTAAAGCTAAAATATTAAGATTAAAATTTCAACTTCCTAAGCAACTAGCCACGCCTTGGCTTTCGAACGTGGCATCCCTTATTTTCAAATCCGAAAGTTGACAGCTATGGGCTGGCCTCTCTACCCACTGTTCAACTTTGCCAGGTTGGGGGGGGGGCACCTGCAGGGACGGAGGGAAGGAGATAAAGATCTGGCCTGCCAGGCCAAAAACAGTTCCCCGACCGTGGCCTAAACATGCTATAGGACGGCTTCAGACAGACGTAAGTTCAGAGTATGCTGGATAACACACACGCTGCAATACACTGCAGCTCTCTCCCGGCCCCCAGCTGTTGTGTTGCTGCCTGCTCTTTCTCCCCTGAACCCAACAACTGAGAGCAGCTACCAAGAGCTCTGTGAAGAGCTGAGGAGCATGCAGTTATCTTGGCAGCTAGCAAGAAGAAGTGGCACCACTTCAGGACAGGACAGAAAGAGGAGCCAAGCAGAGGAAGTTCTGCTGCGACTGAAGACGGGGAAGGCTGCGGATAAGGGGCACATTCCTGGAAGCAGCAGTGGAACCAGAAGCAAAGCTTTGAAGGTGACTCGGAAGCTACAACTAATCGAGAAGGCGGTCACCAGGCGACTGGGAGCGACTGCTGGGACCATGTAACACCGGTCCTAAAGGATCTACATTAGCTCCCAGTATGTTTGCTTGCTATATTCATTCTGCGTTTTAATCTCCTTTAGCTCTGTAAAGCACTTTTTAGATTTTAAAATGCTGGTCTATGACCGTAATAAAATTTGATTGATTGATGTTTCCGAGCACCAGGGTAGATTAAAATCGACTTTTTTAAAAAAATCAAAAAAATAGGATTTTTTAAAATTTAAATTGGATTTTTGAAATAAAATGCTTTTGGAGGAAAAATCTTTCTAAATATAGTCTTCCATTTAAGTTACATTGTAGTCCAAAGGCTATTCATCAGGAAATAAGGATTTGTTTTAAGTTTATCAAGTGTGCTAAAACTCAGTCTAAGTTTTTTTAAAAAAATGTTTAACCACATCAGTTAACAAACATGGATACATATGCTATCATGTTATTGTTTTAGTTAAATAAATTGTTTAAATGGTTATTAAGGAAATGATTATTTTTCTCCTTCCAATAAAGTACAGCAGAAAAGTTGTCCAAATATAAACAGTTAACTTATTAAACCTCACCATAATTTCATAATTATCTGTCTATGTATTTCTAGTAGTATAACCAAATCAGTAATTTTTGATAAAATTGTAAAAACTACTCTGAAAATTTATTATTCCAAAAATGAAACCTACATATGGTTGTAAATATTAAGATTATACCGGCAAGAAGGAGTCTTTCTGTAAAAAAAATATTTAAATCAAGTCTTACTGACTAGTGATTTAAATCGTGATTTAAATCAATTTGATTTAAATCAAATCCACCCTGCCGAGCACAATTCAAAGTGTGGGTGCTGACCTTTCAAGGCCTCGTCCCTGTAGTCCCAAAAGAGCATCTCCACCCCCATCGTCCAGCCCGGACACTGAGGTCCAGCTCCGAGGGCCTTCTGGCGGTTCCCTCCCTGTGAGAAGTGACGTTACAGGGAACCAGGCAGAGGGCCTTCTCGGTGGTGGCGCCCGCCCTGTGGAACGCCCTCCTGTCAGATGTCAAAGGAGATAAACAACTATGCGACTTTCCGGAGACATCTGAAGGCAGCCGGGAAGTTTTAAATGCTTGACGTTTGCTGTTTTTCTATTCTGTTGGAAGCCGCCCAGAGTGGCTGGGGAATAAATATTATTATTTGCTGCGCTTTTATTATGTTGCAAGCCGTCCAAAAGTGCTGGGGCAACCCTGTTAGATGGGCGGGGTACAAGTAATTTTTTTAAAAGGTAAGGGTAAAGGACCCCTGGACGGTTAAGTCCAGTCAAAGGCAACCATGGGGTTACGGCTCTCATCTCACTTTCAGGCCGAGGGAGCCAGCGTTTGTCCACAGACAGCTTTCCGGGTCATGTGGCCAGTAGGACTAAACCGCTTCCGGCGCAACGGGACACCGTGACGGAAACCAGAGCGCATGGAAACACCGTTTACCTTCCCGCTGGAGCGGTACCTATTTATCTACTTGCACTGATGTGCTTTCGAACTGCTAGGTTGGCAGGAGCTGGGACAGAGCAACGGGACCTTCTGATTGGCAAGCCCAAGAGGCTCAGTGGTTTAGATCACAGCGCCACCCATGTCCCTGGTACAAGTAATTGATTGGTACCCAGCGGCACATACAAATGAGTTAATATGCCACACAGGCTTAATGTTTGTGGGCAGCTTGGCTGTGTCTTAGGCAGCCTAAAAAAAAGATAATAGACACACACACACACACACACACACACACAACCCCCCACACCTCACAAAGTGGCACCATCAGAGGGGGGGTGACACTTTTTAATTTTTTTTAATTTTTAAAATTATTTTAAATTATTTTTTTATTTTAACTTTATTGGAAAAAAAAGAGATAATAGACACACACACACAAAACCCCCACACCTCACAAAGTGGCACCATCAGAGGGGGGGTGACACTTTTTAATTTTTTTAATTTTTTAAATTATTTTAAATTATTTTTTATTTTAACTTTATTGGAAAAAAAAGAGATAATAGACACACACACACAAAACCCCCACACCTCACAAAGTGGCACCATCAGAGGGGGTGACACTTTTTATTTATTTATTATTATTTTTTTTTACATTATTATTATTATTATTATTATTTTTAACTTTATTGAAAAAAAAGAGATAATAGACACACACAAAACCCCCACACCTCGCAAAGTGGCACCATCAGAGGGGGGTGACACTTTTTAATTTTTTTTAAAAAATTTAAATTAAAGTGGTGGGGGGTAACAAAAGAAATTCCGCCCCGGATACCACCTGGGCTTGCTACGCCTCTGCTCATGATGTGTGCGCCTCACAAGCTCAAAACCAGGGAACACATTTAATTGGTGGATCTGTGGATGCCCGGGGGTCCGTTGCCCCATTCGCGCCACAAAAACTACCCTAGAAATGTCAACATTTTCCAAAGCAGGGGCTCCACGGTTTGGCTTTTGGAAAATAGCGGGGTCTGCAGTACTTAGCTAATTGGGAACCACTGATTTAATGAATCGTTTACAGGGCTGAGGTTTGCTCCTGGCAACCGGCCGGGGCGGGGGGAGAAACACGTGCTTGCTCTTCAAGTGCCACAAGATGCTCGGCTCGTGCTTCGTTGCAGTAAATGGGATTCTGAAAAGCGCACGGAAGCCGGAAAACAGGGCGCCGGGGGTGTGGGGGTGTCTACGGAGGGGCCGGGTGGGTGGGAGGCAAACTTACATGGCTGTTCAGCAAGCTGCTTTTGTGCGACGTTATGCCTTCATTTTTTTGGAGGTTTTCAATCGCCATTTCAAGCTGGAAAGGGGGCGGCGGCAGGGCCAAAGAGAGAGAGAAAAAGAAGGGAAATGAGACACTTGGCAAACAGCCGGGGGGGACCCGCCTGAGCCGCCGTGAAGCCCTTCCCTCAAACAGGCAAGGTGGGGAGGTGGGATCAGGCGCAGGAAAGCATGAATGTTACATTGGGGAGGGGGGAAGGCATGCAAAAGAAGCCACACAGTGCAGGTGGTTTTTTTGGGGGGGAGGGGGTGCGAGAGAGAAAGAAGCAGCCCCTTGCGCTGCAAATATAGGTTTATCAGGCGTCTACCCCCCTCACTGATTTAGAAGTCACATATCAAAACAGGGAGGTAGTGCATAGCTGTCAACCCTCCCTTTTTCTGCGGGAAACTCCCTTATTCCAATGCCGTTTCCCGCTGCTATCCCGGATTGTTGATATCCCTTAAATTCCCCGGATTTCCAAGGAAGCAGCTCCTCTCCCTCCCTGCCGGCCAGGGAGGCTCCTCAGCTGCGTTGCTCGGCTGCCAATAAGGAGCCTGAGACCGACTGGGGGCGGAGCTTGCATGCCTTGTGCAGCCAGACCCTCACGCCCAACCAGACAGACAGCCTGCCTGCCATCTATGCGCTCGCTCTTTCGCTCACCCGTTCGCGCGCAGCCTCTGGAGCGCAGGGTGGCGAGGCTACTTGGTGCCATTGCACCGCCCTCGCGGCATCCCTTATTTTCAAATCCGAAAGTTTGGGAAAAATCCCTTGATTTGACTTTCAAATCTGAAAGTTGACAGCTATGAACTAAACTGATGCCTATGAAACAGACGTTGAAATGTTTTCCAGGCTAAACATGCCCAGCTCCTTCAACCATTCCTCATAAGGCTTGGTTTCCAGACTGCAAGATTAACGTGAGTCAAGAGTGTGATACAGCAGCAAAAAAGGCGAATGCTATTCTAGGCTACATCAACAGAAGTCTAGTGTCCAGATCAAGGGAAGTAATAGTCCCACTCTATTCTGCCTTGGTCAGACCACACCTGGAATACTGTGTCCAGTTCTGGGCACCCCAATTGAAGAAGGATGTTGACAAGCTGGAAGGTGGGCAGAGGAGGGCAACCAAGATGATCAAGGGTCTGGAAACCAAGCCTGATGAGGAATGGTTGAAGGAGCTGGGTATGTTTAGCCTGGAAAAGAGGAGACTGAGAGGAGATAGGAGAGCCATCTTCCAATATCCCAAAGGCTGCTGCGTGGGAAATGGAGCAAGCTTGTTTTCTCCTGCTCTGGAGGGTAGGTCTCGAAGCAATGGCTTCAAGTTACAAGAAAGATTCCGACTAAACATCACGGAAAGAGCTGTTCAACATTGGAACGGTCTCCCTTGGGAAGCGATGGACTCTCCTTCCTTGGAGGTTTTTAAGCAGAGGTTGGGTGAGTTGAGATTCCTGCATCGCAGGGGGTTAGGCTAGATGAAACCTCGGGTCCCCTTTCAACTACTCTTCTATGATTCTATGAACTTTGATTAGCCCCTAGCCAGACCCAACCAGCCTGCTTTCTTAATTGCAACTAGCCCAGTGGGTGGGGCTGCCTGCCTTCTTCCTTCTCTTCAGTATGTTTTGCTCTCCTATTAAAGGTAAAGGGACCCCTGACCATTAGGTCCAGTCGTGTCCGACTATGGGGTTGTGGCGCTCATCTCGCTTTACTGGCCGAGGGAGCCGGCATACAGCTTCCAGGTCATGTGGCCAGCAGGACTAAGCCGCTTCTGGCGAACCACAGCAGCGCACGGAAACGCCGTTTACCTTCCCGCCGGAGCGGTACCTATTTATCTACTTGCACTTTGACGTGCTTTCGAACTGCCAGGTGGGCAGGAGCAGGGACCGAGCAACGGGAGCTCACCCCGTCGCAGGGATTCGAACCGCCGACCTTCTGATCGGCAAGCCCTAAGCTCTGTGGTTTAACCCACAGCGCCACCTGGGTTCCCCGCTCTCCTATTAGGTAAAGGCAAAGGACCCCTGGACGGTTAAGTCCTGTCAAAGGCGACTATGGGGTTGCGGCACTCATTTCGCTTCCAGGCCGAGGGAGCCGGCGTTTGTCCGCAGACAGCTTTCTGGGTCATGTGGCCAGCAGGACTCAACCGCTTCTGGCGCGACGGGACACCGTGACAGAAACCAGAGCGCACGGAAACGCTGTTTACCTTCCCGCCGCAGTGGTACCTATTTATCTACTTGCACTTTGACGTGCTTTCAAACTGCTAGGTGGGCAGGAGCAGGGACCGAGCAACGGGAGCTCACCCCGTCGCGGGGATTCGAACCGCCGACCTTCTGATCGGCAAGCCCAAGAGGCTCGGTGGTTTAGACCACAGCGCCACCCACGTCCCTGCCCTGCTATTCCTCAGCAGTGCCACAGGTGGGCAAGAACCTAACCTGAGTTGACTCCACCTGCCACCAGCTCTGGCTCTACCTAGTGCTTCTGTCCTGCCAGTCCCCATGTCCAACCACCACCACTGCCATCCCTTTCAGGTGGCTGAAACACAAACCCCCTTCCCAGAATGCACCTCAATCGGATTTCCAGCCGCCCGGGGAGGCGGCGGTAGCGGCGGCAAGCCCCGACGTACCGTGGCTGGGGAGGAGCGCGAGGTGTGAGAGAGGGCATGCCTGGCGCTCTCCATGCCGCTGTGGATGAGGTAGGCTCCGGAGCTGGACACGATCTGGCTTCCCCCGAGGTCCATCGCGATGCCCACCATGCCGTGCGAGGGGATGGTAGTGGGAGACGAAGGCCCCGTGCTCACCTGAGAGCTACCTCCCTGAGCTTCGAAGTAGGAGGACGCGCTGCTCGGGGCGTAGATCTGAGCCTCGGTGTTGTAGGAATAAGCGGCACGTCTGCCGGAAGACCGGGGTTGGGGTGGGGGGAAGAGACAGGAGACAGAGGGACAAGGCGTTTAGTTATGGACACACGCAGTCAGGGAGGAGGGCCTTCCGAGGGTTTGAAAGTACTTTCCCCCCAAAAACAGGGTCCTTTCTGTTGGGGATAATTCAATATCTCATTATATATACCCTGTTTCCCCTATTTTAAGACGTAGTCATAAAATAAGTCATAGCAGGATTTTTTCGCATTTGCGAAATGTAAGCCGTACCCCGAAAATAAGCCATAGTGATAGGCGCAGTTCTGGAGGGCGCCAAGGAAAAGGCGGGGCTGAGCGTCCAGTCCAGCAATATGGTAAAAGCCAGTTTTTGTAAGCTGCACGGTCGGAATTTTTTTGGGGGGGGGGTGAGGCTTATATTCAGGCCAATACGGTAACTGGGAAGGGAGGGTAGATTTACTTACATGGTCCCATTGGTATAGACAGCTTCTCCTCCTTCCACGTACTGGACTTGAGCTGGATAGACATGCTGTACCGTTTGCACCTAAGAGAAAGGCACGGAGATGGGAGCAGCCATGAAATCTTGCCACTGCGTCTCTACAACAACCTCAGCATCCTGCCAGCTCCCTTGGCTGGGAGGCACAAAGGAGGGCAAAACAGTCTCATGCCCCCGCACCCCAGTTGAAGAAGAAGAAGAGTAGTTTGGATTTGATATTCCGCTTTATCACTCCCCGAAGGAGTCTCAAAGCGGCTCACATTCTCCTTTCCCTTCCTCCCCCACAACAAACATTCTGTGGGGCGAGTGGGGCCGAGAGTGGGGCGAGTGGGGCCGAGAAGTGTGACTAGCCCAAGGTCACCCAGCAGCTGCAGGTGGAGGAGCGGGGATGCTAACCCGGTTCACCAGATTATAAGTCTACCACTCTTAACCACTACACCACACCATAGCTGTCAACCCTCCCTTTTTTTGCAGGAAACTCCCTTATTCCAATGCCGTTTCCCGCTGCTATCCCAGATTGTTGATATCCCTTAAATTTCCCGGATTTCCAAGGAAGCAGCTCCTCTCCCTCCCTGCCGGCCAGGGAGGCTCCTCAGCTGCGTTGCTCGGCTGCCAATAAGGAGTCTGAGACCGACTGGGGGCAGAGCTTGCATGCCTTGTGCAGCCAGACCCTCACGCCCAACCAGACAGACAGCCTGCCTGCCGCCTACGCGCTCGCTCTTTCGCTCACCCGTTCGTGCGCAGCCTCTGGAGCGCAGGGCGGCGAGGCTACTTGGTGCCATTGCATGGCCCTGGCGGCATCCCTTATTTTCAAATCCGAAAGTTTGGGGAAAATCCCTTATTTTCAAATCCGAAAGTTAACAGCTATGGCGGGGATGCTAACCCGGTTCACCAGATTATAAGTCTACCACTCTTAAACACTACACCACACTGGCTGCAAAAGCCTCTCCCAGGACACATTTCTAAGACCAGCAAAGCGACCGGGAAGGTGGAAGAGGAGTTCAGGGAGGAGGGGGGAATCTTTTAACAATTCTATGTTATGTGGACAAATGGAAACGATAGAGCATGTGCCTCTCCAGTGCCTATACTATAGACACATTCGTATTAGCCTCGTTATGAGAATTATAAGGTCTAAGATGTAAAAGTAAATGTTCATAAATGTACCAGGAAAACATACATAAATATATAAACCACATGTCTGAAATAGTATAGGAAAACAGCCCTAAAGCCATTTTGACTCTTTCAGTGACCTCAAATTCCGTATTTTCTGGCGTATAAGACGACAGGGCGTATAAGACGACCCCCAACTTTTCCAGTTAAAATATAGAGTTTGGGATATACTCGCCGTATAAGAAATATGACCTGGCGTATAAGACGACCCCCGACTTTTGAGAAGATTTTCCTGGGTTAAAAAGTAGTCTTATACGCAGGAATATACAGTATTCCTCTGCAACTTTGGATGGACATGGGAAAAGCCTCCCCACTGTCTCTGTGCTCACACATTTGGGTATGAATAGGGTGAGCCTGTGTGACCTGGACTCAGGAATTAAGTATTTATCATCACAAACTTTGTCTCGGAAACCGAAAATCCGGCGCAGCTCCCACAGCTTCCGATTGGCTGCAGGACGCTCCTGCAGCCAATCAGAAGCCGCACCTTAGTTTCTGAACGTTTCGGAAGTTGAATGGACTTACGGAACATGTTCTGTTGGAAAACCAAGGTACGACTGTATTCTGAACTTGCATGCTTATAAAAAGGTTTTTTTAATTGCAGCTAATCTGTGGCTCTAAAAGGGGCAGGGGGGCAGGGAGAGATAGACTAAGAAAAGAACTTCCGTATTTTTCGCTCCATAAGACGCACTTTTTTCCTCCTAAAAGGTAAGGGGAAATGTCTGTGCGTCTTATGGAGCGAATGCATGGTCCCCGGAGCCAAATTGCCTAGGGGCCAAAAGCAGATTGTGCTCTTTTTTTTGCAAAGGGAGAAGAGGGTGTTGAAAGGAAGCCGCTGAACAGCTGTTCAGCAAGCGATCGGGGGGAGGAGAGATAAGGCTCCCTTTCCAGCCCCGCCCCCTTGCCCAGGCCTCCGTTGTTGAATGCAGAGGGAGGCTGTTTGTTTCCCCAGCGACATGGGACTGGCTGATTAGATTATCTGTCTGGAAACTGTAGAAATGGCTCCCTTTCCTGTAGGACTAGAAGCTGCAGAACTGTGAGTCGAACCCCATAAAAACGGGGCTTTTCCTCTTTGAAAAAGAAGCTGCACCACTTTCAGCTGATCCTCAAAAAAGCAGGGCTTTTCCCTTTGCAAAAAAAGCTGCACCACTTTGAGCTGATCCTCAAAAAAGCAGGGCTTTCCCCCTTTCCTCCTCTAAAAACTAGGTGAGTCTTATGTTCAGGTGCGTCTTATGGAGCGAAAAATACGGTTATGCTTTCCCCATTAACAAACACTTCCCTGTTTGGGTCCCCAGAGGCAATCTTCATTCGATGAGAAGTTTGTGTTCAAGACAGAATCCAGCCAGTCTAAACTTGTCCACTGCTGTTTTAAGGAAGCATGCCTCAAAAATCAAGAGCTTAATTTTATTTTTATTTTTTTTGCAATTTAAGGTTATATTATGTTCCTACGCTATAATCCCCAAACCAAGACATTTAATGGTGCAATATGGTCTATTCTTTTCCGTTTGACTTTTTCCCCTGAAGCCAGCGCAGGGTTCAGCTGAAGTCTGGGAGCAACCTGGTCTCCGTTGCAAAATGCACATTACCTGCTGTGGAACCTGCTGGACTCTGGGGACGGACAGCTGCTGCATTTGCGCCCCTTTCGGAGTGGAGCCTGTCGCTTGCACCAAAACCCTCTGGAAGACGAACAAACGCAGAATCACCCTTTTGGATGCCTTTACATTTACAAAATGGAGGGCGCTATATTTTCTTTGCACAAAATCACATTTTTACCTGGGAAAGGTGTGGTATTTGTAGAATTACAACAAGAAAATGCCTCACTCCCAGAGATGTATAGATGTCTAAAATCTTGGTCTAATTTTGCAGAAGCCCCTTACTTACCGTATTTTTCGCTCCATAATGCGCACTGGACCATAACGTGCACCTCGTTTTTAGAGGAGGAAAACCAGAATTTTTTTTTTCTTGTTTTCATCCTCTAAAAGGCTGGGAGCAGGATGCTGCTGGTTCTTCCCTGCCAACCCCGATCACAAAAACAAGCCTGCTTTGGCCAACAGGGATGGCAGGGAGCAACCAGCAGCATCCCTCTGCCACCCACCCCCCCCTGTTCAGTGAGAAGCATCCCTCCCCCGCCCCTTTGCCACTTGCTTTAAAGCCAGGTAGGGAGAAGGAATGAACCTGAGCCTTCTTCCCTTCCCCCTACCTGGCTTTAAAGCTGGGGGAGAGCTGTCCTGACGCTGCGCAGCATCAGGGCAGCTCTCCCCTGCTTGTTTTAAAGAGAGTCAAGGAGAAGAGATGAACGCTCCAGTTCACCCCTCGTCCCCAGCTCCCTTTAAAGCAAGCTCTGAAGCGGCTCATCCCCGCTTGCTTTAAAAGGAGCTGGGGACGAGGGGTAAACGCTCCGGTTCACCCCTCGTCCCCAGCTCCTTTTAAAGCAAGCGGGGATGAGCCGCTTCAGAGCTTGAAGCAGCAGCATCTCCTCTGCTTTCTCCACCACCCCATCCCCAAATCAGGCTTTTGGGTTCAGCACCAGGCGCGGGGTGGTGGAGAAAGCAGCTGGGATGCTGCCGCTTCCTCCACTACCCCACGAGCGGCATGGAGGAGGAACTTCTGGATCCTCCCTGCAGCCTCCGTTGCAGAAACAAGCCTGTTTCTGCGAACGGAGGTGCCGGGAGGATCGAGCAACATCTCCGCTGCCGCCCCCACCTCCTGCCGAACACGGCGGGGGTGGGGGGAGGCAACGGGGAGCGAAGTGGATGTTGCTGGATCCTCCCCGCAGCCTCCGTTCGCAGGCAAGGCAGGCACGCGAGCGCAGGAGACGCTCCTGAGCGCAGGAGACGCTGCGGAGCTTGCACGCCTGCCTTCCGTGGGATCCTCCTTTGAAGCAAACGCTTTGCTTGCTTTAAAGGAGGAACGGAAGACAGGAGGAGGCCGCTGGCGGTGGCGATGGAGAAGGGGAAAACGGCCCGATTTCGAGCTGCTTTCCCCTCCTCCGCCCTTCTGCCGCTGGCGGTGGCCACGGAGGAAGGGGAAACGGCTCAGGGGAGCGTCAGAGGCGGGCAGCAGCAGAAGCGGCGCCCAGTGCCTTCGCTCCATAACGCGCACAGACTTTTCCCCTTCCTTTTTTGGAGGAAAAAAGTGCGCGTTATGGAGCGTAAAATACGGTAACTAACATCACTAATGAAGCTCACAGGTGGGACCTCTCCAGAGCCCGCTTTGATTCAATGCCCCTCAACAGTCTTATATGGCAAATTTATGAGGGTACCACTGAACGAGCGTCTCTGCCCTTGTATGTCCAATGAAGTAGAATCAGTTATTCACATCCTCCTGTCTTGCGGATTCTATGGGGAGGAACGTGCTCGGCTCATCTTTCCCCTTTTGTCAAGATTCACACCTCTGCGGCACTATTTGGAATATTCCCCAGAAACTTTACGAAAATATCTTCTGGAGGACACCTCAAGTCTAGTTTCACATGGGGTGGCCAGATTCTGCTTCTTAGCTATCAAGAAGCGTAAATCCCTTTTATTGAATAACACTCCACAAAGTTCCCTGTTGTAATTGTTTTACTTTTGGTGATGTTACTCTTGACTTTCCTTTGTCTGGATTTCTGTCATCTGTGTTTGTATTGCTGGCTCTTGCCGTAATAAAACTGACTTTGGTATTTGTGCAATGTAAGTACATATGATCACTCCCATATGGGCATGGAACGTGGTGTCCAAATTTGAACGGAATCGATCAAGGGGTTACGGAGAAAGGCGATTGTTAACAAACATCCAACTTGAACGATCCTATATAATAATCTTGCTGTGTCCCTGCGTCCACCAATTTTCTGTGTGTCACGGAAGTGCGCTACTGCGCATGACCGGGACCCACAGGGACGCAGGGATTGGAGCGGGCGGAGAGGGGGGCGTGTCCGCGAGGCAGCGGCGGCGCACGCGCGTTGTCATTTGCGCCAGCGCCGCTGCCACGCAAGGATGTCTCCCTCGCAGGGGTTCCGCCTCGGAGGAAAGCCGCCAGCCGGAGGCTTAGGCAGCGGACACCGAGGAGGAAGAGGCTGGCGGGGGCGGCGGCAAGCGCTAGCTCCGGCTCCGGCTCCGACCTCCTCCCTCTTCCCGCCTCTCCACACGCAAAAACGCACGCGCGCGCTCCGGCCCTCCTCGCCGGCCGGCCGGTCGCGCCACCCGCCTCCGCCGTCTCAAGCGCGCAGCGCAGGCAAGCATGCAGGACCAGCGAGCGAGCCTCGGGTGGCGCCGGCCCGGGAGGCGTTGCTTGCAGCGCCAGCCGCCCGTCCTGTTGCTGCTGCTGCTGCTGGGAAGCCTCCGAGCCCCGGGAGGCTGCGCGCGGCGTCCTCCAGGATGCGGGAGCCGAGGGGGCACCCCGGGGGGGGGGAAGGGAAGGGGAACCTCCTCCTCTACAGGGGGGCTCGAGGGCCTTGATCCAGATGGGCCCCCACCAGCACCGTCACTGCCATCTCCCCCGGTGGAGAGGGGGCCACTTTCGGTGGTCCGGGAGGGCAGCGGCCCGAAGGGGCCAGGCCTGGCCGGGGCTGTAGGAGGCGGCTGCCGGGCTGTGTTCTCTCCGGTCCCGAGGGCCTGGGTGGGTGGGGAGGCCAGGCCAGAGGCCGGAGGGGAAGGGCTCCTCCTGGGGCTCTGCCGCCTCCTGCCTCCCCCTCCTCCGGGGAAGCGGCGCAAAGCGCCACCGCCCGCACCCTTCAGGAGGCAATGCAGACGCACAGCCTGGGACGTTGCGGGCCCGAGAAGCGCCCCCGCCCTCCCTCCCTCCTGCCCGGCTCTTCTCCTGCGCGGCCGGAGCCGCCGAGGGAGCTGGGCGCGCGCGGCGGTGCCGACCTCCGAGGGGGCGTCCGGGGTTGTGGGGCTCCCCGGTTTCCTCGCGCTCAGCCTCCTCCCTCCGCGGCGGCAGGAGCGCAGCCGCGGCTGTGCCCCCCGCCCTGCAAGGCGCGCACGTGTGCTGCCGGACTAGCGCCCGTTATCTCAACGGGCTTCAATTCACTAGTTTTATATAAGAAACTAGTATATTAAGCCCGTTTAGAAAACGGGCGCTAGCCGGAGCCGGAGCAGCAGGTACGCGCGCGCGAGCAGAACCTCAGCCTGGCGCGCCGCTCTTCAGGCTCCGGTCGGCCTCGCGCTGCTCCCCGCTCTCCCGCGCGCGCCAGTCCCGTACCCCCTCCTCCTCGCGTCCTCCCTCCTCCCCCCACCCCCGCGAGGCGTACGCAGCGCCACCATCGCTGGAGGGGAAGCCCCGCCTGCCAAGTGGGGCGGAGTCGGAAGCGCGAAAGCAAAGAGGGCTGCTGCGGGGCGGGCCTGAGAGCGGCAGCAGCAGCTGCGAGGGCAGGAGCGAGCAGGCGCGCAGGTGGGTAGGCGAGCGGTGTACCGGTCCGCGCGTCGCCCTTGCCCAGCTGCGTGGGGAGCAGGAGCGGCGGGTGGCCCGACAACTGCCGCGCTAAGCAGCGCCGCGCCTTGGGAGAGCCCAGGCGGCAGGCGGGCGGGCATGCAGGCAGGGCGAGCAGCTCATGCCCCAGGCACCCAGGGAGTAGCTGCTGCTGCTGCCGCCACCGCCACCAGCCGCCGCGACGGTGAATGAGCTGCTCCCTCACTCCGCCCGCCGCCTCTTCCCTAGTGACGACAGCGGCTCTGCGCGGGGCTCCTCTGCGCCCCTGACAGGACGGAGGCCTCCCTTCTCGCAGCCGGGCGCTAGCGGCGGCGGCCGGGATCCCGGCCGGCGCTGCTGCTCCCGCGGTGACTGACCGATCCGCCGAGCGCGTAGGCCTCGGGTGAAGCCGGGGGCTCGCGTGATCGGCGCGGCCGGGGGAGAGGAGGAGCGTGACGGGGAGGGGACACGCCCCCCTCTCCGCCCATTCCAATCCCTGCGTCCGTCCGTGTGTGACATGCGCAGTGGAAATTTCCACTGACACACGGACGGCGGACGCAGGGACATAGGGAGATTATTATATAGGATATTATAAGAAAATACTAGAAATCATAGTAAGCATACAGTAAGAAAAGTAAGTACCTTCAACTTTGCAAACGTAAAGTACTTTGGGAAACGATGGGAAGTCTATATTTATGTTTATATGATTTAGGTTAGTGAAATTTACTTTAGATCATTGAATATACTATTTTAAATTATTTATTTTTCTTTTTTCTTTTTATTTAGTATAATCGATATAAGAAATGAGTATGTACATTAGCATGTATAAAATAATATCTATAGTGTATATTTTGCTTTATGTATTTATGTACACTTTAGTTGTACATCCAACTTGAACAATTTTATATATATAGATGCATCTCTGGGTTGTTTGTGGGGCCTGCCTGGTGTTTTTACATGAGTAGAATGTGTGCTTTGATTTAAAATGCATCTCTGGGTTATTTGTGGGGCCTGCCTGGTGTTTTTACATGAGTAGAATGTGTGCTTTGATTTAAAATGCATCTCTGGGTTGTTTGTGGGGCCTGCCTGGTGTTTTTACATGAGTAGAATGTGTGCTTTGATTTAAAATGCATCTCTGGGTTATTTGTGGGGCATAGGAATTTGTTCACCCCCCCCCAAAAAAAATATAGTCCGGCCCACCACATGGTCTGAGGGACGGTGGACTTGCCCATGGCTGAAAAAGTTTGCTGACCCCTGTCTAAGTTAATAAAACATTGATTGAGTTCCTGCCCATTCCAGTGTTGCCATCTTCTACACTAAAAGAAATAGAAAGTCCCAAACATTTCGGGGACATTGCCTCACAAGGAAAGGACTCCAATATTCACTGGCAGCGTCCACTCTTTTAAGATGGTTAAAAAAGAAAGAAAGATGGATTTACCCTGAGAACCACCAGCAGGGAGCCAGCCTTGAATTCTTGCTGCCTTCCCACCGGAGGCACCTAGCATCTAGGGAGATTTTATTTTTATTTCGGCAGAGCAGATGGAACGAAAGGGCAGCGCTAGCCGCACACTCTGTAGGATCCCTCCCTGAAGGTCTCACACAGGGGTGGCCGGATGGGTCTGTCATTTCTGGCCTTCTCAGCTTCTCATTTCCCCAATCTTATCTTCATTCAACTCTCCACATTTCTGCAGCGTTCTCTGATTAGTATTATTTTAAATCATGAAAATGCACCAGCATTTTCATGCATTTCCCCCCTAACACACATATTCTCAATCTCCCCCTAATTCCCTCCCCCTAATTTCTGCATTTTCACCAATCCATGCACTTTCATGCGCAACTTAACCTAGCATATGCATTTTTGTACACATCCGTTGGCTGCTGAACTGCCCTGGAAAATTTCAATACAGTGGGACCTTGGTTCTCGGACTTAATCTGTTCCGAAAGTCCGTTAAACTCCTGAAACGTTGGAAAACCAAGGCACGGCTTCCGATTGGCACAGGCGCCCCGGAAACAATAGCCGACAGCCTCATCAGACGTTCGGCTTCCGAAAAACGTTCAAAAACCGGAACACTCACTTCCAGGTTTTCGGGAGCTGATTTGTTCGTCAACTAAGCCGTTCAAGAACCGAGGTTCCGGCATAACTGCAAATTTCGAAGGATGGCTGTGTTCCAGTTTGCACGTTCCTTCCAGGAAGTGCAAAATTCATGTGAACATGAATCTAATTTCTCCTCCACCCTCTGTCCCGCCTGCTGCAAGCCCTGCAACTTGCCCCATCTGTATAGACGGTTCACAAGGTCTGCGAACACAGAGGGACAGATGAACAGACAACAGACAGACCGCACAGGGTGATGGACTGTGGACCTCAACAGATGCCCTGTGGTGCCTATTCCTGATGCCAGTTTGGTGGAGGTGGGAGGCAGCAAGCAGATAAGATTCCCCCCCACCCCACCCAAAGGCTCGGAGGAGAAGAAGAGTTTGGATTTGATCTCCCGCTTTATCACTCCCCGAAGGAGTCTCCAAGCGGCTCCCATTCTCCTTTCCCTTCCTCCCCCACAACAAACCCTCTGTGAGGTGAGTGGGGCTGAGAGACTTCAGAGAAGTGGGACTAGCCCAAGGTCACCCAGCAGCTGCATGTGGAGGAGCGGGGAAGCGAACCCGGTTCACCAGATTACGAGTCTACCGCTCTTCACCACTACAATACACTGGCAGGTGCTGGGGTGTGTATGTGCCGGGGGAATCCCTTAGGCCTTCATCTGAATGGGATTTAAGAGACCCCTGGGCACTTTCCTTCCGCCTGCCTCTCTCCCCCAGACTCAGTCTCTTGTCTGCTGAGCTGGATCCGCCAAGCCAACATGTTAAGCCGGGGACCAGGGCTAAGTCATGATCAGGGGTCGGAGCAGTTAAAAGCCTGGGGCGAAGCAGGCTTGCGCGCGAGTCCATTGATCCCAAGGCGTGTTCTGGGTACAACCCCTCAGAAGAAGAAGAGTTTGGATTTGATATCCCGCTTTATCACTCCCCGAAGGAGTCTCCAAGCGGCTCACATTCTCCTTTCCCTTCCTCCCCCACAACAAACACTCTGCGGGGTGAGTGGGGCTGAGAGACTTCAGAGAAGTGGGACTAGCCCAAGGTCACCCAGCGGCTGCATGTGGAGGAGCGGAGGCGCGAACCCGGTTCACCAGATTACGAGTCTACCGCTCTTAACCACTACACCACACTGGCTCTCAAGTTAAAGGAAGTTAAAGGAGTTAAAGGAAGCAAGAAGGCATCGTTCGGAGAGGAGAGCGGATGGAGGGCTCCTTACCTGCTGGGATGCTGGCACCGGCTGGACCACAGGGGCCTGGACCGATGCCGACGTTCGCAGCGCCACAGGAGTCGTGGAATCTGAGCCGCCCTCGGACTCCTGCATGCCTGGCTCTAGGAGAGAGATGGGGGTGGGGGAACAAAGACACAGTTTTTAATTAACAGCAAAAACTAAGGTTGCATGCTGGTTTCTCGGTGGGCCGGTGGCAGGGTGGATTTGATTTAAATCAAATTGATTTAAATCACGATTTAAATCACGATTTAAATCACTAGTCAGTAAGGCTTGATTTAAATCACTAGTCAGTAAGACTTGATTTAAATATTTTTTTTACAGAAAGACTCATTCTTGCTGGTATAATCTTAATATTTACAAACATATGAAGGTTTCATTTTTGGAATAATAAATTTTCAGAGTAGTTTTCACAGTTATATCAAAAATTACTGATTTGGTTATACTACTAGAAATACATAGACAGATAATTATGAAATTATGGTGAGGTTTAATAAGTTAACTGTTTATATTTGGACAACTTTTCTGCTGTACTTTATTGGAAGGAGAAAAATAATCATTTCCTTAATAACCATTTAACTTAATTTATTTAACTAAAACAATAACATGATAGCATATGTATCCATGTTTGTTAACTGATGTGGTTAAACATTTTTTAAAAAACTTAGACTGAGTTTTAGCACACTTGATAAACTTAAAACAAATCCTTATTTCCTGATGAATAGCCTTTGGACGACAATGTAACTTAAATAGAAGACTATATTTAGAAAGATATTTCCTGCAAAAGCATTTTATTTTAAAAATCCAATTTAAATAAAAAAAATCCGATTTTTTTTATTTTTTAAAAAAAATCAATGATTTTTATCCACCCTGGCCGGTGGCCATGGCAAGTGATTTCTATTTGCGTTATTACATTCGGCGCAACAAGGGGAAGTTCGGCCGCAAGTCTCTCGAGTTCGAGATCCGCCCTGATGGGAAACCGGGATATGCAAACAGCAGCAATTATAAAAAAAATGATGCCGTGGTCGGAAAGGAAGCCTGCGCACACAAATGTGTGATGGAAGAGCTAGAGAAGACAATCGACGACAGTGAAATCACAAAAGAAGATGGTGCCTTATAGCCTCTTCCTGACAGAGTTGGCCGGCAGGAGCTTGAAATTGTAATTGGTGGTGAACACACTCTTTTACCGCATCAAAAATAGGTTCTCTTATTGATGTAACTCAGTCCAAGGATCCAGAAGGTCTAAGAGTGTTTTACTGCCTTGTCCAGGACCTCAAGAGTCTCGTCTTCAGTCTAGGACCCTCGTACCTAGGGGACCACCTCTCCTGGTATGCCCCGCAGAGGACCTTAAGGTCCACAAATAACAACATTTTGGAGGTCCCGAGCCACAAGGTTGTTAGACTGGTCTCAACTAGGGCCAGGGCCTTTTCAGTACTGGCCCCGACTTGGTGGAACGCTCTGTCGCAAGAGACCAGGGCCCTGCGGGATTTGACATCTTTCCGCAGGGCCTGCAAGACAGAGCTGTTCCGCCTGGCCTTCAGGTTGGACTCAGTCTGATGTTTCCTCCCCTTATGGTTTTGATTATGGGCGATAAATGAAGCTGCATTTAAATTTTAAATTTTAACCTGTATTTTAATTAACGGTTTTTCTTTCTTTTATACTTTATTGTAATTTTTATTGGTGTTAGCCGCCCTGAGCCCGGTTTCGGCTGGGAAGGGCGGGGTATAAATAAAATTTATTATTATTTATTATAATTGGATTACACTTCAAGATTAAGCCATTGTATGGATTTAATTTTGTACTGTCAAGTTTCTTTCGGCAGAGTCACTTTCCATTCCTTATCTCTCCTTGGTTTTATGTGTGTCAGATTTTTTACAGAGTGAATTTAATAAATGCTAAAAAGCTAAAACAAACAAACAAACATCAGAAGCTAATTCCATCCAGTGGCACGTTGTCAGTAGACCGGGGGGGGGGGGATTAGGCTAGTGCCCTATATGTTTCCCTGGCGCCTCCTTCCGAAAGCCTGGGAAGCTTCTGCCCAGCTTAGGGAGGGAGGCGCAATGCTTACGCACGCGACATCACAACATAATAATAATAATTTTTTATTTGTACCCCGCCCATCTGGCCGGGTCTCCCCAGCCACTCTGGGCGGCTTCCAACAAATATAAAAATACATTAAAATATCATAGATTAAAAACTTCCCTAAACAGGGCTGCCTTCAGGTATTTTCTAAATGTCAGGTAGTTGTTTATGGCTTTGACCTCTGATGGGAGGGCGTTCAACAGGGCGGGCGCCACCACCGAGAAGGCCCTCTGCCTGGTTCCCTGTAACTTTGCTTCTCGCAGGGAGGGAACCGCCAGAAGGCCCTCGGCAATGGATCTCAGTGTCTGGGCTGAACGGTGGGGGTGGAGACGCTCCTTCAGGTATACAGGACCGAGGCCGTTTAGGGCTTTAAAGGTCAGCACCAACACTTTGAATTGTGCTTGGAAACGTACTGGGAGCCAATGTAGATCTCTCAGGACCGGTGTTATGTGGTCCCAGCGGCCACTCCCAGTCACCAGTCTAGCTGCTGCATTCTGGATTAATTGCAGTTTCCGGGTCACCTTCAAAGGTAGCCCCACGTAGAGCGCATTGCAGTAGTCCAAACGGGAGATAACTAGAGCATGCACCACTCTGGCGAGGCAGTCTGCGGGCAGGGAGGGTCTCATCCTGCGTACCAGATGGAGCTGGTAGACAGCCGCCCTGGACACAGAGTTAACCTGCGCCTCCATGGACAGCTGTGAGTCCAAAATGACTCCCAGGCTGCGCACCTGGTCCTTCAGGGGCACAGTTACCCCATTCAGGACCAGGGAGTCCCCCACACCCGCTCGCACCCTGTCCCCCAAAAACAGTACTTCTGTCTTGTCAGGATTCAACCTCAATCTGTTAGCTGCATCCTGTACATGCCATTCCCCCAATTGCTCTTGCAAGCTGGCGCCTCTGGCCCTAACCGTTCCCCTATGCAAAATTTCACCACACGCAGAAATGGTGGGAAAACTGCACCAGCAAAGTCCACGGACGCAGAGAACCAGTAGGCATGCCAGAGCGTTCTATCCAAAGTTCAACATTTTCACAAAGAGCCATGGGTAGGCAAACTAAGGCCCGAATCCGGCCCAATCGCCTTCTCAATCCAACCCGCGGATGGTCCGGGAATCAGCGTGTTTTTATATGAGTACAGTGGTACCTCGGGTTACAAATGCTTCAGGTTACAGACTTTGCTAACCCAGAAATATTACCTCGGTTAAGAACTTTGCTTCAGGATGAGAACAGAAATCGGGCAGTGGCAGCGCAGCGGGAGGCCCCATTAGCTAAAGTGATGCTTCAGGTTAAGAACGTTTTCAGGTTAAGAACGGACCTCCGGAACGAATTAAGTACGTAACCAGAGGTACCACTGATCTGAAGAAGTGTGCATGCACATGAAAGTTCATGCCAAGAACAAACTTAGTTGGTCTCTAAGGTGCTACTGGAAGGAATTTTTTTATTTTGTTTTGACTATGACAGACCAACACGGCTATCTACCTGTAACCAGAGGTACCACTGTACTCTAGTTTACACAGAGAAGCACTATAAGTGGGTAAAAGGATCTGGACTAACTATTCTAGATGATGGACTAGGCATGCCTCATTCAGCAGGGAAATCCTGCTCTTCTTAAATCCTTAACTGAAGCCATGCGGGAGCACTTGCCAATCGAAAACAAAACGTAACTACTCCCCCCCTGCCATTTTTTTTTCCTTTTAGCCGTCCCACGGAGTTATATCAAAGAGCAAAATACAGGAATGCTGATGGTAGGAAAGAGTCGCAAATAGACACCGCCTCTTGCGTCACCGACAAGCAAACTCTGACTTGCAAGCAAACTAGGCAGACGCTCGGGACAGATGGAGTCCCTGGAAACCGTCTCTATTTACCCTGAGCTGGGCTCGGTATCCAGGCAGAGAGCATGCAACAGGAAAAGGAGCTATTTGGAAAGGGTGGGGGCCCCAGAGAAGCAAGGAACCAACTTCTGGGTTCTATTTCTGGGGTTAACATGTGCCGTGACCCTGGAGAAGCCAAACAGCGTTTTGGAAAACGTGCTCTTGTCACCCTGTTCTCCGGATCGCTGGTCTCCGGGGTGGTGTTTTCAGAACCAGGCAGAGGGTCGCAATGGTGGTTTGGATTGCTCCGTGTTTTTAGAAGAAAAGGCAGAAAGAGGAGGGAGGGGAACAGAGAAAAAGGGGAAGGAGGATCGGATCTCAAGGAGGAGGGGCATTGCTTTCTTTCCAAGTGGCGTCAAGGTAGAGGTTTTGAAAGGTCTGCCACACGATTAAAGAAATCGCAGGTGATTAATTCAAGTAGATTCTTGTGCCCCCCACAAGCCAAGGAGATAAGTAACTATACTGTACAACCTTCGGAAGACTCTGATGGCAGCCCTATACCTGTATAAGGATTTTTTTAAAAAATGTTTAATGTTTTATTATGTTTTTATATATGTTGGAAGCTGCCCAGAGTGGCTGGGGCAACCCACTCAGATAGGCAGGATAATAATGATGATGATGATGATAATAATAAGGATAATAATAATGATGATGATAATAATATTTCTGGAATAGGGCGTCCCTATTTTCATCGGAGAAATGTTGGAGGGTATTATTATTATTATTATGTGGGTTGTATCCAACCTCTCTGCCTCTTCTCTAGCTCCCCTGCGTAGAGGGCAGAGAGAAGTGTGCACATTTGTATAGAAACAAGCCTACTGCCCAGAGGTGAAATTGATGTTTGTTGCCCCGCCCACTTTTTGTCCCTGGCTCCGCCCACCGCACAAATGTGGCCCCTGGATGTTTGCGCAGAAGGTCATGCGGCCCTTGAGCTGATAAAGGTTCTGCACTTGTCCTTTGCAGGCTGAGGCAGTGCCCGTACCTTAGGGAGATAGTCTAAATTTTTGTCATTGCAAAGACCCCAGGTCTTTAGTACAGCCCTGCGGATTTTAGAATTTTACAAATTCTGACATTTGTAATCTAAAGGACAGCATCCCATTAGGTAATAATTCAGAGCTGACCTACTAAAATTAATGGAAGTCAAATGAATTACCGTAAGTCTAGTGATTTCAATGGGCCTTCTCTGAGTATTAGTATTGGGAATCAACAAAAGTCTTCTTTAAAAAGAACATCGGCCCTGTTCGATGTTAGGTTTCCTTACTTAAGTTCTGCTTACCGGGAGTTTTGTTAACGGCCCATGCCTAAAACATACAACTGAACCTAAGCATCGTTAGGAATTTATGGCTGAAGAGTGGCAGAGATATACAAGTCAAGAAGACATCATCTCTACCATGATCTCAACTGGTGGTTTCAGGCAACCTTCAGACCCCACCCCACCCCAGATCTCCAATAAAGGGGAGAATAATGTTGGCTCGGTTTACATCAGAGTTCGAAATTCACCATGCGCATTTTGCGCCTGGCTATCAGCCACTTGCGACGCAATGAAGATGCCTGCCGTCTCCACCATCTGGAGGTGCATGCCTGTTTGGACTGTTTCCACACACTAGCAACACACCCTGCACAATCAGAATGAATTTCAGGAACCAGAAAGCTGCATTGAAAAATACAACTTTCGAGCCGCCTGGCCCCCAAATGGCAACTAGGCATTTTGTTTTGGCGACTGCAAGATTATGCCCCCGAAGCAGTTGGAACACTTGGAAGCACTGTATGAATGCTGATTATTATTATTATTATTATTATTATTATTATTATTATTATTCATTATTATTATTACTGCCCCAAACTTCTGGCTGCATTACAGCCACTTCCAGGAAATTTGGTTTCCAAACTATGTCTGTGTACACACCATACAGCTTATGGCTCATGGCAGTGATGGCTAACCTTGACACTCCAGATGTTTTGGGACTACAACTCCCATCATCCCTAACCACTGATCCTGTTAGCTAGGGATGATGGGAGTTGTAGTTCCAAAACATCTGGGGTGTCAAGGTTAGCCATCACTGGCTTATGGCATCCTCACCGAGGAATCCTGGGAACTATAGTTTGCAGAGCAGCAATTCCCGGCTCCCAGGATTCTTCAGAGGAAACCGTGAGCTTCAAATGCAGGCTGTGCACACAACTCTATTTCTCACAGGCCTAACAAGTCTTTAATTTTTAAAAATTAAAAACAAACTGGGAGCAGCCCGTTTCCAGCCCACCTGCCTATTGTAAGCAATTTGGCGCTGCCATTGGGGTTGATTTTCCTCTGCCCTGCCCATCATTCCTTTTGTGTTGTGTCTTTTTTGTTTGTTTGTTTTGTTTTAAAAGACCAAGGGCAGGGACTGTCATTTGTAAGATGCTCTGGAGCAGTCTGGCTGATGAACAAGACAGGAATGCTTTGAATAAATACGGTAAATAAATACACCAATTATTGATACTGTAATCACGCCAAACTTTTGCTTATTGGAATTTCGCCCTTAGAAATGCTGAATCAAGATCTAAATACAGCAAATAAAGACCACCTCTCAAAGATTGGATGATATTGAGTTGCAACGCAATGTGATGCTGGGCGGGGGGGGGGGGGGCGGGGACGGGACACACTCACCGAGATCCCTGGGCATTGTAGCCCCACTTCAAGTACCAGCCTATCTATCAACTCTTTCTATTGCTAGTCATCGTTTCGCTTTTATTAAAGCACGGTTTAATGTCTTCCCCTCAAACGTCCTTTTTCATAGATTTTCTAGGGGCCAAGTTTCGGTCTTATGTGCCTGTGAGAACCGTTCGATTGAATCTCTTCATCACATAGTGTTTGTCTGCCCCTTGTATTCTGCCGCCCGAAAGACTCTATTACTTCCATTAACTCAAAAATTACCGGGGTATTTGGAAGAGTCTTACCTTGCTCTTCTGTTGCAAGATTCAGACTCGATTATAACCCTACATATGGCAAAAGGTCTGACATCAGTTCTGACACTTAAGAAACGCAATGGATTGTTATATACAGCTTGAAGTTTTAATTTAATTTTTATCATATTTTATTCAATTGAGTATCCCTTTTAATCTATTTTACTGTTAGCAATTGTAAACCAGACTGTGCTGTCTCTGTTTTTGGTTGTATTGTCTATGGGCTTAAAGCCGAAATAAAACGAGTTGAGTTGGGCCTCAGGAATCTGAACACGCGATCGGTTCCCCTTCCAATTTGAAACCATACCGAACCCTGCTTAGCTATGAGTTGAGTTGTAATCATTATTATCATTTCTAGCCTCCACAAACTCTGCCCACCCCTCACCTGCTACTTCACAGCCCTGCTAGCGTGGAGAGCCACGTGAAGATTTTGCCAAGTCCGGCACGAAGCCTGGCTCATAATGACAACGAAAGCACAACTCTTTACAATCCCGAAAGATGTTACGCTGCAGGCTTTTAAAGTCTCATTGCGGAACTCAAAAACATTTCCATTCAACAAGAGGCTCCGTCGGCACATATGCGCACATGTTCATACACACAAACCACCACCAAAGATGGGGCTTTGCAAAGCACTTTTCACTTAGTTAAGAAATCAAATAAGGGCCAGCGGAAGGGGGGCAGGGAGAAGCCCCCTTGCAGAACGGCTGCTATCGGTTCCAAGAGCCCCGCTTTGCTGCTGTTCCTGAAAGAACAGGCGAATTCTGCGCTTAAGAGCAGACCCAGAAAAAAAATCAGTTTTATTTTAGGGGCTCAAAAATGGCTTGCATTATATGATGTTATATGGATATTAGGATACATGGATAGCCTTAGAAGGGAGAGGAGGTAGTAGGGAAGGTATTGTTAGATTAGTAATGTGTAAATTTAATTATTGGATTATAAAAAAATTAAGATTAGTATTTTTTGTATGATTATGTGAGGGGGGGAAATGATTTGGGAATGTTAGAAGAAAATGGTTGGGTATATTTTATTTTAATATGTTAAGAACTTTGAAAGGAAAATTGCCAGAGATGATATAAAATGAAAATCAGAAAGGAGGGACTTTGGGGAAGTCTACTTAAGATGAATACTAAAATAAGGTTTAAGAAACTTATAATATGTTTTGTTGTGTTGTTGTTTTGTTTTGTATGTTTTTTAAAATCAGAAAATGAATAAAAAAAATTGGGGGGGGGGAATGGCTTGCATGCCTCTCCGCTGCCTACTTTAAGCCCCACAACCACCCTGCGAGGTAGGTTAGGCTGAGGGAGGCAGTGACCGGCCCCCAAGTTCACGCCCAGCGAGCTTTGTGGCCAAGTTGGGGGGGGGAATCGAACCCTGGTCTCTCCCCCAGGTTCTAGTCCAGCGCTCTAACCACTGCACCACGCTGCCTCTGGTCGTTTGCCCCAGGTCAGCCCTGCCCATCAACTTCGTCGAGTTCTTGAGTATGACCAATGTTGGACGCAACTCTTTTTCTTTCAAACAGCCCCCCCCCAATTCCTCCTGCTATTGGTTTCTTGCATCTCCTGCTCTTCTCGAAAAACAAGTTTTTTTATTAAAAAAAAAAGCTTCATTTCAATTACTATAGAGAAGAAATGATTATTTTCCTTCTCCCTCTTTCTGCAACCCCCCCCCCCACCTACCCTGCCATCCGCCCTGGAACGATTGACAAATCAGCCTGACATATTTAGTGTGTTTTTAATGGGAGGAGGGAGAGTCGTGGTGAGGTGGGGGGGAGCGGCATTGTTTAGTTTGGGAAGCATTCTATCCGTTGCCGGGCAACCGGCCCCTGGAAACGGGAGTGGACTGCGTCGCCCGGGGCAACCGTTGTTACTCAGTAAACAATGCGGGGACCGGTGCAGACCCAGCCAGCGCTCCCGTTATTAATTGAACATCTGCATGTGCTTCTATCTCTCCCCCCCTTCCAACACCCCCCCCAATTAAAACTGGAGGAAAGCAGATAGGACTTTGAGGCTGGAGTTTGGGAGCGATTATCTTGGTGCCCGAGCGGCTGGCTCAAATTGATAATATTGTTGAATCCTCAGATGCAGAAGTTGTTGTTGTGTTGTTTTTCCAAGGGATGGAGTGGGGGGGGGTCCTTAATCTCCTGCACCACCCCGTAATCCTGGGTGGCACCGGGGTGGTGGAGGAGATTAAGGGCTTTCCATGATGAAGAGATCTCTGCTTCCCCCCCACCTCCAGAGGCGGTTTCAAACTGCTCCAAAACAAAACTTTCGCGCTGCCTGAATCTTTCCAGAGAAAGCCCCCGCGAAAAGATGGGCAGGCCTGACCTACGAGAACGAAGGATAATATACAAAACCGTGAACGGCTATAGATGAAAATGTATTGAATCATGAACTAAACAGACAATGTCATACAAAAAGCATACGTAGGTATTACCTCAGAGGCAAAAGCCTGTATATACCGTACTTTCCAACATTAAAGTGCTAATTCAAAGTGCAATATATAGTGTTGGAGATGGTTATGCAAAGTCCATCAGACGTATGGGTCTATAAAAAGGTAAAGGGACCCCTGACCATTAGGTCCAGTCGTGTCCGACTCTGGGGTTGCAACGCTCATCTCGCTTTATTGGCCAAGAGCCGGCGTACAGCTTCCGGGTCATGTGGCCAGCAGGACTAAGCCGCTTCTGGCGAACCAGAGCAGCGCACGGAAACGCCGTTTACCTTCCCGCCGGAGCGGTTCCTATTTATCTACTTGCACTTTTATGTGCTTTCGAACTGCTAGGTTGGCAGGAGCAGGGACCGAGCAACGGGAGCTCACCCCGTCGCAGGGATTCGAACCGCCGACTTTCTGATCAGCAAGCCCTAGGCTCTGTGGTTTAACCCACAGCGCCACCTGAGTCCCTATGGGTCTATATTTCCATACATTTGTTGGGCTTTGCTTAACCATCTTTAACACTGGAAATGGGTCTATATTTCCAGTGTTAAAGATGGTTAAGCAAAGTCCATCAAACGTATGGGTCTGTCTTCCCTACGAGAACGGCAGCTGAGATGCAAGAAATCTACCAGCCCCTCCCAAAAAAACAAGTCTGAAGTGACCTGCAAGAATTTCACCAAAAGCCTCTTCTCAGAAGCATAACTAATTTTTTCGACTTCCATAAGGAAGTCGCGGCCGCTTAGATAGGATTTTTTCGACTTACGAATTTTTGATGCGGTTTTTTCGACTTACGAATTTTTTCCTCCCAATGCATTCCTATGGGGATTCGACTTACAAGTGTTTTCGACCTACGAAGGTCGCGTCGGAACGCATTATCTTCGTAAGTCGAGGTACCACTGTATAGTATAATAATATGCAATGCTATCTATCATAACATGGGTACGAAACTTCAGTTTAATATGGGTACGAAACTTTAATTCTGGGATCTTCCCGGAACATTTATGCTTCTCAAGGAGGGGAGGGGAATATTAAAATGCACCTCCCTCCAAAAGAGAGAGAGAGAGAAAAAAGAAACAAGGGGTCCTGGTGACGGCTGTGTCTTTCTAACCTGACTTGAAAGAGTTCTGCCGTCATACACAAATCGCAAGTTTCCATTGCAAAAGTTTGCAGCCCTAGAATCTGCGAAGCAATGCTTAGTGAATGGTGCCTCTGAACATGGAAAGAGTAGATTCCCCCTCACCAAACTGCAAGAGGGCAGATAAATGCCTCTGGGGTTGATGGGTCTCAGGAGGGTGGGGGTGGGGAGGGAACAGCACTGGATTTAAGGGTTTTAAAGAGCCCTTGGGCAAGGATTCTATAATTCCCAGTATTCCCATTGAGCGATGACGGTTTTCTCCTTCATTGGAGAAATCCGTCCTTCGTGGGTGGTTTTTAAGCAACTGCTAAGATGTGTTGGGGGATGCGGGTGGCGCTGTGGTCTAAACCACAGAGCCTAGGGCTTGACGATCAGAAGGTCGGTGGTTCGAATCCCCGCGACGGAGTGAGCTCCCGTTGCTCGGTCCCTGCTCCTGCCAACCTAGCAGTTCGAAAGCACGTCAAAGTGCAAGTAGATAAATAGGTACCGATCTGGCGGGAAGGTAAACGGCGTTTCTGTGCGCTGCTCTGGTTCGCCAGAAGCGGCTTAGTCATGCTGGCCACATAACCCAGAAGCTGTATGCCGGCTCCCTCGGCCAGTAAAGCGAGATGAGCGCCGCAACCCCAGAGTCGTCCGCGACTGGACCTAACGGTCAGGGGTCCCTTTACCTTTAAGATATGTTGGTAGAGTATGGGACTATTAATCTCGGGGTTGTGGGTTCGAGCCCCACGTTGGGCAAAAACGATCTCATCATGATGGGATGTGGGGCCACGGCAATTGCCCAGTCAGGCCCACCACGGATGCCAGCCCTGGTGGTAAAGAACTGTCACAGCCACACCACACATTTAAAGAGCATGGCTATCCCCAGGGAATTCTGGGAACTGTAGTTTGCCCCAAGAGAGCTGCACTTCCCAGCACATTTAATGAACCACCGTTCCCAGGATCCTTTGGGGAAAGTCATGTGCTTCGCATATATGGTGTGGAAGTGACCCATAACAGGGATTCTGATAACTGGGAGGAGCAGAACAGGATGGCGGATGCTGTGCCTGGGCTACAGTATAACACTGTCTAAAAAGGTAAAGGGACCCCTGACCATTAGGTCCAGTCGTGACCGACTCTGGGGTTGCGGCGCTCATCTCGCATTATTGGCCGAGGGAGCCGGCGTACAGCTTCCGGGTCATGTGGCCAGCAGGACTAATCCGCATCTGGCGAACCAGAGCAGCGCATGGAAACGCCGTTTACCTTCCCGCCGGAGCGGTACCTATTTATCTACTTGCACTTTGACGTGCTTTCGAACTGCTAGGTTGGCAGGAGCAGGGACCAAGCTACAGGAGCTCACCCCGTCGCAGGGATTAAAATCGCTGACCTCCTAATCAGCAAGCCCTAGGCTCTGTGGTTTAACCCATATAACCCTGTCTAACATGGGACCATATACCATTTTGCACCCACCCTCCCAAAAGTACATTCCGAGCCTGCCTTACACGTTGCAAATTATTGCCATTAGCGAACACCACACAGCTTGCTTTTAGATATGTGCTTAAGTCTCTTAAATGTATTTCTGGACGCCTTCGTCTGCCCCAGCTGCAACAAAACATGTCTCTCCTGCATCGGTCTCAACCGCCACAGCAGGCACACTGCAGCTGTCCAGCAGCTTGACCTCAACCCCCCCCCCATACTCCTCCGTTGTCTCCTGAGGAAGACGGATGCCAAACAATGACTTGCGTCTAAACGTTCGAGACCCGTGTCCCCGGGTTGGAGCAAGTGCTGAATCCGGCAGAAATCTAATCTGCTCATTACCCGAGAGGTGCGGATCGGTTTGTTCGCATCGGGATTCGCAGAGGGGCAAGTCTTTCTGGCGTCTCCAGCCGGGGCTTGAGGAGTGGCACTCCTGCGTTCAAATCCCAGCTCAACCAACAGTTGGGTGGGATGGCAAGGGGCCCCCCACAAACCTACGTCAGAGGCTCTCCGCTTAAAGGCTAAACCGAGGAGATGATACAAAGAGCGAGAGAAGGCCAAGGGATGTAATCCGAACCCGCCCTTCCACAGCTAGACGCAAGCCGCCCACTCCCATCTCCAAGCCAAAAACATTGATGATTCGAGCGAGCCAGGGTGGAAAGGAGATGCAACTTCTCCACCACCTCTCAAAAAAGCCTGTAAAGCAAGGATGGGTTAGGGCAGGGGTAGGCAAACTAAGGCCCGGGGGCTGGATCCAGCCCAATCGCCTTCTCAATCCGGCCCACAGACGGTCCGGGAATCAGCGTGTTTTTACATGAGTAGAATGTGTCCTTTTATTTAAAATGCATCTCTGGGTTATTTGTGGGGCATAGGAATACGTTCATTCCCCCCCCCCCAAAAAAATAGTCCGGCCCACCACATGGTCTGAGGGACGGTGGATCGGCCCACGGCTGAAAAAGGTTGCTGACCCCTGATCTAAACCGAAAGCCAACTCCCTGGGGCCCTGGGTTCCCCATGACGACAGATTTCAGTGCCAGGGCCATGCATGCTGCATGGCACCCATGGCCCCAGGCACCCATGGTTGTGGGGCCAAGCTGGCACTCCTGCTCCAAAGCATCCTAGGAACTGTAGTTTGCTCCTTACAGAGCTGCAACTCCCAGCACCTTTAACAAATGATGGCCCTACTCTCCAAAACAAAATCCAAACTATGTCTTTCCAAACTATAGCTTTCCCTCCATCCCACTATAAGTTTTTGAGGAGGGGGGAAACAATGTCTGGGAAGATGAGTAATACCCCTCCCCACCCTCTCACTATATATAAGGGTCTGGTGACTTTGCATAAATGGAAATTACTTCCATTGAATGCTGCGCTGGAAGATGAAATGAGCTGGGGATGGGCAGTTCTGCATCCATAAAAGCTGGGGGGAGGGTCGGCCAAGGGTAGCAAGGCAGGAAATGAACGTGAAGCCAGTTTCTGTCATCTCTTTCTGGTGGGGCACCATTGCAGTTCCTCAAGAGTTCCTCCTTAATCTAAATGGGTTTACTTTCCTTCCAGGGAGGTGCTGTGCAAGATGGCAACTCAAGTGGCGATTGCAAACGGCTCTCTTGGGGTCTCCATGCAGTCTCCTGTTCAACAGCCCTGCGAAGTGTCCATCGATGAGGTCTTTGTGGCCACTTCACCCAGGTTGGTTAACCCTTCCTCTCTCATACGTGTCTGTACATGCAAGTTTTAGTTACAGGTAGATAGCCGTGTTGGTCTGTCATAGTCAAAGCAAAACAAAATAAAAAAATTCCTTCCAGTAGCACCTTAGAGACCAACTAAGTTTGTTCTTGGTATGAGCTTTCGTGAGCTTTTTTAACCTTCTCACCCCTTGCTTTTTCCTGTAAGACTTATTGCAGCCGTTAACAGTCGTCAACAGGTTTACCACAGCTATCAGCCTATCACCCATTCCCACCACCCCTCTGAGTAATACCCCTCCCCACCCTCTCACTATATATAAGGGTCTGGTGACTTCTGTTTCAGTGTATCTGAAGAAGTGTGCATGCACACGAAAGCTCATACCAAGAACAAACTTAGTTGGTCTCTAAGGTGCTACTGGAAGGAATTTTTTTATTTTGTTTTGGGAAGATGATGTTTCGGGAGGGAGCGCAAACGAGGTAAATTAGGTCGTTTCTTAATAAAATGCAAGCAGAATCAATTTCCTACCCACCCCAATGACATGCCCTTGGAGGTCCCATTTCTAATAAATAATGAATCAATGGGACATGGGTGACGCTGTGGGTTAAACCACAGAGCCTAGGGCTTGCCGATCGGAAGGTCGGTGGTTCGAATCCCCGTGACGGGGTGAGCTCCCGTTGCTCGGTCCCAGTTCCTGCCCACCTAGCAGTTCGAAAGCACGTCAAACTGCTCTGGTTCACCAGAAGCGGCTTAGTCCTGCTGGCCACATGACCTGGAAGCTGTACGCCGGCTCCCTCGGCCAGTAAAGCAAGATGAGCGCCGCAACCCCAGAGTCGTCCGCAACTGGACCTAATGGTCAGGGGTCCCCCTTAAAATCAAGTAGATGATGGGAGACTCTTAGCAATTGTGGAGAGGGAAGATCCTTGGAAAATCAGAAGGCCCCCCGTAATGACACAGAGGCATGCCACAGAAGGTTAGAACTCCTTTAAACTGGCTGGGTCCATGTGAAAACCATGACAGCAGACTCTTTTAACAGCCTGGGGTCCAAACGGAAGCCCCCAGGAGAATGTTTCACCAGGGCAAGGAAGGTGCAGACTTCCTTTCCCGCACGTTCCAGCATCGCGAAACCAGCAAGCTGCCCCCACCGCCACAGGAAACCGCACAGAGGAACTGCCCCCACAGCCTTCCTTGCAGAGAGAGAAATGTCACCAGAAAGGATGGGGGACGGGCTGGGCGGAAATGTTTTCAGCGATTCCTAATCCGTTTCTGAGCCTTCCCTGGCTCCCCCATTCAGTGGGGATTTCAGTTCCACTGGAGAGGGACCTGAGCAAAACTTCTCCCAAACTCACATCACAAACTTGAGAGAGAATAAAACAAAATAAAAAAAAATTCCTTCCAGTAGCACCTTAGAGACCAACTAAGTTTGTTCTTGGTATGAGCTTTCGTGTGCATGCACACTTCTTCAGATACACATGTGCATGCACACGAAAGCTCATACCAAGAACAAACTTAGTTGGTCTCTAAGGTGCTACTGGAAGGAATTTTTTTATTTTGTTTTGACTATGACAGACCAACACGGCTATCTACCTGTAATTGAGAGAGAATCTCTATCTTTTCAAATCTCTCAAACGCTAGAGAACCTCCCGCTGTGTATTCATAAGCGATCTGTCAGATCCAAACAAGGACTCACCCAACATCCTGCCGTATATTTACGGCACACACACCCTACCCAAGAAACCTGGGAAATGTAGTTTACCCCTCACGGAGGTACAGTTCCACAGAGGCAAAACACCTTTAACTACAGATCTCAAGATTCTTGGGGCGGTGGGGGGAAGATGTGCTTTAAATGTTATGGGGGTGTACACAAACCCCATCTCCAACAGCCGCCCATCACGGGCTTAAATGCTACTTATTTTTAATAGGATGGCACACGCTGTTCCAGAAAAGCACATGAAAGTTTACCCAATGCGCTTGGCAGCAAATGTTCCTTTAACTGGGCAACATCCCTGCTGAAATCTCTTCCGTTTATGCAACTTGATAAAAGGCATGGAGGCAACTGTCTGCTCCTCAGCAACTCATTAGAAACGGCCGTCTCTGGACTTGGGAGATTCCATTTCACCATCACGGCTGAAACGCCATCGAAAAGATCTGATACCACAGTTGGTTGAAACCTGGTTGCAGGTTCGATTCCGGCCTTCATATGTGGATCAGGCAGACCGGAAGACATTAATTCCCACTGATGAGATTTATGAACTGGGAAGTTCAGATTACTTAGCATCATTCTGCCTGAAAGACCTTAGATCTGAGCTCTGTGACAGCCCAGATAACTTGTCAATGTTCTGCTTGCGATACCTTAGACCTGAGCAACAGCAGCTCAGATTATTTACGCCACATTTGCCTTTATAAAGGAAACAGAAGTCTCATCAAGGATTCTGATTTAATGTAGAAACCAAAGCTCTGTATTTATTTGATTTCTCTCGCCAGTTCCCAGGGCGAGTTACAACAATATATCTGATTTCATGCCTATCGGTCCACGGCAACCCAAACTTGAAAAAGCCAGCTGCTTTGCTGATGTGAATTTGGGCTAAGGTCCACTCCAAGTCAAGGCAAACGAGAGACACGGCCGAACAATTAGAAGGCAGGCTCAAAATGTCCCAGCACAACGACGAAAAGGAAGGCATGGTTGTGCGTATCCGAAATACAATCTCAAGTCAGGAGAGGTTCTGCTCTCCGAGCAGCAAGCCCTGGCACGCCAACCAGACTGAAATCAACTCCAGAAGGAATGTTAGCCAGACTTTTAACTGCGCTGGCATTTGAGACTTGAGAGGGGAGTGAACGTTTTAAATATATCTTGGCAGCCATCGGAGAGAAACCCTTTGCTGAATAGGAAGGTAAAGCCAGCCCACCCCGCTACATATCTGGCGCTTGTAAAGGCCGTTGGGTCTGGAGTACATTTGACGAGCCTGAAGACCGAAATGTTTAATCAATGAGTTCTGAAAGGAGGGCAGAGCTATTAAAGTTTTGTCAATTCCTCCCGCGCTATCCCTCTCCCGCCCCGCAAAAGAATGTGGTTTTTATTTATTTCACACACGCAGGTTCGGCCTCCGATGCAAACTCCCAAATTCGCACCAAGGAAGTAGTTTTATGCTCGCTGAATAATTCATTGTGTTTCTACGGTTTGTAGAATATTTTAATATCTGTTGGAGGCCGCCCAGAGTGGCTGGGGGGACCCGGCCAGATGGGCGGGGTACAAATAATAAATTATTATTATTATTGTGACTTTTAGAAGAAAATGGCATTTTCTGGCAAGCAGCACAGGGATGCTGACGATAGCTACTAACACAATTTGTAATCCAGGGTATTTGCAGGCTGCAAATATCTCAGTTAAGTAGACCCTGCAAGTTGCTTCGCATCCCTTAAAAGCAGGGATGGGGAGGGGGGGAGATAAATTCTAATAATCTGAAGCAGCCACCCAGGAATTTGAAACATTCATTCAGGCCTGTAGCTTGGAAATCTGGTGATGGCGCCTAGGAATTTGAAAGGTTTTTTTCCCTTTCCTCTTCCCCATTCGTCCCTGATGAAGGAGAACGATAATTGGACATTTTGTGTGATGCTTATATCTGTGTAATTCGATTGCCATGGAAACGACCTGGTCCTTACCCTGCTACTGCAAAGGTTTAAACTCCATGACGCTAACTAGAATTTCTCTTGGATTCCGCTTAGCCTTATCTCGCCTTGCATTAAAACTGTCACAACTGTTTTGAGAAGCAGGAATCTGATCTGCAAAGGATCTTAAGCAGGAGAACTGATTCAGGGGGGGGACTGATTCAGTCTGATCTTTAATATATATTTAATAAAACTTTAATATGCAACAAGGAATTTTAAATCAGTAAACGGAACACAACCTCTTCTCCCAATCCTATACACCTCCAGTTCCACCACGACCCCTGATTGCCGCAAGCAAAGAGAAACAAGAGGAGATAACTCGAGGCAAGTGAGCCAAGCCACACACAGCAGTTTTGTGGGGGGAAAGCCGTTCTTCTGGATCGCTCCAGCTGGAATTAACTAAACAAGGCACACAGACACGAGGGCATTACGATTCCAGACCTGCAAAGTCTGGGTTGTTGTGGTTGTTGCTTTTGTACACGGCAGAGCAATTTTTAGGCTGTTTATAAATAAATCGGTGGAAAGTTTATCGGAGGATTACTGGAGAACGGACGCTAAGAGAGGGGGGGAAAGACCAAAAGTTAAAGTTAAAGGAACACAACTCTTGTTTTTCTTTTTGGTAGTTGCCGGCTTTGAAGCTCTTTTCAACGTTTTGCAAATCACTTTGGGAAAGCAGGGGTGGCAAAGATTTAAAATAGAGCAACGGCTGAATAACGGTGCAGAGGCTGATGCAAAGAACGGGACAGAATAGAAGAGAGATCAAAGAGAAATGGCAGCGGCCGACATCCACTGAGCATCCGATCCACCGAGGAGCATTTTTTTTTTCAATGCTGGTTGAATTGTTGCGAAGGAAAAGCAATTACTGACAGGTGTGGGGTGTGTGTGGGGAACGCATGTCTGGCCTTCCCATAGCTCACTACTCAGGCAGGTATAATAATAGGGGGCAGACCCTCGCTTACTCTGGATTTCGTGGGGCCACCATTTATTTATTGCAGTTTCCTGGCATTTCACGTCTCTCCTGCATTCGCCCTCCCTCCCTCTTCCAATCAATCAATCAATCAATCAATCAATCAATCAATAGTACAGCCAACTTCTTACTGCACTCATCTGGAAGTGCCTAAGATTCCACACACACCAATCCGGAGTCACACCAAATCGGAGTTCTTGCTGCAGAAGCGGGTTTGCTCTGGGGTGCCACCACCGAACCTGAATCACTATCTTTCCTCTTGCAGTTCGGTGGCTGAGCACACGGACTGCATGCAGGAGGTTCCAGGTTCGAGACAGGCACAGAGCCCAGGACGCTGCCAGTCAGTGCGGGCAATTCTGAGCCTCAGGTGGAGAACTGGAGCTCTTGTTCTGCACAGAGCGGCTTCCTCTAGTTTCAAACCGCACCTTCCTGCCTTTTTTCCGAGTCCAGAGTTGCCTGGGGCCACCGGGCTCCCCATTAGTGCCCCGCTTCGCCCCTCCTCCCCCGAATCCAGAGCCACTCCGAATTAAAAACCCATCTTTACAACAGAACAGAGCGCCACTCCGCCCGCCCTCAACACTCATCCGAAACCAGGCTCGCTCCAGTTTTCTTCCCCCCCCCTAAAAAAACTTTCCCCGGCCGCTGAAGTTCCCAGCCCTCCAAACTCGACGTCACTCCGGATTCGCGAAGCCAACCCCCGCTGCAAAGGCGACCCCTCCCTGTCCCCCGCACTTTCCCTTTCCTCTCTAGCGCTCGCGCGCGCGCGCGCGCACGACCCCCCCAACTCCCCACCCCTCTCCGCCTCCCGCCTCGCCCCGATCCGGAGTCACTCCGGATCCCAACCCCCCAACCCCCAACCCGGTACTCCGCTCGCCTCCTCGCGAAACTCCCCGCCGCCGCCGTCACTGCGGCGTCACTCCGGCTCCTCCTCCCGTTCGGGAAGCGGCGGGAGCACACACACCCCCGCCCCCGCTAATCCGGAGTGACTCCGGAGTAGATCCGGGGCGATGGGGGAAAAGGAGCCCCGGCGCGGGCCCCCGGGCAGGCTTACCTCGGTGGCTCCCCGGCGCCTCCAGGCTCCCCTCAGGGCTGCGCGGGGCTCCGGCGGCGGTCGGGGCTGCGTGAGGCGGCGGCGGCGGCGGCTCCCGTTGGCAAGTAACCGTCTCCAGGGCTACAGTCACTATGGCGCCTCCTCGCGCGGGGTTTCGAGGCAACTGTTGCTAGCCTCCCGCGTGACGTCGGCGCCGAGGCCACGCCCACCCACCCACCGCTCTTTCCACGCCCCGCCCTCTCGAAGCCACGGAGGGCGGCGCTATCCCCCCTCCCTCTCTCTCTCTCTCTCTCTCTCTCTCTCTTGCTCGGCCTACCCCGGCGCTGATTGGGCAGCCGCGGCGGCCAATGGGAGCGGCGCTTCTCGGGGAGGAGGAGGAGGAGGAGGAGGAGAGGGACGGCTTGGCGCGGGGCGGCGGGCTTCTGAGCGCGTGCAGAGCGCCTTCCGACCCCGCCGCCTGCCAACCGCTTCTTCTTCCCCCCCCTCAATTTTTTTATTGGTTTTAACAAAATAAAACAGTTAAAAAAAACAATCAAACAAATCTTTATTACGGTCCAGAGACTCATATAGAGGAGGGAGAAAGGTTGTTTTCTGCTGCTCCAGAGAAGCGGACACGGAGCAATGGATTCAAACTACAAGAAAGAAGATTCCACCTAAACATTAGGAAGAACTTCCTGACAGTAAGAGCTGTTCGACAGTGAAATTGGCTGCCAAGGAGTGTGGTGGAGTCTCCTTCTTTGGAGGTCTTTAAGCAGAGGCTTGACAGCCACCTGTCAGGAATGCTTGGATGGTGTTTCCTGCTTGGCAGGGGGTTGGACTGGATGGCCCTTGGGGTCTCTTCCAACTCTGTGATTCTATGATTCTATGACCCAACAATCCATTACAAAACAATACACAATTTCGACAGCCCGCCTTCAGGTTACACAAGCATTTTGTTCAGGCTTAGGAATAGGGATCATTGGTTCTTGCAACCGCCGACAGAAACTTCGCCACTGCTAATGTTCTGTCATTTGTCCGGTCTCCCAGTAGGAACCTGACATAGTAAGCCTCTGATTTTCCCGGGAAAGGTACTAGCAAGGGTAATATCAGCTCAGCCCTGGCTTGCTCGAATTTCACACAGTGCAGCAAAATATGTTTTATAGAGTCAATGTCTTGGGCACATGAGCAGAGTCTGTCCTGGTATGGAACTCCTCTCAATCTGCCATCCAACAAAAAACAACAACAATAATAAACAACAAAAAAGAAAACATTACACATAAAAGCATACATAAATCCTTTTAACCTATCAATCCTTCTTATCATTGTGGGTTGACTGCCTCCTATCCCCTCTTCCTGCGTTCCTTGTACAGTATATCATCTTTAGTAATTCCTTGACATTATTAAAAACATCTTTTAATTAATTAACCTCAATATCTCTTCTAATATCAATATCATTTATTCCAACAGTTATAAACCTTAAGTCTATATTCTAAGTCTACAGCCTCGCTTATCTCCCAGCTTACTTCTACTCTTTAATCTTACTTTTTTAAATATAATTTGGATTTCTTCCAGTCTTCTTCCTGCCAACCGCTTCCATGCTATTTATTTCGTTTTGGTTTTCTCCACCTACTCTCCCATCCCCTTCCAGGCTTTTTGCTTTATTTTATTTCCTCCCTTACTTTCCATCATAGCTGTCAACTTTCCCCCCTTTTTAAGGGAAATTCCCTTATTTCGAATAGGATTCCTCGTGAGAAAAGGGAAAGGTTGACAGCTATGCTTTCCATGCTATTTATTTTATTATTTTATTTTATTTCCGTTCCCACCCTCTCCTACCTTCCATGCTATTTATGCATTTTATTTCATTTCATTTCCTCTCCTACCTTCCACGCTATTTATTCATGTTATTTCCAGAATACTGGAAAAGGTAGCCCCACCTTGTGCTGGGCAAACCACAACAAATGAGATACGCCCATAAAGGCTACAACAGCTATACAGAGAGCCTCCACATTCAGAGGCACTCTACCCGAAAGTCATAGGAGAGGGGAAGGATGCAAGAGCGCAACTTGCTGAGCCTTCATAAAGGGAAAAAAAACCTGGGAGTTTTACAGGAAGTTTGAAAGAGGGGATCCAGGCAACGTGTTTAATTTCCTGTACACGGCCCCAAGGCATTGTGGGAATTAATGTCGCAGCTGGGCCAAGGTGTTCAGCGTTGCTCAGGGCACCGAGGCTGGAGGCTTGCGCATGAACAGGAAGGAAGGAAGGATGCATTAGTCAAGAGCGCAACTTGCTGAGCCTGCATGTAGCTTACGGGGCAGACGTGTCAGCTGCAGCAAAAGCAAGATCCTCAAGTCCTCTAAAAAAGATCAATGCATTTATTATTATAATAATATCATAATTTATTATTTGTACCCCACCCATCTGGCTGGGTCCCCCCAGCCACTCTGGGCGGCCTCCAACAGATATTAAAATACATTAAAATACCACAGGTTAAAAACTTCCCTAAACAGGGCTGCCTTCAGGTATTTTCTGAATGTAGGATAGTTGTTTATCTCTTTGACCTCTGCTGGGAGGGCATTCCACAGGGCGGGCGCCACCACCGAGAAGGCCCTCTGCCTGGTTCCCTGTAGCTTTGCTTCTCGCAGTGAGGGAACCGCCAGAAGGCCCTCGGCGCTGGACCTCAGTGTCCAGGCTGGACGGTGGGAATGGAGACGCTCCTTCAGGTATACTGGGCCGTTTAGGGCTTTCAAGGTCAGCACCAACACTTTGAATTAATAATAATAATAATTTTTATTTATACCCCGCCCTCCCTGGCGAAGCCAGGCTCAGGGCGGTTTACACCATTAAAATCACAATAAAACATCAAACATAAAAGAAAACAATTAATTAACTATACATTTAAAAGATTTAAAAGCCACCTTAATGCAACAGCCCATGAATTTGTAACAAATAGGGGAGAATCTTATAATACAAGGGCCAGGCTGAATCGAACTCAAAAAGCTAGGCGGAACAACTCCGTCTTGCAGGCCCTGCGGAAAGCTGTCAGATCCCGCAGGGCCCTGGTCTCTTGAGACAGTGCGTTCCACCAAATTGGGGCCAAAACTGAAAAGGCTCTGGCCCTGGTTGAGACCAGCCTAGCCACCTTATGGGTTGGGACCTCCAGCGTGTTATTATTTGTGGACCTTAAGGTCCTCCGCGGGGCATACCAGGAGAGGCGGTCCCGTAGGTACGAGGGTCCTAGGCCGCGTAGGGCTTTAAAGGTCAAAACCAGCACCTTAAACCTGATCCTGTACTCCACCGAGAGCCAGTGAAGCTGGTAAAGTACTGGATGAATATGATCCCGTGGCAAAGACCCCGTAAGGAGCCTCGCCGCGGTATTCTGCACCCGTTGGAGTTTCAAGGTCAGTTTTAAGGGCAGCCCTGCGTAGAGCGAGTTACAATAGTCTAGTCTGGAGGTGACCGTCGCATGGATCACTGTGGCCAGATCAGGGCGAGAAAGGTAAGGGACCAACTGCTTAATGCGGCGGAGATGGAAAAATGCCGCCTTTACTGTGGCTGCAACCTGCGCCTCCATAGAAAGGGAGGCGTCGAGGGTTACACCCAAACTCTTGACAGAGGGCACTGGCACTAATTGAGCCCCCGCAAGAGATGGGAGTTGGCCCCCCAACCCCATGTCGTCCCGGCCCAGCCAGAGGACCTCTGTCTTCGAAGGATTTAACTTCAACCGGCTCCCTCGGAGCCATCCAGCCACAGCCTCCAAGCATCTAGTCAGTGTGTCTGGGGCCGAGTTAGGACGGCTGTCCATCCAACAGATAGAGCTGGGTGTCATCAGCATATTGATGGCAACCCAGTCCAAAGCTCCGGACAATCTGGGCGAGGGGGCGCATAAAGATATTAAAAAGCATCGGGGAGAGGATTGCGCCCTGCGGGACTCCACACACCAAGGAGTGCCGCGATGACAACTCCCCCCCTAACGCCACCCTCTGTCCCCGACCTGAGATAAAGGAGCGCAGCCATTGTCGGACTGTGCCCTGAATCCCCATGTCGGCAAGGCGGTGGTCCAAAAGTTTGTGATCGACCATATCGAAGGCTGCTGATAAATCTAAAAGAATCAGCAGTCCCGACCCGCCTTGATCCAGCTGTCTACGGAGATCATCCGTTAGGGCGACCAAAGCCGTCTCGGTCCCATAACCAGGGCGGAAACCGGACTGGAATGGGTCCAGGGCCGATGTCTCATCCAGAAACCTACCAAGCTGTCCGGCGACCGCTCTTTCAATTACCTTGCCGAGGAACGAAAGATTAGAGACCGGGCGGTAATTGGATAGATCTAAACTTAGGATCTAGAGATGTTTTCTTTAAGAGAGGACGCACCACTGCTTCCTTCAACTCCCCTGGGAAAATCCCCGTGCCAAGGGACAGATTGATGACCTCACCCAGGGGGGCCCGCACCTTGTCTGGACACGCTCTAATCAGCCAAGACGGGCACGGGTCTAGGGGGCAGGTGGTGGGCCTTCCAGCTCGGAGAAATCTGTCTACATCAGCAGGGAGTATCCGGTCGAAGTGGTCCAATACTGGACCCGAAGACAGTCGAGGGGCCTCCAGTTCTGTTATTGTATCCAAATTGGCAGAGAGGTCGTGGCGGAGCAGCAAGACTTTCTCTGCAAAAAAGCTCGCAAATGCCTCACAGCTATGGATCGAATTAGTATTTAAATTTGGCTGTTCCTTTAAAGGTTGTTAATTGTGCTCGGAATTGTGCTCGGAAACGTACTGGGAGCCAATGTAGCTCTCTCAGGACCGGTGTTATGTGGTCATGGCAGCCACTCCCAGTCCCCAGTCTAGCTGCCGCATTGTGGATTATTTGCAGTTTCCAGGTCACCTTCAAAGGTAGCCCCACGTAGAGCGCATGGCAGTAGTCCAAGCGGGAAATAACCAGAGCATGCACTACTCTGGCGAGACAGTCTGCGGGCAGGGAGGGTCCCATCCTGCGTACCAGATGGAGCTGGTAGACAGCTGCCCTGGACACAGAATTGACCTGCGCCTCCATGGACAGCTTTGAGTCCAAAATGACTCCCAGGCTGCACACCTGGTCCTTCAGGGGCACAGTTACCCCATTCAGGACCAGGGAGTCCCCCACACCCGCTCGCACCCTGTCCCCCAAAAACAGTACTTCTGTCTTGTCAGGATTCAACCTTGTCAGGATTCAGCTTTGCAGATCAGAGCATTCGCCTTATTCTGTGGCCCTGGAAATAATTGCATTAAATCATCCCATACTCTATGTGAATCAAAACTGCGGAACCCGGTTGAAAGCGAGGGAGTTGTGTGTGAATGTTGGCCAGTGTGTGTTCGGCAGATATAAATAGGGATTTTTGTGGGTCTGTACTCACTGGAACAAAGTAAGGTCACCTCTTTTTCTTCCGCAAATGGCAGCCATTTTGTATTGGCGTGCATAGTATTTTTCTCTATTCATTATGGACAAGCACCAAAACAACAGAAAGGACTTGAGTCATTTACAGCTGCCATTTCAAACCACGGTGGCCATCCGAAACGTGACTTAGATGTGATTTTTGGCACAACGGGTCCAAATTGCTCCAATTTCGAACTCGGTAGGACGGTTCCTCATGGAATTTGTGTTGACGTTGATCCAATGGCCGCCAGTGACTTTGACCAGTTCTTGGCGTGACAGGCCCCAACTGTGCCAACATGTAGGCCTCTAAAGTTATCCCCTCACATTTTGACATCACCGCACCCATTTTAGGTCCAAACTGCGCCGATTTGGAGCATTCTGAAGGTATGGACACGATGGGTCGCAATTGCGTCGTTTTGGGATGCTTCTTAAGATATTGTTGCCCAAGTTGCCACAACGGTCCCCAAGATGGAGGCAGTGGTCTTTGCCCACGTTTGGATGCCATTTTGAATCAAGATGGAGGACTTAAACATGACTTTGGCCCAGCTTGGTGTGACAAGTTATGTGCATAGAAGTTTTCTGGTCGGCTTAAGGGAAGTAAAGCTATTGAAATGCAAAGTACTGATAAAATAGCCAATTCAAACTCCCCATACCCACAATGCAGCAAATGTTTTAATTTTTTTTTTTAAGGCCCAGACAACTTAAGTCCAAGGTGTTTGTCTACTAAGAAGCAGTATTCTTTAAAACCGGAGAAGAAGCACTAAGGAGCAGTATTATTTAGGAGGAGAATGCTGGTCTATGACCATAATAAAATTTGATTTGATTTGGTTTATGAGGAGAACAAAAGGGAAAAACGAAGGCCAAGACTTGAGATATTCAGACATTTTATTAAACACTCATTCCAACAGGGCAGGAGAGAGGTACATAAACCTTGGGCTCATAGCAAACATTGTCTCTTTTTTTGGGGGGGGTGTACAATATGACCCTCCCCTCTCCGGCCCCGCTATTTTAACCCCAATACATTCAGTTGCAAACATGATTTAACCACGACACCAAATACCCAGTGCCATTTACATTCCGGAAGTATTTTCTTTGGGCATCAACAGCTCCTTGCCTTACCCCCCCAAATACCTCCCTCTATCCCTGCACGGGCACAACTCTCTCGCATAAAAAAACCCAAAAAACAAACCCAAACACCCTACAACAATACCCCCATAGGCTACCATATTTCTCAACTCTGCAGCACATATTGTGTCTCCCCAAGACGAGGTTTAACAGCTTCAGCATAAACAAGAGGCATTGGGGAGCAAATATCTCCCAGAGATACCTTGCTGTGGGTAGGTCTTGCATCTGTAGTCAAGTTAGCAGGTAAGGACAAAAAGGAGAGGTGGGAAAAAAACCTATAAAAGAACAATAATCAGCCCCAGAAAGCTATACAGATGTTCTCCCAGCCTGGCAACGCTTGTGGCATGATTGAATGGGCACAACAGAGTTTCAGAGTCTGTTCTTGCATGCCAGGGAGTCCCATGTGCTCATTTCTCCCAGAGGGCAAAAACCACGTTCACAGACAAGGATTTTCCAAGGGGCCACCACTTTCCAACGTTTCCTTGGTGGCCCAGGAGGAACCGCCGAAATCTGGTTGCCCAGGCTTTGATGCTGTTGGGGGGGACATTCGTAAGAGTCGCTGCTGGCCAGTGATTCTGCGGAAAAGGCTCCACGCAAACGGATGCCACGGCCGAGCCGCAACACGTGAACAGACTCCAAAGTATATAAAAATAATAATAAGGATTTTAGTGAGTGCACCGGATTTCCTTTTATCCACACGTGAAAGACATCTGTGGTTGTTTCTCGGTGGGTGTCTCGTGTCTCTGTGGGAGGGGGTGGGGGAAAAGCTCACACAACTATAAAGTTGTGCCACATTTCACCAAAGAAAAAAGGAAGTCGGTTCAGCGGGGAGATGGTTTCACTGCTAGAATAGCATTCCGTTTAGACCGTGGGACAGGAGGTGCTGCCATTATTTGCACCTCTAAACCTCAGGGGTTCCCCCCCCTGCAAGGCACAGTTAGGGGGCAAAAGCCACACTCTTCTGTACATTCAATTTCAAGAAAGGGTGAGGGGTGGGTTGTGATAGACATAGATGTGGCGGAAAAGGCCAGGGGAGATCCTTGCAGGAATCTTTGCCCGGGTGCGAAGCCACGAGAGCAGGCTTGGAGCCCTGTGTCAAAAATGGGGTTGCAAAACCAAGCCCAGGAAGTGGAAGGGGGGGGGGAGAGAGACAGAAAAGCAGCGAAGGCCGCTGGCGTTTTGCAACCGTAATAACTTGGCTTTGGAGGGGGACGGGCGGGCAGGGAGCAACTGCCGATGAGAAAAACCAAGCTGAATCCGGGGAGCTGCATTTATTGAAACCTCGTTTTTCAATAAGGGTAGAGGGAAGAGGAGCAAGACGGTGGCGCTTCTTTTTCCATATGAAGACGGTCCGTGCAGCGAAGAGCGGAGATTGGACTTCTGATAGAGGCAGGCCGGGGGGGTATGCATTCCTCCGGCGATCATTAGGTGCTCGGTTAATCCGCATAAAGCTCGTCTATTTGCTGTTTGTACATCTTGGCGACCACGGGCCTCTTTAGTTTCATCGTGGGGCCTGGAAACGAGAGAAGGAGTGTTAGGATCTGCCCAATAAGGATGGAGAAAGCTCAAGGCTTTCCCGAAGAAACCATCCTCTGCTACCACTGTTATGATATACCCCGCCTGGGGCAGGTTGTGAGACTGCCCCAAACCACAGCACATCCGTGTGCGCACATTCCCGGCTACAGAGAGTCCGGAGACGCAGTCATATGCGATTGTTCCCAGACTGAAGAACAACACACACACACAAGCCGTTAATTTAGGCTAATCTAATTTATGAATTTGCGTGTCATTAGTATATGTGCTCGCTTCGGCAGCACATATACTAAAATTGGAACGATACAGAGAAGATTAGCATGGCCCCTGCGCAAGGATGACACGCAAATTCGTGAAGCGTTCCATATTTTTCTGGAACAGGAATTTATTTCAACTGGAATTTGTTGCAATACTATAATATTAAAACTGTTGGAAGATGCAAAAACTGATCTACTGCCTGGTCAGAGTTCTTGCATTCTACAATTTTGACTGCTGTACATCACCAGGAGCTGGGACAGAGCAATGGGAGCTCACTCCGTCGCGGGGATTCGAACCGCCGACCTTCTGATCGGCAAAGCCCAAGAGGCTCGGTGGTTTAGACCACAGGGCCACCCGCGTCAGGGATGGGAGGTAAGTAAGAACGGCCTGGAGTGCTGTTCTTAAGTTTAAAGAGAGACGTATAATGGATTTGGAATATGGAATACGTATGGTAAGATTTTAAAGTTCAATAAAAACTTGACTACCGAAAGACGACACTTGCTTCACCCACTCACCCAGTTCTCCGCCTGAGATGGAGAAGTCCTTGTCTAGAAGCATCCACTTTTGGACTTTCTGAGCGTTCGAAGTGGCTCGGTCGTTGACGGACGTGACCCCTTTCTGAATGGCGCTGTACACAGCCGGGTCTTTGCTGTTCACTATGTCGGACACTTTGGTGGCCTTGCTGCCCAGTTTATGGCAGAACTCGAGGACTTGAGGTGCCAGCGCATCCTCTGGGTCTCCGGTTTCCATGTTCACCATGCACTAGAACGGGAGAATTCAGGTTGAGAATTGAGGCTGAATCCTGACAAGACAGAAGTACTGTTTTTGGGGGACAGGAGGCGGGCAGGTGTGGGGGACTCCCTGGTCCTGAATGGGGTAACTCTGCCCCTGAAGGACCAGGTGCGCAGCCTGGGAGTCATTTTGGACTCACAGCCGTCCATGGAGGCGCAGGTTAATTCTGTGTCCAGGGTGGCTGTCTACCATCTCCATCTGGTACGCAGGATGAGACCCTCCCTGCCCGCAGACTGTCTCGCCAGAGTGGTGCATGCTCTAGTTATCTCCCGCTTGGACTACTGCAATGCACTCTCCGTGGGGGCTCCCTTTGAAGGTGACCCGGAAACTACAACTAATCCAGAATGCGGCAGCTAGACTGGGGACTGGGAGCGGCCGCCAAGACCATATAACACCGGTCTTGAAAGACCTACACTGGCTCCCAGTACGTTTCGGAGCACAATTCAAAGTGTTGGTGCTGACCTTGAAAGCCCTAAATGGCCTCGGTCCAGTATCCCTGAAGGAGCGTCTCCACCCCCATCATTCTGCCCGGACACTGAGATCCAGCGCCGAGGGCCTTCTCGGTAGTGGCACCTGCCCTGTGGAAGGCCCTCCCTTCAGATGTCAAAAGAGAACAACAACTACCAGACCTTTAGAAGACATCTGAAGGCAGCCCTGTTTAGGGAGGCTTTTAATGTTGAATAGATTATTGTATTTTAATGTTCTGTTGGAAGCCGCCCAGAGTGGCTGGGGAAACCCAGCCAGATGGGCGGGGTATAAATAATAAATTATTATTATTATTATTATTATTATTATTATTATTATTATTATTATTAAAAGGAGCAGTGCGGGTGCGTCAGCCAACACAGGAGGATGCAATGTGGAGGACCAAGATCCTTTCCACACATCTTTCCAACCCAGGTTCTACTGAATTACTGAACTGAAGGAGTTAGACCACATTTGCCCCCTTCTCAGAGGGAGAAGACGAGGGAGCAGAATGAGGAGGAGGAAGTTGAAACGAGTGACAGGGCTTAGGGAGAAGGGAGAGTCTGTGGCAGCAGTGCAGAAATCAGGCAGGAGAAAAGAGGAGCCAGGAGAAGAGAGATGAAGTCAGGCTGGCAAAGGAGCCAAGGGGTCTTCCCCTCCTGCTGTGACCAGCTCCCCTCCTTGCTAGTCTCCCAGAACCAGTAGAGGTGTGAAGAGGGTGTAGTACAGACAGGCACGCTCGCAGAATCTCAGATCGCTTGGGAAGGACCCGGGAGAGGAGGAAGCTTAGCCAGTTGTGGCAAGACAGGGACCTTCAGTCCCTGCAACTGCCTTGGGGAGGCAGGATCTACAGCAGGGGTCCCCAAACTAAGACTTGGGGGCCGGATCCGGCCCAATCGCCTTCTCAATCCGGCCTGCGAACGGTCCGGGAATCAGCATGTTTTTACATGAGTAGAATGTGTCCTTTTATTTAAAATGCATCTCTGGGTTATTTGTGGGGCATAGGAATTCGTTCATTTCCCTCTCCAAAATATAGTCCGGCCCCCCACAAGGTCTGAGGGTCAGTGGACCAGCCCCCTGCTGAAAAAGTTTGCTGACCCCTGATCTACAGGAAAGATTTGCTGTGCTCACTATACCTGCGCTGCGCTGAATAAAGAGTCAACTTCATGAAGAAGAAGAAGAAGAAGAGTTTGGATTTGATATCCCGCTTTATCACTACCCGAAGGAGTCTCAAAGCGGCTAACATTCTCCTTTCCCTTCCTCCCCCACAACAAACACTCTGTGAGGTGAGTGGGGCTGAGAGACTTCAGAGAAGTGTGACTAGCCCAAGGTCACCCAGCAGCTGCATGTGGAGGAGCGGAGACGCGAACCCGGTTCCCCGGATTACGAGTCCCACCGCTCTTAACCACTACACCACACTGGCTCTCAGCTTGTTGAACAGCTTGTTATAAGAATTTTAAGATCTCAAATATAGAATATACATAAATGCACACATATATATCTAAATATATGAACCATGTGTCTGAAATAATACGGGAGAGCCATCCTGAAGCCATTCCGACTCTCCCAGTGACCTCAGATATTCCTCTGCAGAAAGGGAGGCAAATGGGGAAAAAGCCTTCCCATTGCCTTTTCGCTTGCAAATCCTGTCTTAAGGGCGTATTTGTGTATGAATAGGGTGAGCCTGTGACCTGGACTCAGGAGCTAAAAAAAGAATGGCCAGCTTGCCCCAGTAATGCCGTCAGTGACCATTATCAGGTATCCTGGCAGGATTTCTGCTGTAGACCGCCTGCTTCTGTGATGTATGTACAGTGGTACCTCTGGTTACGTACTTAATTCGTTCCGGAGGTCCATTCTTAATCTGAAAACGTTCTTAACCTGAAGCACCACTTTAGCTAATGGGGCCTCCCTCTGCCGCGGCCCGATTTCTGTTCTCATCCTGAAGCAAAGTTCTTAACCCGAGATAATATTTCTGGGTTAGCAGAGTCTGTAACCTGAAGCGTATGTAACCTGAGGTACCACTGTATGATGTTTTGTGTGTGTGTGTGTGTGTGTGTGGCTTGGGCTACAGGGTAAACAATTTCAAGAGTCCATATAAGGGCTTGTGCACACCATTATTCTGGGTTCCTCCTCCCTCCTGCATGTGGTAAGTGGGAACCCGGTTGCAACAGTTCCTTGAATAAAGATCAGGCTTACTATAATAATAATAATATTTTTTTATTTGTACCCCACCCATCTGGCCGGGTCTCCCCAGCCACTCTGGGCGGCTTCTAGCAAACATTAAAATACATTAACACATCACAGATTAAAAACTTCCCTAAACAGGGCTGCCTTCAGGTATTTCCTAAATGTTATGTAGTTGTTGATCCCTTTGACCTCTGATGGGAGGGCGTTCCACAGGGCGGGCGCCACCACCGAGAAGGCCCTCTGCCTGGTTCCCTGTAGCTTTGCTTCTCGCAGTGAGGGAACCGCCAGAAGGCCCTCGGAGCTGGATCTCAGTGTCCGGGCTGAACGGTGGGAATGGAGACGCTCCTTCAGGTATACTGGGCCGTTTAGGGCTTTAAAGGTCAGCACCAACACTTTGAATTGTGCTCGGAAATGTACTGGGAGCCAATGTAGCTCTCTCAGGACCGGTGTTATGTGGTCCCGGCGGCCACTCCCAGTCACCAGTCTAGCTGCCGCATTCTGGATTAATTGCAGTTTCCGGGTCACCTTCAAAGGCAGCCCCACGTAGAGCGCATTGCAGTAGTCCAAGCGGGAGATAACTAGAGCATGCACCACTCTGGCGAGACAGTCCGCGGGCAGGGAGGGTCTCAGCCTGCGTACCAGATGGAGCTGGTAGACAGCCGCCCTGGACATAGAATTAACCTGCGCCTCCATGGACAGCTGTGAGTCCAAAATGACTCCCAGGCTGCACACCTGGTCCTTCAGGGGCACAGTTACCCCATTCAGGACCAGGGAATCCCCCACCCCCACCCGCCCCCTGTCCCCCCAAAACAGTACTTCTGTCTTGTCAGGATTCAACCTCAATCTGTTAGCTTTGCTTCTCAATATACTCTGGTTGGCCTCTTATTTCCTCCTACTGATAGGGGACCCACTTAAGGATAAAGGGGCAGTTTTTTCTTATAACCAGCTTTACGGCTGACCTGCTCCCAATAACTGTCCTGACACGGAAACACACGCCAAGATTGGGGAAGGAGACAGGAAACAGCAGGACTTACCTTCAGAGTCATCAGCATCGCAAGGTATTTGGCCTTGTCCCCTATTAACATGACGTTGCTGAGGATGGGAACGGCCTCTTTGATGGCATCCTCGATAGGGACCGGAGGGATGTTTTCCCCACCCGCTGTGATGATTAGCTCTGGAAGGAGACGACACAGCATAATAAGCCATCAGGAACCATGATCCCTAGCTAGCAGGGCTAGTGGTCAGGGATGATGGGAATTGTAGTCTCAAAACATCTGGAGGGCCGAGGTTGAGGAAGCCTGTTTTATTATGTTTTTATAATAATAATAATAATAATAATAATAATAATAATAATAATAATAATATTTATACCCCGCCCATCTGGCTGGGTTCCCCCAGCCACTCTGGGCGGCTTCCAACGGAACATTAAAATACAATAATCTATTCAACATTAAAAGCCTCCCTAAACAGGGCTGCCTTCAGATGTCTTCTAAAGGTCTGATAGTTGTTGTTCTCTTTGACATCTGAAGGGAGGTTGTTCCACAGGTCGGGCGCCACCACCGAGAAGGCCCTCTGCCTGGTTCCCTGTAACTTGGCTTCTCGCAGCGAGGGAACCGCCAGAAGGCCCTCAGCGCTGGACCTCAGTGTCCGGGCTGAACGGTGGGGGTGGAGACGCTCCTTCAGGTATACTGGACCGAAGCCATATGCTGTAAGCCGCTCAGAGTGGCTGGGGAAACCCAGCCAGATGGGCAAGGTATAAATAGTATAATAATAACAGTAGTAATAATAATAATGTACCCTGAACAACATTCCAGCCTGTGTAGCAGATCCAGTTTTGGAAAAAGTTAATTCCACCCCCTCGCTACAGTTAAGGATTCTGGTGGCGCTGTGGGTTAAACCACAGAGCCTAGAACTTGCTGATCAGAAGGTCGGCGGTTCGAATCCCTGCGACGGGGTGAGCTCCCGTTGCTCGGTCCCTGCTCCTGCCCACCTAGCAGTTCGAAAGCACGTCAAAGTGCAAGTAGATAAATAGGTACCGCTCCGGCGGGAAGGTAAACAGCGTTTCCGTGCGCTGCTCTGGCCCACAACAAACCCTCTGTGAGGTGAGTGGGGCTAAGAGACTTCAGAGAAGTGGGACTAGCCCAAGGTCACCCAGCAGCTGCATGTGGAGGAGCGGGGAAGCGAACCCAGTTCCCCGGATTACGAGTCCACCGCTCTTAACCACTACACCACACTGGCTCTCTAGTGGGGAGCCTTTTTCACCTTTGATTCTTCCCGTGATGTAGAGGAACCCGTCTGCGTCGTGCTTCCCAAGGTCCCCCGAATGCAGCCAGCCCTCGTCATCCATGGCCTCTTTCGTCTTGTCTTCCATGTTCAGGTAACCCATAAAGACGTGGCGCCCAGAGAAGCAAACTTCGCCGACGCCTTCGTTGTCCGGCTTGAAGAGCATCGTCTTGCAGCCCGTGATCTCTTTGCCACAACTGGGGGGAAAGCAGAAAATGCAGTGTCAGGGAACAGTCATAGAATCCTAGAGTTGGAAGAGACCCCAAGGGCCATCCAGTCCAACCCCCTGCCAAGCAGGAAACACCATCCAAGCATTCCTGACAGGTGGCTGTCAAGCCTCTGCTTAAAGACCTCCAAAGAAGGAGACTCCACCACACTCCTTGGCAGCAAATTCCACTGTTGAACAGCTCTTACTGTCAGGAAGTTCTTCCTAATGTTTAGGTGGAATCTTCTTTCTTGTAGTTTGAATCCATTGCTCCATGTCCTCTTCTCAGGAGCAGCAGAAAACAACCTTTCTCCCTCCTCTATATGACATCCTTTTATATATTTGAACATGGCTATCATATCACCCCTGAACCTTCTCTTCTCCAGGCTAAACATACCCAGCTCCCTGAGCCGTTCCTCATAAGGCATCGTTTCCAGGCCTTGGACCATTTTGGTTGCCCTCCTCTGGACACGTTCCAGCTTGTCAGTATCCTTCTTGAACTGGGGTGCCCAGAACTGGACATAGTATTCCAGGGGAGGTCTGACCAGAGCGGAATACAGTGGTCCTATTCCTTCCCTTGATCTAGATGCTATACTCCTATGGATGCAGCCCAGAATTGCATTGGCTTTTTAGCTGCTGCATCACACTGTGGGCTCATGTCAAGTTTGTGGTCTACCAAGACTCCTAGATCCTTTTCACATGTACTGCTCTCAAGCCAGGTGTCACCCATCCTGTATTTGTGCCTTTCATTTTTTTTGCCCAAGTGTAGTAGTTTACATTTCTCCCTGTTAAAATTCATCAGTCAGTACCCGGTGGGGCGGTGCAGGGTCTGTCAGGGGACAGAGAGCCCCAGCGCCACGGAGGCAGCAGCAGCGGGGAACGCAGGACGTCCTCCAGCAGGGAGGAGAGGCAGCAGGAACGCCCAGCAGGGAGAGGGCTTGGGGATGTTACGGAGCCCCAGCACTCACCCAGTCAGGCAGGGGCGGAGGAGCCCACCCCAGTTGCGTAGAGGAGTGAAACGCAAAGAGGGAAGGAGGAGACTTGGGGTGGCGAAGTTCTTTGGTTGGGGGCACTCCAGAAGAGCGCCACTTCCGGGATCTGAGACTGGCTAAGGCGGGTCATGGATTTTGAAGCTCTGCACTGTATATACTTGCACTATTAAAGTTGTAAATAGCACGGCTGCCAGAATACTGATAGCACAATATTGGAAAGGTGCAAGGCTTATTTGTAGATGCGGCTTACAGTAAGCCTTCGCATTTATGTTTTGGTTTTTTTTAATAATTTTTATTGATTTTACAATTTAATAAGCACATTACATCTCGGTTAAATTTTTCCATGCCTCCCCCCTCTCACCGTGGGAGGCTCGAATCCATCCCCCCTCTCACAGAGGTATACACGTTCATTGTATCTTTAACCTTAAAAATAATATGTCTTAACTTTGCTTAGGCCTGGCCCCATTTTCCAGGCCAGGCCATTCTAATTTTCTCTGTTTCATATCTCATATGACTCCCTCACATCCCCACTATTGATTTCATAGTCTATCCTCTTATCAGGTTCATACTTCCTCTTTTAAATCATCGTCAAATAAATCACTTCATTATATCTAAGTTCACACCTCAGCATCTAGATACTTCTACATTTTCCCTATATTCATCTGCTTGGCTCCCCCCTACCTCCCCTTAGTCTCCGAGCATCTAGCCCTGTTATTTCCTTTACTTATTCATTTTTTCTTTAACCAAAATTGATAATCCTTATAGATCACACATGTCATTAGCCGTATCCATATTCATTGTCTTTAAAACCAGAGAAATGTCCCATTAAAGTAAAACAATATTGGAAAGGTGCAAGGCTTATTTGTAGGTGCGGCTTACAGTAAGCCTTCACATTTATGTTTTGGTCGGTTTTCTCAAACTCCTGTTTCTTATTGTTTGCAAGAAGTTATTTTTTTGCATTTAAAGTTTTTGAGACGCTGCCCGGAACGGGCAGGGGTGTGCGCCCGTAGGCAATGCCAAAAAGTTGCGTACCCATGCTTTCGTAAGTAATAATAATAATAACAATAATTTTTTATTTATACCTCGCCCTTCCCAGTCCAAAAACCGGGCTCAGGGCGGCTAACAACAAATACAAAACAATGATTAAAAACAACTTTAAAAACAGCATAAAAAACAAACATCAGTGGAATGTAGCGGTGGGAGAAGATACTGTTCTGGTGGCCCTCATTTTAAAGCTATGGCTCAAGCTTTGTTTTAAACCAGCGGGCATCGGCCCCTTGACATTGAGGGATGATTTCCAGTCATCGTGGGAAAGGGAGGTCATAAAAGAGGTGCAGTCCTGTGGATTGTCACACCTCTACCTGGAGTCCATGACGTACAATCAAGCTAGAACTGCAATCTCCCGGAGATTGAGCGATATTGCCAGACAAGAGGACATAGCTCAAGTGAAACCAGGGATGTTCCTAGGGGACCAGATATATCAAATGACACCAGCCCCCTATCTCGCGGAAATCCACTATGTGGAATACCGCAGACTTCTTACAGCGGCTAGACTAAACGCCCTTGATTCCGCGGTATTGTGGGGAAGGTACAAGGGAGTCCCATAGGCCCAGAGAACCTGTCACTGTACTATGGGCGTGGTTGAGTCTACCCAACATATCCTTCAGTCTTGTCCTCTCTATGCAGAACTTGGGCAAAACCTTATAACTCCACTTTTACGTCAATCTAGCTTTCTACCCAGAGAAAGACAGGTTTTATATTTACTGAATAATGTTACTAGAAATACAGCCTTCCTGGTGGCTAAATTTCTTTTTTTAGCTTCTAAGCGTCGCAAGATTTTAATTGATTGTATCGATATGGGGCTATTTGTCCAGTTCCATTCTATTGTGGATTATGTTTCCTTTTTTCAAAGTTCTCTCAGATGATTTTAATTCTGTACAAATGTATTCTTCTGACTGACGGTCGAATAAAAGAATGATGATGGTGAAGAAAGCAAATAAGACTTAGTTCAATTATTCTGGGTTTGCATGCAGATCCAAACACAGGGGTCGGTCGGATTAACGGGTTTCTCCGAATTCTGCAAAACGGGTTTTGGTACGGGACAGAGAACAGCCACAATTTAAAAGCAATGGGGGGCGGCGGCTTGTCATTTTTAAATCCACAAAACACGATATGGACCGGCGGACACGGAGCAGAAGTCACAGGATGCCCCCCTCCCCCAAAATAAATACAAATTACGCCCTACCTTCCCAGCTTGTACGACGTCGGGTGCGAAACCGTGTGAGGCCCCGAACTCTCGCTCATGCCGTAGAGCTCATATACGCGGATGTCGAGGCTCAGGAAATATTCCAGGGTATCTCTGGTGATGGGAGCAGCTCCCGTGTAGCATTTGGTGCAGCGGTCCAAACCCAGCTGTTTCCGCACTTTCTTGAAGACTAAGGACCTGGCCAGGCGGAAATTCAGAGGGAGGTCCTCGGACCTACGGAGATTGGACAGAGCGCGATTTACGGGAAATGAAGAACCTAGGTTCAGTCCATGGCTGGAACTCCAGAAAGGTATACAAATAAAGTATCAGGTGTTATAATAATTGTGATCAAACAAAACCAAAACACCAAATTGGCTAATAGATATTAGGAACAGTTCACAGACAGTGATGGTAGTCGCAGACAGGCCCTCCTCGCCGTCCCTCAGCGAAAATAGATCTGAAGACCTGAATCCCGGATACGATCAGGTTTCGCTGGAGCTTCTTCAGTTCATTGTACTATTTGTACAACACCATACCATAGCTGTCAACCCTCCCTTTTTTTGCGGGAAACTCCCTTATTCCAATGCCGTTTCCCGCTGCTATCCCGGATTGTTGATATCCCTTAGATTTCCCAGATTTCCAAGGAAGCAGCTCCTCTCCCTCCCTGCCGGCCAGGGAGGCTCCTCAGCTGCGTTGCTCGGCTGCCAATAAGGAGTCTGAGACCGACTGGGGGCGGAGCTTGCATGCCTGGTGCAGCCAGACCCTCACGCCCAACCAGACAGACAGCCTGCCTGCCGTCTACGCGCTCGCTCTTTCGCTCCCCCGTTCGCACGCAGCCTCTGGAGCGCAGGGTAGCGAGGCTACTTGGTGCTATTGCACCGCCCTTGCGGCATCCCTTATTTTCAAATCCGAAAGTTTGGGGGAAATCCCTTATTTTCAAATCCGAAAGTTGACAGCTATGCACCATACAATAAAATTATAAATTCTCACAGGCACAGCCTGTGACTGTTCCCTCGCAAAAGACTATGCGCGTTCAGTAGAGTACGATTTGCAACACTTTTGCGTAATTGGACTACGCTAGGATATTATCATTATTAACAGTATTATGCCATCAGTTTCTTAAGTGCTTAAAAGTACCTACAGGCTTGGATTTGCACACTGCACCTTAATGTGTTTATTTTAACATGTTCGATTAAGTAAACTGTTCCTAATATCTATTAGCCAATTTGTTGTTTCGGTTTCGTTGGAACTCCAGAAAACCTCTGTCAGCGAGTGTCAATAATACCGCACTCATTCTGCTTGCGTGGTTGTCTTGCGCCGGTCAAGACTTTTGATTTCAGGGTCGTGGGTTCGAATCCCACATTGTTTAAAAATATTCCTGTGATGCAGCAAGTTGGACTTAGATGCCCCTACCAATTCTATGATGGGCGATCAAGCGCTCCCAATATATTATTATTGTTTCATTTATTTTTTACGGGTTTTTTTTTTTAACAACATTTCAGATTTAGCAATCCATCATTCCACCTACGACTTCCCCTCCCTCCTTCCATGGTTCCCTCAAAATTTCTATTACTGCTGCATATTATAGTTACTCTATAGGTAAAGGTAAAGGGACCCCTGACCGTTAGGTCCATCGTGTCCGACTCTGGGGTTGCGGCGCTCATCTCGCTTTATTGGCCGAGGGAGCCGGCGTACAGCTTCCGGGTCATGTGGCCAGCATGGCTAAGCCGCTTAGGGGGGTGTTGAAGACGCACTTTTTCCCTCCTAAAACGCACTTTTTCCCTAAGACGCACTTTTTCCCTCCTAAAAAGTAAGGGGAAATGTCTGTGCGTCTTATGGAGCGAATGTGTGGTCCCTGGAGCTGAACTGCCCAGGGGCAAAAGCAGATCGTGCTTTTTAAATAAAAAAAGAGAGAGAGAAGGGGGTGTTGAAAGGAAGCCCCCTGAGCAGCTGCTCAGCAAACGATCGGGGAGAGAGATAAGGGAGAGAGATTCCAGCCCCGCCCCCTTGCAGAGGGAGGCTGTTTCCCCAGCGACATGGGACTGGCTGATTAGATTATCTGTCTGGAAACTGTAGAAATGGCTTCCTGAAGCTGCAGAACTGTGAGTTAAACCCCATAAAACAGGGTTTTTTCCCTTTGCAAAGTAAGCTCAACAACTTGGAGCTGATCCTCAAAAAATGGGGTTTTTCTCCTTTGCAAAAGAAGCTGCAGAAATTTGCGCTGATCCTCAGAAAAATGGGGCTTTCCCACTCTAAAAACTAGGTGCATCCTATGCTCAGGTGCGCCTTATAGAGCAAAAAATATGGTAATCAGAAGCATTTGATCGTTGCAGGTTCGATAGACAACTGCACATTCCTGCATTGCAGGGGGCTGGACGAGATGATTCTCAGGGTCCCCTTTCCAACTCTACAATTCTATGATTTTGTATTAAAAACAGTTACAGCCTTTTACAGCAGGGCTTCAAACTCTTGTTGAGTCGGATCAAGAGGCACAACAACAACAACAACAACAGGTGTGTGTGTGTGTGTGTGTGTACGTGCTTCTCAACAGCGCAGCTTTAACCGTACAAACTTCTTTAAAAAGTTATACCTGTTTGCTTCCCTCGAGCGTCGTGAGCCTCCAGTTTTAAGTCTGAATGGGGGGGGGGGGAAGAGAAAGAAGAAGAAAAGGCCCCCTCATCTTATCAGGAGTTCACAAGTTTGTGAAGCTCTTGAGTTTTGCAGGGTCCAAGCGGAACGCTGCCATACTATAATAAGAGACTTCAGAGAAGTGTGACTAGCCCAAGGTCACCCAGCAGTTGCATGTGGAGGAGTGGGGAAGCGAATCCGGTTCACCAGATTACGAGTCCACCGCTCTTAGCCACTACACAACGCTATAGGTCATAACACTGAAATGGCAGCTCGGGAGAAATTATGGATCAGATATGAAATTCACAGCATGCTATACATTAGCTCCCTGCTGTTCTACCCCAGGCAACCCCCGGGGCTCCATGACCCAAAACAACGCCACCACGTTCTTCCTACCCGTTGTTCCGTCTCAGGTTGGTCTCCAGCCCGACGACTTTTGCCCAGGCGGCGATCCGCTTCTTCAAGGCGGAGAACTTCATCCCGGCAGATTTCATCCTCTCCTGCATCTTCTCCCAGACGCGAGGGACCCCCAGGAACGCCGTGGGCCGCACTTCCTTGAGGGTCTCCACCAAAGTGCCCTGGCGGGACATAAGATTTCGAGAGAGGGAGACGGAGGTCAGGTGGGAGGCAAAGGGGTTCCGGGTTCAATCCCCAGGGGGAAGATCTGAAGTTTAGATTAGTAAAAACGTTATGTGGTGTCAACACAGCTGGTAAAATGGGAAACATCAGAAAAGGGAGGGTGGGAAGTCAAGAAGAAATTTTGTGGGATTGGGTCAGGATACGAGAATTCTGGGACATAATATAGATAGATAGATAGATAGATAGATAGATAGATAGATAGATAGATAGATACAGAGGCGTAGCAAGCCCAGGTGGTACCCGGGGTGGAATTTTTTTTGTCACCCCCACCACCACCACTTTGCCAGGGCACTGGCAGAGCTGCACCCAGTGGCATAGCAAGTCACCCCCACCCCCCAAAAATGATGGTGCCACTTTGCAAGGTGCAGGGTTTGTGTGTGTGTGTGTGTGTGTGTGTGTGTGTGTGTGTGTGTGTGTGTGTCTATTATCTCTTTTTTTCAATAAAGTTAAATTTTAAACTTTTTTTTAAAAAATAAAAAAAATAAAAAAAATAAAAATAAAGTGTCACCCCCCTCTGATGGTGCCACTTTGCGAGGTGTGGGGGTTTGTGTGTGTGTCTATTATCTCTTTTTCCCCCCAATAAAGCTAAAATTAAAAAAAAAAATTAAAATTAAAAAGAAAATTAAAAAAATTAAAAAGTGTCACCCCCCCTCTGATGGTGCCACTTTGTGATGTGTGGGGGGTTGTGTGTGCGTGTTTATTATCTCTTTTTTCCAATAAAGTTAAAATTTTTAAAAAAATTAAAATTAAAATTAAAAAGAAAATTAAAAAAATTAAAAAGTGTCACCCCCCCTCTGATGGTGCCACTTTGTGATGTGTGGGGGGTTGTGTGTGTGTGTTTATTATCTCTTTTTTCCAATAAAGTTAAAATTTAAAAAATAATAATTTAAAAAACATTTTTTTTTTAAGTGTCACCCCCCTCTGGGGTGGAACCTGGGGCGGCCCGCCCCCATCACCCCCCCTTGCTACGCCCCTGGATAGATAGGTCATTGTACATAGTACAACGAAATTGAATGCCATCCCAATTGAAACCAGAAAAACACAATTACAGCCACACATACCAATACATACCCACCCATCACAACTCCCAAAATCATATTATTTAATTACAGCATTTAAAATTGTTATAGCTCTTGGATAAAAACTGTTTTTGGAGATTTAATAATAATGACATGGGGAAAAGAACACACACCCAAGTGCTTCTGTGTGTTCTTGCGGGGCTGTGGGTTCTGGGTTTTGTTTTGTTTTTTAAAAAATCACCTTCAAAGCATCCGGTTGCGCAAAGCAAATGTGCACTCCAAATGTGATGGGGAGCCAGATGTCGACCATCTGCGCGGCCACGTGGCTGAGAGGCAGGTAGCTGACCACCACCTCCTGACTCTCCGTCGCTCTGCTCAGGCCGACGTAGTCGCCTCCTGCCCGGGCCGTCCAGGTGATCTGCAAAGGCACGACACTTCAGCGACAATGCAACACACACACACAATTAATAATAATAATAAATAATAATAATTTTATTATTTATGCCCGCCCATCTGGCTGGGTTTCCCCAGCCAGCCTGGGCGGTTTCCAACAGAACATTAAAATACAACAATTCATCAAATATTAAAAACGTCCCTAAACAGGGCTGCCTTCCGATGTCTTCTAAAAGTCAGGTAGTTGTTTATTTCCTTGACATCTGCTGGGAGGGCGTTCCACAGGGTGGGCGCCACCACCGAGAAGGCCCTCTGCCTGGTTCCCTGTAACCTTGCTTCTCGCAGTGAGGGAACCGCCAGAAGGCCCTCAGCACTGGACCTCAGTGTCCGGACTGAGCGATGGGGGTGGAGACGCTCCTTCAGGTATACAGGACCGAGGCCGTTTAGGGCTTTAAAGGTCAGCACCAACACTTTGAATTGTGCTCAGAAATGTACTGGGAGCCAATGGAGGTCTTTCAAGACCGGTGTTATGTGGTCCCGGCGGCCACTCCCAGTCCCCAGTCTAGCTGCCGCATTCTGGATTAATTGCAGTTTCCGGGTCACCTTCAAAGGTAGCCCTACGGAGAGCGCATTGCAGTAATCCAAGCGGGGGATAACCAGAGCATGCACCACTCTGGTGAGACAGTCTGTGGGCAGGGAGGGTCTCATCCTGTGTACCAGATGGAGCTGGTAGACAGCCGCCCTGGACACAGAATTAACCTGCGCCTCCATGGACAGCTGTGAGTCCAAAATGACTCCCAGGCTGCGCACCTGGTCCTTCAGGGGCACAGTTGCCCCATTGAGGACCAGGGAGTCCTGCCACGTCCCCCCCCCAAAACAGTACTCCTGTCTTGTCAGGATTCAATACACACTTGGGGCCAGCCCACTCTTGAGGTGAGACAAGGCAGAATACCCAGGGGAAGCAGATCCTTCCTCCAAGCAATGTGCTGCTCACCCCAAAAAAAGTTAAAAAAATCAAGAAAATTTTAATTGGATTTTTTAAAATTTTAATTGGATTTTTAAAATAAAATGCTTTTGGAGGAAAAGGGGAAATCTATGCAGCCACAGTTGCATGTAAAATGGAAGACACTCCTCTTCATGCTTTTGGATCTCCTTTGTTTGGGGATCCTAATAAAAAAAGGGGGGCACGACGAGGCCTCAAATTGCCCTTCCCCTGTAAAGAGAAGGACGGCACATTTTATCATATGTGGTGGATGTGCCCCGAGATAAAAGACCTCTGGGGAAAGATATATAATGAATTGAAAAAAGTATTTAAATATACATTTCTTAAAAAACCAGAAGCCTTTTTGATTGGTATAGTTGGAAAGGATATTGTAAAAGAGGATGTGAGGTTCTTTCTTTATGCTACAACAGCAGCAAGATTACTTCTTGCCAAAAACTGGAAATCCCAAGAGATACCAACTTTAGAAGAATGGCGAATGAAATTACTGGACTTTATGGAAACGGCCGAAATGACTGGACGAATCCGAAAACAGAAGGAAGAGAGCGTTGAATAAGATTGGAAGAAATTTAAAGACTATTTGAAAAAGTTTATTTGATTTGGTACAGGCCGCAGAAGTAGTTAAGCTTAAAAGGTAAAGGTAAAGGGACCCCTGACCATTAGGTCCAGTCGTGTCCGACTCTGGGGTTGCGGCGCTCATCTCGCTTTATTGGCCGAGAGCCGGCGTACAACTTCCGGGTCATGTGGCCAGCAGGACTAAGCCGCTTCTGGCGAACCAGAGCAGCGCACGGAAACGCCGTTTACCTTCCCGCCAGAGCGGTACCTATTTATCTACTTGCACTTTGGCGTGCTTTCGAACTGCTAGGTGGGCAGGAGCAGGGACCGAGCAACGGGAGCTCACCCCGTCGCAGGGATTCGAACCGCTGACCTTCTGATCGGCAAGCCCTAGGCTCTGTGGTTTAACCCACAGCGCCACCTGGGTCCCTGTAGCAGCAAGATTACTTCTTGCTAAAAACTGGAAATCCCGAGATACCAACTTTAGAAGAATGGTGAATGAAATTACTGGACTTTATGGAAATGGCCGAAATGACTGGACGAATCCGAGAACAGAAGGAAGAGAGCGTTGAAGAAGACTGGAAGAAATTCCAGGTGTAAAGACTATTTGAAAAAGTTTATTTGATTTGGTAGAGGCAGCAGTTAAGCTTAGGTTAAGAAAATAAGATGCGGTGCATAATAAAAACACGAGGTTGTAAGGTTTGTTTGTTTTTTGTAAAAAAAAAGAAAGAAGAAAACTGTTAAAAAAATTAGGCTATGTAAAAAAGAATTACTGGGCCTCGGATATGGAGAGGCCCAGGCTAAACAAAGATTTGACGTTGTTAATGATGTTTGTTAAGTTTTTTTTTAATGATAAAATCAATAATAATTTTAATAATAAAAATAATTTTTTTATTTGTACCCCGCCCATCTGGCCGGGTCTCCCCAGCCACTCTGGGCAGCTTCCAGCAAATATTAAAATACATTAACATGTCACAGATTAAAAACTTCCCTAAATAGGGCTGCCTTGAGGTATTTTCTGAATGTCTGATAGTTGTTTTTCTCTTTGACCTCTGCTGGGAGGGCGTTCCACAGGGCGGGCGCCACCACCGAGAAGGCCCTCTCCCTGGTTCCCTGTAGCTTTGCTTCTCGCAGGGAGGGAACCGCCAGAAGGCCCTCGGAGCTGGACCTCAGTGTCCGGGCTGAACGGTGGGGGTGGAGACGCTCCTTCAGGTATACAGGACCGAGGCCGTTTAGGGCTTCAGTGGTCAGCACCAACACTTTGAATTGTGCTCAGAAACGTACTGGGAGTCAATGTAGTTCTCTCAGGACCGGTGTTATGTGGTCCAGGCGGCCACTCCCAGTCACCAGTCTAGCTGCCGCATTCTGGATTAATTGCAGTTTCCGGGTCACCTTCAAAGGTAGCCCCACGTAGAGCGCATTGCAGTAGTCCAAGCGGGAGATAACCAGAGCATGCACCACTCTGGCGAGACAGTCTGCGGGCAGGGAGGGTCTCAGCCTGCATACTAGATGGAGCTGGAAGACAGCTGCCCTGTCTCAGCCTGCATACTAGATGGAGCTGGAAGACACAGAATTAACCTGTGCCTCCATGGACAGCTGTGAGTGAAAATATATTGTTAAAAAAACAAATTGCCCTTCCCCACCAGAGGCACCCATAAACCCCTAGTTCCAAAAGGGGCTTAATTATAACTGCATTCCTCCCTTTTCACCCACGGCAATTTCTTGCACAACTCAAGTGGCACGGGAGACCAGTTTGAGAGCTCGGATTTCATCCCCAGGGGCTGCGACTCTTCTGGAAGTCCCCCAAAGCGGCGAATCTCACTTACGTTGTCGTGGCTCAACATGACTCCCTTGGGCTGACCCGTCGTCCCTGAGGTATAGATCAGAGTGCAGCATTGGTTGGGCTTCTGCGATGCGATGATTTTATCGAGCTGGTCATCCGAGACGCCGGCCCCAAGCTCCATGAACTCGCTCCACTGCACGAACAAAAGAGACGCAAAGGTAAAGGACCCCTGGACGGTTAAGTCCCGCCAAACGCCACTATGGGGTTGCGGCGCTCATCTCGCTTTCAGGCCGAGGGAGCCGGCGTTTGTCTGCAGACAGCTTTCCGGGTCATGCGGCTAGCATGACTAAACCGCTTCTGGTGCAACGGGACACTGTGACGGAAACCAGAGCGCACGGAAACGCAGTTTACCTTCCCGCCGCAGTGGTACCTATTTATCTACTTGTGCGCCAGCACAAGTAGATAAATAGGTACCACTGCGGCGAAAGAAATGGAGGCAGTGAGAGATTTCACTTTCTTGGGTTCCATGATCACTGCAGATGGTGACAGCAGTCCCGAAATTAGAAGACGCCTGCTTCTTGGGAGAAAAGCAATGACATACCTAGACAGCATCTTAAAAAGCAGAGACATCACCTTGCCGACAAAGGTCTGTATGGTTAAAGCTATGGTTTTCCCAGTACGGAAGTGAGAGTCATGTGGCCAACATGACTAAGCCGCTTCTGGCGAACCAGAGCAGCGCACGGAAACGCCGTTTACCTTCCCGCCGGAGCGGTACCTCTTTAGGTGGGCAGGAGCAGGGACCGAGCAACGGGAGCTCACCCCGTCGCGGGGATTCGAACCGCCGACCTTCTGATCGGCAAGCCCAAGAGGCTCAGGGGTTTAACCCACAGCGCCACCCGCGTACTAACAGATATTGCTAGTAACCTGAGGAAGGAGAAGGCAGTGCCAAGCAAGGTTTCAAAACAGAAAAAAGGGAGAAAAATAAGTTGCCGGGAAGTTGTTATTCCTGCATCGCAGGGGGTTGGGGCTAGATGACCCCTGGGGGTCCCTTCCAACTCTAAAACTCAACGAAGCACACAGGGGAGGTTTAGAGAAGGTGGAACAGAAGGAAGAGAGATACTCACCGTGTACAGATTTGGCCTTTTCTCCTTGAGCTGTCCGTCATACTGGATGATTGCCTTCACAAGAGGCAACTGGCTCTTAACCTAGAGCAAGAAAGATCACAGAACTGAGTGGGGGCACCTCAGAGGTCATCCATCCCAGCCCCCTACTCAGTGCAGGAACCCCGCAGCTTTGCAGTCATTTCCACGAGGAAACCCCTGTGCTCCGATGGCTTAATACACTACAGTGGTACCTTCATTCTCAAACGCATTGGTACTCAAACACCTTGGTTCTCAAACGCTGAAAACACGGAAGTAACTGTTCCAGTTTTCGAACATTTGTCGGAAGCCGAAAGTCCAATGCAGCTGTCAGCTATTGTTTCCGGGGCGCCTGCACCAATCAGAAGTTGCACCTTGGCTTTCGAATATTTCGGAAGTCAAACGGACTTCTGAAACGGATTAAGTTCGGCACTTTTGTTTTTGTTATTTTGCGTTTTTGTTTTTGAGGCTTTTTCGGTTCATTTGTTCCTGTGACTGTGTGGAACCCAGTTCAGCTACTGATTGATTGATTGATTGATTGTGTGACTGCGGAAATGGATAAAAGCCCCCCCGCCAATCCAAGCAATGAGCATCATCAGTGCAGGTAAGAAAAACTTTATCTCATCTACAATACTGCCTTATTTTATAGTACAGTGCATTGATTATTGCTTTCATTTTATGGATCAATGGTCTCGTTAGGTAGTAAAATTCACGTTAAATTTAGGGGTTGTTTTTAAAAGTCTGGAATGGATTAATCTGTTCTGCATTGCTTTCTATGGGAAAGCGCGCCTTGGTTTTGGAACGCTTTGGTTTTGGAACAGATTTCCGGAACGGATTATGTTTGAGAACTGAGGTACCCCTGTAAATGCAACTTACCGTATTTTTCGCTCTATAAGGCACACCTGAGCATAGGACGCACCTAGTTTTTAGAGGGGAAAAAGCCCCATTTTTTGAGGATCAGCTCAAATTTCTGCAGCTTCTTTTGCAAAGGAGAAAAGCCCCAGTTTTTGAGGATCAGCTCCAAGTTGTTGAGCTTACTTTGCAAAGGGAAAAAACCCTGTTTTATGGGGTTTAACTCACAGTTCTGCAGCTTCAGGAAAGGGAGCCATTTCTACAGTTTCCAGACAGATAATCTAATCAGCCAGTCCCATGTCGCTGGGGAAACAGTCTCCCTCTGCAAGGGGGCGGGGCTGGAATCTCTCTCCCTTATCTCTCTCCCCGATCGTTTGCTGAGCAGTTGCTCAGGGGGCTTCCTTTCAACACCCCCTTCTCTTTCTCTTTTTAAAAAAAGCACAATCTGCTTTTGCCCCTGGGCAGTTCAGCTCCAGGGGCCACACATTCGCTCCATAAGACGCAGACATTTCCCCTTACTTTTTAGGAGGGAAAAAGTGCGTCTTATGGAGCGAAAAATACGGTAGATGTTGTGATTGCAGTTTCCCTCGGCACTGTAGGGTTTTAGGATTCAGATTTCAACCTGGGTTACCGAACCTGGGTTTTGTGCCCCCTTCACGGCCCTAAAAGTATAATTTCGCAAGCTAGCGTGCACCTGAACACTCGAATGCTCACGGAATTGCAGCAAGGCCCCTTCGGCCAAGCGTGCCCCAACCACAGCTCACGGGACCCCATGTCACCTCCAAGATTTTCTGAAGCTGCCGGTCGTTCTCCACCACGATGATATTGGCTCCGCTGTTCTCTGCGACGTACTGGCAAGCCTCCGGGGAGTTGGTTGTGTAAATGCCAACAGCAAAACCTCTGCATGGGGGGCAAGGGGAATGCAGAGAAGAAGAAGAGTTTGGATTTGATCTCCCGCTTTATCACTACCCGAAGGAGTCTCCAAGCGGCTCACATTCTCCTTTCCCTTCCTCTGTGAGGTGAGTGGGGCTGAGAGACTTCAGAGAAGTGGGACTAGCCCAAGGTCACCCAGCAGCTGCATGTGGAGGAGAGGAGACGCGAACCCTGTTCCCCAGATTACGAGTCCACCGCTCTTAACCACTACACCACACTGGCTCTCATCCTAGATCCATGGTCTAGGATGCCGGCCAGCCTGCCAGGCCCCCTTCCAAGAGGCTCCATTTCACCTCCCCTTTTCTATCCCCCTTCCTCCAACAGGCATTCTTCTGTGGCAGCTGAGCATGCTCAGTCTGTGTACTTTCCCCCAAAGAATTCTGGGAAATGTAGTTTGCAAAGGGCGCTGGGAAATGGAGCTCTGTGAGGGGCACACTACAGTGCCCAGTATTTTTGGGGGGAAGTGTCAAGTCTTCATGGGTATTTTAGACTCTGGTCTTAGAAGAAGAAGAAGAAGAGTTTGGATTTGATATCCCGCTTTATCACTCCCCGAAGGAGTCTCAAAGCGGCTCACATTCTCCTTTCCCTTCCTCCCCCACAACAAACACTCTGTGGGGTGAGTGGGGCTGAGAGACTACAGAGAAGTGTGACTAGCCCAAGGTCACCCAGCAGCTGCATGTGGAGGAGCGGGGAAGCGAACCCGGTTCACCAGATTACGAGTCCACTGCTCTTAACCACTACACCACACTCGCTCCTTCGGTGAGCCAAGGGATTAAAAGCAAGCAGGTTTCTCAAGTTGACAGGACTATGCCGAAATGGCAAAAATGACCAGAAAAATCAGAAATCAGGAAGACCAAAACTTTAATAAGGAATGGAGGGGTGGTGGATTATAATCCAGGCACCCCCAAACTCGGCCCTCCAGATGTTTTGTGACTACAATTGCCATCATCCCTGACCACTGGTCCTGCTAGCTAGGGATGATGGGAGTTGGAGTTGTTAGTGAAGCTTTTAATGTTTAATACATTATTGTATTTTAGTGTTCTGTTGGGAGGTCGCCCAGAGTGGCTGGGGAGGCCCAGCCAGATGGGCGGGGTATAAGTGGTAGATTATTATTATTATTATTATTATTAAACATCTGGAGGGCCGAGTTTGCCTATGCCTATCTTAAAAACCACTGTAAACAGCTGAAACAATTAGTGAGATTGGAATAAGTTTAATGGTGAATTTTGGGTACCATGGAGATGTAAAAGATTTGGATTGTATTATAAAAGTTGCAGGAGGAAGTTACTGCCCGGAAGAATTTAGTGCAACCATTAATCCAAAAACTGTCTGGGCACCCGGTTGACTTCCTCCTTGCTTTTTATTACAAGACACTGACCAGTTTGTAACCCTACAAATGGCAAATTTTTAAACTTCCGTTCTGACATACAAGAGACGAAATGGACTGTTGGTTGGAAATTGAAATGTTTGGAATTAATATTTATGTTGTTCAGTCATTCAGTCGTGTCCGACTCTTCGTGACCCCATGGACCAGAGCACGCCAGGCACGCCTATCCTTCACTGCCTCTCACAGTTTGGCCAAACTCATGTTGGTAGCTTCGAGAACACTGTCCAACCATCTCATTCTCTGCCGTCCCCTTCTCCTTGCGCCCTCAACCTTTCCCAACATCAGGGTCTTTTCTAGGGAGTCTTTTCTTCTCATGAGGTGGCCAAAGTACCGGAGCCTTAACCTCAGGATCTGTCCTTCTAGTGAGCACTCAGGGCTGATTTCTTTAAGAATGGATAGGTGTATACTTATTAATTCTTGATTACCACTAATTTTATCGCCAATAATTTTAAATTCAATTGTGTGAGTGTAACTGCTGTTCTTGTGTTGTCTTCTATTATGAGCTTAAAGAATAGAATAGAATAGAATATATTTATTGTCATTGTCCTCTTTGGGGACAACGAAATTACTCGGCTGCTCAATCCACCCAGATAGGGCACTCCACGCAAAAACAAAACAACTACAAAAACACTGATTAAAACCATACAGTATGATAAAACATAACAGGTAAGATTAGATGACTTCAAAGTCCAGGCTTCCCATTCAAGGCCGCGATCGCTCTGGAGAAGAAGCTGTTTCTAAGATGGCTTGTTCTTGTTGTCATCGTCCTGTATCTCCGTCCCGATGGCAAGAGCTCAAAGAGACGGTGACCAGGATGCGATGGATCTTTTCCTATGTCCAGTGCCTTTCTGTGGCACCTCGTGGCATAAATCTGCTCTAAGGTGGAGAGCAAGCAGCCAACAATGCTCTCTGCTGCCTTAACAACTGCCTTAAAGCTGAAATAAAGTTGATTCTTGATTCTTGCAGGAGGAAGTGGTTAACAACAGGACCCACAAACGGGAAGAGGGAGATTCTATGGAACCTTGTTTTTATATTGTATGTTGATACACAATTTTAATTATTTATTTGAAAAACCAAATGAATAAACTTACAAAAAAGGAAAGAAAATAAAAGAGGGAACAGCGAGCAGCTTCCGGTCCCGTTCGGAGTTACGCTTCCACTTTCGGAACGGTCAAACTCACCCAGCCAGAATCGCTCCGATGTCAGCTATGAACCATTCGGCGGAATTGAATCCCAGGATGCCAACGCCATGAAATCGTTCCAGGCCCAACTGCAACACAAAGAGGAGAGACTCGGGTAGAATCATAGAATAGAATCCTAGAATCCTAGAGTTGGAAGAGACCCCAAGGGCCATCCAGTCCAACCCCCTGCCAAGCAGGAAACACCATCAAAGCATTCCTGACAGGTGGCTGTCAAGCCTCTGCTTAAAGACCTCCAAAGAAGGAGACTCCACCACACTCCTTGGCAGCAAATCCCACTGTCGAACAGCTCTTACTGCCAGGAAGTTCTTCCTAATGTTTAGGTGGAATCTTCTTTCTTGTAGTTTGAATCCATTGCTCCGTGTCCGCTTCTCTGGAGCAGCAGAAAACAACCTTTCTCCCTCCTCTATATGACATCCTTTTATATATTGGAACATGACTATCATATCACCCCTTAACCTTCTCTTCTCCAGGCTAAACATACCCAGCTCCCTAAGCCGTTCCTCATAAGGCATCGTTTCCAGGCCTTGGACCATTTTGGTTGCCCTCCTCTGGACACGTTCCAGCTTGTCAGTATCCTAAGACGACATCTTCCAAAATGCACCCATTTATTTTGGACAAAGGTATTTAGGAAATATACCTTTGTCCAAACAAAGGTCCTTGCCAACAAAGGTCCGTATAGTTAAAGCTATGGTTTTCCCAGTAGTAATGTACGGAAGTGAGAGCTGGACCATAAAGAAGGCTGATCGCCGAAGAATGGATGCTTTTGAATTCTGGTGCTGGAGGAGACTCTTGAGAGTCCCATGGACTGCAAGAAGATCAAACCGATCCATTCTTAAAGAAATCAGCCCTGAGTGCTCACTAGAAGGACAGATCCTGAGGTTAAGGCTCCAGTACTTTGGCCACCTCATGAGAAGAGAAGACTCCCTAGAAAAGACCCTGATGTTGGGAAAGATTGAGGGCACAAGGAGAAGGGGACGACAGAGGATGAGATGGTTGGACAGTGTTCTCGAAGCTACTAACATGAGTCTGACCAAACTGCGAGAGGCAGTGAAGGATAGGCGTGCCTGGCGTGCTCTGGTCCATGGGGTCACGAAGAGTCGGACACGACTGAATGACTGAACAACAACAACATTTAGGAAAGAAAATAACAGATGTTGGAGATGTAAGGAAAAGGAAGGAACATTTTATCCTATGTGGTGGGAATGCCAATGCATTAAAAAATATTGGGAAGTGATATGCAATGAATTGAAAAAAAGTTTAAAATGAATTTTGTTAAACACCCTGAAGCCTTTTTGTTAGGTATCTCAAATCAAGAGCTACCAAAAGAAAAATGGACATTATTTATGTATGCTACAACAGCGGCAGGAATCTCGATTGCACAATACTGGAAGACAGAAGAAATACCATCAAAGGAACAATGGCAAGAAAAAAACCCGGATGAACTATGCAGAATTGGCTAAGCTAAGGGACAAACTACGAGAGGACAAAAAGGACTTAAAAGAGTCCGGGAACCATTGACAGTTTATTCGCAGAAACAACAGAATGGACTGGATTCACTGCATAGCTGTCAACTTTTGGATTTGAAAATAAGGGAAGTCGCGAGGGTGGTGCAATGGCACCAAGTAGCCTCGCCACCCTGCGCTCCAGAGGCTGCGCGCGAACGGGTGAGCGAAAGAGCGAGCGCGTAGACGGCAGGCAGGCTGTCTGTCTGGTTGGGCGTGAGGGTCTGGCTGCACAAGGCATGCAAGCTCCGCCCCCAGTCGGTCTCAGACTCCTTATTGGCAGCCGAGCAACGCAGCTGAGGAGCCTCCCTGGCCGGCAGGGAGGGAGAGGAGCTGCTTCCTTGGAAATCCGGGGAATTTAAGGGATATCAACAATCCGGGATAGCAGCGGGAAACGGCATTGGAATAAGGGAGTTTCCCGCAAAAAAAGGGAGGGTTGACAGCTATGATTCACTGGCAGGATTTGAATAAACGTTCACAATTTCATTTGAGTAATAGGTATTTTAGAGAAATGATAAGGGGTTTTATTTTTGTGTAGGAAAAGCAGGATACAATAAATAAAACTAAATAACTCAGCAGAGGGGGAGTTAATGGAAGTCCAGAGGAGGAGAGGCTTAAATATGCTATAATAGCAATTTTATTATTTATACCCACGCCCGTGGGGCTGGGTTTCCCCCAACTAAACTGAGACTGGGAAGCTCTAGGTACCGAATTCCCAGAGAGTTGGGCAAGCCTGGGGCCAAGTGCCGTATTTTTCGCTCCATAAGACACACCTGAACATAAGACGCACCTAGTTTTTAGAGGAGGAAAGGGGGAAAGCCCTGTTTTTTTGAGGATCAGTTCAAAGTGGTGCAGCTTTTTTTGCAAAGGGAAAAGCCCTGCTTTTTTGAGGATCAGCTCAAAGTGGTACAGCTAAAGCAAAGGGAAAAGCTGTTTTTTGAGGATCAGCTCAAAGTGGTGCAGCTTTTTTTGCAAAGGGAAAAGCCCTGTTTTTTGAGGATCAGCTCAAAGTGGTGCAGCTTCTTTTGCAAAGGGAAAAGCCCTGTTTTTTTGAGGATCAGCTCAAAGTGGTGAAGCTTCTTTTGCAAAGGGAAAAGCCCTGTTTTTTTGAGGATCAGCTCAAAGTGGTGCAGCTTTTTTTGCAAAGGGAAAAGCCCTGCTTTTTCGAGGATCAGCTGAAAGTAGTGCAGCTTATTTTTCAAAGAGGAAAAGCCCCGTTTTTATGGGGTTCAACTCACAGTTTGCAGCTTCTAGTCCTACAGGAAAGGGAGCCATTTCTACAGTTTCCAGACAGATAATCTAATCAGCCAGTCCCATGTCGCTGGGGAAACAAACAGCCTCCCTCTGCATTCAACAACGGAGGCCTGGGCAAGGGGGCAGGGCTGGAAAGGGAGCCTTAACTCTCTCCCCGATCGCTTGCTAAACAGCAGTTCAGCGGCTTCCTTTCAACACCCTCTTCTCTCTTTGTAAAAAAAAAGAGCACAATCTGCTTTTGGCCCCTAGGCAATTTGGCTCCGGGGACCATGCATTCGCTCCATAAGATGCACAGACATTTCCCCTTACTTACTTTTTAGGAGGAAAAGAGTGAGTCTTATGGAGCGAAAAATACGGTATCTATCTCTTAGCCTGGCCTACCTCGCAGGGTCCCTGTGAAGGTTAAAGGAAAGAAGATGGGGAATCAAAAAAATAGATGCCCCCGAAGAAGAAGAAGAGTTTGGATTTGATATCCCGCTTTATCACTCCCCGAAGGAGTCTCAAAGCGGCTCATATTCTCCTTTCCCTTCCTCCCCCACAACAAACACTCTGGGAGGTGAGTGGGGCTGAGAGACTTCAGAGAAGTGGGACTAGCCCAAGGTCACCCAGCAGCTGCATGTGGAGGAGCGGGGAAGCGAACCCGGTTCACCGGATTACGAGTCTGCCACTCTTAACCACTACACCACACTGGCTCTCCCGAACCTTTATAAAGCTCTTGGCGGCTGCCCGGCACTCCTGGTAGTACTCCTTGTAAGTGATTTTGGTCCACCTGCCATCCTTCTTTGAAGACAGGGCAGGGTAGTCGCCATATTGACTGACGGAGTTCAGGAGAAGTTCGTGAACCGTGATGGGCGTCTCGCACCCGACTCCGCTTTCATCCATCCTCAGCACGACTTCCCCATCTCTCTTGGAGGTCCATAGTCCTACAGGAGTAGGCGCTGGGGTGTCCACGGGAGAGAGAACAAGATGGGGGGGGGGGGAAACAGGGGCCATTAAAAAAGTATTAAATGGGCAGCCTAAACAAGTCCTTCCCGCATTAAAACGGGCATCATAGGAATACTGGCCAACGGATCATCAAGAAGAGCTTGGATTTGATATCCCACTTTATCACTACTCGAAGGAGACTCAAAGCAGCTCACATTCTCCTTTCCCTTCCTCCCCCACAACAAACACTCTGTGAGGTGAGTGGGGCTGAGAGACTTCAGAGAAGTGTGACTAGCCCAAGGTCACCCAGCAGCTGCATGTGGAGGAGGGGGGACGCGAACCCGGTTCACCAGATTATTAGTCTACCGCTCTTAACCACTACACCACACTGTTCCCACTTGCGGATTTTTATATACAGTGGTACCTTGGTTCTCAAACTTAATCTGTTCCGGAAGTCCGCTCCAAAACCAAAGCGTTCCAAAACCAAGGCACGCTTTCCCATAGAAAGCAACGCAAAACGGATTTAATCCGTGCCACAGTTTTAAAAACAACCCCTAAAGCAGCAATTTGACGTTAATTTCACTATCTAAACGAGACCACTGATCCATAAAATGAAAGCAATAAACAATGCACTGCAGTCACACCATCAATCAGTAGCTGAACTGGGTTCCACACAGTCACAAAGGAAGAGCTGCAAAAACAGAAACGCAAAATAGCAAAAACAGACAGACCTCAGCGTAACACTCAAAACGGAAGCGTGGCACTCAAATCAGAAGCGTAACACTTAAAACAGAGCACATTCGGCTTCCGAATTTTTTTTTGCAAACCGGAACACTTATTTCCGGGTTTGCAGTGTTTGGGTTCCAAGTTGTTTGAGTACCGAGGCGTTTGAGAACCAAGGTACCACTGTATTTATTATTATTATTATAATTATTATCAATTTCAGTGCGAATCCTGCCGGTGTGAGGATTTGCCCTTTCAGATGTCTCTCACACATCAGTGGCGTAGCATGGGTTGCTGGTGCCCGGGGCGGGGAAAGTATTTCACCCCCCTGGTGGACTGAGCAGCTGGGCTGGAGGTGCACGCTGGGCGGGATGGTAGCAGGCACAACCCTTCCCCATTGCATTGCACGGAGAAATCCAGAACTGGAACACAGCACCATCAGAGGTTGGGATGATGCCAGAATGTCCCCCGGATGCCCCGCAGCCGCGATAAGCGAGCCTGTCCTGAGGGTTCCTGGTTGTGCCCCTCTCAGAATTCTGCACCTACGTCACTGTCTCAAACCCGGCCCACCCCCCAACGTGCAACAGACACACCAGCAACTTTTGCCTACCTTTGGACCGGAACATCTCTGCCGCTGGCGAATCTGCTTCTTCCGCTGCTTGTGGGTGGTGGTTTTCAAGGCTGCGGAGGGGAAGAGACAAAACAGATCCATAGATGTGAACTTTTGGATTTGAAAATAAGGGATTTTTCCAAACTTTCGGATTTGAAAATAAGGGATGCGGCAAAGGCGGGGCAATGGTACCAAGTAGCCTCGCCACCCTGCGCTCCAGAGGCGGTGAGCGAAAGAGCGAGCGCGTAGACGGCAGGCAGGCTGTCTGTCTGGTTGGGCGTGAGGGTCTGGCTGCCCAAGGCATGCAAGCTCCGCCCCCAGTCGGTCTCAGGCTCCTGATTGGCAGCCCAGCAACGCAGCTGAGGAGCCTCCCTGGCCGGCAGGGAGGGAGAGGAGCTGCTTCCTTGGAAATCCGGGGAATTTAAGGGATATCAACAATCCGGGAGAGCAGCGGGAAACGGCGCTGGAATAAGGGAGTTTCCCGCAAAAAAAAGGGTAGGGTTGACAACTATGGACAGATCACTGCAGCAATGCGACCTAAAGCAGATTAAGTTGTTTTTCATCGTATTGCCCCCAACCCCCGGCACTCTAATCTTTCGCAAAAGAAAGATTTCAGGCACGGTCCTCTATGTCAGAGGATGCCTTTCTGCAAAACAACAGCAGCAGAGAGATTTGCTCTAATTCACTGATGGGGAGCAGGATCCACAAGCTCTCCAGTCTAGTTCCTAGAAGCAAAGCAGCAATATAAACAAGCCTGCCAAATCCTCAAAAAGGTGTTTGGTTTGGTTTAAGTCAAAGGAACCAATAAGCTTCCTTTAATACTTTTTTTTAAAAAGCCAGGCTGCATCCTAGAGGGCCACCCCCCAACCGCCTTCTCTCAACTCAACTCAGTTTATTACAGCAAAAACCAGCAATATAATCCTATATAATAATCTCCCTATGTCCCTGCGTCCGCCGTCCGTGTGTCAGTGGAAATCTCCACTGCGCATGTCACACACGGACGGACGCAGGGATTGGAGCGGGTGGAGAGGGGGGCGTGGCCCCTCCCCGTCACGCTCCTCCTCTCCCCCGGCCGCACCGATCACGCGAGGCCCCGGCTTCACCCGAGGCCTACGCGCTCGGCGGATCGGTCAGTCACCGCGGGAGCAGCAGCGCCGGCCGGGGTGCATCCCGGCCGGCGCTGCTGCTCCCGCGGTGACTGAGCGATGGCTCCTGAGGCTGCCCGTCCGTGCTGCTTTAAGGCAGCACGGACAGGCAGCTCCAGGAGCCGCCAGTCCCTCGGCGGGTGCTGTGCTCCCTCGGCGGATCGCTCAGCGGTGACTGAGCGATCCGCCGAGGGAGCGCCGGCTCCTGAGGCTGCCTGTCCGTGCTGCTTTAAGGCAGCACGGACAGGCAGCTCCAGGAGCCGCCAGTCCCTCGGCGGGAGCGGCGCTCCCTCGGCGGATCGCTCAGCGGTGACTGAGCGATCCGCCGAGGGACCGCCGGCTCCTGAGGCTGCCCGTCCGTGCTGCTTTAAAGCAGCACGGACAGGCAGCTCCAGCCGCCGCCACTCTCTCAGCGGGAGCGGCGCTCCCTCGGCGGATCGCTCAGTCACCGCGGGAGCAGCAGCGCCGCACTCCCGCGGTGACTGAGCGATCCGCCGAGGGACCGCCGGCTCCTGAGGCTGCCCGTCCGTGCAGCAGCACGGACAGACAGCTCCAGGAGCCGCCACTCCCTCGACGGCAGCGGCGCTCTTCTAGCGCCCGTTATCTTAACGGGCTTAATTTACTAGTACAGTATAATTCCAAACCAGCGATGGGCATTTTCCAGGGCCCGCTTCAACGTTCTACCCTCAGCGCTATTAACGGGCAGGTACAACAAGACTCCCTATGGCCAAAGATTATGCCCATGTAAGAATAAAGAGATTGAAACTATAGGGCATGTTCTGCTACACTGTGCATTATACCGAGAGGCGAGAAAAGAGCTAATTCAGCCGCTCCTAGTTATACAACCCGGTCGATCAGAAGAAGCTTATACCAACTATCTGCTAGCTGACACAAATATACAGGTGAAACTCGAAAAATTAGAATATAGTGGAAAAGTCCATTTATGTAAGCAACTGTTTTCATTAGCTACTGGACTTTAATATATGAGATAGACTCATGACATGCAAAGCGAGATATGTCAAGCCTTTCTTTGTTATAATTGTGATGGTTATGGCGTACAGCTGATGAAAACCCCAAAGTTGAAATTGTTAAGTTGGGGTTCTCATCAGCTGTACGCCATAATGATCACAATTATAACAAACAAAGGCTTGACATATCTCGCTTGGCATGTCATGAGTCTATCTCATATATTAGTTTCACCTTTTAAGTGGAATTACTGAAAGAAATGACCCTTTCCACGATATTCTAATTTTTCGAGTTTCACCTGTAGAGACTACTAGGGCTGTAGCTAAGTATTGCCACTTGGCGACAAGAATAAGACAAGCTAGGATGAAAGCAACCACCAAAGATAATGATGCCAGTCAATCCATAGCAGATGGAGAGGCAACAGAGACTTAATTTTTATAATAGCCATGTTTTTAACAGTCAATTTTAAAACTGTGAAATATTTAATATTATTATAGGAGATAGAAATCCTACTTATGAACTGAATTGTATTATTTATTGCTGGTCTTTGATCGTATTAAAGTTTACTTACTTACTTACAAAAAAACGATCAGAACCAACCTCCTTCAACATTAAAATAAAAATAAAATAAAAAAATTAATAAAATAAAATTAAAATAAAAAAAATATTATTATTATTATTTTATCTGGCTAGGCCTCCCCAGCCACTCTGGGCTGCTTCCAACAGGATATTAAAAACACAATAAAGCATCATTAAAAACACCATAAAACACCATTTGCATACATTGCAAAGCTGCAACTCCTGGCTGCCACGCAGCTCAGGTTATGCAAAGCCGCCTCTTTTGCACGACCCGAGACGCACGGGCGCCAGGCCCCCTCGCCGTGTTGCAAAACAAAAGCATCTCGTGCAAAGAACGACGCCGCAACCTGTGCAAGAAATGGGAGGGGGGAGAGACTGAGCACCCCAGTTTTTAGCCAGAGACGCACCCTGCCTCCTCGCTGCTCCTGACTCTCCCAAACAGAAGCTGGGTGATGTTCTGCCTTCAAGCGCTTTTTTTCCCATGTCAATGTGGCATTTTTCTCTTTCTCTCTCTTTCAGGCTGCGGGGAGGGAACAAGCGCCACGGGATATTTCGCTCCTGCGTTCTGTTCGGGCGCCGGTCTTTGGAAAGATTGCCCCCTCCCCCTGCCCGCTCCCCGATGGTGTTTCTCCGGCAGAGGTCTTCCTGCCACTGCAGGCCAAAGGGGGACACCCCCCCCTTCTAGAACGCCGCGCTTGTGATGTCGCCGCCAGAACCACAGCCTCCCGTGTCCCAGCGTTCCACCCTTCGTGGGTCCTGCAGCGAAGCCGACCTAGCAGCGCGGTCCGGAGCCACAAGGCAAAACATTCGAGAGCAGGGAAAAGACGGGAGCACGCATCACCGGGGAGAGGGTACCAGCAAACGTAAGATAGTCATGTAACTAACAGTAAGGTAAAGGTAAAGGGACCCCTGACCGTTAGGTCCAGTCGTGACCGACTCTGGGGTTGCGGTGCTCATCTTGCTTTACTGGTCGAGGGAGCTGGCGCACCAGATACTGTTAGTATGCGGGTGGCGCTGTGGGTTAAACCACAGAGCCTAGGGCTTGCTGATCAGAAGGTCGGCGGTTCGAATCCCCGCGACGGGGTGAGCTCCCGTTGCTCGGTCCCTGCTCCTGCCAACCTAGCAGTTTGAAAGCACGTCAAAGTGCAAGTAGATAAATAGGTACCACTCCGGCGGGAAGGTAAACGGCGTTTCCGTGCGCTGCTCTGGTTCGCTAGAAGCGGCTTTGTCATGCTGGCCACATGACCCGGAAGCTGTACGCCGGCTCCCTCGGCCAATAAAGTGAGATGAGCGCCGCAACCCCAGAGTCGGACACGACTGGACCTAACGGTCAGGGGTCCCTTTACCTTTAAACCTAAAAAGCATAAATAAAAAAATTATGTATATAAAAAAGTGCTGGAGAACCAAGTTTGGGGAAACGAGCTAGAAGGACCAATTGTTCCATGAAGCAGCCTTCCTGTGATCCATAGCAAAACCATTATTTCCACCCACGAATTCTGTGCCGTTCCACCGTCATCTGACAAAGCTGACCCGGTCCCAAAAATAGCTCAAAGCCACAAAAATGTTGCTGAAGGTTTTCAAGTATGACAAGATTCCTTTGTTGCCTTCATCAGCCCCTCAGATCTCAAGAGAAGGGAACATTGAGAAATTGAGCTGCTTTATGGTGCGTTGAGGAGGAGGAGAGGCTTTTTCCAAGATGGCACAGGCACCAAGGGCACGCAACCTCCGTGGACAATGTCGATTGAACCCTAGCGGCACAAGAACGCGGTTGTCTTGCTTCTTGGGATTGAAAGAATTCTCTCCTCTTAAAAAGATGAATGACACCATTAAGAAAAAGAGATCAAGCCAGGCCAGTATGTATGTGGACTGTCCCTGGATCAAGTTACTTTCCTTCTTTAAGTTCTCAAAGCTCTTAACCGAGCTCAAAGTTGTCCTCTGAATGAGCCAGATGTTTAACTGAAAACAGATCACAACCAGTCCATACTTTGAAAAATAAGACTTTAGAGCAGTCTTGCCCAAAAATGGCAACTCTGGGCGTTCTGTTTTGGCAACTATAACCTTGGTTTAAGGAGACATTTGGTGCCTAGCTTAGATATCTGAGTTTCTAATAATAATAATAATAATAATTTATACATACCCCACCCATCTGGCTGGGTTTCCCCAGCCACTCTGGGCAGCTTCCAACAAAATATTAAAAACTAATTGAAGGTAGCCCGTTACATTAACGGGCGCTAGAGGAGGAGGAGGAGGCGGCAGGAGGCAGCAGAGGCTGGCGGCTGACTGCAGCTGACAGGCTGGAGAGACGGGGCGGCGAGGGAGACATCCGTGCGAGGCGGTGGCGCTGTTGCAACTGACAACGCGCGTGCACCGCCGCTGCCTCCCGGACACGCCCCCCTCTCCGGCCGCTCCAATGCCTGCGTCCCTGTTGGGGGGGGAAGTAGAGCTCTCCAATCCGTGCGTCCCTGTGGGACATGCGCACTCGCGCAGTTCCACTGACACACAGTGGACGCAGGGACACTTGAACATTATTATATGTGATACAATACAACATCAAACATTAAAAACTTCCCTAAGCAGGGCTGCCTTCAGATGTCTTCTAAAAGTCAGATAGTTGTTATTTCCTTGACATCTGATGGGAGGGCGTTCCACAGGGAGGGCACCACCACCGAGAAGGCCCTCTGCCTGGTTCCCTGCAACCTCACTTCTCGCAGGGAGGGAACCACCAGAAGGCCCTCGGAGCTGGACCTCTGTGTCGGGGCTGAAAGATGGGGGCAGAATGCTCCTTCAGGTATACTGGGCTGAGGCCATTTAGGGCCATTTAGGCACCAGTTCTTTGAATTGTGCTCAGAAATGTACTGGGAGCCAATGTAGGTCTTTCAGGACCGGTGTTATGTGGTCTCGGCGGCTGCTCCCAGTCCCCAGTCTAGCTGCCGCATTCTGGATTAATTGCAGTTTCCAGGTCACCTTCAAAGGTAGCCCCACAGCACATTGCAGTAGTCCAAGCAGGAGATAACCAGAGCATGCACCACTCTGGCAAGACAGTCTGCGGGCAGGGAGGGTCTCAGCCTGCGTACCAGATGGAGCTAACACTGGTTCCAGGGTCTCTGTCTACTTTTGGGAATGAGGCACAGCGGAGTCTGTCTTATCTTTAGTATATATGGATTCTTGACACATATATACCAGGCATGTCCAACAGGTAGATCGTGATCTACCGGTAGATCACTGGACGTCTGCGGTAGATCACTGGTAGATCACTGGCTCTCCCCTAAAAAAAGCTCAACATTTTACCTCCTCCCTGAAAAAACTCAACAACTTTGACCTGAACCCCCCAAAAGGGGGTAGATCACTGCCAGTTTTAAACTCTGAGAGTAGATCGCAGTCTCTGAGCCTAAGATAGAGGGGCTCATGGCATTCACACCCCAAGAAGGTATTGCTTCTCCCATAGCCACAGCCTGGGATTCCCGGCAAAATCAGGCATGGCCCCGTTTCTCTGCTTCAACTCTGGCTTTTGTTTTTCCAAAGCACCTGCTAGCCAAGTTTGCCCCATTTGTCTTCTGGCACAGAGCCAGTTCCTTTGTTACCTTAACGACCCATACTTAGGCCATTCCCAATTAACTTGTCTGATTGCTCCAGTGATCGGATCATTGTTGTTTCCGGGAACTAAAAGGCACTCGGGCATACAGCCTGACCGCAACCCGCATCTAGCAAACGTACAATATTTAAGACTGGAAACCCACCAACTTCAGTAATCCGAGTAGCGGGAGTTTGTCATGACTGCACCACGGCTACAGACACTCGCTTAGAAGAAACGTGATCCTAGAATCATAGACTTGGAGGGTTATCTAGTCCAACCCCCTGCAATGCAGGAATTCCACAGCTAAAGCATCCATGACAGATGTCCATCTAACCTCTGCTTAAAAATCTCCAGGGAAGGAGAGTCCACAGCCTCCTGAGCGATGCCGTTCCACTGTGATCTTGGAGGGTGTGTGTGTGCCAAAAATCACACAAACCTGAGCTACGTACACTTCTCAAGTCAAGGGGGAAGACACCTCAAAAACCTCTAAACGAGAACCGAGCATGCTACGTTTATAGCTAAAGCCTCTCTAGATCATCTTCAAGGGCAGCCAAACTCTGGTAACCTCAAGGTTAGATTACTGCAATGCGTTCTACGTAGGGCTGCCTCTGAAGACGGTTCGGAAACTTCAGCCGGTGCAGAATTCAGCTGCCAGGTTGCTCACCGGGCGGCAAGACGGTTTGACCATATTACACAGATCCTGGTCCGACTGCACTGGTTACCGATTAGTTTCCGGACCCAATTCAAAGTGCTGGTTCTGACCTATAAAGACTTAAATGTCTCAGGACCGCAATACCTCAAGGACCGCCTCTATCCATACGAAACTACCTGGACCCTGAGATCATCTTCTGAGGCCCTCCTTTGTGTGTCTCCTCCTCGAGAGGTCCGGAGGGTGGCAACACAAGAACGGGGCCTTCTCTGCAGTGGCTCCCCATCTGCGGAATGCTCTCCCCAGGGAAGTTCGCCTGGCGCCTTCATTACACAGCTTCAGGCGCCAGGCAAAAAAGTTCCTTTTTAACCAAGGCTTTGGTTGATCTGATTGACATCCTATGCCCTTTTAAAATTTCCGATTTTAATTCCGAGCACAATTCAAAGTGTTGGTGCTGACCTTTAAAGCCCTAAATGGCTTCGGTCCAGTATACCAGAAGGAGCGTCTCCACCCCCATCGTTCTGCCCAGACACTGAGATCCAGTGCCGAGGGCCTTCTGGCGGTTCCCTCACTACGAGAAGCCAAGTTACAGGGAACCAGGCAGAGGGCCTTCTCGGTGGTGGCGCCCGCCCTGTGGAACGCCCTCCCACCAGATGTCAAAGAGAACAACAACTACCAGACCTTTAGAAGACATCTGAAGGCAGCCCTGTTTAGGGAGGCTTTTAATGAGACCAGGGCCCTGCAGGATCTGATTTCTTTCCGCAGGGCCTGTAAGACAGAGCTGTTCCACTTGGCCTTTGGCTTGGAATCAACTTGATCCTGTCCCCCCTCTTTCCTTTTTTCCTCCTGAGATGGAACTCCAATTTGGGGACTTGCTGGCATTTTTCTGGCCCATGTAGGACCAGTCTGGATAGTCAGCCTTGGTGAAGATTTGACGGTTCCTTCCCCAAATAGTTTTGATTTGAGTTTGCACTGAAATTAGGCTGCACTTTAATGTTGTTTTTTAATCTTGTTTTTAAGTTGTATTTTAATCAATTGTTTTTATATTTGGTGTTAGCCGCCCTGAGCCTGGTCTTGGCTGGGGAGGGCGGGGTATAAATAAAATTTATTATTATTATTATTATTATTATTATTATTATTATTATTATTAATGTTTACTAGATTATTGTATTTTAATGTTCTGTTGAAAGCCGCCCAGAGTGGCTGGGCAGGGTATAAATAATAATATATTAATTATTATTATTATTATTATTATTATTATTATAAAATGTGGCTCCTTTCTTGGAGTGGGTATTACTGGGTTGCTGTTTTTATTCTGATTATATATGTTGTGATCTTTTTCTGTGAACCGCCCTGAGACCTCCGGGTATCTAAAACTCAACAAACAAAACAAAACAAAACAAAACTTGCATGAGCAAAATAAAATAAAATAAAATTCCTTCCAGTAGCACCTTAGAGACCAACTTAAGTTTGTTCTTGGTATGAGCTTTCGTGTGCATGCACACTTCTTCAGATACACTGAAACAGAAGTCCCCAGACCCTTATATATAGTGAGAGGGTGGGGAGGGGTATTACTCAGAGGGGTGGTGGGAATGGGTGAAAGGCTGATAGCTGTGGTGAACCTGTTGACGCCTGTTAACGACTGCAATTAGTCTTACTTCTTCAGGTATCTGAAGAAGTGTGCATGCACACGAAAGCTCATACCAAGAACAAACTTAGTTGGTCTCTAAGGTGCTACTGGAAGGAATTTTTTTATTTTATTTTGCTTTGACTATGACAGACCAACACGGCTATCTACCTGTAACTAAAACTTGCATATACAGACACGTATGAGAGAGGAAGGGTTAACAACCTGGGTGAAGTGGCCACAAAGACCTCATCGATGGACACTTCGCAGGGCTGTTGAACAGGAGACTGCATGGAGACCCCAAGAGAGCCGTTTGCGATCGCCACTTGAGTTGCCATCTCGCACAGCACCTCCCTGGAAGGAAAGTAAACCCATTTAGATTAAGGAGGAACTCTTGAGGAACTGCAATGGTGCCCCACCAGAAAGAGATGACAGAAACTGGCTTCACGTTCATTTCCTGCCTTGCTACCCTTGGCCGACCCTCCCCCCAGCTTTTATGGATGCAGAACTGCCCACCCCCCAGCTAATTTCATCTTCCAGCTCAGCATTCAATGGAAGTAATTTCCATTTATGCAAAGAGAGTTCATAGAATCATAGAATCCTAGAGTTGGAAGAGACCACCAGGGCCATCCAGTCCAACCCCCTGCCAAGCAGGAAACACCATCCAAGCATTCCTGACAGGTGGCTGTCAAGCCTCTGCTTAAAGACCTCCAAAGAAGGAGACTCCACCACACTCCTTGGCAGCAAATTCCACTGTCGAACAGCTCTTACTGTCAAGAAATTCTTCCTAATGTTTAGGTGGAATCTTCTTTCTTGTAGTTTGAATCCATTGCTCCGTGTCCTCTTCTCAGGAGCAGCAGAAAACAACCTTTCTCCCTCCTCTATATGACATCCTTTTATATATTTGAACATGGCTATCATATCACCCCTTAACCTTCTCTTCTCCAGGCTAAACATACCCAGCTCCCTAAGCCGTTCCTCATAAGGCATCGTTTCCAGGCCTTGGACCATTTTGGTTGCCCTCCTCTGGACACGTTCCAGCTTGTCAGTATCCTTCTTGAACTGTGGTGCCCAGAACTGGACACAGTACTCCAGGTGAGGTCTGACCAGAGCGGAATACAGTGGTACTATTAATTCCCTTGATCTAGATGCTATACTCCTATGGATGCAGCCCAGAATTGCATTGGCTTTTTTAGCTGCTACATCACACTGTGGACTCATGTCAAGTTTGTGGTCTACCAAGACTCCTAGATCCTTTTCACATGTACTGCTCTCAAGCCAGGTGTCACCCCTCCTGTATTTGCGCCTTTCATTTTTTTTGCCCAAGTGTAGTACTTTACATTTCTCCCTGTTAAAATTCATCCTGTTTGCCTTGGCCCAGTTCTCTAATCTGTTAAGGTCATTTTGAAGTGTGATCCTGTCCTCTGGGGTATTAGCCACCCCTCCCAATTTGGTGTCATCTGCAAACTTGATCAGTTGCAATACCAGAGAACCTCCTCTGTCCCGTTCATGGGAAATTCAGCTGCTAAGCTGAACTAATCCGCTTCTGGCGAACCAGAGCAGCGCATGGAAACGCCGTTTACCTTCCCGCCGGAGCGGTACCTATTTATCTACTTGCACTTTGACGTGCTTTTGAACTGCTAGGTTGGCAGGAGCAGGGACCGAGCAACGGGAGTAGCACCTTGCCATGGTTGTGCTTTAAATGCATGGTGTGAATTCGACCTTAATTTTTAAAGGAACTACAGGACTCTGGCTACAAAACCTAAAGCTCTAGGATACCACTTTAAATAGACATTGCTTCCCCCAGAAAGTACTGGGAACTGTAGTTCATTAAGGGTTCTGGGAGTTGTCAGGAGACACCCCCTTGCAATCCCCAGAGTGGTTTAACAGTCATTCCCTCTCCCCAGGAAACCCTGGGAGTCGAAGCTCTGTGAGGAGAACAGGGTTTTCCCCCCTCCGAACTCGCAGCACTCTTAAACTACATCTCCCAGCGCTCCTTGTCACAGGGGCTTAAAGCAGGACGATGTAAGTGTGGTAGCAGGGTAAACATTGCCTCCAATTATTATGGTTTGGAGCTAAGGCTTCAGCCTGTCCTTGTGGCTACCTCCAGCTGTGCGTCACCTACTCAAGAGCAAGGTAAAGGTAAAGGGACCCCTGACCATTAGGTCCGGTCACGGACTCCTCTGGGGTTGCGGCGCTCATCTCGCATTATTGGCCGAGGGAGCCGGCGTACAGCTTCTGGGTCATGTGGCCAGCAGGACTAAGCCGCTTCTGGCGAACCAGAGCAGCGCACGGAAACACTGTTTACCTTCCCACTGGAGCGGTACCTATTAATCTACTTGCACTTTGATGTGCTTTCGAACTGCTAGGTTGGCAGGAGCAGGGACCGAGCAACGGGAGCTCACCCCGTCGTGGGGATTTGAACCGCCGACCTTCTGATCGGCAAGCCCTAGGCTCTGTGGTTTAACCCACAGCGCCACCTGGGTCCCGCTTCTTAATTGTATTTCACTATTAATATACTTCATTGTTGACGGTTTCTTCCCCAAATAGTTTTGATTTGAGTTCTACCGAAATGAGGCTGCACTTTAATGTTGTTTTTAATCTTGTTTTTAAGTTGTATTTTAATCAATTGTTTTTATACTTGTTGTTAGCCGCCCTGAGCCCGGTCTTGGCTGGGGAGGGCGGGGTATAAATAAAATGTATTATTATTATTGTATTTCAGTTCAACAATTCCTTTGATAAAATACATATTTTGTTAAGTGCAAATGGCTTTAGATACCTATCAGGTCCATGAATTACCATAGAACATATATTGAACACAAAAAAACAGCGGCAATTTGTTGTTGACCAAGGACAGCCGGACATATAAAGGGCCCCATTACCTTCAGGAGCTTAGGGCCTCATCAAACCTAAATCCGGCCCTGCCACCCCCCCCCCACTTCCCCCAGCCTACCAGGAAACCACTCATTCCCCTTACTTCTGAGACACAGGCTGTGTGTGCAGCTAACCAAAGGGTCTGGATTTTCACCGCCCCCTTTCGCATCAGCAGACTTTGGGAAACTCCCAAGGTTCCCAGAAGTACAAACACATCTCTAGAAGAATAAACAGAAACGCTGCATGTGGGGAAATCCCCCAAAACAGCCGAATAAAGGGACCCGCTTATACTGTGGCTACAGAATGCCACTGGCCTATTTCAGGGAACTGGAACGGAGTAACCTGGGACAGGGTACCCCGAGCAAGGATCACTCCACGCTGCAACTTGGCCTCGGGCAGAAGATATAGAAGCTTGGTTAGTCGCCCCAACAGGGTAAAGAACAGCTTCTATCCGTGGGCTGTTAGGCTACTGAGTGAAAAGATAACAACAGGGCAACTGGCTTTTGGGTTAGGTGGGTGTGCGTCAGTAAACAAGGGGAATTAAGACTGAGTGGGGATGCTCATGCAATCTCACTGTGTATCAAATGAAATAAAATCTTTATTACGGTCATAGACCAGCATTCACTGCATACAAATTGTACAAGTGACAATAAAGTATTTCATTAAAGAGCTGGCCAGTTAATGGACTACGTTCAAATGGCGAAAAAGGGGGGTGTTTACTATATATAGGTGAAACTCGAAAAATTAGAATATCGTGGAAAGGGTCATTTCTTTCAGTAATTCAACTTAAAAGGTGAAACTAATATATGAGATAGACTCATGACATGCCAAGCGAGATATGTCAAGCCTTTATTTGTTATAATTGTGATGATTATGGCGTACAGCTGATGAGAACCCCAAATTAACAATTTCAACTTTGGGGTTTTCATCAGCTGTACGCCATAATCATCACAAGTATAACAAATAAAGGCTTGACATATCTCGCTTTGCATGTCATGAGTCTACCTCACATATTAAACTCCAGTAGCTAATGAAAACAATTGCTTACATAAATGGACTTTTCCACAATATTGTAATTTTTTGAGTTTCACCTGTATTTGCAAAAGTAAACAGGTTCATACACTGGCAGGATCTTAAGAGCACCTGTAATTTTAGAGGCAGCACAGGAAACTTGAGGCTAAAAATAATTTGGAGCAGAAATGATACGCAGCTGAAAAGAAAATTTAAGGGAGGGAAGTCAGGGGATTTGGAGAATCCCATTTTATGGATTTGATATTGGTTTTTTTGTATCCTTTGCTGTTGTTTATTTTTGTTACTTTTGTTGAAAATATTATTTAAAAAAGAAGGAACAAAGAACTGGCCACTTATCCACAATTTATTAGCTCCCCACCCCCCTTCCATTGAGAAGATTCCAGCTGGAAATGCAAGAGAGAGAGAGAGAGAGAGAGAGAGAGAGAGAGAGAGAACTGCGTTGCTCAACGCAGACTTTGCTGCACCTGCTCCCTCCTCGCTTCCAACCTCCCTACGGCTGCCAAAATCATCCAAGCCGTTTCAGCCAATGGGAGGGCTGCAAAGCATCATCCCAGCTCCCGTCACGTGAAGACGGGTCTCCAGACACAGCGGCAAGCTGGGGTTACTCCAGCGCATTCACCTACAAGCGATAGTGAGCTCAGAAAGCCGTGACTCCCCGCCTGAGCCACAGTCAGCAGATCTGACTCAGTTTTGCACTTTGCCCCGCAGTTTTTGTTTCTGGTTTGGTGCAGGCATGCAAAATAGCACCTTCCGAAACACACATACGGACCAGGGTTCCCCCCCTGCAGCGTTAGAAACCGAGATACGAGAGCAAGGAGCTCAGTGGCACCTTAAACCGAGTTTATGGGCGCAACAACGGAATGTCTAGGCACGCTTTTTTACAAAATAATAAAATACAAAGCTGAAAATGAATGAACTGCAGCTAAAATGTCATGTTCCTTTTTCACATGGTCTAGGTCCAGGGATGTCCAACAGGTAGATTACCATGCCCTTTCTCCCCCTCCCCCCCAAAAGCTCAGCAACTTATGCTCCCCCCCAACTTTGGCGTTCCCCCAACCACTAGCATGGGGTAGATCACTGCCCCTTTTTTTTAGCCCAGAAGTAGATCGCTGACTCTTGGTAACTCCTGGTCTAGTCCATGGGTAGGCAAACTAAGGCCCGGGGGCCAGATGCGGCCCAATCGCCTTCTAAATCTGCCCCACAGACGGCCCTTTAATCAGCGTGTTTTTACATGAGTAGAATGTGTCCTTTTATTTCAAATGCATCTCTGGGTTATTTGTGGGGCATAGGAATTCTTTCTTTCCCCCCGCTCCAAAATATAGTCCGGCCCCCTACAAGGTCTGAGGGACAGTGGGCTGGCCCCCTGTTGAAAAGGTTTGCTGACCCCTGGTCTAGTCCTTCCCCTGCCCACCCTCCTAATATTCTTAAGAGGGTCCCTTCTCCAGTCTTCAGGGTGTGGCTGGAAGGGGGGAGGCAGGAAAAATAAGGTCCTGCTTTCCTTCCACTGCAGTTTTAATGTGGCATCATAGGCGTGGAACTGCGCCCAGAGCTCAGAAACCGCTCGTGCTAATGAAATTCCCCATCGCAAAATGTGACAAGAACAAGGGGAGTTTTGAATACTATGGGGGGTGGGAGCGACTATGCAGCTCCCCAGTAAAGGGGCCCCTGACCATTAGGTCCAGTCGTGACCGACTCTGGGGTTACGGCGCTCATCTCGCTTTATTGGCCGAGGGAGCCGGCGTACAGCTTCCGGGTCATGTGGCCAGCAGGACTAAGCCGCTTCTGGCGAACCAGAGCAGCGCACGGAAACGCCGTTTACCTTCCCGTCGGAGCGGTACCCATTTATCTACTTGCACTTTGACGTGCTTTCGAACTGCTAGGTGGGCAGGAACTGGGACCGAGCAACGGGAGCTCACCCCGTCGCGGGGATTTGAACCGCCGACCTACTGATCGGCAAGCCCTAGGCTCTGTGGTTTAACCCACAGCGCCACCCGCGTCCCCAGTATCAGCCTCTAAATAAAACTCAACACCCCCCAGTTCTGTTCTGCAAATGCCACCCCTTCAGCAGTGATGCAGCGCAAGTCATTTGAGACAGGAGACGGAATGGTAACGGCAGGGTCCGGGGGCAACAGAGGGGCTTTAGATTGCCATGTGAACTGAACCACCAAGACTTCTGTTCTCCCCATCCTGTGCTGCTCAGAGCTTCTAGGTTCCAGATATGTTAAGGGGAGGGTAGAAAAGCAGTCTGCCAACCGCAATGAAAATAATATTTACTTGGATGAGGTGAATTCCCACATTTTAAGCGCGCATAAAAACTTCAGCACTGTCACAACAGTGGAAATAAAATGTGTGTTTGCTTCTCCAAACAATGAGGACTGCAACCTTGCTTTGTCAGCCTGCTTGCCTACCTGGAGTTCTTGCCACCTACAGCTATAGCAGGTGGGCCAATATGGAGCGCCTGAATGCTGGAAGCTTCCTGAACCCCTTAAAAGCTGAAGGCGAGGAGACCTGTGATCTCCTGGGTGTTGCCGATTCGGACAGCTCTGTCCCAGGGTTCCAGATACAGGGTCTGGGCTGCACTCAACCAAGCCTGACTCAGAACAGACCCATCGATGTAGCCACCAAGGGAGTCCTGCCAGCCAGTTTCAGTGGGCTTACGCTGAGTAGGACCAGCACTGGCTACGAGCAGTTATTATTTATTAACTTCAAATGCCACCCTTTCATCCGGAGATCACAGGGCGGTTTACAACACAGAACATTATGAATGAAGCAATAATCCTCCACTTTGTGGAATAACCAACAGAATGTTCCTTCTCCCTTTCAGTGACTAACGGGGTGGCAAGGGAATTAGTTGCAATCCAGTGACACATCCGAGATGAAAGCTCTGGAATCGTACATTAAACGCATGCTACCATGTAATGGATTTAGATTAAGCCCACGTTATCCTGGCTGCCTTTCTTTTAAATAATTAGCTGCTTTTTCTCTCAGTCTTAAATACCTCGCAGGGCTGTGCCGAGAGGGCAAAATGGGCAGAGGAAGGCGACGGAGGAATACTATTCGGAGGAATACAAAGGCGATGAACGAAAAGTCTGCAGTGCCATAAAACACACCAATAATACAGTGCATCTCTCAAGGGAGAGAATCCAGATTGGAGGCTCCTTGGGGCAGAGAGTGCCATAAAACACACCAATAATACAGTGCATCTCTCAAGGGAGAGAATCCAGATTGGAGGCTCCTTGGGGCAGAGAGTGCCATAAAACACACCAATAATACAGTGCATCTCTCAAGGGAGAGAATCTAGATTGGAGGCTCCTTGGGGCAGAGAGTGCCATAAAACACACCAATAATACAGTGCATCTCTCAAGGGAGAGAATCCAGATTGGAGGCTCCTTGGGGCAGAGAGGCCCTTGCTTTCCTCTTATTACATTCTGCTTGGCTGGGATCACAAGGACTCCTCGCCTTAGCCAGAATCCACCGGTCCAAGTTGCTTAGCGCTGCCTGGGGGGCGTGTGGCTCCCAACAGAATTTCCCCCTGTGGTTTTGCCTCAGATGTCAAAGAATTATGCATGTACAAAGTGAGCACCTGGTGGCTTGCGAGCCGCCATAAATCTCCCTTCATAAATGGAGGAAGGTAAACAGGACTGGAGGAGGCAAAGCCGAAACCCTTTGTCCTGTCAAGGAAGGGATATTTGTATTTATTTTTTATTTGCAGAGCAAACTGGCCATTGTGAGCCCTCAGCCATGCCTGAAGACCCCAGGAAGAGCTGGACCACCTCATGTGTTTCTGAGCCTTCGACTTATACAGAAGTGGGTTTCACACCCCATGGCAGATGGAGCTGCCTTATACTATCATACCACCTGGCCCATTAAATTGTTAAATTCGTAGTTGTGTAGCGGAAGGGGAGGCCAGTTATGGGTGGGGTTTCTTTGCTGTGTCATTGGAACAGTGTTTGTATAAGGTATGTTTACATTGCAATGTAGCCGAAGCAAAATCCAAAGTATGTTGGAAAATGTACTTGGCCAATAAATTATTCCTATCTAGCTCAATACTGTCCACACAGACTGGCAGCAGCGCTTCAGTCTGGGCGTCTCTTCCAATCCTACGGCAGTGAATCGAACCCGGAACCTGCACGCAAAGCAGGTGCTCCGTTGCCAAGTTACGCCCCTTCCCCACAACCCGCAAAACACTCGTGGAATGCAATGTTCAAAATTAGCCAGGGGCCAAAAGGCTGCAGGCCCAACAGCGACTCATGGAGATCTCTGGATGCCAGGCTGGCAGCAGACATCTCCGTCTCGCTGCCTTGAATTTGTTTTATCCTGCAAAGGTTTTCTTGTCGGTTGTCAACCGCTTTGAGATTTTCCCTTTAAAACAGAAAGCAGAACACAGTGGTAACTCGGTTCTCGAACGTAATCTGTTCCAGAAGACCGTTCCGACTTCTGGAATGTTCAAAAACTGAGGCGCAATGGTCGGCCAGCAAAATCCATTGAGAAAATTATAAAACACTTAGCGGAAGCCATTTGACTTCTGAGGTGCGTTCAAAAACAGAAGAATTTACTTCCGGGTTTTTGGTGTCAAGGTTCCTAAACGTTCGCCAATGTTCGAGAACCGAGGTACCGGTAAAGGTACCCCTGACCATTAGGTCCAGTCGCGGACGACTCTGGGGTTGCGGCGCTCATCTCGCTCTATAGGCCGAGGGAGCTGGCGTTTGTCCGCAGACAGCTTCCGGGCCATGTGGCCAGCATGACTAAGCCAATTCTGGCGAACCAGAGCAGCGCACAGAAACGCCGTTTACCTTCCCGCTGGAGCGGTACCTATTTATCTACTTGCACTGGCGTGCTTTCGAACTGCTTGGCTGGCAGGAGCAGGGACCGAGCAACGGGAGCTCGCCCCGTCACGGGGATTTGAACCGCCGACCTTCTGATCGGCAAGCCCAAGAGGCTCAGTGGTTTAGACCACAGCACCACCCGAAATGAAGAGTAATAATCATAAACAAACTCCATTGCAAAAAACCCCAGAAAAACAACCCATTTCATGGGGGGTGGAAATGGCGAGTAGACAGTCTGTTGTGGCGACCACCACCCAGGTTGGAGATTAGTTATATTTCTGAGTTTCTAACACTGCTCCTTGCCAGCCCGACCTGGGTGGAGGGTGCCAACTTTCGCATCTTCCAAAGTAGATGCTTCACCACTGAGCTACTGGTTTCTTTTTTAGAAGGGGGGGGGGGTGGATCCTATTTCTACGCTTCCGCTTCCTTATGCAAATACTCAAACAATGCTGCAATTTGTCAACAGAGATGGCTTACGCAACTGCGGTCAGTCACTAGGGTGTTTTGGAGAGTTTTCACCTGCAGTTGGGGTGGGGGTGTAGTGTATGGGGACCCAAGAGTCCACGCTGCCCTTGTCAACCAGGTTAAAACAACAGATCTTTTGTCATGGAGCAAGACAGCGGCTACCTCCCATTGTTCCGAGCAGCCCGCTCAAGGCCAACCAATCAGTGTTAGAAACTCAGAAAGATAATGGCACCTTAAACTTACGTTATGGTCACCGCAACAGGATGCCTAGGTGCTCCCCCCCACCCCACAATAAAATTTATTAATATTCATCTCATTTCTATACAGCTTTATATTTTAAAGAAGAAAAATAGTCCCCAAGTGGTTTACAACACATTGAAACGTCAAACAAATTCAAGCTTCCAGGGGAAAATTTCAGATCCTTCTCGAATGGGGCATTTTGCTTTCCCCATACTTATTTGCCTATTCGCTTTATAGAAATGCCGCATAGCAGAAGGACAGGGTGGTGTAGTGGTTAGAGCATGTGTAGGCAAACTAAGGCCCGGGGGCCGGATGCGGCCCAATCGCCTCCTAAATCCGGCCTGCAGACGGTCCGGGAATCAGTGTGTTTTTACATGAGTAGAATGTGTCCTTTTATTTAAAATGCATCTCTGGGTTATTTGTGGGGCATAGGAATTCGTTCATCCCCCCCCCAAAAAAAGTCCGGCCGCCCACAAGGTCTGAGGGACAGTGGACCGGCCCCCCCTTCTGGAAGCTTGCTGACCCCTGGGTTAAAGCATTGGACTAGGACCTGGGAGATCTGGGTTCGAATTCCCACTCCATCATGAAGCTCACGGGGTGACATTGGAGTCAGTCGCAGCCTCTTCGCCATCACTGCAATTCATCTTGTTTATGAGCAATAAGCCTTACTGTAAGCGATTTTTTTAAAAAGTTGCCTTCTTTTCATGCATGTATCCTACTAATTGCTTAAATTTAAAGGATAGAAGCTAACCACACACCCCTTTTTAGAGGGGTGGGCAGCAAAACCCTTTTTAGAGGGGGGTGGGGACGCGGGTGGCCCTGTGGGTTAAACCACAGAGCCTAGGGCTTGCCGATCAGAAGGTCGGCGGTTCGAATCCCTGCGGTGGAGTGAGCTCCCGTTGCTCGGTCCCAGCTCCTGCCCACCTAGCAGTTCGAAAGCACGTCAAAGTGCAAGTAGATAAATAGGAACCGCTCCGGCAGGAAGGTAAACGGCGTTTCCGTGCGCTGCTCTGGTTCGCCAGAAGCGGCTTAGTCGTCATGCTGGCCACATGACCTGGAAGCTGTACGCCGACTCCCTCGGCCAGTAAAGCGAGATGAGCGCCGCAACCCCAGAGTCGGTCACGACTGGACCTAATGGTCAGGGGCAGCAAAACACCGTATAGGCTAAGAAAAAGGATTGCCTCTCCCGGGGAACATCAATACGACAGGCTGCAAGCTAGCTTCGTGCAGCTGCTCACGAGCAAGAAATTGTGCATAGGATGAGGAACACTAACAAAGTGGGGAAAAAATTGCTGCAGGTCCTAAGTCTTCATGGGGCAAAGAGGAAGCGTCATCCTTGTAAAACCAGTTTTAGGTTGCAGTTTATGAAACGGGGTTAAAAATAAAGAAATGCATCTTGTCCCGTTCGACTTTTAGTGTTACGAAGCTGTTAATTGAAAGCAACTGTGCTGAGCAAATTAATCTGTAGGTATTGGGCACAAAAGATGAGCGACAGCCTAGCCAACACCCACCAACCTTCAGATTAATTTTTTTTTTTTTTTTTAAAGAATATGCTGTGCATTTGGAGTTCACCTTGTTGGAGACGCACCGCTGATCAAAACAATCTTTCCACAAGCATCTACTTGGACATAGTGAGAACAGAATGGGCCACTGGCAAGCTTGTTCTTATGCTAACCGACGAGTTACAAGGAACTACTAGCAGATGAAATGAGAAAAAGGAAGGCTTCCCCAGATCTGCATTTTTGCAAGAGAGCCAGTTCCCAAGAGAGGAAGAGAAAAAGCAAGTTGTATTTTTGCATCGACTTCTGCTTTGGAGACTAAAGCGAGCAACAGCAGTTACAGAAGAGACACACACACACACACACACACACACACACACACACACACACACAGAGAGAGAGAGAGAGAGAGAGAGAGAGAGAGAGAGAGAGAGAGAGAGAGGAGCGTACCCAGGATCAAAACTAGGGGGGGGGGGGCAAGCCATGGTCGTTCAGGTTTGCTTTGAACGGACACTGATCATTTTTGCTTCTGGGGGGGGGCAGCTGCCTTCTAGGGAGGGCAGCTGCCCCCCTGCCCCCCCTGGGTACGCCCATGCACACACACACACCCCTCTCAGAGTTAAAAAGAAAACATTTCCTGCCCTCTTGCAGGAAATGTGCTGAAGCAAAGGTACTTTTTTCAGATTCCGGATGTCACACCTAAATGGCCCCTTCTTTAGCAAGCATTGCTTCAAAATGTGGTACGTCGACTCTGGGCTGCCCCTGTTCCTTCCCCCAAAACACCCCGGCTGATTCTGCTGAAGCGAGACCTCAGCCCCAAAATCTGGTAAAGGTAAAGGTGCCCCTGACCATTAGGTCCAGTCGTGTCCGACTCTGGGGTTGCGGCGCTCATCTCGCTCTATAGGCCGAGGGAGCCGGCGTACAGCTTCCGGGTCATGTGGCCAGCAGGACTAAGCCGCTTCTGGCGAACCAGAGCAGCGCACGGAAACGCCGTTTACCTTCCCGCCGGAGCGGTACCTATTTATCTACTTGCACTTTGACGTGCTTTCGAACTGCTAGGTGGGCAGGAGCTGGGACCGAGCAACGGGAGCTCACCCCGTCGCGGGGATTCGAACCGCCGACCTTCGGATCGGCAAGCCCTAGGCTCAGTGGTTTAACCCACAGCGCCACCTGGGTCCCTCCCAAAATCTGACCCCCCCCAAAAAAGGATGACCTCAGAGAGGAAAAGGGCACGAAGAACGCTTTGCAAAAAGTGACCTCCTTTTTCAAAATAAGAGGGCTAGCTCGTCTCATAGCAGCCTTCTTTTTAAAAGGAGGACCAGAGGTTTACGATAAGAGCATCCTGTTCTGCGGGAGAGGTACCCAGTAGTTCTATAAAGACACACAGGCTTCCATACAAAATACACACACAGTGGTACCTCTGGTTAAAGACGCTTCAGGTTACAGACTCCACTAACCCAGAAATAGTACCTCGGGTTAAGAACTTTGCTTCAGGATGAGAACAGAAATCGTGCGGCGGCGGGAGGCCCCATTAGCTAAGGTGGTGCTTCAGGTTAAGAACAGTTTCAGGTTAAGAACGGACCTCCGGAACAAATTAAGTTCTTAACCCAAGGTACCACTGTATAGCAAGAGACAATGGATGGGGCAGGGGAGAATGGGAGCGCAGAATTTCAGCTTGCCCCTGCCCTCTCTGCTCTGAGGGTTGTGGGAACCTGTGGACCCACCCAAATATGACTGAACTACAGCTCTGAACCCCGCCCGCCCGCCCCAAATAACATGAACACAGTAAAAATGAAATAAAAAATAAAAAAAATTCCTTCCAGTAGCACCTTAGAGACCAACTCAGTTTGTTCTTGGTATGAGCTTCCGTGTGCATGCACACTTCTTCAGATACACTGAAACAGAAGTCCCCAGACCCCTTATATATAGTGAGAGGGTGGGAGGGGTTATTACTCAGAGGGGTGGTGGGAATGGGTGATAGGCTGATAGCTGTGGTAAACCTGTTGACGACAGTTAACGACTGCAATTAGTCTTACAGGAAAAAGCAAGGGGGGAGAAGGTTAAAAATAGCTTTGTCATGTATAATGAGATAAGAATCCAATGTCTTTGTTCAGACCAGGTACAGGTACATTTTTACTGGAACAGTAAAAATGGTGTGACAGATAAAAAATGCATATAGAAACAGGAAAAATAAATAAAACGGAGGTACAATGGGAAAGAAAACCCAGAAAAATAACCGCCTACCACAGCTATCAGCCTATCACCCATTCCCACCACCCTACTGAGTAATACCCCTCCCACCCTCTCACTATATATATATAAGGGTCTGGTGGCTTCTGTTTCAGTGTATCTGAAGAAGTGTGCATGCACACGAAAGCTCATACCAAGAACAAACTTAGCTGGTCTCTAAGGTGCTACTGGAAGGAATTTTTTTATTTTTTATTTTGCATTCAACTATTGTACATGAAAAGAAGGAAAGAATTCAGTGCTCAATAATGCCCATCGTTTCCTTGACGATATCATCATGTTGGTTGCTGGGAACTGGAGTCCAACAACATGGGTGTGTGTGTGGGGGGGAAGCACAGTTTTTCCATCCTCCTACAATGCTCAGGGGCATAACTAATCTCCTTCATGTGTCTAAGCCCACCTCACAGGGTTATTCGGATGATAAAATTGGGAGGTTTCGCAGTGGGCGGGGTAGAGAGATGCAAGCCCACGTTGCTGAACTCCTGCAAACCTGAACTCATTTCAACGCATTATTTATTGCCTTGCTACAGTTGAATATCCAGCTGTTTTTTCTTTTCTTTAAGCGTTTAGGCCGGGTACCAATGTTTAGGGGCTGAACATCTGCCGCCAGCCACCGCAAAACCCCCTTCCACCCATTTCTCCCAAAGCTTTAGCTCACCCCCCCCACCCACCCCCAAAAGCCACCCACGCCAAAATAACACTAGAACTGTGTGGACCCCTTTCTCTATTAGGGACCAACCAGCCCCCTCCTCTTCTCACGGCAAGCCAGTTTCCTCAGTGAGGGGGTTTTCCAAGCTTCCCCCCCCCCCAAAAAAACCTGGAGCTCTTGAAAAAAGTAGCTGTAAACCACGGTACAAACCCCCCCCGAAACCAGTGTAAAATGAAGAGCCCCCAGGCAACCCAAGTCTTCTGGAAAGCCTCACATGCACCCAATTTAAATGCAATGTGCTCTTTAATTTTTATTACCACTACCAGAAGCAGCTATATTATCATATATATCATATACTCATATGGCTTCACACCTCCTAAGGTCCAAGGGCGGGTTAATATTAAAACGCCAATATTTAAAAACCGGTTTAAAATTAACCAAAAGTTGAGGGGGGGGGTCGACGGCAGGTTTTCCAACCCTCTTTCCCCTAAAATAAAACCCCAGGGCAGCTTCCTCAAGTATCAAGGAAGGTACAATAAAACTGAACTGCAGCCATGTCATATTTATTATTATTATTAAATGAATTCCTCTATATATATTTAACCTCCCTCCCACTGAGGCAAAGGAAGCACACAAAATTGCCCCCCAGCTCCAAAAAGCACGCCCTCCACTCAATAAACCTGCCCCACCCGCAAAAAAAGGGGGCAAAACTGACCCAAATCTCCCCACCTCTCTTACCTGCCCTGTTGAGAATAGCTTCTGCCGCAGAACAAGCGGCGTGCGCGGTCCCTTTTAAAGGCTGGAGGCGTGGCCTGTAAAACGGGGGGCGTGGCCTCCCCCCCTCCCCGCACATCTGTCGCTGCCTTTGCCATTGGCTGGAGGACGGGCGCGCGAGGCGGGCGGCGCCATCTTGGAGGCTGGCGAAAGGCTCAGCTGCGCTTCATTCACCAGCCGGCTGCCACGCCCTCCTTCTGCGCACAGCGCACGCGTGTTTATGTATCGCAGCCGAGTAACCCTCGGTCATTGACCTCCCCGGTTGGCTGAATGAATGAATGAATGAATGGGCGAGCGGCTGGCAGCGAATGAATAGGAAGCCCGCCGCCACGTGTCCTCTGGATTGTGGCTCCTGGAGGAGGTGGGCGGGGGGATGACGGGATATGTTAACCGGAGGCGGGAGACCAGTTTTAAGTATTAAGGCGAGTGACCCGCGGAACTCCTGGCCGCGTGATCCGGTGGTAATGGTCGCTGCAAGCCAATATGCCACGAGTTGTTTATTTTGTGAGGTCTTCCAATCGGCGGTTTTGTGGGGAAGGTTCAGGGGAGTCCCATACACCCAGAGACTTTGCCCCTGTGCTCTGGGAGTGGTTGAGTTAACTGAACATATTCTTTGGATCTGCCCAGTCTATGCAGATCTTAGGCAAAAACTTATAGCTCCACTCCTATGCCAACATAGCTCAGTAGACAGAGAAAGACTGGTTTTGTATTTGCTGAACAAGTTCACCGGAACAACAACCTTCTCGGTGGCCAAATTTCTGCTTTTGGCCTTTAAGCGTAGTAAGGCTAAAATTGACTGTATTGACACGGGTCTAAATGTATAATATACTTTTCGCTGTTTCTAAGTGTCACGCTTTTCCAGATGTTTAGACGTTTTAACTTTTGTATGGATAATATGTGCTTTCTGACTGACGGTCGAATAAATTTTAGTGATGGTGAGGTCTTTCTTCAGCAAGGCGGCTTACAAGACTAACAAAACGCCCGGAAATAACTACAAAACAGACAAAAGCAGTAGCAGTTGAAGTTTTATTAATTTTTTTCCAAGGGCAGTGCAGTTTGCAGATTCTCCCCACCCTCCCTCCAAGCTAAATGGTCTCATCCATGGGCGTAGCTAAGGGGGGGGCAGGGGAGGAACCGCCCCCCCCCAGATCAAGTGAAACAATAGAAATACTTAACTGACCAGTCACGTCAGTTCTGCCTCCCCCTAACAAATGGCCTGCCCCCCAAATTCCTGCCCCCTCCCACAAAACTCCTAGCTACGCCCATGGTCTCATTTACTAGCACTCTTATGATATCTGTATTCAAATAATTGTTCAAGGTGGCAGACGGCACCCATTATGGTTATTATTTTCCACAGAAATATCTGTCATCTTCCAGCGAAATGATCGTAACAGGCAACCCACTCCCCCAAGAAAAATAATGTTGTTATGGGCATGGTAAGAGTCCCTGTTGTATCCTGCTGTGATTCCTGCAATGCAAGAGCTGTACAATTCTATGGTGGGAGTTTTCTCTCGGAAACATTTAATCACCTGCTGCTTCTAAAAACAAACCCTTTCTAACCGGTTTATTATTTTAAAAACTCATTTTGCAATTGTTGATTTAAAAATAACTGGATTTTAGACAGGGGCGAAGCGCTGGATTTGGCGGTATCCAACTCGGCCAGCCTATCCACGTGGTTTCCCCGCGTGAACGCAGTGGGAGCCCTGGCTCACTACCTGAGTGACTTGACAAACCCTATGCAAAGAAGAGCCTTCACACTTGCCCGCTTTCACTCCATTCCCACAGCATTCCTACAGGGCATATTCTCCAACACTCCTCTCGACCTCCGCCTTTGTCTGTGCAACAGGGGAAAGATAGAGGACTTTGCCCACTTTTTCTTCCACTGCCCTCTCTATGACTCAATAAGATCGAGGCTCCTGCTACTAATTCCTCCAACCATTGCCATGGAAGATGACCGCTTGAAATATCTATTGGTGGATGCCAATCCCATAGTCACTCGTGGCGTGGCCATCTATATCCTGCAGGCCCTGAAACTCAGGGCCACCTCGATAGGTTAACCTCCTTTAGCCCTGGACTTGTAAACTTTCCAATAGTTTACATAATTGCTATTGTTTTTATCATACCTGTTTTATTTACTATGATTTTATACCTGATGTTCGCAAATGTATAAGAATGGCAGGCTACTGCCGGGACTTCTTGTGCTATGGCCAAATGGCTAACGCAATAAACTTTGATTTGATTTAAAAGTATTTAACGATGTTGCTGTTTTAAACTGCAGAGTGCAGACTTTGGATATCATTATTAACAGGCTATTTTGTGGATTAGTTGGAGCTAAACAGCAACACCCACAAAGCCCCTTGTGGCTCATTGCCTTAGCCAGGCAGGCTTCTGGGAATTGCCAGCAGACTGTAGAAGATGAAGAAATCTCCACTGAAGGTTGCTGGCTGCTTGTTTTGGTCTTCCTGTCCAAACTCTTCTGTTACCATGGCCCAGGTCCAGTACTGTCAACTTTCGGATTTGAAAATAAGGGATTTTTCCAAACTTTCGGATTTGAAAATAAGAGATTTCCCAAAAACTTTCGGATTTGAAAATAAGGGATGGCGCAAGGGCGGTGCAATGGCACCAAGAAGCCTCGCCACCCTGTGCTCCAGAGGCTGCGTGCGAACGGGTGAGCGAAAGAGCCAGCGCGTAGACGGCAGGCAGGCTGGCTGGCTGGCTGGTTGGGCGTGAGGGTTTGGCTGCACAAGGCATGCAAGCTCCGCCCCCAGTCGGTCTCAGACTCCTTATTGGCAGCCGAGCAACGCAGCTGAGGAGCCTCCCTGGCCGGCAGGGAGGGAGAGGAGCTGCTTCCTTTGAAATCCGGGGAATTTAAGGGACATCAACAATCCGGAATAGCAGCGGGAAACGGCACTGGAATAAGGGAGTTTCCCGCAAAAAAAAGGGAGGGTTGACAGCTATGCCCAGGTCTCACAGCTGTGGGTAATTGCATCCACATTGCACATATAACAGTTTCAAAGCACATGGTTTTCATCCCAAGCAGTCTCAAGAATTGTTTACCCCTCACGGAACTACAATTCCCAGCATCTTCCGCAAACTAAAATAGCCAAGATTCTATGGGCGAAAGCCCAATGTGCTTTAAATGTGTATAAAATGAGAAAAGGTTTGAGTAGAAACACTTTGGAAGTTGGGGTGGGAAGCAAACTCATGAAACAATGTGAAGATTATTGTGAAAATGCTCGAAAAATAAAATTAAAAAAATTATTACAAAAAAAACAAAAACAAATGTGTATTAAATGCATGACATTCATTGATGATGTGTGTTTGGGGGGGCTGCACTGCAAGCCCTAACCAAGTGGGTGGGGGGGAGATAGACTTTGGCATTTTAGCATTTGTAAGAAATATGTCTTTGGCCGGCCTTTCCTTAAATTCAGCCAGAACATTACCAGTTTATAAACCTTTAAGACTTGCTGGAGGTTTATTTTATTTTCCATCTTCGTTTTGAAACTTCAAGGCAATTGTATCTCTCGGTTAAAAAAACAACCAAACAGCAGTTGGGAAATTTGGGAAGGAAATTCCCCCCCACAGTTCTGAACCTTGATTTTCTGTGTTAGCAGAGGCAGGAAGCACAGTTCCCCCCCACCCCACCCCTTTTACGGTTTTGCATCCTCCACAATGCCACAGACCTACTAGCATTGTTCCGGGACAGCGTGTGTTTGTGTATAGAGGAGGAGAGAGAAAGGATGGTGGCAGATTTTTCAGAGGTGGCCATCTTAATAACATTTCCAAGAAAAATGTACTCCAAGAAATCTGGAACCCACAGGAAGAGATGGGCAGGAACTTATGGGGGAAGGAGAGTCCAAACTGCATGGGTAGGCAAACGGTGCAGGAATCAGTGTGTTTTTCCATGAGTAGAATGTGTCCTTTTATTTCAAATGCATCTCTGGGTTATTTGTGGGGCCTGCCTGGTGTTTTTACATGAGTAGAATGTGTCCTTTTATTTAAAATGCATCTCTGGGTTATTTGTGGGGCCTGTCTGGTGTTTTCACATGAGGAGAATGTGTCCTTTTATTTAAAATGCATCTCTGGGTTATTTGTGGGGCCTGCCTGGTGTTTTTACATGCGTATAATGTGTGCTTTTATTTAAAATGCATCTCTGGGTTATTTGTGGGGCATAGGAATTCGTTCATCCCCCCCCCCCCCACCAATATAGTCTGGCCCCCCACAAGGTCTGAGGCACAGTGGACTGGCCCCCTGCTGAAAAAGTTTGCTGACCCCTGGACCAAAGGAAACAGGCTCCAGCTGAACCTCTAGGTCAGTGATGGCTAACCTTGACACTCCAGATGTTTTGGGACTACAACTCCCATCATCCCTGACCACTGATCCTGTTAGCTAAGGATGATGGGAGTTGTAGTTCCAAAACATCTGGGGTGTCAAGGTTAGCCATCACTGCTCTAGGTGGTGGTGGTGGTGGAAAGGCGAAGGAAACCATCAAGAGAAACATCACAAAAAATGCCGACGCTTGTGACTCTCTCACCTTTATTTCATGTTTTCTTTTTCCTATAAAACTCCTCCATAAATTTCACAAATTTAACAAAAAAAGGCGTAAAAGTCAGGACAAAAAAAACCCAATCCCTTAACTTATTACAAACATTCCCCCCACCCCACCCCTCCCCGCCTTTCCAGGTTTCATTTCGGAATATTGGGCTAGGTTCATTTCTTACACCAGAGCAAAGAAATTCCCTTCCCCACCCCACCCCAGCCCCAAAGTACTTTTAATATCCTCTGTACATAAACCAGGTATTTAATACCTTTGCTTCCAGCAGAAGACAGCCTTAAAAAAATTACACACCAGCGAGAGGATCAAGTACTAGGTCGCTTTCTTCAAGAGTGCAAAACTCCCATCTCTCTTTTTTTTTTTTGTTCTCAAGGCCTTTACACACTCATGACATCCCCACCCCCAGCCAATTAAAATTAGATATGTGTTATGACTATTCAAGGAGCATGGTTTAGGGACATGCGTACTTTACAATAAAAAAAGGGGGGGTAATCTGAATACTGCAACCTGTATACATTATATGCAATTTTTCTTAATTTGCATATTTTTTCTGGTATTGCTAATCACGGGGAGTGGCAAAGAGATATGAAAAGCCCCTCCTGCAACCACAGGAAACCTTAGCTAGCCCTCTGGGTACTAGATCTCACCAGGCATTTCCCCACCTACTGGTAAGAATACGAACTGGAATCTTGCTGATTTTAACTTCTTTTTTTGGAAAAAAAGAAAAGTCCTGAGATTCTCAGGAAGATTAATTCTGGAACCGACAGCACCTTTCGTACTCGGTTCTGCTCTAGCACGAAATGGCAGTGGACACAAAACTCTTAACACGGCGGACAGATCTCCCCAGGATGCTTCAAAGACCAGAAGCACCCCCGACTGCGCTCGGGGAGCGCAGATCTGGCCATAATTAAAAACACTTTTAAAATCCTATTTCTTTCCATGGGCGGGTGCACCTCCCCTGTTGAAGTAGCAGCGGTGTTTCAAAAAAATCACCAAAGTGGAAACAGACTGGAGAGCACTTCTGGCTTGCTGTTTGGACAGAACATGGGGGCAAACTCCACGGAGGGCAGAACTCTTTTGAGGAGACGGGTCCCACTACACTTTGAGCTATGAACTCAGACCCTCATCTCTTCCCAACAGCTGCTCATGGGGGGAAAGAGGACAGAGCAGCTGAAATGGGTAACGGAACAGCTGCGGCTCTCTGCACTCCAGTTGGTTCCAAGGTTCTTGTGGCTAAAACGCTTCCTGTAAGTCATTGCTACAGCAGATGGAAGCTCTCTAAATCTCTGCTGAGTACCAGGAATGGACACCAGACCCGCGGGAAAACCCGATCAAATTTGGAGCACAAATCTTTCCTGCTGCCTAGCATTAAAAAAGGGAAATCTGGGGGGGAAACCAAACACTTTTGACATATTTGTTCTGAGCAACAGCTAAAATTAATGTTTGCTGCATTAAAAAGGGTGTTCACCTCTGAGCTTTCCCCACTGGAAGCAAAACATTCCTCCCATTTCTACTGTTCCTCAGCTTAGGCGGAACTTGCATTCTGGTTGAATTGCACCGTCCGTTTGTTCCTATTTTCATTTTCAATTCTATTTGCTAAGTGGCAAAAAAAAAGGAGACAGACTTAAAACAATCTGGTAGATGGAGCCAAGCTGCGAGACTGCAGCCCGCCGGTTTCGTCAGTTGGCCTTGGTAGGCAGCCAGCTGAAATGGCACAGCTACTGGGGCCTGACAGAAGGCCAGGTTGCTCTCCCCTCAAATCACAGAAGGCCGGGATCTTATCTGACATGGCACAGAGCCTCAAAGGCCAAACTTCATCTATTTCCTATTATCTGAGCACCTCCAAAGCTCAGCATGACTTGTAGGGGCTGCCTCCTTCCTTCCGTGCCACACTTGTCAGAATATTATACATGTGCTCAGCGCTGCCAAACGTATTTATTTATTTCATAAAATTGTATACACTGCTTGATTGTAAAAAAAAACCTCAGAGTGGTTTCTAGACCCTTGAAACAAGTAAGTTGCCACTCCACAGTGTTGCATTTCTGCTTTTAAAAGCGAGCCCTTTATCTCCCCAGACCTACCCGTTAAATCTTAGTAGCGCACAGATGGCTTAAGAATCTCCAGAATGTAACACTGCCACAGGGGATCATACAAGCAGCCGTTTAGATGCCTGAATCAGGTACTGTCCAGCTGTTAACACTGAAACGTATCTATAATAATTATTTGAATGGAAAACGGAAAGAGCCCATGCTTATAGCTGTAGGATTTTGCGCTCCAAGTTGTATAGAATTCATTCCAGACTCTCTTTAAAGTGGCAGCATTGCATATATCTTGCTTTCCCCCAAATTTCTCTTAAAAACAAAACAAACAGGGGGGAAATAGCTTTCAAGTCTCTAAAATTTTCACATCTACTGAAAACACTTCCTTCCCCCTCCCCACCCATCCCACAGCTTCAAAACTCCTAACATCTCACATCTACTTAACACCATTGGGCCAAAATGAAGAGGACAAGCAGTATACGAAGATTTAGGTGGAGAGAGAGAGAGAGAGAGAGAGAGAGAGAGAGAGAGAGAGAGAGAGAGATCGGGTTTGCCCAACCAAAAACACCATCCTTTTTAACCATTCCCCGAAATAGGCCCTTTAATACAAAACCAAAAGACAGGTAACAGACTTAGAAGCACTGTCAGTTTCAAGGAACGAAAGGGGGGGGGGAAGGAGAGAGAGAGAAAGTTCATAAAGAAGACACCCATTTGGAAAGGACCCCCCCCCCCATTCCTTAGTACACTTTTCCCTTTGGGGTGATGTTACAGCTACCCATGGACGCTCTCACTCAAGAGACGCACACACACACACACACACACACACACTCACACACACACAAGAACACCACAATGGACCCACAAACACAGCAGCCATTCGAAGAGAAAGAATCTACAACAGAATGGGAGGAGAAGGAGGATGGAACACCAGTATCGTAAAACCCCAAATCTGCTCAACGGCATTTGGGCTCCAGCCCCAGCTGTAAAGCCTCAAAGGCTTTTGGAAATAAAGAGGAGGAGGAGAGGAGGTTGGGGTGGGGGAGAAAAGAAAGGGAAATAATCAGATCACGAGGAAGTCCTTTGGTGACCAAAACAGCTACAAGGGCACCAATGGGGTGAGAGGAAGTGGGGGGTCATTCTTTAAAAAATAATAATCTATAAAATACGTTTTTAATAGTGGAAGAAAACACCCACACCCCAACTTCTTACAAACGTTCATTCTCCCCCTGCACCCTCCTGAGCGGTTAATACTTAAATTTCGGGAGAGGCTGCCCTGACCAAAGAGAGCCCCACCTCTTCTCGCTCACCCAAGAACGCAGCTGCCTGGCGGGAGGCAACATCCAGGAGGAAACACGGAGGGGAAAGGCTTCTCCGCTTTTGTTCTCAAGGCAACTTCCAAACGCAAAGACACAACAACATCTGGAATGAATGGATCCTGGCAAAAGCGGAGTGTTTCGGGAGCCGGAGAGAGCTGCGCAGGGGGATGTGACAAATGCCTGTTCTCGCTTTGGAAAGGAGGAAGGCCTTGCAGTACCCACGGCTGGAAGCAGGCCTCATCCTGAGGCTGCACAGCATCCGTGTTGCCTGCTAACCCAAAGCATAGCAAGGCTCCAGGGGTGTTGCAAGGTACTTGTAAAAAAAATCGGGGGGGCGTGGGCACAAATGTGTGTGGGGGTGTATATCTATACGTATACACACACACACATGCTCAAATGTATGTATACACACAAATTTAGAGGCAAGCCGGCTAGAGGCACGCCCCAGATAAATTAATTCAGTTAAATTGCATCCCATCCCAAACCATTCTCTCTTCAATTCATTTAATCCCCAATTCCATTTTCCCCAGCAGATGCTGCTCATTCATAATCATCTCTAGGAAAGGGTTACGTTTAAAGTTATTTAGTCTCTTCAATCATCCTGCCCGGTGTGGCTAAGAATTGGTTCTGTGTTTTATTTAAGAGTAGGTCCCTGACCTGGGTAACAAACAAGAGTGGTGTAGAAGTAAATTTTTGCCACACTGGGAACCCCTTTCAGCTCAATTCATTAGGCACCCAGAAACCCTTGGGGGACTTTGAGAAAGAACTAGGGGCCCATGCCTCATGAGCCCCCTCCCTCCACTAGCAGCGCCCCCCCATCAAACTCAAAGTGGAAGCACCTCAACAAACACAGAAAGCTCTCCTACTATTCTCCGTTTCTTTTCTGTTGGCACAGCAGAGTCTTCTCTGGAATTTCCCAAATTCTGAGGCTCAGAACGACTGGCCAGATATGAGACACAGCTGAGTCATTGCAACAGAGCAGCTCTGGAAGTTGGCATCTTATGAAGACAAACAAGACACACGGACAAGAAGTTAAAAAAACGGAAAGCTCAAAACAGGATTCGGGGTCAACATGACCTAACGCAGATCAGCTTATTGCCACATAATAGTTGTAACTTTTGCATGGGGGGCAAGAAGAGGGGAAGGAACCCAGAAGAGACTAAAACTGTCAGGTTTAAAAACACCGCCTCCGCGTCCCCAACACAACTAGCGTGACTCAACACACAAGCCGCAAAGCCCCCCCTCCCCCGAGCACTCACTTTAGGACTCCTAAGAGAGCTCGAAGCAAAATATTCTGGCCAACCCCTCACCCCACCTGCCACAACACAAACAGCATCACCACTACCATCAGTAGTCCTGTAACATTTGGTAAAAGATTTAAGACTCGTTTGGAAGGTAAGCTGCACCTCTAAAATGCTAAAACCGTGTGTGTGTGTGTGTTTGCGTATGGGGGTGGGAGGTTTCTGCATACTTCAGGGATACACCCCATGCACCAAAACTTAGCCAAGCAAGGAATACTGACAAATATTCCAATTAGTGTTGTCCAGCACCTGCCAAAGTTTGTTTTTCAAAACCTTGCGACCGTGCAGGTGTTTTAAAATAAACGAGGAGGAGAAAGACAAACTCTCGAGGGAAAGCTCCTGAGTTAGTTCGTCTCTTCCCCACCCCTGGGCCAACTGCTTTCACAGAAACTGACAGGGGTGTATGTGGGGGGGGGGGGACGCTTCTCCGCAAAACTGCAATGGTGGTAATGTATTTTGGCAAAAGGTTATTTGAACACTGATGGCAAAGGAAGAGAAGAAAGAGCAGATCAATCCCTTTTGGAGAACGTAGGGGAAGAGAGATCTTCAGGATATTTGCTTGGTGTCCATATGCAAAAAAAAATTATCTGCCCACAGGTATGTTGAAGAAACAGGTTGAACTGTACTTTACCCCCCCCCCCCATCTGCCACTGCAACTTTTAAAAAACGGAACGGAAACAGGAACAAAATATCAATGCCCCCCTCCATGCAAAACCCCTACACTCCCCCCTTTTGAGACCTTAAGACCCAATTACGCCCTTCTTACACACACACACATATATAAATGACATATATATATGTATACGTCATATATATATATATATGAATGACAGGACAGGACAGCGTACAGTAACATAGTCCTTACAGTTAAAGCAGATCAAACAGGGGGAAAGGAACAAGGCTCTGGTTTGGGGAACTGGATCCAGCACCACATCGGAAGCCTCAAGTGCGAGATGGCGGGCGCCGTCAGCGGGCGCAAGTACGTTTCGGAAATCGTCCCACGCGCAGAGGAGCAAGTTCAGGCCGGGGCGCCGATGCACCCGGGACACAGAACCCGCCCCACAATACTCCACCGGCTCCAACAAGGGTGGCTGTCCCCTGGGCAACAAGTCGTGTGGTTCGGCTGCACCAACGCCTGCCCTGATATGATCGGAACGTCTCTCCATGTGACCTGGGGTGAGGCAGTGGGAAGAGGCAAGGGGGGTGGCGGGGGGGAGCCAAGCCTCGCGACGCCTGCAGGCCAGGTTGCTTTAATGTCCATAGGTTCCGCGCAGAAACGGCAGCTGAGTTTTATCCCGAACTTAAAAGACGATGCCTCCAAAGTGCATTCTTTTTTTTAAAAAAAACACACACACATAGAGAATCTCGTTCTAAAATTTAAAAAGCCGGAATTAAAAAAACAGCAACAACCAAACAACCAAGGAGAGCGCGGCGTCGCGGCTAGGGCCAGCACAGCTTTTACTCTACCAGTTCCAAGCAAAGCTTCTGAAGCGAAGGGGCTCGCCAAGGGCGAGCGCTCGGCTGGAGCCCAAGAGGAGGAGCGTGGCTGGTGGCGGCGGCAGCAGAAGCGGCAGCGGCAGCAGCGTGTTCCTAGAGCGTGGCTGATCCCTAAGGCAGTGCTTCAGGTGAATCGAGAGGATAAGGCGGCGGCCAAGGTCCACGAGTCCATTTCCTGGTACCGAAGAGACGGGGATTCTGGTTTCAAAAAAAAGCGTCCCGCTTCAGAAGCCAAGCGTCACGTAGCCACGGCTTCCAGGTAACTCTGCAGCTTGCGGACGGTCGTTTCGTCCAAGGAGAACAAGTCAAAGTCGAAGGTTGTGTTGGTGACATTGAAATGTCCGGTTTCCTCAATGAGATTTACAATCTAGGCCGGGGAGGGAAAGGACCAGAGTGAGACACAAATATTCTTTCTCCCCCTTATAATTTTTTAATTAAATTTTCTGTTTTACGTTTTAGAGTAGTCATTTAAACAACCTTAAAATATCAATGGCTTCCCTTCTTCTCTTCCCACGGTTCATTTTGCGTAACATAAATCCCTGCATATTTTACATAAACTAAACCATTCAGTATTCCATTATTGCATCCATCAAAACTTACTTACACAGCTGAATTTATCTTAAGGCTGCCAGCGTTTTCAAATGTACACAATTTCCTTCCATATACTCAATAAACTACAAGCATTGTGCATGAATTGTCCACATATGGAAAAAGTATTTTCTTAACGTAAATCTATACGGGGGAAAGGGGTGTTTGTTATGCTTCTTTTAAGTTTGTATTTTTAAAATGCAATCACTTGCCTTCTAGTAGTGGGGTTTTAATTTCTTCCTTTATAGGAATATATAGTTCTGAAATTCTAAAGCTTTCAGCTGTCACCTCAATTCAAAATCATGGAGCTCAGCAATATAAAATATAATAAATTTAACTTGACCTAAGCAGAGGTTTTGAAAACAGCTTTCAAAAATAATACCTGTGTATTTGTGCTAAAATGTGTGAATATATAAACATTTTCCAATCTTCTTTAAACGTATGTTCTTCTTGTTCTCTTATTCTATATGTTAGGTCTGTGAGACACCAATATTCTGTGCCAACCCAACACAGAGAGTTTGTTCTCTGCCCTTGCTCTCTCTCATTGCCTGTCCCACTGTGGAAATTCAGACAGGGACCAATCGTTCACACTTTGCGCACCATTTTAAAAAGCCATGTGCAGTGCTCCCTCCACCCCACCCCACTTCCTTGGTCTGACCCTCTTGTCTCCATGAAAGGCTGCTTTGCGGCATAGGACACAAACTACCTTGGCTGTATTACAGTGGAACAACAAGGCAATAGCAAATTGGGAGACTTCAAAGACCGGTCCCTGATGCAGGCTTGGAGATTCTTATCTAAGTCCTGCTGGCAGAACACTTTTCCTGGCTAGAGATGTATTTATCCCCATTAGACATTACTTGTGGGCAAGGCTAATAGTAATTCAAGCGGGATTGCTGATTTGAAAGGTGTGAAGACAGCCACGGCTAGGCAAAGGCCCCACATCTGCCTGGGGGCAGGAACAAGAGGACTCATAAAAAGTCTTCCCAGGACTTCAAGGGGGGGGGGGAAATTCACAGAATCATTTCATCAGAAATCTCCCCATCCCTCGCCTACATGTAGTTATTGGAGGGACAGGGCTGCATTTCCGTCTTTAGCTTTCAAACTGCTAGCCTATCCAACTTTTAAAGAAGCCAGACTATCCTCCACCAGGGCCAGGGCCTTTTCAGTGATGGCTCCAACCTGGTGGAATGCTCTGTCCCACGAGACTAGGGCCCTGCAGGACTTGATCTCCTTCCGCAGGGCCTGTAAGACAGAGCTATTCCGCCTGGCCTTCAACTTAACCTGATCCTTCATTCCTTTTTCCCTTCCCTTTTTCTATGAAGAAACCCTTTCTGAGACCCCACATTTAAACTCTTCCCTGGTCTCCTTGCTGGCCCTAGCAGGACTAACTTGGCCAGCTAGCCCGTTTTTAATCAATGTTTTATATTTGTTGTTAGCTGCCCTGAGCCCGGTTTTAAGTCGGGAAGGGCGGGGTATAAATAAAAAATTATGATTTATTATTATTATTATTTTGAGACCCGTCTGTGCTCCCAGGACAGCTTCCGTTGAATTTGCAAGGCCACGAAACTTAATAATAATAATAATAATAACAACAACAGGTTACAGTTGGATATATGCATAAGGCATAGCTGTCAACTTTTGGATTTGAAAATAAGGGATTTTTTCAAACTTTCGGATTTGAAAATAAGGGATGCCGCCAGGGCCCTGCAATGGCACCAAGTAGCCTTGCCACCCTGCGCTCCAGAGGCTGCGCACGAACGGGTGAGCGAAAGAGCGAGCACCTAGACGGCAGGCAGGCTGTCTGTCTGGTTGGGCGTGAGGGTCTGGCTGCACAAGGCATGCAAGCTCCGCCCCCAGTCGGTCTCAGACTCCTTATTGGCAGCTGAGGAGCCTCCCTGGCCGGCAGGGAGGGAGAGGAGCTGCTTCCTTTGACATCCGGGAAATTTAAGGGATATCAACAATCCAGGATAGCAGCAGGAAACGGCATTGGAATAAGGGCGTTTCCCGCAAAAAAAGGGAGGGCTGACAGCTATGGCATAAGGTGCTTGAACAAGATAATCTGAAAGCAACAACAGCAGCGCCATTCATTGCACTGTGGCAAAAGAGAATGTTTAACATCCCCTCTGGCTTCAACTTGCATCCCACACCAAAACCATCTAACATATCCTTACCTGCTGAAGCACATTTCGTTCCCGTAAAGCCATCAGCCTCCGATGAAGTTCCACCAACTCATCAGTGTAGGCCTTGGAGAGGGAAGAAGGTACATTAGCAAGGAGAACTCTGTATCTGGAGGTTTTCAGACCTCTCGCCATCAAAAAGCTGATTAACGCTCACCCCCCCCCCCCCGATAGCCTGAAGGGCAAAATATGCTGCTGCCAGTTCAGGTGGACAGTGGGGAAGGTTTTTGTCCTCCTTTGCAAAAAATGGACACAGTGGATGGGTGGATTAGGAGTGATGCCTGGTGAATTAGAACTCCGATATTGCACATGAGCACATTGTGGAGTTGTACAAAGGGTTGGGGTTGGAGGGGAAACGGCAACACAAAAACCAGCCTAAAAGAAAATGGGAAGGCAAGTCTTGTATGCATACAAGCCGTGCAGGTACAATCTCTGGCATCCATTAAAGCAGGTATGGGGGACCTTTGGGTCTCCAGATGCTGCTGAACTACAGCTCCCACAATTTCCAGCAAACATGGCCAATGACCAGGGATGATGGGCGTTGTTGTTCAGCAATGTCTGGAGGGCAACAACTGCATTAAAGCGTCTCTGGTAGCAAAGCCTGTGTTGCTGCTAGGGCTGAACAACAGGGCTATTTGAAGCTTTGCTCCAGCAGCAGCAGCAGCAGCAGCAGCAGCAGCAGCAGCAGCAACGCACCTACTCTGTATGAAGTTTCCTTATAAAAAGACCAGATCCTCTTATTTTGTTTCAAACGAGAAAAATAAATAAAAAGGAACCTGATCTCCCACACCCACCATCTAGATATCATGGGTAGGCAAACGAAGGCCCGGGGGCCGGATCTGGCCCAATCGCCTTCTAAATCCAGCCCGTGGACAGTCCGGGAATCAGTGTGTTTTTACACGAGTAGAAAGTGTGCTTTTATTTAAAATGCATCTCTGGGTTATTTGTGGGGTCTGCCTGGTGCTTTTACATGAGTAGAATGTGTGCTTTTATTTAAAATGCATCTCTGGGTTATTTGTGGGGCCTGCCTGGTGCTTTTACATGAGTAGAATGTGTCCTTTTATTTAAAATGCACCTCTCTGTTATTTGTGGGGCCTGCCAGGCGTTTTTACTTGAGTAGAACGTGTGCTTTTATTTAAAATGCATCTCTGGGTTATTGTGGGGCATAGGAATTCGTTTATTCCTCCCCCCCCCCAAAAAATATAGTCTGGCTCCCCACAAGGTCTGAGGACAGTGGACCGGCCCCCTGCTGAAAAGGTTTGCTGATGGCAGAAACGGAATAAATGGGCCCCCTCCCAAATCAAGAAAAAAAAGCATCTGTATATTCTGTATATTCCCTTCCTGCTGCCCAGGGATGTGGAAGAAGAAAGTACTGGGAGCTCTTAAATCTAGCAGGGCTAGGAAAGGCAGCCACGGAGACAATATTGGGCATGTAGAAGACAGCTTTGCACATTTCAAAAGAGGTGGCTTCAGCCTTGTTAGGGCTGGCTTGGTTTATCCTGAGCAGCAAAGGGCTGTCCAATAGTGACTAATGAGGATCCTTTTATCTTTTTCTATTTATTGCATGCTTTCAGAAATATTCTATTATATAGAAACTAGTTGAAGTTAGCCCGTTGACTAACGGGCTCTAGAGGAAGAGGAGGCAGGAGGCGGCAGAGCGGCTCGCGGGGCCCCGGCGCGCCCTGCTCCCCCCGCTTGGAGCGCGTTCCGCGGCGCCCGCCAGCGCCCACCTCGCCGCCCCTCCGCAGGAGCAGCAGTGCCAGGGCGAGCTGGTTGGCTTCCCCCGCGCTTTGGGTGGCGAGGCTCCGTGCAAGGCGGCGGCGCTGCCCCAACTGACACCGTGCGTGCGCCGCCGCTGACTTCCGGCCTGCGTCCCTGTTGGGGGGGGGACAGTAGAGCTGTCCAATCCCTGCGTCCCCATGTGACATGCGCACAACGCACTTCCGTGACACACGGAAAAGCAGGGACACTTGCTCTTTATTATATAGGATATTATATAAATAGATGGTTTGTATGTCCCCTTTTTATATATGCCAATAAAGGTGTTGAGATGAGCAAAGGGCTCCCTCTGCCAACAGATAGCTTCTCCTTCCTTCCCTCCATCCCTCCCACAATTTAAATGCCCCTCTCCATGGAGGTACCTTGTCATAGGTCCCTTTCTTCAGAATCTTTTCTGGCTTGCTGCAGGACTCTGGACTCTTCCTCCCAGTTACCTGAAAGCAGTTAAAGAGGGGGATGCGCTCACGAGCCAGTTCAGAGGGGACAAAAGACAACCGTTTGCAGCAGAGGTGCAAAGACTGTGCTCCTTCACACTGGAAACCAGGGGAGTTTGGATTTGATATCCCACTTTACCACTACCTGAAGGTGTCTCAAAGCGGCTCACATTCTCCTTTCCCTTCCTGCCCCACAACAAACACTCTGTGGGGTGAGTGGGGCTGAGAGACCTCAGAGAAGTGGGACTAGCCCAAGGTCACCCAGCAGCTGCATGTGGAGGAGCGGGGAAGCGAACCCGGTTCACCAGATTACGAGTCCCCCGCTCTTAACCACTGCACCACACTGGCACCAACCAGGCACAATATAGCAAACAGGTTCTCTCCCCTTCTCGTAACAAAGGAACGACGAGTCAACTCTGCCCCCCCACCCCCCATGAGGAATTTCCCCACCACCAGCCAGAGCTCCCCAAACAAGATTGATTCATCACGGGAGTAGGGGCAAGGAGTAGGAAACAAGGAAAGCGCCGCATTCAAATCTCTACTCAGATATGATCAACAGATGCCCTTATGCCAGCCAGCAGCCTTCTTGAACCCAATGTCCTCCATGGATGTTCAATCCTAAGAGCCGCATCCATCATGGCCGCTGGGCAGGGATGATGGGAGTTGTAGTCCAGCAATATCTGGAGGACACCAGCTTGGCTTGGGAGAAGGCGGCAATATGGTGGCAGTGGTTTCTCCTACAGGGCCTCTGACAAGAGGGGAGGTCCTCAATTGTTTGGTTGTCTTGCGCCCCTATTTACAAACCCTGCCACCAAAACATAGCACTGATATGATAGCCATGTTCAAATATATAAAAGGATGTCATATAGAGGAGGGAGAAAGGTTGTTTTCTGCTGCTCCAGAGAAACGGACACGGAGCAATGGATTCAAACTACAAGAAAGAAGATTCCACCTAAACATTAGGAAGAACTTCCTGACAGTAAGAGCTGTTTGACAGTGGAATTGGCTGCCAAGGAGTGTGGTGGAGTCTCCTTCTTTGGAGGTCTTTAAGCAGAGGCTTGACAGCCACCTGTCAGGAATGCTTTGATGGTGTTTCCTGCTTGGCAGGGGGTTGGACTGGATGGCCCTTGGGGTCTCTCCCAACTCTATGATTCTATGACCTGT